>CM053791.1:493373749-494628749 GCA_028749045.1 Cupressus sempervirens | reverse complement strand
TGAAATATTTTCAAAGGAAAAGACCACTATTACACTTGAGTATTAGATTGTTATGGTTTCACTTGGGAAAAGGCTTTTAAATGTATTCTTTACTTGGTAATACCTTGTTAGATCCTTGATGGTTAAATGGGGCCTAAAATTGAGATAATGACTATGATAGATATACAGACCAGAAGAAGACAACCAAATATGAGCTAAAGTCTTGGGAAACAATTGTGATTGATTTCCAATGATTGATGCCAAGGGGTGATCTATTTATTAGTTTTCCAAGTGTTGACTCAGCCTTGCAGAAAAATTGAATGGAGGTGTTTTATTATGAAACAAACTATGGAAGATATTGATAATATGAATGATGAGGTGGGATATTTGTTTCTACTCTAGGCAAAGCCTAAGATGGGCATTGATGGGATAGAGAAAGAGAAAAACTTTGATAAATGGAATGTGTCTGAATCAATCTCCCACTAGAGAAGTCTAGTCAAAATGATCTTATGATAGTAGGTCTGGCATGTTAATGATAATTTTTCCAAGTTGTTGAAGGTTTAGAGAAAGTAGATGGATAGTTGTGTGCTCACAATTTGAGAAAAGAAGTTCCCATCATTATTTCCTTTGATTTCCATAGCCTACTGTATACATTTAGCATCCTTATTCAACCATTTTAAACTTGGAATGAAATGTTTTTACTACTATCTACTATGGAAAATGTTAGCATCACTAGAAACAAATGAGATTTTCACAGAAGAATCAATGGAAAACTAGACAAATTATTTTAATTCTATTCGCAGCCATGCAATTTGGTGTGTTGCTCACATAGACTCTTGTTGAATGTGAATAAGGAATAATGGAGTAAAATTCTACAATGAAAAATTAGTTACTATCTAATTGAAGATGGATAAATATGAATCATATTTTCTAGGAAAGTGAAGTAAATTGGAAGCCGTCATTATGGAAAGTGAAAAGACCAATTGTTTAAGGGTCACTTGCACATAAAATGAGAATGGCTCCAAGCATTTTATCCCACATGCATTGTTTTAGGTTTTTTTCATTTTTTTTATTCATGACCACTCCATCTCCAAGCGTATCAAGTGCATCCTTATAGATAATGAAAGTCATGCTCACATGGGACCTAGTTGGCTAGCTCAGTAGACAAGTAAGTAAATTTTGACCATGATGGCCAGTGATGCAAGATATGATGTGGTGATTAAAATGACCAATTATAGAGTGCCACATGGAACACATTCTAAGATGGATGGGTTGGTAGAAGTTGACAAGTGGTGAATGATAACTATGTCATGATGAAATGGTTTGACTGTGCATGCAAAAAAGTGATATGTTGCCACATGACATGAGTAATGACATAAAAAATGACATGGCATGGAAATCAAGGTGCTATTATAGATCAAGATACCACATGTCATGATGTTTCAATGTCATGATGCTAACATGGCATATTTTAAAAAGATGCACCAAATTGTGCCATGTTGAACAAGATCAATAGCTATCATAATGTCACCATGGGAAGATGCTCAAAAGATAAGGAATGTGACAATGCAATGACGAATAAAAGGTACCACATTGTAGCATGTGAGAGGTGAGGTGACAATCTTCAGGCCAATCAAATGGTGACATGTGGTGCCTAGGTGGTAGAGGTCTTAGAGAAGGCTTATGTGTTAGTGACTATGTAGAGACCGACCAATCAGGGAATGCCACATGTCACATGGATGGTCAACTTAGGTTTGACCCAGATGGAATATAGAGGGAAAATGTAAAGTTAATAATTTTTTTTTTTTTTTTTCCTTAGTTTCAACATGTAGGGTATTTAAATTGAAATTTATTTATATCATATAGTTAGAACTTTGTAAAATAAATTTTTTTGCAAATTTAAAGGCTCTCTAAATCAGTCCTAGATCTTGAGTTTCAAATGGATGCCTTACACATGTCTTTTAGGCCAAAATAGGACAATTATATATTGACAAAAAGCTCTCAAAGTCTAATTTCTAGATTTATCTTTAGTTTTGGCCCACATATCATTTAGTAAAATTTGTACTGAGTTTTTCTGAGGTGCTCCTTATTCAACTCCATTCTGGTATGGGTAGTTCAGAATCAGTTTATGGCCAAACGATTAGATGGGTATCCACCAAATTTGGAGAGGGCCTTAACAATGATGTTATTTTACCTCAAAATAAGTTCAATGTGGATATTGGCAACATTTTGATACCAGATCTGATAGTTTATTAGAGAGGGGCTTTTCGCATCATTCTTTGTGAGTTTGTTGAGCACAATGATGGGATTTGATCTAATTTTTAGTTCTAAAGAGAAGAAAAAGGTTTTGTAGCATTTATGAAGGGAGATTCAAGTGGAAAAGTGTCAATTCTAGATTATATCTAAGATTCCTTTCTCTTCTATATCTTTCTTTCTTCTCTTATTATATAGGGTTGGTTCTAGATTTTTGGAAAAGTTCCATACCTGTGATTCCACCATTCTTTCAGTAATTGTTCTTTGTATGAATAGTAGTAATAAAGTATAGTGTATAGTTATGATCTATTTGGTGTTTTATGAGTCTTTCATGCATCTTTAATGCATTTATTTCAAACGAATGAATGCAAAAAATAACAAGTTACTTAGTTTGATTCTGATTCTTGTCTCCTATCTCTATTGTTTGCAATATTTTGTGGTTTATGGGAAAAGAAAATAGATCCAATTTCATCTCATTTTGGGCTATATATCTTGAAGTGTTTTTCCTTTGATTCAAAGAATCAAGTAAATTCTTACTTATCTTGGCAAGATTGTGGATTTCATGAGAAGGATATTTGATGAGTATGAGTTATAGATTGAAAAAAAGGATAGATCACCAATACTTGATGTATGTTGTGATTTGTGGAATATGCAATGGATAGGGCACTGATCATTCTTAGGATCTACAAGTATATTGTTGTTTCATATTTGGGTTTTGTTGATATCAATCAATTAAATAATATCCATTTACCTTTCATGTTGTAGAGCTAAAAACAATAGCCTGCACTTAGCTTGTCAATCTCGTAGGTCATGTTACTAGCTTTTTTATTTGCATAAGCATAGAAGATTCAGGGTTCTATCTACTTTGTTCAGATTCAAATGTAGTTTTTGGCAACTAGTACCGTATGAATTAATTTGAGGTTTACCTACCTATGTTTTACAAAGCTTGAAATGAAGAAGCAATTTAGCCTTATAGTTGGCCTAAGTTCTAGAAAAATTGTGTCCATCATAAGAGATAGTTTCCCTTAGATGCAATCTTGTCTTGGCTATTCGGTAGTTGAAATCTCTATTAATTTAGGAGCCAATGAGTGCCTTTTCCATTGATGTCAAAAGGGGAGTGAATCAATGAAAAAATAGAAGACTAATGTCAATTGAGAGAAGACAAATCAAAAGGACCTAACAGGGAGATTTTAAGTCACTATGTACATATTGATGATCTCCATAAAATAATAAAGGTTGTATATGTTGAGTATATTTAGAAAATTAAATTCAAAATTTTATGTTTGCATTGATTTTTTTTCATCATATATTGTCATCAATGCCAAACATGGGGATTTTTAGCAATAGGGGTTTGGTTTGCACTTGGATATGTTGGTTATGTGTTGTATTGATGACAACATATACTTATGTGATCATGATAGACAAATATTTTGTAAATTTTGAGATATTATTAGCACTATAAGAATCTTCATCAAGCTCTTATACCATGTAATAATTTTCCTAAGAAAAAGAATGAAAGTTCCAAGGTCTTGAAGCTCAATTGATAGAACAAGAGAGAAAAATGATATGATCAAGTGAATAGCTCAATATTGATCAAATAAATAGATAATCAAATGAATACATCATAAAGGTTCCTTTTATATAAAGTCAATCAAGATGACTAGAAATTATGCAAGTGATAAGCATCACAAATAAGTACATGTCCACCAAGAGTGGATTATCCTCCATTGTGTGTGAAAGAATGTGAAACAATGAGAGGATAAGAATACAAATGTGTATCTTACTAAAAGATGTAGTAGACAACATGTTCCCAAATAAAATGCAAAAAACTATGTAAACTTAAGTAAAATGTAAATAGTAAATATTTAACTACACCAACACCTCTCCTTCAGTACAACTTAGGAGAAAGTACTTAAGCTTACAAATCTAGATAAAAATGCATGATGAGTCCTGACTACTAGGCCATGTTAGTTGTTGTAAATATAAGAGGAGTAATTGAGAGGGGAGGGGTGAATTAGTTACTACAAAAATGAATCCCAAATCCCTTAGATGTTAGTACAAAATATAAACAAATAACAAAATATAATTGAAGCTTGGTAAACACACAGAATGATGTAACTCGATAGTAACTAGATTAGCTCGATAAAGGATTAACATATAAACCATTAGATGTTATTTGTGATTACCATTATTTTAACTTAGTTGCAAACACATAAATAAAATAACATGAACACATTTGACACAAAGATTTAATGTGGAAACCCAATTTGGGAAAAACCACCAATAGCAACTAGTTACTAATTTTTACTCTTTTGAAGTGAGCCCTATTAGGAGCCAACCTTGTTTAATGTTACAAAAAAAACTATTAGGTGTGACCCTATTAAAGGATTTAATCACCCTAATAGGAGTGGCATTGTTAAAGGTCTTGAAAAAAATTCAATAGAATTCTCACCTTGTTAGAGGATTCAAAAATAGTTGTTAAGCCAACTCTGTTAAGAGATTTAGATCACTACTACAATGGTTAGAGAATAACAATGAGATGAACTAATTTGACTGTAACTAATTTGTTGATTTAGATCTTTGTTTTGGCTTGTACTTGATCCTTCCTAATCAAATATGGCTTTTCCATACCACAAGGATATTCAGCTTATCCTTCAAATTCACTTCCTCTGCTCATTAATAGATCTTCAATCATATCACCATAATTCGCACATTCTCTTGCACCTTTACTTTCATACTTACTCGCACACATTGAAATCACAACTTGACCTTATACTTATACCTTCCACTCTATCAAGCCGACTCAAATACAACTTACAATAATCAATATTTATCACCTTAGTTGGTTGGAATCAATAGATAGATCAATTACAAAAAAAATAGGAAAATCCTTTGTTAGCCGACCTTTCTCAATAGAAACTAACTCTAAAGTAATTTCCTTCATTAACCAACAAAATCTTGGTTAACACTGCAAACTTACAAAAATTCTTTGCCAACCGAGTGACCTCAGTTAACACTAGCTTTCTACAAAATTTTCTTCGATGCTCGAGTGAACTTGCTAGACCCTCACTTTCTACAACATTTCTTTCAATGCTTAAATGAACTCAATAGACACTGCCTGCTAAACTAGAAAAACACAGGAATGCTTGATAGACACTAAGAACTATCTTCACTACTTGAGTGAGCTCAGCGTATACTAACTAATTATGATTATGACATTTGTGTAACATCAAAGACAATACATAATCAACCAAGTGTATCCAATAGTTAGGTACCCATGTACAATATGCAAGTGCAAAAAAAAAATGCAATCTCATAAAGAAGAGAAAGAGGGAAAACATCACAGGAAAACCCTCCACCAAAAAGAGAGATGAAAAAGAGAAAACAAGAAACATTCATGGATGGAGTAATCAAGACCCTCCTAGTATGACATACATCATGCATATACAATAAGTAATTCCTTCATTGGAAGGAAACAAGGAGAAATGAAATCCCCCCAAAAGTGAATGAACTCCTACAAGGAGTGAGAATAGAAGCAAAGAATTCCTTCCCCCCACCCCCCCAATGTATAATATACACCCATGATGAATGCTCCTACATAAATGTAAAAGTTGCACCTAGAAAATTGGGTGATGTTTCTCCTTTAGGAAGAAATGATGTCATAGGTGTATCAAATAATCTTCCCCAATCAATAGGAACAACCCTTAAAATGTATGATATCTTAGGAAACTGACTAGGAATCTCAAGTCCACATGACTATGATTGACCATGCAACATGAAATCTCAAGTGAAGTGTAAGATTCATGAAAATCAATCCCTAAAGGCTCATATGTTCTTTGAAGTGAAAGAGACCTTTTGCGACTGATGTAGCAAAGGATCCACAATCATATCAAACTGAGAAGAAAGATCAAGTGGAGAATCATGAGGGTTAATGTGTTCCCTCACAAAAAGTGAAGAAGGATTATCCTAAGCAAAGATAAGATAAATATCATCAATTTGGTCTCTTATGCCCTCAACATAGGATTCCACAAAAAAAACCTGCAATGTTTGTCAAGAAGTCATCCCAAGGAGTAGTAATTGGAAGACAAGGAATGACCTATTGCACCAAATCACCTAAATGTATGGTTGTGTGAATGCAAGTATCATCATGAAAAACAATAGATGTGATTTCAACTAGAAAAGTATGTTATTCAACTCAAGGATTTGGATCATCAAGATGCTCATATTTTTCAAGTTCTATGATGAACTTTAGTGTTTCATCACTATATAGAATATTATTTGCATCATCAATTGGAATGAATTGATACACAACTAGATCAACTTGTGCTAGAAGAATATATGGATCTCCAAAATTCTTCTAAATAAGATTCCAAACTAGATGAGAGGAATAATTATTCCTTATCTTAAAATATACTTGATGATATTGCATGGAAGAGACAATCCTACCAATGACCCATCTAATATGTAAATTTTTAGTCATTGAAGCTAGTTTCTTTCAATATATTGTTGACTCAAGTATGAGTCCATAAAGATTAGGAAATATATTAAGCCATCTACAATGTGTGATGATGTATTTTTCCCATGATGGATAATTATCCTCAATTAGCTATATGATAGTAGGATATTGTTCCACCATGATTACATTGATAATGTACTCCAAAAATAGACCAAATGTTGAAAGTGAAAGTTTCATTCAAATAATCCAATCTTAGGATAGAAAATATGGATTTATCTCTAAAAATTATGCACTTTAAAAAAAATGACATTTGAAAAAGTGTCCATATGAGCTCGAAAAAAGCCTCTAAAGTTTCAAAATCAAGGATTAGACAAGTATAGTCACCAAAATCTACAAATTCTAGAAAATATGTCCACCAAAATTAGAAAATAAGCACACCACTGAAAAAATTCAAAAATTAAGGCCCAAAAAAAAAAGGTGTGTCTAATTGGGAGCTTGGATGAATGAGATATGGCCTCCCAAAGTTAGACTACAAATTTGAAAATTTATATGGTAAGGTCAGTTGAATTTTCAAAGTCCAATGACATCAGTATAACAACACAATAAATTTGATAGTCATTTTGTTTTCATAGCAAAACAAAAAAGCACCCAATTACAATTAAATGCTTGTTAATTTGAATGTATCAAAATAGGGGGGAAAAAATCATTTTTTGAAAAAATATCACAATGGGACTATGTAGTCTAACTTTACAATGGTGGCATGGAAAATTCTAGGATCTATTGATGTGGCAAGGTTTGATACATAAGTCTCGTTCTACCAAGAAAAGGCCAGGTGACTCAAATACTCCAAGAAATGGTATTGAGGGTTTTTCCACTCACCTTGAGCACTTTGAACTTTGGCTTGTGTTTGAATATAGTCGAGGTGAACTTTTCTTGAGGACCACTAACTTGGATATAAAGTTGATTTAGTGTTTTTTCTTTGTCCATTGTGTGAGGATGAATGGGTCAATGTGACTGTCAAATCTCATGCTTCCACTATGTATGATGTATTGTTTGTGATCTCATAGGGTTGATCTTCCTCTGGATGATGTCTATTAGAATCTATGTTGATTGTGTGGGATGCTCGATGGGAAACTCAAATGAAGAATTCTTAATGTACAAGATGTCAAAATTATTAAATGTAATTATTGACTTTAGCATTTGTTGTTGTTGACTATGTTAGTTAACCCTCATGTTAACCCACCTACATTTTGAAATTTTTGATAGCTAGTTTTGTATTTAATGTGGTAGGTAAACGTTTCACTTTCCCATCCATTTTTGAGTTCCAAATCTAGTGCCCTTTGAATACTTTATTTTATATCTTATAAATGTATAATGATAGGTGAATTAATGAGAAAGTAACTTAGATAATATTTTCTACCTATGAGTTCCTGTTTTGCTTTGTTTTCCTCTATTCTAGAAATATCTAATATGGTATCAAAGCTTATGGTTGAGAGATAACTATTGGAAGCTGGAGAAGATCAAGAGTTTGTTGGAGGGAAGTTTGAAAGATTTGGGTGAACTAGTCATGTTCTTACCCTGCAAAGAAAGAAGTTAGACCAGTCATGTTTAACTTGCATAGATAGAAGCATCTACAAGAAAAATGTCCAAGGGTATACAATCTCTCTTAGAAGAAGAGAAGATCAAGGTAATAGTGTGTCTAACTATTTGTTGACAAAGAAATCTTGTTATTTAGCTTAGGAGAAAGGGAAAATAGATTAAAATTGTTATGGCATCCATAAGTAATCCTAGCACATAAGGACAAATATTGAATGACAAAAAATATTCTATATGGGCCATTAAAATGAAGAGTTAATTAAAGAATTCAGAATGTTTAGAGGTTGTAGAAACTAAGTATGAAGAGCCCAGTGCACAAGAACTAGCTCAAATGAAAAATGCACAAATGAATGTTAGTGTAGAGAACAAAAGGAAAAACTCAAGAGCTTTTTGGAACAAACTTAATGGAGTTGAAGAATCCATCTCTCCCCAAATTTCAGCCACAACTAATGCATATCAATCATGGGAAATACTTGCAACAACATATCAAGAAGTAGACAAGGTAAAGAATGCTAAGCTATATATTTTGAGAAAAAGGTTTGAAAGCTTGCAAATAAAGGATATTGAAACTATATATCAGTTTATGTCTCAAGCTATGGATGTAGTAAATTAGCTAAGAGCTTATGGTTAAGATTTTACAAATAGAGAATTTGTGGAGCAAATCCTTAGAAGTCTTCCACAACAATATAAAACTTTGGTAACTACAATTGAAGAATGTAAAGATCCTTCTATAAATTCCATTGAAGAGTTGACTGGTTCAATGTTGAACCATGAATCTAGAATTCAAAAGAGATGAATCTTTGGATCTTTCTCTTCAAACACAAGCCACAATCAATAGAGGAAGAGGTAAAGGAAAAAGAGGAAGAAGTTCATTTCAATTTGATAGCAGACATGGTGCTGAAAATCAAGTAGAACAATCCCAATCACAGTCACAAAACCAAAGAGGAAGAGAAAGAAGCAATAGAGGAAGAGGAAGAATTGATAAATCTGTTGGATAGTTCAAAATGGGAAGAGTACTTCTGAGAGGGGGGTGAATCAGAAGTACCTCACTTTTAACCTTTTCTAATCCTTTAAATCAAATAACTAAAAATAAGATTCATGTATGTAAACATATTAAGTAAACATAAAGAAAACACATGCAATAACACACATAACACTAGATTTTGTAACCCAAAAACCCTCCAAGAATAAGAAGGTAAAACTAGGGTGGGGATGATACACACAAAAATTACTACAACAATAATTGTTTGACCACTTGTGATGGTCTTCCCTGTGAAAGGCCTTCCCTATTAAAGGCTTTACACTATGTCAATAGTGACCTAGTTAGAGGATTTACAAACACTTTACATGAAATGTCACCCTATTAAAGGATTTACAATAGGTTGTTAAACCAACCTAATTCAATACAATTTTCAATCACCTTCTCCAAAGGTTCTCCCACCTAGTTGTTAAGCGAACCTATCAATGTAGGATTTCACTAGCTAATACAATGGCAAGAAAGTATTAGAAAATTTTGACCTAATTGCTTACAATCTTAAAATGCTGATTTCAAGCACTTGATCTGCTCCTTCTAGTCTTGACCCTATGAGATCTAATATCTAATCGTGTCCCCTATCCCTTCTACTATTCTGATCAACTAGATATGTAACTGTTGGTCTATTCCCTTAAGTCTTTCTTTCTTCACTCTGAATTTCACTATAGTTTCCCCATACACAGTTCCATCCACTCATGCAATGGGGTTTTCATCCTCCTTTTAAAGATTGTTAAGACTTAGGGTTAGGTATGGATCTACAATCCATATTTAATCTTAAGTTCCCACTTATTCCTTGCACTTTTCTCATTGGTTGCATGCCTTCTCCATTTTTCTAATTGGATGCATGCTAATTGCATAGGAAATGCAAAAGATTTGATCTTATCCTTGTTCACCTTCAAAATTCTTCCATGTCAACTCCAAAAATAGTTTACATCTAAGTTTGTGAGGGCACAAACTCATATGTTTATTCTGTGTTACTCAACACATACTGGACTACTAGTGTTCAGTACATATACTATCCTCGTTTGCTTGGCACCTATTACATTTTATTTTGCTTGGCATCTATATAGTTCTAGCTTACTCAACTTATGAAGTATCCTAGTTTTCTTGGCATCAACTATGATTCAGAACCTATATATCACTCGTCACTTATATAATTCTTAGCACCTATTGGAGTTCTTACTTGGTACACACTGTGACTCGCAATACATAGTGTACTCGGCTTCAATGTAGAAAGTGGTTAAGTGTGTTCACACTCAAATGTCAAAACCATCTAAGAACAACAAAATCAAGCATATAATGTTATTACTACAAAAAATAAGGACATTTTGAGAGTGAGTGAAAGAAGAAACAAGAAGACCATAAAAAAGAAATAGCTAATGTTTCCAATGTGGAAGAGGGAACTCATAGATTGAGTTGCCTAGGCACAGTAGCCCAATCCCGTAGAGGCAAAGGCAGTTATTATCCCCACCCTTTAATATTTCTATCATGGTCAATAGTAGAAGATAACAACAAAGAAGACATATGGTTGTTGGATAGCATCTACAACAATCACATGATAGGTAACAAAATTATTTTTACTAGCTTTGATGAAATAGTGAAGACCAAGATAAAATTAGGAGATCACCACTTTGTTCATGCTCTAGGAAGAGGTATTGTCACAATTGTAAATAAGAAAAATGAAAAGAAATATATCCATACCATTTATTATGTTGAGAATTTGAAGCATAATCTATTGAGTGTAGGCTAAAAGAGTAAGAATGGGTTTGAAGTTAGTTTCCAAGTGTATACACTAATCTAATATGCTAAAAATACTAATTTAATGAAAACAAAAGTATTTACACGTTAAACTACTATAACATATAAGAGAGACTAAGACAAGCCCTCAATTGAGAATGTGAACCATTAAGAGGTTCTCTCAATGAAGTCTTTCTTGTTTTAGGGATGAGTCTATTTGGATATGGATTTAGGATGTATGCTCAAGGTCTTCAAACTATGCTTCAATGGAGATAGAAAATGGCAAATTGGTAGCTTTGTGAGCTCTCAATTTAGCATCATAAGGGTATGGTTAATGGTTTTGGCTTCTCAAACTAGCATTATAACTTTAACTCAAAGATTGTGATGAAATGGCTTGCGAGGGGATTCAATTTATAAGCTAAGGGCTTGAGAGTCGGAGGGCTAAGATGGAAGGAAAGGAAAAAACTTATGGAGGGCTTAGATTGCATGAGAGGAGAGCACATGGATTTTGCTTCCTTACAACCAATCAAGGAGTGACACATGTCACAGGGTGATTAGATGGAGGAAAGGGCAAGGATGAGTCAACAAAGGAGGCTCAAGGGATAATATCTTCATAAAGACCCTTCATAAATGCCTTGTAAAAGCAATGAATGGGCTTGTAAGAGTCTTTATGACCTTGTAAGAGCATTGAAGGTGTAGTGGTTAGGATATTTTGAAGGGAGTTGAGATTGTTGACTTTGTTTGGCTTAGGAAAGTCTTAAGCTTGCTTAGGGAATGTGACAAGGTTAGGGGTGGGATTAGAGGTGGTTTAGGATTAGATTAAGCTTGTTAGAGATGTGCAAGTGGATGACATTTAATGAGGGTGGGTGAGTTAGTAGCTAAGCTTAGTTAGTATGGGTGGATGGGGTGGATTAGGCTAAAAAGGGGGTTTAGAGATAGGGTTAGGGTTAGGATAAATAAATTTTATTTATCTCGTAGGTTTGGTTTGAGGAGATATTTATTAAAATATTTTTAATAAATATGAGAATTAATATTTAACCTTGGTTAAATATTTTGAGATGGGATTAGGGGTAGAAAATGATGGGATTAGCCTTTAATCGAAATTAAAGAAGGCAATTAGAAGATTTTGGAAGAGGTTAGTGATCTTAAGGAAATTGGCCAAGTTTTGGGCAAAAAATAAATTAAATATTTATTTTGGGATTTTTGGTCAATTTATTAAATAATTAATAAATAAGAAAATAATGTTTAAATAAGATTTAAACATTTTTGGGAGGGATTCCTTAATTAAATATTTTTAATTAAGATAAAGGGATTTAATGGCATAAAAATAAATAAATTAATTAAATAATTAATTAATTAATTAATGATGATGTCATTAGGGACTTTAAAAAAAATAAAAATACTTTATTTTCTAAGGGATTTTAGGTGTCTACATTTTGCCCCTCTTTGATGTGATGCCGCAAGTGGCATGGCATCAAAGATAAAAAAAATAAGATGCCCAAGGCTAGAACAGAAGAGGAGAGAATGGATTGCGAGATGCCCCCTCAAGAAGGTGGCGGGAAGAGAAAGCAAGGCTCGACAACTTCTTGAAAAAAATAAGAATCTGAGATGGGAAAGGAGACTTAGATTGCCAACAAGAAGGGGCTGAATTAGCTCAAACTCTCACTACAGGAGAATGATAAAGGGAGGTCAGAGGCACAAGACGAAGCAAGCTTAAGACTTCAAGGAAGGTGGAGCATGAAGGAGCAGAGCATTGTAAAAAGGAATCCAGGATAGGGAGATGGATGAGGGGATGATAAAGCCAATGCAACAGGATTTCAAAGAGTTCGATTAGCAAAAGATGGGTTTTAGAGATCCCTAGGACTAGGATTGTGGATCTCAAAAGATGAGGCTTGGTGGATTGATTAGATTGGTGGATTCCTAAGACTAGGATTGTGGTTCCCTAAAGCTAAAAGTGAAGATTGATTCAAAGAGATACTGATGCATAAGCTGGGATAGGAGAGACAGATGCTGGATATGGATGGGGGATAATGGAGATGAAGGGATTCCATTGAAGCATTTTTGAGCAGGGGGATACTTCAAAGAGAAGTACCACCATGTAGTTGAGCAATAGATTTTCTATAGGACTGTTGGTTAATTGCCAAGGTTACCAAGAACATCAAGGCTGTGTCACCAACCATCCAGAGGACTGATGAATTGACTCAAAACAAGCACGCAAGGATTGCCCCAACATCACACATGATTCCCAAAGGAAGTAGTGTGGAACCGAGACTGCATAACCGACAAGAAAAAAAGAAAAACAAACAAAAGACCTGATCAAGACCTTACACTTAGATTGCCCCATTCACAGTATACCATGATATGGAAGATTGTGGCAACCTTGAGGAGGGAACAAAAAGATTGCTTGGGAAAGATACTTCAAGACCCAAAAAGGAAGATTCCAAATCAAAAGAAAGCAAAAATTTAAAAGAGAACCGTTTGCCAACGAGATGGGTGGGACGAGGTACTAACGGACCAAGATCAAACATGAGGAAAGCTATATCCTACAAAGATCTATCAGAGAGCACCTAAGCTGATGGATCTGGATGAGTGATGCATATGGAAAGCTGAACTAAGAAGGATAACACTTTGGTGATAACACAAAAGCTGGATAGATGCAATGATACTAAGCTAAAGAGGATGTACAAGCTAACAGACTCAGATATGTTACAAATGTACAAAATTGTTCATGTTTTGATTTTTGTGAGATGGAAATGTTTGTGAAGGGTGGGATGTCTGTAATAGTTGATAGGCAAATAAGTAGATGGTTTGTGAAAAGGTTAAGTGAAAATGGGATTCTTTGTGTGCATGTGATAGGATACAAGTTAGGATACAAGATTATTTACAAGTTGGAATATGGTACAAGCTTTGGACAAGATTCGGATATACAAGCTATGCTACAAGGGGGGCTACAAGATTTACAAGCTTTGGTACAAAATTTACAAGCTGAGGTACAAGATTTACAAGCTATACAGGAGGTATTTACAAGCTTCATCAGATTTTGGATATTTGGTTGGAACACCAAGGGAACAAGCAGGTGTTTTATGGGATGGTGAATGGATGGATGAGGGATAGGATAGTGATAGATAATGGATTAGTCTTAGTACACAAGGCACCTAAATTACTAGGTTTTCACCAAGGTACCTATCCAAGGCACTTGAATTGCCAAGTTTTCACCATTGGACGCTTATTTCTCTTTACTATTTTTTTGTATTTTTCAAAAGCTGGGTATACCAAGGATCTTCAAGCATAGAACTTCTTGAGATGAATGATGTTAGTAGAATCATTCAAGAGTTCTCCTTTTGGTGTAGATAGCTGAAAGGCTCTGGAGCCAAAGGAAGCAATGACAACATAAGGACCAAGCCATGTAGGTTCAAACTTGCCTTTCTTTTCTCGATTTTCTTGGACTTTCATATTTTCTTTGAGGACCATGTCGCCTGGCTGAAAGTGTCATGGAAGCACCTTCTTGTTGAAATTCCTTTTGAGATGAGTTTGATAGACTGTGAGATGATCATAGGCTTGTTGTCGCTTCTCATCTAAGAGATCTAGCTAGGTGAGCTGAGCTACTTTATATTCTTCATCTAATATTTGCCCTTGCAAAGATATGCACAAAGAGGGAAGTTCAACCTCTATGGGTAGTACTGCTTTAGCACCATAAACTAGGGAGTATGGAGTTGTTCTTGTGGATGTATGGAAGGAGGTTTGATAGGCCCATAGGGATGGATTTATTTGTAGGTGCCAATCATGGCCGAAATCATTGACAACTTTCTTTAGGATTTTTAGGAGGGTTTTGTTAGTTGCCTCTGCCTGGCCATTACCTTGTCAGAAATATGGGCGAGAAAAGTGGTGATGGATGCGAAGAGAAGTGCATAATTCTTCCATGTTGAGATTTTCAAAGTTACCTCCATGGTCGATGAAGATGGTGGATGGGATACCGAAGTGGCAAACAATGTGGTACAAGATGAACTTGGAGACCTGAACTCCTGTAGCTGAGACTAGGGGGACTGCTTCCACCCATTTAGTGAAATAGTCTATAGCTATTATTATCCATTTATGTCCATCAAATGAGAGAGGTGTGATAGTTTCAACTAGATCGAGGCCCCAACAAGCGAAAGGCCAAGGTGGTGCAAAAGGTTGTAGATCTTGTGTTGGAGCATGGACAAGATTTGTGTGCTGCTGACATGGGACACACTTTCTGACAAAGTCACAGGAGTCTTCTTCAATGGTAGCCCAATAGTAGCTTGCTCTAAGGATTTGTTGTGCTAGGACAATACCACTCGTGTGGACACCACAAAGTTTGAAATGTACTTCTTTTAATGCCATCGCAGCCTCATTTTCATCCAAACATCGAGAGAGAGAGTATCGTGATAACCCTGACGATATAGGGTATTGGCTATGATAACATAGCGGGATGATTTTTGGATGAGGTTTTGGTGTTGGGTATGTGTGAGGTGAGGGGAGATGATACATCTTTAAGGTAAGCATGAATCTCATGGTACCAAGGGGATTGGGGACTAACCAAGATATAAACACGGTTTGAATCCTCATTTGCATAGGTAGGTGTGAGGAGTTGTTCGACTAAAAACTCATACTGTGTAGTTGCTTGGAGAATTTCCAAGAGCAAGCCGATAGTAGCCATAGCATTTGCTACTTTGTTCTGCATTCAAGGCACTTGTGTAAATTGAAGCTTTGTAAAATGCTAGGTTAGCTGATCAACTAGCTCTTTGTAGGGTAATAGCTTTTCATCTTTGGTTTGATATTCATTGAGGACTTTCTTGATGATGAGCTGAGGATCACCAAATATTTGTAACTCAGTAATGTTCCATTCTGCAGCTATCTTTAATCCTACTATGAGAGCCTCATATTCAGCTATATTGTTGGTTCTAGAGAATTGTAGATTGAAGGCTTTTAGAATGTAATCTCCTTGAGGTGTGACCAACAATATTCCTACCCCTAATCCATGAGATGTGTATGAGCCATCAAAATAAAGTTTCCATGGGGGTTGTTCTTCAATTAGATAGATATGTTCATCTAGAAATTCTGTGATCAAAGGATATGCATCTATTAGAGGTGCATTAGCTAGGTGATCTGCTATAGCTTGCCCTTTGATTGCCTTTTTGTCCACATAGTGGATGTCAAATTTGCTAAAGAGCATAACCCATTTGGCCAAACGACCTATTAGTGTTGTTCTGGAGAGCATACACTTGAGAGGGTCAATCTTGGAGACTAGTTGGATGGTATGACTTAGCATGTAGTGATGAAGCTTTTGAGTTGAGAAAACAACTACCAAACAAGCTTTTTTCATAGGAGTATAATTGAGTTCATAACCAACTAGGGTTCTATTGATGTAGTAGATGGCTCTTTCTCTGCCGTAGTCATCAAGTTGTGCTAGAAGTGCCCCTAGAGTAGTAGGCATTGTTGATATGTACAAAATTAGGGGACGACCAGGAACTAGTGGAACCAAGATAGGGGGATTGGTGAGATACTGCTTGAGCTGATTGAAGCTGCATTGACATAAAGGATCCCACTTGAAATTCTCATCCTTCTTCAGTAAATGTGCAAATGGCGTACACTTATCTGCAAGCTAGGAGATGAAGTACCGAATGGATTGAAGCTTTCCCTGAAGAGAGTGAAGTTGTCGTAGTGTCTGGGGAGGAAGCATGTCTAAGATAGCCTTGACATTCTTAGGGTCGATCTTTATACCTCATTCAGAAACTGTCAAGCCTAGAAGCTTGCTAGATATGACCCCAAAGACACACTTCTTGGGATTTAGCATGAGATGATATTTGGCTAACCTATCAAAGACTTTCTCTAGGTCAACAAGATGATCCATGAAGGTGTGAGATTTAACTAGGATATCATCCACATAATCTTCCAAAATGCTATGGATGAGATCATGAAAAATGGATGTCATAGCTCTTTTATAGGTAGCCCCAGCATTCTTTAGGCCAAAAGGCATCATGTTGTAACAAAAGGTTCCCCAAGGGGTAGTGAATGTTATCTTATGCTGATCCTCTTCTGCAATCTTGATTTGATTGTACCCAAAAAATCCATCCATGAGGGACAAAATTTCATGTCCAGCTATAAGATCTACAATCATATCTATGTTGGGCAAGGGAAAATCATCTTTTGGACAAGCTTTGTTAAGATCTCTGAAATTAGTGCAGATTCTGATGTCACCGGAAGGTTTAGTGATGGGAACCATGTTGGAGATCCACTCTGAGTAGTCGATAGGCCGGATAACTTTAGCAGCTAACATTCTTTCTAATTCAGCTTTGACCAGTAATGCCACCTTGGGTTGCATTTTTCTAAGCTTTTGTCTGACGGGCTTGATCTTTGGATTGACTGCAAGATGATGAACTCCAAGCTTTGGATCAAGCCCTGGCATGTCCTGATATGACCATGCAAATTGGCCAATGTTCTCTCTTAAGACCCCAAAGAGGAGGTTAGCTTGGTCTTGTGATAGGGATGCAGCAATGTGAACAAGTCTAGGGATCTCTGAAGAACTGATGTTGACTTCTCTAGTATCCTCAATTAGAATAGAAGACACCTCTGGTCGATTATCTTGAGGAGGCAATGCTAAATCCTCATGTTCTTCTTGTGACTCTAGATTTTCTTGCTGAGGGGTTCTCTTTGCTACCTTAGCTAGTCTTGAATTCACCTTAGTTCCAATTTTGGGTGTATTGGAACTAGGTTGGGGATTTTCTCCAAAATACCCCTTGGGATCTAGCTTATAGATATAGGAAAAATCTAGCTTTGTTGTCTTGTGAGGTGTTTGAGCTCCCATGAATCTTAGAAGCACTTCCTCTGATGTGAACTCATCAATCTGTATGATGCTTGGTTGGTCCCAATCTATGAGTTGTGGATGGGCGAGTGGTAGATCAATGAGGTGGATGGATAGTTCTTGGAGAATAGAGTCTCCAAGGAAGATTCGGTCTGGGATATCATCGTAGGATCTCTTTTCAACTTCCTCAAGATTGTCTTCGATTTCAACAAGGTCATGATGAATGTTCGAAAAAGTGTGACCGTTCTCATTGGTGCCCCCAGTTGTGGGTATGCCAAAGCCAAGACCTGACTTCGATTCCCACTTGTGTGTGTTGATGGGGCATTGCATGCCTCTTTCTTCTGGTCCTAGACCACCACCTTGATAGTTCCATTTGTCAGTGATGAGCTTATGTTCTTGGGGATACTTCTAGCTAAAGTGATCAAGGCATGCTTGATTTCTTGGAGGTGCATATTTATGTAACCAATTGTTGATATCTGGAGTGAGCTCCTCATGAAGAGGGATTTTCAAGGATACAAAGGTTGTTGGGCCAAAATTTTTGTATCAAGGAGGTGGAGTCTCCTTATCTTTGTGATATGTTGGTCATCCATGGGTGTGTGGATCAAGTGGGAGTGCCTTGACAAAAAATGCATCTAACAGACTATACTCTCCACAGCCTTTGTTATTGATCTTCACTGTAGATAAGGTGGAGGCTAGGATGGTCTCTGGGTCATTACAAGTATGGGATGAGCTGGCGATTTCTATGTCAATATCAATTCTAGGGTAATGGTTTGTATATGAAGCTTCAACTACATTGCAGTAAGAAAAGGTTTTGGATCGGCATGGATGGTTACCTCAGTGCCCTGATGTGAAAATTTGACGCACTGATGGTAAGTGGATGGAATGGCTTTCAGGGCATGAATCCATGGGCAACTGAGGAGGATGTTGAATGGTAGGTTTAGATCAATAACATGGCAGAGTGTTTCTTAGATGATTGGCCCAACCTTGATTGGCAGCAAAATAGTTCCTTCTGTGGTTCTTTCCAAGTTGTCATAAGCTTTGATGGTGATAACTTCACTGATGATATCTGCCTCAGTATACCCAGCTTGTTTTATGAATTTTAGGGTGCAAATATTCAAGGCTGATCCATTATCTATTATTACTCTATTTACGGCCAAATTGGATACCATGATGGCTATGCGAAGTAGATGGGTGTGATCTGGCCCGACCACGAGTATGTTGGTGGGTTTGCATGATAGGGCACATGAGGAGGATAGGTGTCCAACAAGATTAAGAAAAACAATAGCATTGATATCTGAAGGGACACGAGATTCTATGAGAGCACTGTCAAGGATGCTTTTGTACATAGGACTAGTGCAGAGAAGGTCTAAAATGGAGATTTGGGCTAGCATGTTCCCAAGGTGTTCCAATATATTGTACTAACTTTTTGATGGAGCTGATGGTACTGGTGAAATGGGTGGACCTATGATGTTAAATCACACTCTTCTAGTGGTGACTACACACTCATTTTTTGGGCCTCGAATATTGATAACATTGACAGAAGGCTCTTTTTCAGATATACAACTGATGAGGCTACCATAGTCTATGTAGGATGAAGTGTGGTCATTGTTCTTCCCATGCTATTGGTTTGGTTGGCAGTTGTTGGTGTTGTTGTTGTTGGTTTGGATAGGTGCTTTTCCAGGATTTTTGTTGTTGTGAGGAGGAAAAGCATTTTGATAGATCTGTAAGCCTACATTGGGAGAGGTTTGGGCACCAATAGTGATTTCTTTCCGATCAATGAGGTCCTGCACATAATCTTTCAGTTTCATGCATCTGAGGGTGGTGTGACCTTTTACCCTATGAAATTTGTAGTACTCATTATCTTTGTACCATGTAGCTTTGGATTGGCCTGGTTCAATTTGCTGGGTAGGAGGAAATTTGATGAGGTTTTCCTTAGTCAATTTCTCAAAAATGACATCCAGTGGCTCACCAAGGGGTGTATAATTCCTAGGTGTAGGTTGGAATCTGGGCTTTTGCCCTGCAGCTACATTGATGGCATTAGCTTGATTGCTAGACCCTTGGAAGTTGGGTCTTGGATTGTGGTTTTCATAGCTTTGGTTGATCTGTTGTTGGTAGTTGATAGCTTTTTGATTGTTTGGTTGATATGGTGGGTTGGACTAGTTTTGAGAAGGAACAACAATATTCACATGTCTTGTATCAGTAACCCCATCTATTGGAACATGCTTTTTTTTGTTCCAATACCTAGACTTGTCATTGGAATGTGTTTGATTTTGGTTGGCCTCCTTGTAAATCTTGACCACACCATCTTTAATGAGTCCTTGCTCAAGGATCATTCATTTCTCTTTGATATCTTTGTAGGTCTACAAACAGTTCATGGTCATGTGGTGAGCCAAGCTGGGATGGGCATTATCAATAAACATTTTCACCAAATGGCACTCTGGTAAGGTGCAAGATATGCAAGTGGTAAGGGTTTGCCATCTTTACAGATATTTAGGAAGGCTTTCTCCACCTTTTTGCTTAGTGTGGACAAGATCAACTACTAATAGCTATGTTTCAACAAGATGGGCATATTGGACTACAAATGCCTCAGATAATTTAGGAAAATTTTTAATTGTGCCATAGGGGATTCTATAAAACAATTCAAGAGCTGGTCTGGCCAAGCTTTTGGGAAAGAGACACAAGAGGAAGACGTCACCATATGCCACTTCTTGGTAGTGCATGTAAAATTCTTTGATATGTGTGACAGGGTCTCCTTTTCCTTTGAATTTGTCAAACTTGGGTGTCTCAAAATGCTTGGAAAATGGAGTCATAGTAATGGCTCTGTCAAATGGGTAAGGACACACATTCTCAAATTTGAAGGTTTTTGGATCATTTCCTTCTTGGATGTTCTTCAAATTTGTCTTCATTGCTTCCCATTCTACATTAATGGATGATGGCTGGGGTGCCCGCAATGTAGGAGTGCCCTAAGGTAGGTATGTGCTAGATGGGGTAATGGAATATGGATGGCTTTGAGGTATGGGCTGGTAGGGATTGTACATGGCTTGGGCAACTAAATGGTGGATGATGGGTTGCTGAGGTGGAGGGGGCACATATTGCTACATGTGTTGTGAGGCTTGCTACTAATATTGGATTTGAGGTTGGGATTGAGGAACATAAGCTAGCTATGGGATAAATGGATTGCTTTGAGGAGGTAAGGCATAAGATGGGTGTGAAGCTTGGGGAAAGGATCAGAGAGCTTGTGGAACTTGAATTTGGATTTGAGGAGTTTGACCAATATATGTGGGTTGTGCCCCCATCTGGGAAGGTGTCTGCATGGCAAAAGAGGCCAAGTAATTGGTGGTTGGTGGTGGTGGATTTCCTCCTAGAAGTGGCATAGAAAAATAGTTAGTAACAGGAGGTAATGGATTAGTTGGTGGTGGAGGTGGTGGAAATTGAAAGCTTGAAAATGGAGCTGATGAGGTTTGATAGCTTGGTGGCTGGATTTGAAAGCTTGGTAGAGTGGTGGCAGGAGCTTGGGTCACTTGAGAGCTTGGCAGAATATTGGTAGTAGCTTGTGGGGTTTGATAACTTTGTGGAGTGAAGGTAGTAGCTTTTGGATTTGTGGCTGATGGCACTGAGCTCCAAGGACCTAGTGGAAATTATGGAATTATGTTTTGGGTTGTGGTGAATAAGCTGGGGGTGATGACAGGTTGATTACTTGACCCCATGGGTGGCATCCCGATTGTATATTGTTGAGGTTGGCCAAAGATGCTAGCACTAATTTGGGAGATGGGTGGATTTGGAAGGTTGGGTTGGGGAGCAGCAGCAGCAATAGTGAAGGGAGTTAATGGTGAGGTGTTTTGAGTGAAGGGGGTTTGAGATGGAGTGGTATGGACCAATGGTGGAGTGGTGGTTGCTAGATTGGCTTGCAGAAGGGAGATTTCAACTTCAGTGGAGGCTGGTATGTTTGGGTCTGTTGGATCATAACGACTGGTTTGAGGCTCTTCTTTTGGCTCATATTGAGGATAATTTGAATCATAAGAGCCTATCAGGAGTGGTAGTTGCCCAAACAACGGGTGAGATGGTTCTAATAAGGGAGAAAGTCTTCCAAAGTTGAAGGCTCCAATGTTGTCCCTTCAAAAGTTAGCCATGATTATTTCCTTATTTTTGTCTATAATGGCGTTCACCAATACTGCATTTCCTAGTTGGTTCATGAAAGCTTCAATGTCATTAGGTGAGGGTATAGTGTTCTCTAGGCTAAAGGATGGTTGACTACTTAAGGAGAGTGAAGCTGTTTGATCCAAATGATAGGGCTCCATTGTTTCCTTCTTCTTCTTGCCTAAGCGAGTGATGGGTGGCATGAAAATGTAGAATGTTTCCTAGAGATGAGATGCAACAATGCTGATGAATGCAAAAGGGGAAGGCTTTTCTATGCAAAATATTTCCTAGGTTGAGGCAAAGCTATATGAAAAAACCTAAGGAGGATTGGGTTGGCAATTCTAACTTCAAAGATATGTTGCCAAAGCACGAAAGGTCTACTTTCCTATGTGCAAGCTTGGTGGTGATTGTGTCAACTTAAGGATAGACTGATGATCCTTTAGGAAGAACATGAGATTCACCACTTGTGGATCCCAACCTTTAGCTCAAGGTGATGAGGGATAACAAGTGACAAAGCTAGATTACCCTAGACAAAGCTTTGTCAAAGGGATAACCTTGGTGAGATTGGTGGATTTGGAAGATGTTAGGAATGGCAAACTTTTGGCAAGGTGACAACAATTTGGAAGGCTTGGATGTGAATTTTTTTGGATTGCTAGCTAGATGGTTTGGTTCTAAATGAGATGGATGAGCTAAAATGCTTAAGGGGATGACTAAAGATGGCTGGCTTTCCTACAAAGATGACTCTAAAGTGAAGCTTATGCAAGAAGATGTGGAGAAACAAGGGGGTCTAATCATAGAAATCATGTCTAGTTGGTAATGCATAAGCACGATTAACTCCTAGATGTTGGTTAAGTTGGATGGTGCGATCTAACCAGGCATCTTGAAGGGCTTTGTTGGTAGCTTTGTCTTCTGCTTTGTGGAGTTTGACAATTCGAGGGCTTGGTGTTATTTATTTTCTCTTGGCTGAAAGTTCTTGGTATGCCTGAGATGGCTTGAGTTTGACTTTGTGAAACTTCTATTTGGGTTTGGGTTGTTCTGACATGAATTCCTGAATCTGCTTGGCTTTGAGAGATCTTGGTTTTTTTGCTTCAACTCGTTTGACTTCTGGAACAGGCAGTGACTATGGTAAGTATGCCCTAAGCTAGGATTGACCAAGTTTTGCAAACATTCATTCAACAAGTAAAAAAAAAATCAAGCAATAGATAGGAACAACCAGATAGAAGTTTTTGATTCTTAGAATGTGATACTTGTGCCAAGGAGTGTGTATGTTTTACAAATGTTTCGATCAGTCACTTCAAACACATTAACACCCTAGATGGTTGTCTGCAAGGCTGACAGTTGGTTTACCTAAGGAGTCCTTGATATACCCAAGGTGTGTGAGGCCCAAATCTGTAGATGAAACCAAAAAGATGTCACATAGCTGAGAGGAGCAGTAACCCACTTCTCCTCTTTCACTTCTCAAAGGTATAAAGTTCCTTGAGGCTTAGCCTGAGTGACAAAATCTTGATTCCAAGGGAGGTTTCTTTGGATTCACCTCCCAATTTTTATACTCTGCTAGAATGCTGGAGTTGAGGTCATCCAAGGGGTGATGAAATCCCCAAGCAGGCCTCCTAAAAAGAGAAACAAGATTTTGGATCCTAATCTTATGCACCCAAGATGGCCTCGAAAGACAACAAGGGGAGAGAAGACTTGGATGACCTTGGGCTAAAAAACACGCTTGTTCCTTTACCAACTAACTCTTATGTGTGTTGATCTAGACTTTGCAAGCACTCATGTTTAGGAGACAATGTTCAATTCCAACTTTGAAATGCACCAACAAAGAAAAATTGATCGAAGAATGCGAACAAGAAGAAGAGTTAGGTTCAATAAGAAAGCAAACCTGGGCGTCCAGAGGCCCTCCACGTCAAGTATTGATTAATTTTCTTTAAGGCATTCAAGAGTTGGTGTGATTTTTTGTTAAGCCCAAAAAGAAAGATGTGTAAAACTCAGTTTCAAGTGTGCGCCCAGAGGCCCTCCACGTCAAGATTTGTTCAAATTTTAATGCCCAAATGAAGTGTTAGCAAGCCTAATGTGCATTCAAGGAATTTTCTAAATTAGAAAAATTAATAAAAACACAAGTGAAGTTTGATCTTTGTGGAGCACTTAACACCCTCTTAAGTGGACCCATCCCCATAGATGGCGCTGAGATTGCAACCAATGGTTAAATTGATGGGTTATTAAAGAGGGTGAGTCCAACTACAAACTCACTTAGAGAATCTTTATTTGATTTTTATAATTTAAGAAGTTTCTAGAATGTAGATTCTTTTTATGCCCCAAAAGATGATTATTTGATCTATGGAATTCAAGATTGGATTTGTTGTTTTAATCATGCATTACAAGAAAATTTTGATTTTAATCTATGGCATTCAAGATTGTCTTTGAGCGACATTCATTCAATGAAAAATGTTTAAACATTCAAGTTCATTTTAGCAACATGCATTCAAAGACAAGTTTTTAAATATTCAAGTTCATTTTTCAAGCGCATTAAACCATATAAGGAGAACCTGCAAAAAATATGATTAGTGGTTTCATATGTGCTCCAACCTACAATAGCTACAAAAATCCAATTTGATTAGTAACCCAAAAATCTCAAAAATTTGAAGCTTAACTATGAGAAAAATAAAATCAACTTTTTTTGTTTTTTTTCCTAAGCGTAAAAATGCTTAAAAAAACCTCTACTCTATGGAACCACCAAAATTTAAAAAGTGCAGAAACAAAGATGTTAAAACAGAAATGCAACAAAGATAGGCAAAGCTGACAGTTCATCAGGCGCAGACACCAAAATGCAGAGACGCTGATCTACAGAGACAAAAAAGAAAGAGGCAGAGACGACAATTCAGTTTGGCGACATAGAAAATAGGAAACTAGGCAGAGATGCTAAACTACTGAGATGACAATTTAGTTTGGTGGTGGCGAAGACGATAGTTTAGGTTGATAGTGGCAGAGATGATAGTTTAGGTTGCGGCGACGAAAGTTCACCAGGTGTAGTTCACCAAGCATAGATGCCAATCTGTAGAGACAATAGTTCAAGTTGCAGAGACGACAATTCACTAGGCACAAATGCCAATCTGCAAAGATGATGGTTGATATTGCGGAGACGATAATTCACTAGGCGCAGATGACAGTTCACTAGGCATAGACACCAATTTGTGGAGACGTTGATCCTTGGAGATGACACTATATGAATAGAATTGAAATTTGTGAATTTTTCCAAAAAAAAATATTTTTTTAATTATTTTTGAGTTTTAGAGGGTATGTTTTCTTCCCAAGTGTGTTCTTCAACTTGTAAAAATAAGTGAAACACCTTACGACTCACTCAACCAACAAGAAACATTAGATTATTAGAAAAAATAATATATAGATAGAAATGAATGATTAAATAACCCATAGTGGGGTCCCACCAGGCGTGCCAAAATGTATACACTAATCTAATATACTAAAAACACTAATTTAATAAAAACAAAAGCATTTACACATTAAACTACTATAACATATAAGAGAGACTAAGACAAGCCCTCAATTGAGAATGTGAACCATTAAGAGGTTCTCCCAATGAAGTCTTTCTTGTTTCAGGGATGAGTCTATTTGGATATAGATTTAGGATGTATGCTCAAGGTCCTCAAACTATGCTTCAATAGAGATGGAAAATGACAAATTGGTAGCTTTCTGAGCTCTCAATTTAGCATCATAAGGGTATGGTTAAGGGTTTTGGCTTCTCAAACTAGCATTATAACTTTAACTCAAAGATTGTGATGAAATGGCTTGGAAGGGGATTCAATTTATAGGCTAAGGGCTTGAGAGTTGGAGGGCTAAGATGGAAGGAAAGAAAAAAGCTTATGGAGGGCTTAGATTGCATGAGAGGAGAGCACATGGATTGTGCTTCCTTACAGCCAATCAAGAAGTGACACATGTCATAGGGTGGGTGGATGGAGGAAAGGGCAAGGATGAGTCAACAAGAGGCTCAAGGGATAATATCTTCATAAAGACCCTTCATAAATAGCTTGTAAGAGAAATGAATGGGCTTGTAAGAGTCTTTATGGCCTTGTAAGAGCATTGAAGGTTTAGTGGTTAGGATATTTTGGATGGAGTTGAGATTGTTGACTTTGCTTGGCTTAGGAAAGTCTTAAGCTTGCTTAGGGAATGTGACAAGGTTAGGGGTGGGATTAGAGGTGGTTTAGGATTAGATTAAGCTTGTTAGAGATGTGCAAGTGGATGGCATTTAATGAGGGTGGGTGAGTTAGTAGCTAAGCTTGGTTAGTATGGGTGGATGGGGTGGATTAGGCTAAAAAGGGGGTTTAGAGATAGGCTTAGGGTTAGGATAAATAAAGTTTATTTATCTCATAGGTTTGGTTTGAGGAGATATTTATTAAAACATTTTTAATAAATATGAGAATTAATATTTAACCTTAGTTAAATATTTTGAGATGGGATTAGGGGTAGAAAATGATGGGATTAGCCTTTAATCGAAATTAAAGAAGGCGATTAGAAGATTTTGGAAGAGGTTAGTGATCTTAAGGAAATTGGCCAAGTTTTGGGCAAAAAATAAATTAAATATTTATTTTGATATTTTTGGTCAATTTATTAAATAATTAATAAATAAGGAAATAATTTTTAAATAAGATTTAAACATTTTTTAGAGGGATTCCTTAATTAAATATTTTTAATTAAGATAAAGGGATTTAATGGCATAAAAATTAATTAATTAATTAATTAATGATGATGTCATCAGGGACTTTTTGGAAAATAAAAATACTTTATTTTCTAAGGGATTTTAGGTGTCTACACCAAGGACCTACTTATTATCCTAGACAAACCTCCAAGTAAAATGATCATAGCTATAGTCCAAATGACAAGAAATAGATTATATCCTCTAAATTTGAGAAGTGCCAAACAATCTGTTGCTTATGCATCATATGTCACAAATTTTGATGGAACTTGGTTATGGCATCTTAGATATGGCCACTTAGCATTTAACAATCTAGATATGATGCAAAAAAGGTCAATGGTTGTAGGTCTACTAGCAATAGATGTTCACAACAATCCTTGTGAGAGTTGCATAATTTCCAAGCATAAGAGGAATGCCTTTCCAAATGCTGCAACTTATAGAGCCTACGATCTTTTAGATTTGGTGCATACCAATCTTTGTGGCCCCCATGAAAATAAAGTTTATAGGAGGGAGCTATTATTTCTTGACTTTTATTGATGATTGTAGTCAGATGATATGGGTATATTTCATCAAGAACAAATCAAAAACCTTTGAGAGATTCAAACTATTTAAGGAAATGGTAGAAAATAAAAGTGGTAGGCACATTAAAGTCTTAAGATATGATGGAGGAGGTGAATATGATTCCAAAGGATTTGCTGCATATTGTAGAGAACAAGGAATTCATAGATAATTTACTGCCTGGTATACTCTATAGCAAAATGGAGTAGTAGAGAGGAAAAACCAAACAATCATGAATATGGCAAGAAGCATGTTGAAAGCTAAAAACTTACCAAATGAATATTGGGATAAGGCATTTGCATGTTCAATCTACATCTTAAATAGATCACCTACAAAAAGTGTAAAGGATAAAACACCCCTCTAGAAGCATGGAGTGGAGTAAAACTAGATGTAACAAATTTGAGATTTTATGGAAGTTTAGCTTATACACATGTGACTAAGGAGCTAAGGAAAAAACTTGATGATAGAAGTGAAAAATATATATTTGTAGGATATAGTGATGCATCAAAGCCTACAAGTTGTATAACCCAATCACTAAGAAGACAATAGTGTCTAGAGATGTCAAATTTCTTGAAGATAAGTCATGGTATGAACAAGATAATGGAACAACTCAAGATCAGCCCACTCCACATACTTTTGAATTAGAAAATATTTATAAGCTTAGAGAAAGACTACCTAGATTAGAGGTTCCAATAGTAATAGGATAAAATCAAGGACAAAAAGTACATAGTACTTCTTCTAGTACTGATTCAGATCCTACACTAGTACAATTAGGGAACCAAAATACTAGAACACTTAGAGAAATATATGAACAGTAGGAAAAAAATGAATAAATATTGTTTTCTTTGATGTCTAGTCAACTTATATGCTTTGAAGAAGCTATTGAGAAGAAAGAGTGGGTAGAAGCAATGAATAATGAAATTGCAGCCATAGAGAAGAATGACACATGAGAGTTATTAGATTTGCCACAAGACAAAACAAGAATAGGAGTTAAGTGGATTTGTAAGAAAAAGCTTAATGAAAAAGGCCAAATTGAGAAGCACACAGCAAGGTTAGTAGCCAAAGGTTATGTACAACCTAACATAGACTATGAAGAAACATTTGCATAGGTTGTAAGACTAGACACAATTAAAACTATATTAGCAGGAGTAGCAAAAAACCAATGGTTGGTTTATTAGTTAGATTTAAAATCATAATTTTTTTAAATAGAATTTTAAATGAAGAAGTATATGTTGATCAGCCACCTAGGTTTGAGATCAAAGGACAAGAGAAAAATGTTTATAAACTAAAAAAGGCTTTATATGGATTGAAACAAACACCAAGGGCTTGGTATAGAAGAATAGATTCTTATCTACTCAACAAAGGATTCAAGCATAGCAACAATGAGCCCACATTGTACTCCAAAGCAAACTTATAAGGTCAAATCTTGATTTTATGTATTTATGTGGATGATTTACTATAAAATGGTAATTGGCATCTTGAAGAATTCAGACTTGGTATGGAAAGAGAATTTGAAATGACCAATCTTGGTCACATGAAATACTTTCTTGATTTAGAGATTGAATAATTGGAATAGGGAATTTTCATTAGTCAAAAGAAGTACGCACAAGATGTGTTGAAAAAATTTAGAATGAATAATTTCAAGCCAATCAGAATGTCTATTGTTCTAGGTACAAAATTGAGCAAAAATAATGAGAGTGCAGCAGTGAATTCCACTTTATACAAGCAATTGGCAAGTAGCCTAATGTACTTAACAACAATAAGGCCATACATTATGTTTGTAGACAACCTTCTCTATCGGTTCATGGAATCACCAAAGACATCACATTGGAAGGTAGGAAAAAGAATACTAAGGTATATTGTAGGAACAATGCAACATGGTATTTTGTATTCAAGTAATGCAAACAATCAACTAATTGGATTCATAGATAGTGACTTTGCTAGAAGTGTAGATGAAAAAAGGATCACATCAAGTTATGCATTTTGTTTGGGTATAGGTATAGTTTCATGGGCATCTAAGAAGAAGCCAATTGTCACCATTTCATTAGTAGAGGTAGAGTATGTTGCAGCCACATTAGAAAGTTGCAAAGAAATATGGATGAAAATATTGATAAGTGATCTTGAACCAACATCAAAGAATGAACTAATCACTATTTTTTGTAAAAACAATTCAGCAATTGCACTTTCTAGAAATCTAGTCTTTCATAAAAAAAGTAAGCACATTGACACTTGATATCATTTCATCAGACATATGATTAGCAATGGAGAAATTAACCTATAGCATTGCAAGTCAAAGGATCAATTGGTAGACATATTCACAAAGCCATTAGCAAGAGCAAGTTTTTAATTTCAAAAGAAGTAATTAGGAATTGTTAGTGTTGAAGATGTATTAATATAGATAGAGTCAAAATTAAGGGGATGTATTGAATGTAATTATTGACTTTATTATTTCCTGATGTTGAATCCATTAGTTAACCTCATGTTAGCCCACCTACATTTTGAAATTTCTAATAGTTTCTTTTGTATTTAATATGGTAGGAAAACATTTCACTTTCCCACCCAGTTTTGAGTTCCAAATCTAGCGCCCTTTGAATACTTTATTTTATATCTTGTACATGTATAATGATAGGTGAATTAATGAGAAATTAACATAGATAATATTTTATGCTTGTGAGTTCCTATTTTGCCCTATTTTCCTTTGTTTTAAAAATATCTAATAAAAATGCTTGTCTACCAATTCTTTGAACTACATTTTGCAGATCTGAGGAGATTGGAGGTGATGTAATCAATGGGCCAATTCAATGGCTTTGGCGATAAGAACCTAATCTTGGGTCAACCTGTACCAATGTGGCATGATCAATCTTTGGACTAGAAGCTTGGGTTTTTTTAGTCTGGATCTGATGACAGAGTGGGCATGGGAGAAGTCATTATGTAGCTTAGGTGTTAATGTCATGTAGATTGGGCCTACTTGGACAATGCAAGAGCATGGGGGTGTGGGATTTTTAATCCCATATTCATCACATGTAAAATCAACTCTTTTCATATTATAACACATCCAGAATACATGCAAGGAGAAGACTCGTGATGAATGATGCTAATAGGTTGGTGCTTAGGATCTCTAACTCAAAAAGTTAAGTTCACTAGTATGACCCATACAGAGGTGTAGAGTGGCCAAATCAATTGAGAAATGAGTTTTCTCCAAATTTGTAGAATTAAAAAATGATGGAAAAAAACAAATAGATCTGATAGAAAAAAATTGAAGATAATTTTTATATAAAAAATTCTCTCTATACCACAATTTGAAAAATGATAGAAAAATAAATAGATCTAGAAAAATTACAAGATAATTTTTTTGAAAAAATTAAGATTGTATCGCCACATTGGAGATTGGGCCTTAGGGTTTTTATTTGTAAAAAAAATTGCCTCAAATTTGACATTTATCTAATATAGCAAAGTTTATAGTCAAAATTTACTAGAATGACCATTGAGATATAATGGTGAGGTCCAACTTTGCCATAAAGATGTTGATTTTGGTTCTAAACCATTGTGCTCCAAAAAAATGAAGCAAAATGCTATCCAATGGCTATACAAAGAACACTCTTATGGCTCTGATATCATGTAAGAATTTACCTAATGACAAGAATAAAAAAGTGAAGATCTAGAAGCTTAATTGATTGTACAAGAGAGACAAATGATATGATCAAATGAATATATCAATATTGATCAAGTGAATAGATAATAAGATGAATGCATCATAGAAGTATCTTGTATATAAAGGTAATCAAGATGACTCAAAATTATGTAAGTGATAATCATCACAACTAAGTACATGTCCAACAAGAGTGGACTATCCTCCATTGTGCATGAAAGTATGTGCAACAATGAGAGGTTATGAATACAAAGGTCTATCCTATAAAGAGATGTACTAGACAACATATGCTCAAATAAAATGCAAACTATTGTGTTGTCTACATGACAACTCATGTGAATATGCAAACTCCTAGGTGTCTACATGGAAACTAATATGAAAATGCATTAACCTAACTAAACTTGAGTAAAGTCTAAATAGTAAATATTTAATTATACCAACAAGTACAATAAAGTTGGCATAGAACAATTTAAGTTGTGAAAGCTTACGATTATGTTCACAGATAAGTGTAAATGTCAAACCTATGTTCACTTGATTTTATGTTTAGTATTGGCTAAGTTACAAATCCTATACTGAACACTAGTAACATACCAGTATACGTAATAAATAGTGATAGAGACAAGTTATATTAAATTGGTTATATCTTATTAGTATGGTTAAAGTAATGTCAAAAAGCTTGGATTTTGGTTTTAAAAATGCGCGTGATGCATGTTCGTGATAGAAAGGCTTAGAGATCATTCTAGAAAGGTTGTTGAAGTGAAAATTGCTATATATTTTGCTAGTAGTTGACTGGGTTGAGGAAGCATGTTGGTCTTTATTGTACAATGTGTTGATTGTATTATAATGTGTATGTAATAATCTTAATGGTTCTTAAGAAGGTGTATATGTCTTAGTATGGTTCTATGGATGACCTTATTAGTTGTTTGGAAAGGGTATAATGGAAAGTTGTTTTCTTGGATGTTATATCATATCACATGTAGTATAATGGATGTAGATAGAAGATGTGATTTTGAATGCTAGATAGTTAGAGAAGAGCAGAGATTGATTTGGTATATGGTATAGGCTTCAAAGGAACTATTTTTTCATGTAAGTTACAAATTAGTTAGTTCACTATTTTGGATATGTTATCCTGAAGTATTGATCCTCAAAGTTGCTAGAGTAATTTAGACAATGGGTATAGTTGTTTCCCTATTAACCTTTAAAAGCATTATACTTCAAGCTTTCCTAAGAAGGATCTATCATCTAATAAGAAATTTTCGTATTGAATGCATTTTCATTAGCTCCTAACATGATCACACCCTTTCATAAGGATCTATATATTAGTACACTATCTTTTGGGTGCCATCCCCACTAGGGTTTTGTCTCTAATCAAGGGTTTCCTTGGTCAAAAAATCATTGTGTCATTGTATATAATTATCTATTTCTATGGATCATTATATTTCTTATTGATTTTAGAAATAATAAGTTTGGATTTATTTTTAATTTCTCAAACTTATTCACCCCACCCTCTCCCTTCACCCACTCCCCTCCCTATTTGTGTGTAGACTTTACTTCTTAACATGAGTTATTATAGAGTACTTTCTTGTAGGATAAAAATAGGAATTTAAAATCCCTAAATGTTTATATGGGTGATATTAATGACACTAGAACTAAAGATGATTGAAGATTAAAATGGAGTATATGCTCGTGGTTAGTGATCCATGGTCTATAATTTCTAGAATAAAAAATAATGCCACAAGTTGTGAAGCTTAGGATATAATAGATTGGATTAGAATGCTAAGATAACTATAAGACCTTTTTAAACTAATTTAGTGCTCCTTGATGTCCATGAAGAGTAGAATATAAAAGAGACTTGGAAGAATCATGAAGATTTTTAGTAAGATATATAAATCCATGGTTAACAATTTTTTCTTGAGAATATTGTATTCTTTTAATAGGGATAATGGAATATGGATCATATGTTGTTAATCATCTCAATGTGCTCAACATTTTTTTCTCAATTAGTTTTTTGGTAGTAAGATTAAGGAAGAGGATTCATATGCACTTCTATTATGTTATTTTTTTAATCCTTGCATTCACCTTTTATGGCTATCTAGACTAATACCACCAATCTCAAGATGAAGAAGATAGTGGCATCATTAATTTATAAAGAGTTTTAAAAGAAAACCACTAAATAGACTAAGCAGACTCTTGTAGTTTATGGTATATCAAAATCAAACATAAATAATTAGGAAACAAGATAGGAAAAATTTGGATCTAAATCTAGTGGGAGACATAACTCTTTTAGAATGTCCAAGTAAAAGAATTGGAGTTGTGAAAAAATATTCATTTCTAAAAGTAATGTAAAGATGTGAAAAATAAGAAGAAGAGACCCTCTATTTATATTTGAAAAATTCATCATTGTGTGATGAAAAATTTGGTGCAACCATGTGAATATATGCATCCAAATATGTGTGGTTGATAGATCTAGATGTGTCTTTTTACATGACCACAAATAGGGGTTGGCTATCAAAGTATGAGGAATATGATTGTTGAAAGTTGTCTCTTGGTGATGGCTCTCATCTACTATTTTTTGGTCATGAAAGGTTCAATATTATATTCCTTGATGATAGAGTAAAATGGATAAATGGTTTAATACATGTCTCAGATTCAACATGAAATCTATTCTTTTTAAGTAGACTAAGAAATGTCGATTTGTATGTCATTTTTACACAAGGTAGATACAACATGATTAGAGGTTCTATGGTTCTTTCTAATGGGTTTCATATGATCACATATTATAAGCTATATGTATACAATATTTAATGTGATAATGCTTATATGGATTCCAAGAAGAAGGCTTATTGATTATAAAATCGTATACAAGGACTAGTCCAAAAATATATCATGTTATTGGTTCTAGAATATAATATTTAGAAGCAATTTTATGATTTAGAGATATTACCTAAGGAACATGTTGATCTGATTTAAGAAATGGGTTGAAACACAATATCTGGTGAGAATCAAGCATCTATGATATCAATGTTTAATTTCTAGAAAAACTTACAAAAATTTGAAAGAGTTGTATGCAAATCAAAAGTCATCATATTATTTGAAAATGTAAGAATAGATACAATGATGGACATCAAAAGTCACCATAGCCATGAATTCAAAAAGTATATGTGGCTATAATAAAAGCAACAATATTTAACTAAAACTATTCAAAACTAGGTTTTTTATTTACCCCGACTTGTTGAGGTTATAAATTGTGATCTAGAGCTCAAAATTCAAAACTGTTTACATTGTTGGAAAAAAGAACTAAAAATCTAATTTTAGTTCCTAAAATAGGGAGCCTTTGGCTTCCCAATTTTAGGGACTGATGAAATTTTCAACTTGAAATTTTTAGCAGAAGGCCTCTAAAAAAACCAATTAAAAAGGACTAGAAAAGCTTTTTTTTAAATATGAAAAAATTTCAAACATTTGATCATTCTAGATAATCTCAATCACATGTCCCCTTTGGGAGATATAGGTAGATAATGAACATTTTTGACTAGTACACAAAACTTCCTTAATACAATACTTGAAACTAACATCCTGGTATCTTCCTTAACATGTCGATAGTGCATCCTATATTTTGATAGTAGTTTCCTGCTAACTCTTAACCCTTTCTAATAGCCCCCTATAGTGATAGTGTATTGTCCTTATATGATACTTGTGTTATTATTGTATAGTATGATTAGTCTCCAAGTGGGAGATTGTTGTGATGTCAAGCCTAGTAAGACTTGCAGGTTTATATGGCATTGTTTCACCCTAGATTATTTTAACGAGGGTTTGGGGGCACCCCCATACATGTGCACCCTATCATAGTCTAGGGTGGGGTCGAGCGGAAACACCCCTGCAATAATTTTTGGGGGCAATGCCCCTGAAGTCAAAAATAGCTCACTATTGTAAAAGGCATTGACTATTATTTTCCTTTTAGATGACTTATTGTAGCCCAAATTTTGTAAGAGGAAAAACCTTGTATAAAAGAGCTTAAGTTTATGGATTTCATAGTGTATGATGAGATTATAGCTTCTTGTGATAGTATTTATTTGCAAGAGATTGAAAATTGTAATCACTAGATAATAATAGTATTTCACTTGTTATTGGTAAATGTAGCCCATGGATTGAGTGAACCATGATAATTCCTTGTGTATTGTTCTCTCTTCTATGTAAATTATTATTATTTTATTTATATTTTCATGTAAATTTTATCTATGAATCCCCAAATCCTCATGGAAAATCAAGAAGAACAGCAGCTAGAAGAACTCATTGACTCGAGGATTGTGGCTATTTCAAACAGAGCCAGGGAAATAGGGATGAACCTCCTAAATAATGCTCGTAACAGTATGATTGATAATTTTAGATCAATCAAATGGCTTTTCCACAATCTGGAGGAGGTCAAAGATCAAGTGAAACATTTTGAGGCAATAAGGAAAGGGATGGATGCTATTAGGAGGACGGATTCAGCTGACAGGCTCAGTTTGGTAGAAAAAAGGATACATAACCTAGAGAACTACAATCACAACCTAGCGAATCAGATGTTCTCTTTGTTAATCTCCATTAACAACAACATCATCTCTCTTATGGGCTGGATCAAAGATAGAGAAATACAGGATGATGAGGAAGGAAAAGACAGGGATGAAGCCAGAACGGAGGATGACTCTGCAAAGGATAACTCCATTCCTGATCGTGACCAAGGGAACCAAAGGGTGCAATAGCTGGAATCGGAGGAGAATCAACTAGCCTTTGAGGCTGCTCAAGTTATGCAAGAGCTAGAGTGAAAGAATGAGGAATAACTCTTGTCAATTCTTTTGTTTCTCGTTGTCTTTTTGGTTTTTGTTTTGGCTTTAGGCCATAGTTTAGCTTCTTTTTTTTTCCTGGTCTTTTCTCAAAACTCTACTTTTTGGCTAGGCTTTATGTTTATTATTAGCCTTTGAACTTATCATTTTTTTGCTGGGCTTTCACGCTTATTATCAGCTTTTTATGTTATAACTTTTGGGTTTCAAGATCCCTGTAAAACCTGTTTATCTAATAAAAAACAATTGGTATCAAAGCTAGATTGTCATTGTTGTTTGTTTTTAGTTATTCTCTATAGGAAGGTCTCATGGTTGAGTGGGATTCTCATGATTGAGAGGGAGTGATGGAAGACAAGGGTAAGCTAAAAATTGAGAATTTTAATAGGAAGAACTTTTAGTTATGGAAAATGCAAATGCAAGACTATCTTTATTAGAAGGATTTATGGTGCAGGAGCACCTTGACATGAGGAAAAATCCTAACACAATTTTGGCTTATAAATGGTTTAGCAAATCATTTAGTGAATAAGTAATAATTTTAAAGTCCCATGGTAGGGTTAGAAGGTGTGGTTAGGTAAGAGTTAAGGTTCATTCTTGTTTTTAAGCAATTAGGTCATGTTAAGCCTCAAATTGCTCAAAATTGCTCTATAGGAAAAAATGTAGAAAGATTCCTTAAATGGGGAACTAAGTGTTTATAAAATGTACTTAGATTTTTTAGGTTCATTTTATGATGGTTTGAACCAAATTGGATCAGTTTCGAAGGCTAATAAGCCATATTGCAAAAAGTTGTCAAAATTGCTCATTGACAACTTTACAATTTTTGCAAAGTTGCAATGGTATTTTTTTGCACTTTTTTAGGTAAGGGAAAGATGGGTATTTCCAAATAAACCCAAGGGTCTGAGTAGTTATAGAAAGTATATATAAACCCCATCCAATTCATTATGAGGGGTTGGATATGCATTGTATAGACAATTCATGTGAGAGGGAGAAATTGTTGACAGGAAACGAGATTTTGAATTGAAAGTTTGATTTAATGGATTAATTTTCTTTTTGTTTCAAATGGAATAGTTTCTTGGTTGTATGTAGGAACTCTGTAGCATTTTTGTGAGAATTTTTAATCCATTTTAGCAAGTTTTCAAAATTATTTAGTTTTGGGCTTCTTGTTGGTTGGCTTTGGGCAGACATCACAAAAATGACCAAAGCTTGAGTTCCCATAGTTGAAAACCTATGGCCTTTGGGAATCAATTAATGGTTTTATATACTATGTAAATAATAATTTTGGTGGTTTTGGAAGTTATTTGATCATTTTTGCAAGTGAGCCCTAGGCAAGCAACTGGAAGCTTGGGAAGGCATTGTAATGCTTGTAAGGAAGTTATATATGGAATAGTTGATAGACACATGCCAATCTTGATTGGGAAATGGTAGTACAAGGTGTAAAGTATCCAAAACCTAGAGGAGGGAATCTAGAATAAAGATTTTCTTGTGTTAGGATAATAGTTATTGTCATTGCCCTTAAAACCCTTAAAATTAGGGTTTTCTAAAACCTTATAGTACAAACATCATGGGGACCTAAGACCTACAAAATATAAGCCTAGCTCAATTAGAAAAAAACATTAGAAGGAATAAATAGGCCTTGTTAATAAATTTTCATGATATTGAAGATTCCTTGTTTCTAGGAGGGCTAATAGGGGCTCTTAGGTCTACATGAGAAAATGGGGCGAAATTGGAATGTGGGTGTGTGAGACTTATCAAAAGGATGTAGAATGGCTTGGAATGAGCCAAGAACCTCATAAGGGAGGTTAAAACTTTATTTTTCTTTTCTCATGGAGTTTGATGGACTTTTGGCTTGGTAGGCCAAGAAGCAAAGTTTTCGGGGTTAGGGAGTGAAACTTGAATTGATTGGTGATTTTCTTGGAAGAAGGGGATTAGGAGGGAGTCCTATACATTAGGGTTAGAGAATATACCCTAAGAAATCTAAGAAGTAGCCTTGGTAGAGAGAAAAAGCTCTAGGTGAAGAAGCTCCCCATCAAGTTGTGGAATCCATTAGAAGGAAAAGCCAATAAACATGAAACTATGATAGATGAGGATTGGAAGATTCTAGATAGAAAGACACATGGAAGTATTTGATTATGCCTGACACCATTAGTGACATTTAACATTAAAATAAAATAAAATCGAAGAGTTGATGCAAACCCTAGCAAAGTTGTATGAAAACCCCTTCACTTCAAATAAGGTATTTCTCATGAAGCATTTATTTAATATGAAGATGGTAGAAGGTGGGTCTATTGTAGATCATTTAAATGAGTTTAATATGGTTAGTAGTCAATTATTCTCTATGAATTTTAGTTTTGATGAAGTAATTAGGGCTCTCTTTATTTTATTTTCTTTGCCTGAAAGATGGAATGGCTTGGTAATTTTTTATGAGTAATTATCTTTTTGAATCTAATACCCTAAAATTTGATGATATGATTGGTGTTATTCTAAGTGAGAAAATTCATAGGAAATCCTTAGGTGGATCTACATTAGGAAGTGCTTTGAACACACAAAGTATAGACAGAACAACTAAGAGAGTAAGTAATTCTAGAAATTATGGAAAGTCAAGAGGAAAATCAAAGGGGAAGAAGTCTCAATCCAAAGGACCAAAAGATTGTTGGTACTATGGGAAACCAAGACATTAGAAGAAACATTGTTGGGCTCAAAAGAAAAATGAAGGAGATAAACCAAAAGGGAACAAGGAGGAAAATGTGGTAAGTAACAAATCTAAAGAGGATTTTTTTCCCCTTTGTTTAGAAAGTGTTATTGATTCATGGGTTTTTTATTTTGGTGCTTCATTTCATGCTACACCATATAGAGATTATTTTATTGATTATGTCCAAGGGGATTTTGGGCTTGTTTATTTGGGATAAAATGAACCCTGTCAGATTGTTGGAAAGAGAAAAGTTAAGATTAAGTTGCTGAATTGGAATCATTGGCTACTACATGAGGTAAGACATATTCCAAGGTTGAGTAGGAATTCAATTTCAGCATGACAACTTGGTGTTGAGGGATGCATAGTTACTTTTAATGAAAAAAATTGGAAGGTTTCAAAAGGTTCCCTTATAGTAGAAAAATGTGTGAAAGTAGGCACCTCAATGTTTTTACTTGCCATATTATCCCTTCTACTTTATTGTTTTAGAGAAAAAATAATGCTTGAGAATAGTTGTTGCAGTTGGGCAAGGAGAAAAAATAGTTACTATAGATTATGATATAGTGCTATGGCACAAATGACTTGGGCACATGAGTGAGAAAGGTATGAAATTACTTCATTCAAAGAAATTTTGATTAGGTTTGAAATGTAAAAACATGGATTTTTGTGAAATTTGTGTGTATGAAAAAAAGAGAGTTAGTTTTGTGAAGAGTGGGAAGGAAAAGAAAAATGAGAAATTAGAGCTTGTGCATACAAATGTATGGGGACCAATTTTGATATCTTCCCTTGGTGGATCTCATTATTATGTTACATTCATTGATGATGCAAGTAGAAAAGTATAAATTTATTTCCATAAACATAAATTTGATGTATTTTAAACATTTAAGAAATGGAAATGTTTGGTTGAGAATGAGACTAGTAAAAAGCCAAAATGTCTCAGATCTGATAATGATGGTGAGTATTGAAGAAAATAATTTGAAGATTATTGTTCCTCTAATGGTATTCATAGACATAAAACTATTTTAAGGAATCCATAGGAAAATAGAGTGGTTGAATGCATGAAAAGGACAATAATGGACCGTTTGTAAGGAAACTTGCAATAAAGAATATAAATGTTTCCACATAACCCATAATAGATCTGAAATAAGTATGCAATTAAAATCCACATGCAAGAGAATAGACAAAATACCCAAAAAAAATTGTGGCACAAGATATACCCTTGAAAACCCTCATTGAGGGAAAAACCTAGCCTCTAAAAGCTTCCATCACCATGTATTATTTAGTAAAAACACTATTGCAATACAACCATGGAAACCTTCAAAGCCATAGCCATAACCAAGAAATCCATGTGAATAAGCATGATTCCACACATCCCATGCCATGCTTCCAACCTTCACATATGCTCCCTTTGCTAACTTGTCAAGCCTTGTCTCACTCGACTCTTTCCCTTTCTACCTACTATCTTCTTTCTCACTCCAACAACTACCTTTGTGGTTGCTTATATAGTAACAAGTCCCACAAAACCACCAAGTGGTATTACATAAACCATGTACTAAAACCATGTGCTACCTAACCCATTGACCTCACATTTAATATTAAAAAATTTAATTCTTTTCCCCAATACTAAATAATTTATTGAAATATTATCACAATGTTACAATGCAACTCATAAAGTATATCCCATAGAAATCTTTACATGTTGCATGTCCATTTAGGTGCAACATTACATTAAAAAAAATACAATATAAAAATATTATGGAATGTGTGCAACACCCATTATCTCAACAATTTCCCACTTATTCTATACATTGCATAGGGTCAATCTATAGCCACATAAATAAACAAGGGAACAATTCCTTCCAACACATCCACCACCATGGATCAAAGTACATCATGTGCTCCATCCTAGTACCCACAACAAAATCAAAGTATCCATCATCTCAAACATGAATGATCTCACCTCCTATTATGCCACTGCCACCGAACATATATATAAGCCATCCAAAGAGAAAGCCACCCAACCTATCACATTAGAAGATCATAAAATACTATACCAACTAAAATGCCAAGCACAAAAGCTTGATCCAAAGGTAATCACATGTATCTATAGTTGTCAAAATATACATAGCTGAAATAACACCCATAGCAAGTGCCAAACTCATCCAACTATCCATACCTCTAAAGGTATAGCAAAGGAGTCTCACATCATCAACATATCCAGTCTATAACCTACAATCACAAGTCTCAAGAGCAATACCTGCCACATATATACCAAGAAGCTCCCACTACAAAAGATAATGTCAAATCTATAACCAATGTACTCACAACATCTCAAAGAAATAAATCCATGTAATGTCAAGGACATCCACAACACATAAATCAATAACCTACAAGAACAACTCTCATAAAAAATCTCCAATAGTCTACCAAGCTCTCCACAACCAATAGAGGAAAGAGATAAAGGAATAACCATGTCATATTTCACATGACATACATGAACACAAACTAGTGATCACAATCTCTAGTCAATCTGAAATCCAATGTAAGCAAAATTGAACATCCAAGAAGATAACCATGATGGCCACAAAGAAACCATACAAATCATAACCTATGTCATGTCCTTTTACACATACCTCTAAATGTAAACTATGCAAGTACAATATCCTCCATAAAACCCTAACCAAGAATAATACCCAAATTATACCATATATGTAAGCCTCTCATAAGAAGATCAAACTCATAAATCATTCCTAAATCAAGGAATAACCATTCCTAATCTAAGGAATATACCCAATATAAAACCATGTCCCAAACTCAACAAACATAACAACATGTGCAAATGGAGATAACCAATGCTAAACCATCTCTCAAATGAACCCTCTATAACTAACTCATGTACCATAGCTCAAGATCTATATCCATGAAAGACAAGCATAAATATAATGCACTTAAGAGAAATAATAGGCTATACCTCTCAAGTAGCAAACTGTCAAGTAGACCAAGAGTGGAGAACAAGAATTCTCATCAAGATATCCAAGTCTCCAACCAAGACTCGTCTAAGAAAAATCTCCTCTCAAGTCCATGTTAGGTGAATCCACCTCAGACTTTTTGCTGAAACCATCAACCATCCCAACAAATACTTCTCTAATCCAAGAGAAATCACTGTCACCATCATCTTTAAGTATCCACAAGCACCTATAACCAATCAATCTATTTCAACTCCAAATGTAACATGGAAATATCATGAAGTATCCAGGTTATGATCAATGTACTCAATACCAAGAAACTAAACCAAGATCAATGTCAAAGTTCCAACCATGGCCTTAGGAACATAAACATGACAACATGATCTAACCACCTCCACCAAAGAGATAACATGCTTTATATGAACATACTATAACATGTCAAAACTCTAAACACATATCAAGGGTGTATCATGACATAATAATGAAACCATCCTCACACCAAGGATAACATGTGCTACTAGTTTATTATGGGAACATTGGAGGAGGAAATAATAATCTGTTTGAAGCAATGGCTTTGCTTTGGGGCTTGCAATTGGTAAGGTAAATGTAGATAAAGGAAATAACCATAGAAGGGGATTCCAAATTAATCATTTATTTGGTGAAGGGAGTCAATAAACCTAGCTGGAACATCCTAAATGTTATTATGGATATAAGATATATTGTAGATGGGATGGAGAAAGTCCAATTACAACATATTTATAAAGAAGGAAATAGGGTGCTAGATGCTACTAATGCCATGGGTTTTGAATTAAGAAATTTGACATGCTAGAGAAACACAAAAAATTTGAATGAGGAAATGAAGGCCTTGATCAGTAAGGAAAGGGAGGGGAACAAAAATTAAGCATGATTTGGCAAATAATGGTCAGTGCTAATTTTGGCAACATTATACCTGGGAAAATGAAATGTGCTAAATTTGATGAAAATTTTAAGGGGAAGTTGATAAGATGGTATTGTACTAATTTGATAATAAATAGGGGTGTTTTGAGGTGGTAGTTATTTTTCCATAATGGTAACACAAGGAAAATTTTGAATTACTTTCTCTTTGAAAGTACAAAAGTTCTTAGTACCAAGGTTGTCAGTGCATTCAGGGATGTGAGAATAGTAATGTTAGGTACATGTGAATCCCATCATAATTTTGATTGGGATTTCTAAATAACCCAAAAATTGGTTTGGGAGATGATTAAAATCCCTGCTGGAGTTAATCGTAGAATTGTTGTGTTTTCGGTGATCAACTTTTTCAAGAATCCCAACAATAAGGAAATTCAAATGTGAATTACTGAGGAGGGAAGGTCAAAAACTAGTGAGGAGGAGATGGGTGGATATTTGAATAGATTGGAACCACTAAAGACTGAAAATTTTAAAGATAGAATGGCAACTTGGTTTCTATTGAAGGAGGGGGGATTTCTTCCCTATATGCAAGTGAAGGCAAGATATGGTGAAAATTGTGCACTCCAATTTGTGAATAGTTGGAATCAATGTAAGGTCACAATAAATGGCATTACTTTCCTAGTTAATGAGGAAGTGAGTGCAATGGCGACTGGGCTATCCATGAGGGGGGGGGGGAATAGAGGAAGGTCATGAAAACTATGGATGAGGCCAATATGAATAAATTTTTTGAGGAAAAAGAAGATCTAATAAGGTATAGGGGAGGATTCAGAAGGGACAAGCTTTTGTCTTTATGGGACAATGTCTACCTGGTGATTATGAAATACCTTACACTTGAAGGTAGGTTTGGAGTTTACTACTACTATCACTTTCCACTACTCAATCATTCTAGAAAGGGATTTTGTTTCTATTCCATTTTTTCTTTTACATTCCTTGGAGGATATGGTAAATGATGTTAGGGAAAAAATGGGTAAGGGTCAAGATTTTACCATTATACACCAAGGTTTGATCTTTAGGCTATATTAGCTCCACCTTGCCCTTTGTCCCCCTAGGGTTATAGTGGTTGATAACTAGTGTCAAAATTGAAATTCCCCCTTGAGTACCAACATAGGTACCAAAATTCACTCCCCATGGCCCTCCCCCAGCAAAGATGGTAAGAAAAAGAAAAAACCAGAGTCAGTTATAGAAAAAAATGCATCTAAAAAAATTAAGGTTCAAAAACTTGTTGCAATGGAAATTAAGGACTTCGAAGAGGAGGGAGAGCGAAAGGGTAGGAGATGGTTGGGAAGGCTGGCTAAATCCTAGGCTAGGTACAATAAGAAATCCAAAAGACATAGGGTGGAAGAGGAGGATGAGGAGAGCTTTGAGAGAAATGAAAGGGAGCCAGAGGAGGAAAATCTCTCTAATTCTAAGAGAGATAACAAGTAAAGGGAAAAAGAGAAAAGTGAGAACTTAGTGGATAATTCCTAGGCATCTATTGGTAATACCTTGGCATCGGGCGGTAATGACATTACCACCAAGACTCATGTTTCAGTTAGTTTCACCCTTTAGCCCATAATGTTTTGTGACAATAGTAGCAAAGTGGACACTTCCCCCATCACTATTTCCTTCTCGATGAAAGAAAAATGTAATGTTTTTATTAACCCTCAAGTTTTGTAGGATGGATTTCATTCAGTTAAGACTAAAGAGGGACCAGAAAAGGATGATAAGGAAGGGAACATAAAAGAGGAGGAACATAATGAAATGACTACACTACTGGAAAAAAGAGTTAGAACATTGGAGGAGGGATTTCATTCTTTCTCTAAATTTGCATTAAAGGTCACACATGTAGCGGCTACCACCCTCCAATTGTTGGCACATGAAAAGGATGATTTGGTGTTGGACAAGGAAGATCTTTACAAGTTCTTTGCTAATGACTAGACTCGAGTCCTTCTGGCTCGGAAAGGAAAAGAAAAAGAAAAAGAAAATTTTTGATGTTTCTAAGGGACTTAAGGTTCCTAGTTTTTGTTTGTTTTCTGCTACAACATAGTTGCTAGTTTACTACTATTACTGACATAGGCAAGAGGGCAAATAACTAGGGCCAAAGGCTCACCAAACTATCCAAACCACCCTACAAGAGTCAACACAACAAAAATGAACACAAAGAATAGCAACCAAAGGAGACAGAAGAGAAAATACTTCTATTGATTCATCAAAATATTTTCATACATGTCCAACTATGAGGCCTTCTGGGTTATGGCCAATTACAATACATTAAGTTACAAAGATCCAATAGCAAATTCACACTTTCAGTTATGCTCCCTCATTTTCTCTCTCTGAAGCTTGCCTAATTCTAAGCCTAAACATTTTATTTATACTTGCCAAAATTGCTTACAGATTATTCTAGAATCATTACATAAGAGGAAGGCTGACCCAACAAAGGTTTGGACTCATCCCAAGAAAAGATCTTAACATAAATGTTGTGAATGAAATAAATCCCACAATTCAACTCACAAAATCATGTCCAAATACTGACACTCGGCATACACTGGGTAACTCGGCACATGAAGAAACACTCGGCATACACTAGGTAACTCAACACATGAAGGAATGCTATAGTAACTTGGCACATGAAGGAAAATAGGGTTACTAGGCACATGAAGAAAATAGGGTTACTAGGCACATGAAGAAAATAAGATTGCTAGGTAGATGAAGGAATTGCTAGGCACATGAAGAACTACTAGGCACATGAAGGAATTGCTAGGTACATGAAGGACTGTTAGGCACATGAAGGAACTGCTAAGCACATGAAGGACTACTAGGCACATGAAGGAACTACTAGGTGAACAAAATGAGCAAGATAACAAGCCAACCTAGGATGCTCCTACATCAAACAACCGAGGTTGAAAAAAATGATTCTCCTAAATCATTGAGATGTCCCAACCTGAGCTGAATCCAACTCAAATTGAGAAATCCATGAAGCATCTTCAATAGATCTGTTCTTCCACTTCACCAAATATTCATAGTAATATTTTCCTCTTGTATTCTTGCCAACTCTCTAATCCAATATCTATTCAACTTCCTCAATCTATTTCTTAGGATAATCATCTGGTATAACAACTTCATCCTCTAACTCATAATACTTATACAAATCAGCAATATTAAATATAGGAGATATATCCATGTCATCAAATAACTCAACTTCATAAGCATTACCATTGGCAAACTTCTTCAGGATCTTACAAGGTCCAAATTTCTTCATCTTCAGCTTGCTATATGTTCCAACTGGGAATCTTCCTTTCTTTAGATGAACCATCACCTCATCACCAACTTGAAAATCATGGTGTTTTCTAGACCGATCAACATTCTCCTTATACTTCTGATTGCTTTGTTCCAACCTCGACTTCACTTCCTTATGCAAAGATTCCATGAAATTAGCAAATTCTTCTCCTATAGTGCTTTTTTTTTCTTCACTAGCAACATCACTCAAATTTGATATACCTCTAGGATGCATTCTGGTAACAATCTCAAAAGGTGTTTTCCCTGTACTCCTATTCATAGAATTGTTAAATGCAAATTCAGCTTGTGCCAATACCATCTCCCAATTACTTGGCTTATTCCCAACTAAACATCTCAGCAAATTTCCCAAGCTTCTATTCACAACCTCTATTTGTCCATCTATTTGTGGATGGAATGTAGAACTAAAGTTCAGCTCAGTACCCATCTTTTTCTACAAAGTCTTCCAAAAATAACCAACAAACTTACTATCTTTGTTTGAAATAATGCTTCTTGGTAATCCATGCAATCTCAAAATCTCTTTAAAGAAAAGTTCAGCAACATGCTCAGCATCTTATGTCTTCTTACATGGTATAAAATGAGCCATCTTAGAAAATCTATCCACTACAACAAATATGGAATCATAACCTTTCATTGTTTTAGGCAATCCAAGAACAAAATCCATACTAATGTCAGTCCAAGGTTTTTCAAGAACAGTAATAGGTGTATACAAACTAGTATTTTGACTCACTCCTTTTGCAACTTGAAAAACTCCACAAGTCTTTACAAATTTCTAAACATCCTTATACAATTGTGGCCAATAATACTTCTCTTCCAGCAAACTCAATGTCTTATCAATTCCAAAATGTCCAGCTAATCCACCACTATTCTTTTCCTTAATCAAATTCAACCTCATAGGACTTCTAGGAATACACAACTAAATACCTTTGAACAACATACCTTCTTGAATGAAATACTCATCATACTTACTTATGTGATCTGTCAAATTTGGTGCTCTGCACTCTCTGCATGCCTCAAAAAAATTAGGATCAGCATCATATAACTCTTTCATCTCATCAAAACCAAGAACTTCAACCTTCATTTCAATCAACAAAGAACATCTTCTACTCAATACATCAACAACTTTGTTAGTAACTCCACTCTTATGCTTGATCACAAATGTAAAACTCTGCAAATACTCAACCCACTTCATATGTCTTTGATTCAATTTATGTCGACTTCCCAAGTATTGTAAAGCTTTATGATCAGTATACAAAACAAACTCTTTAGGCATCAAATAATGTCTCCTCTTCTTCAATGCTTGAACAATGGCATAAAATTCTTAATCATACACAGAATATTTCCTTTTAGCATCATTCAACTTTTCACTAAAGAAAGCAACAGGCTTACCTTCTTGACTTAATACAGCTCCTATTGCATTACCACTTGCATCACATTCAACTTGAAATACTTTATTGAAATCAAGTAAGGCCAATACAGGTAATTCAACAACCTTTTATTTCAAAGTCTCAAAACTCTTATCAGCTCCATGTGTCCACTTGAATTTCTTTTTATCTCCCCTTATTGATCCAGTCATGGCATTACAAACAGCACTAAAATTCTTTATAAACTTTCTATAAAAACTAGCCAAACCATGAAATGATTGTACCTCACTCACATTCTCAGGTGTAGGCCATTCCAAAATTTCTTTAACCTTCTCAGGATCCATCTTCAAACCATTAGCTGAAATCACAAATCCCAAATACACAATCTCCTCTTGCATAAAAGAACACTTTTTCAGATTAATCAGCAACTTTTCTTTTTTTTTAACCTCTACAATACTTGTCTAATATGCTCAAGATGTTCTTCCTTAGTCTTGCTGAATATCAAAATATCATCCAAATAAACAATCACAAATTTACCCAAGAATCTTTTCAGAACTTCATTATCAACCTCATGAAAGTACTAGGTGCATTAATCAAACCAAAAGGCATAACCAACCATTCGTACAAACCATCTTTTGTCTTGAAAGCAGTCTTCCATTCATCACCTTCTCTGATTCTAATCTGATGATAGCCACTCTTCAAATCAATCTTGGTAAAATACTTTGCTCCACTCAAACAATCCATTATGTCATCCATCCTCGACATAGGAAACCTATATTTCATTTTTATCTTGTTAATGGCTCTAGAATCACACATTCTCCATTCTCCATTATTTTTAGGTGCTAATACAGTAGGTACAACACATGGACTCCAACTTTCTTTGATCAAACCTTTCTGTAACAACTCATGCACTTGTCTATTAAGTTTTTCATTCTCTGCAAGTGTCAATCTATATGGTTCTTTGTTTGGAAAACTAGCTCTAGGGATCAGATCCATACAAAGACTTATACTTCTTACTAGAGGTAAACTATCAGGAATATCATCAGCAATAATTTCTTTATACTTATTCAAAAACTCTACATTTTTTTCTGGTACTCGGTCAATAATACCATCTGTCATTCGGTCACCACTGACTAGCACTTGGTTAACACTATTTTCTTGCACTCGGTCTCCATTGACAAAACTCATTTTTCTTGGAATTATAGCAAAACAAACTTGATTCTTTTTCATTTCCTTTTCAAATTTTTTCCCATTAACCATGCAAATTTTTATAGTAGTACAATTAACCTCATTTGGACTTTCGATCAAAAGAAACAATGTTTGTTTCTTCCCATTTACCCAAAGAGTATATTGATTCAATCTTCCATCATGTACAACATATCTATCATATTGCCAAGGTCTACCCAACAAAACATGACAACAATCCATGGGCATAATATCACACAAAACTTCATCAAAGTAATGTCCAATTTTGAACTTCACAAGGCATTGCTCACTGACCAATATCTTATGCTCATCTTTGATCCATGAAACATGATAAGGTTTGGGATGTTTTAGCCTCTCCAACTATAGCTTGGTAACCAACTCTTCTGATGCTATATTTGTAGAACTTCCACTGTCAATGATCACTTTGCAGCATTTTCCAGCCATCTTACATCTTATCTTCAAAAGACTTCTCCTCAAAATAGGTTCCTCATCACTTCCCTTATTGCACAAGGTTCTTCTCACCATCAAACTTTCTCCAACCTTAGGTCCACTTAGTGAACCCCCATCATCTTCTTGAATCATAGCATTTTTGTTACATTGTCTACTTTTAGAGGATCTACATTCAAAAGATCCATGTCCCTCTTTACCACATATAAAATGATTACCATGAAATCCACCTCTAGTATAAGAATTACCTCTTCCTCGGTAAGAATTAGTGCCTCATCGATAAGAATTACCACTTTTCCATTCAGTCTTACCTTTGTCATCATTCTTCCATTCAGATTTGCCTTTATCTTGCATAGAACTGTCAAATCTACCACTTTCTCCATAAGATCTACCTCTGCCTCTCTGGAATCTACCACCTCTACCTCTCTATCTTTGTTCATGCTTCTTTGTCAAGATCTCCTTAGCTTTCAAGGCATATTGATATGCTTCTTCTACACTTTCCAGCTTCACAAAACTTATTTCATCTTGTATTCTAGATCTCAATCCGTTAATGTACCTTGCAATTTTCTCAACATCATCATCCACATGTCCAGATCTAATGTCTAATATATAGAATTCCTTGGTATATTCTTTTACAATCATGTCCTTTTGTTTCAAATTTTGCATCTTTCTCAACAAGCTACCTTAGTAATCAGCAAGAAGGCATTTTTTCTTTACCTTGTTCACCATCTTTGGCCAAGTTCTGATCTTCTCCTTTCCTCTCCTTTGTCTATTAGTTTGCAAGTGCTCCCACCATAGTGATGCATGACCTTTTAACCTAGTGACTACAATCTTCAACTTTCTATTATCAAGAGTGTTTTCATACTCAAAGAACTTCTCCATATCAGAGATCCAATCTGGCACAACATTGGTATCCAATTTTCCATCATAAGGAACAACTTCTATAGCAAGTTTTGAATTTTCCCTAGACAATACTCGCAACAAACTTTCCTCATCTTGATCTTCTTTAGGTTCTGGATTATGGTTTGGTGTTGTTGCTTCATCATCACTTACATCATCAAGATGTGCTCCTCTTCTTTGGTCTATCTCCACAACATCTAATCTGGCTGCAATTTGTCTCAACTGATCCACTATAGCATTATCAACATTATTTCCTCTACCATGAACCATCTTCACAAATTAGGTTCCTGCAAGATCGTAACCCTCTGCAAGTTATAGGTCATATCTACAGATCTACCACCCTATAACCAAATCCAAATTAGGGTTCCACATGATCCAATCTCCACAAGGATGAACCTCAAGCTCTAATACCAAATAACGCAGGAAAAAGGGAAAATAACTAGGGCCAAAGGCTCACCCAGCTACCCAAACCACCCTACAAGAGTTAACACAATGGAAACGAACACAAAGAAAAACAACCAAAGGAGAAAGAAGAGCAAATACTTCTATTGATTCATTAAAATATCTTCATACATGCCCAATTGTGAGGCCTTCTAGGTTACGGCTAATTACAATACATTTAGTTACAAAGATCCAACAACAAATTCACACTTTCAGTTCTGCTCCCTCATCTGCTCTCTCTGAAGCTTTCCTAATTCTAAGCTTGAACATTCTATTTATACTTGCCAAAATGGCTTACAGATCATTCTAGAATCATTACATAAGAGGAAGGCTAACCCAACAATGGTATGGACTCATCCCAAGAAAAGATCTTAACTTAAATTTCATGAATGAAATAAATCCCACAAGTTAGCTCACAAAATCATGTCCAAATACTGACACTCAACATACACTGGGTAACTCGGCACATGAAGAAACACTTGGCATGCACTGAATAACTTGGTACATGAAGAAACACTCGGCATACACTGGGTAACTTGACACATGAAGAAACACTTGACATACACTGGGTAACTTGGCACATGAAGGAATGCTACAGTAACTTGGCACATGAAGGAAAATAGGGTTACTAGGGACATGAAGAAAACAAGGTTACTAGGCACATGAAGAAAACAAGATTGCTAGGCACATGAAGGAATTGCTAGGCACATGAAGCACTGCTAGGCACATGAAGGAACTACTAGGTGACCAAAATGAGTAGGGTAACAAGGCAACCTAGGATGCTCTTGCATTAGTTACCAAGACTTGGGTTGGCCTATTTAAGCCAACACATGTTATTTGAAACTTTATTGTGTGTTTAAGCATCGTAGTTTTAGATTACAATAAAAATAGGTTTTGAAGGGGCCCCAAAACCTTTATACATCAACAAAAAGGATAGAGCGATAAAGTCCACCAAGGTTTACAAGGACCTGAAACCTACTAAAGAAACAGTCATCAAAATCAAGTTTTACAGGGTTTTAAAACCACTAAACAAGTCCAAATACCCAGGTTTTACAAGGAATTGAAACCTAGTAAAAGATAAAAACTAGAAAATAGTACCAAAATAAAAAACCAGTTACAACAACCAATAATTGAGACCTAAACTAAGACAAAACCAAAAAATAGAACCTATTAAAGACTACTCTTGTAGCTCTTTAATCATTTTGGTGACCTCCTTTTCAATCTATGTAGTGTCCTATATGGAATCAATAGCCAAAGCAACAATAGTCTCTAGAGCCTTCTTCCTTGTACTATGTTTGGTCCTCTTGCTTGGGCCTCCTAGAGATATAATTTCCTCATTTTCCCATTTGCCAAGGCTTGCAACCACTACATAGAGACTTGAAGTCACTTGTTCCATCTTAGTCCCACTTTCCTTAATAAGCATCCATAAGTTTTGTTCATACTCTTTCAATTTTTTTGGGATATCACCCACTTGCACCTCCATTTGGTTAATAGTGACATGATTAGCTTCCTAGTTATGTTGCAAAATATCCATTTTCTTTTTAAGACCCATAATTTCATTATATATCCATGAATCAACCTGAGGCATGGAATTAGATTTGACCTTGGCTAAATGCAAAAAGGATAGCTTAGTTTCTCTCTGTGGTGAATCACTAATATCCTATTCTACAACCTCATGAGGAGGTGAAACCACCCTGTTTGTTTGATCCTCAACCCAAGTGGTGGTCAGGTCCTCATTCTTGTCCTATTCCCCAATCTCTTTGGCTGGTAAAGGAGTCTTTACAATCTGTTCCTCCACAATGGGGTCTTCAATAGCCTTTTCCATCTCTTCTTTATGAACACCAGATTTAATCTTATTACCCTCATCACTAGATTTTCCCTAATCAAAATTATCTTCACTATTTTCTTTCAAGACCTTTGTCCCACTTTTTTCTTTACTTTCTGGATAACCATCTAAATTGGAACTTAAATCCCCAACATTCGTACCTTCCTCTTCCTTAGGCATTTCATTCTCTTTACTATCAGTATTTATAGACTCAAAGTCCTCTTCCACTGTTTGTTTTTGAGAATGCAAAGTATTGTGCCTTATCCTCCTCTATTTTTCTTTAAACTTCTCATCCTTCTTACTTTTTTTGGAATGGGATCCAGAGACAAAACCCTTCTATTTGTCCAAAGGAGTAGAGACAAGGGACTTGTTTTTACAATAACCCTCAATGAGGAGAATCAAGCCTTCGTGCAATATAGGACAAGACTCCTTTTTTCTATGGGCATGCAGACTTTGAAGCAAACAGAAGCACAAATAGAAGGGAAATGAAAGTCTATCAAAATGAAACTTATGAACTCTCTTATTTCTACCATCAAAGATGAAATACTCATGGGTATAGGAGAGCGCATCTCGCCAAATTTCCTTTATCTAGTCCAAGTCGTAGAAGTCTCCATTATTTTCCAAATTTTTCTCCTCACCATCTGTCTTTAGAAATTTTTTGAATGCTACGTTTGAGATGCTTGTCTACTTAGTGAATTTGATACCTTCCATGGGTAAACCTGTGGTTTTAGCTATGAAATCCTCCATTAATTTCATAGTGACACCATGTAAGGATACCTTATCATTAGTCCAATTTTGGAAAAAGGTTGTGGTGACATGTGGTTTAAACCCATGTAGTCATTCTAAGTAGTTGGTCATCTTTCCTTTTTGTAAGATCTTCCATACATCCTTTCAAGCCTTCTAGACATCACAATTACTAGGTTCTTGTTTCCTCAATTCACCTTCCACTTGCAAAGTATTACAAAGAAATCCAAAAACTAGAGGAAGCCAAAAGCAAAGAGCAAATAGGTAAAGCTAAAACTAGATTTTCACATCAACTAAAACCCTCTTCGAAAATGATATGTGCAAAGCCGACATTGTAATCACATAAGTGTACTTCCTCAGGGAAGGAACACTGACAATCATAGCCCCACTATCAAAAATTATTAAATTTCTAATCTTGGCATATCTTTCCCACCTTCAAATGAATTACATCATAATTAATAAGTTATTTTAGATCAATGTGCTTATTAAGTTCATCGACCCACGTCATCTTATATCCCATTTAGACTGAATGGTTGGTCACCCAATCAGCAACCCCATTGGCCTCTCGATACATATGGGAAATAATAACTTTTTAAAATTTATTAATAAGAGATTTAATCTCCATGACCATTGCCTCAATCGACCATGTAATTGAATTTTTGTTATTAAGAGTATTTATAATATTCAATGAGTCACCTTCCAACCATAGCTTTGGGTACCCCATATCAGCTGCTAACTTCATGGTATATAGAGCAGTAGTAGCTTCAACAATATGGCTATTTGACTAACCTATAGGAACAGTAATGGCATCTATTACATTTCTTGTAGGGTCTCTCAAAACTCCACATCCAGCTCTTCCTAGATTGCCCTTAGCAGCCCCATCAAAGTTTCCTTTTATCCATCCATTAGGAGGAGTATTCCATCTTATGGTCAATCTTGGGTTATCAAAATTAAAATTAGGACCTTTTGATCGCAATGGATTATCAATTTGAAAAGTTTGATCTATTTTCCTCTAAGATTTAATGTTCTCTTTGATTGCTCTAACAATATTTTGTCCCAGCACCCATCTTGGAAAATCCTTATTTCTAAAGATTCTATAATTTCTTTCTTTCCAAATACCCCACCAAAGATGAGAAAGAGTTATTTTTCAAAGAAATTGAACTTTAGGATCCTTAGAAGGACATTTCCAACTTTTGAAACAAAGTTCAATATTATTTTGATGAACCCAAGTCATACTCCAGTAATTTAGAATCTCATTCCAAACTTGATGACTATAAGAGCAATTAAAGAATAAGTGGTCTCTATCTTCAAATCCATTTTTGCATAAGGTGCATCTATTAACCACATTAATTCCTCTTTTCTACATATTTTCCTGGGTCAAGATTTTGTTTTGGATCATAATCCAGTAGAAGATGTTTATTTTTGGTATGAGGCCCTTAATCCAAGCTTGGGACCAAAATGGTTGATTTCCCTTCTCCTTGAAACAAAGAGAGTAGAAACTTTAAATTGGCCACTTGGATCTGCATTCCATATCATCTTATCCTCATAAGTGGGATAAAGAGAGAAGGCATTCAAACTCAACCATATGTTAGTGAATCCTTGATCAATATCTGTCAATTTCACCTAGGAATTATTGTGCCAATACTGACAGACAAAACTGCCATATCGCTGCTTACATATCTCAACTTGATCATTATATGGAAAATCAAGAATCAAGGGGTGATCCAATAACTAGATGTCTTCCCAAAATATCACCTTTATCACATTTCCAAGAACATCCTTTTCCAAGAGTATTCTTTATCCCCTGAACAACTCCCCATATTGCAAAAGGATAAAGAACATCAAAAGAAGAAAGGAAATCAGCCAAAGAATTCACATTGAAGAGGTACTTATGTTTCCAAACAATACTCCATTCTTTTTCATCATGATAAGTTCTCTAAACTTGTTTGGCCAAAAGGGCTTTATTCATACTTCTTATTTTCCTAATTCCCAATCCACCTTCACTAATAGGTTTACAAACTTGGTCCCAAGCAATTAAGGACATTCTCTTTTTTTCCTCAGTACCAGTCCACAAAAAATTCCTTAGGATTTTTTCAATAGAATCAGCAAATTTCATTGGAATTCTAAAGAGGCTTAAAGCATAAGTAGGTATGCTTTGAAGAAAAGCTTTGAGGAGAGTTAACTTACCTACCTGGCTTAAGAGATTATCTTTCCAACCCACCAACTATTTATGGAATTTATTAATGAGATCTTCCTAAAAGGAATCAGGGATCTTCAAGCCAAGAGGTAGACCCAAGTAAGTGGAAGGGAAAGATCCAATAGAACACCCAAGGATATTAGAAATTTTATTTTGTCTTGGAATGGGGGCATTGATAAAAAACACTGCATTTTTATTCCAATTAACCAATTGACCTAAGGCAGAAGAATAAAGATTAATAGCTTGCTTCAGATTCCTAGCTTCCCTAACTTTAGATTTACCCATAAAAATGGTGTCATCAACAAACTAACCATGAAACATATGAGAGGATAGGAAGAAGGTTGTAGACCTTTAATAATGCCTTTATGGACCAAGTCCCCTATGTATCTCCCTAGACAATCAGCCATAATAACAAAAAGGATTGGGGATAAAGGGTCTCCTTGCCTCAAACCTTGGGAAGGATTTAAAAAAATGAGAAGAACAACCATTGACCAAAACAGGTATAGAGGAGGTAGAAATCAGCTAAAAGATAACTCCAACAACCTTATGGTCAAAACCAAAAGCATATAGAATCTTAGAAAGGAAAGACCAATCAACTCTATCATAAGCCTTAGCTATGTCCACTTTCATAATGAACCCCTGGTTATCAAAAAAAGATAAGGAATGAATATTCTCATGGGCTGAGATAATAGAGTTAAGAATTTATCTACCTAGAATGAAGCAATTTTTTTGATCAGCAATAATTGAAGAAACCACTAGAAGTAATCTTGAAGTAAGGACTTTGGATATAATCTTATAGAAGGAATTACATAGGCTGATCGGTATAAACTAATCAGGAGAATCAGCTCCAATTTTTTTAGGAATCAAAAAAAGGAAAGTAGAATTAATTTCCTTTAGCATCTATTTTGCTCCATGAAATTCCTTAATAGCATCACAAACATATTTTCTAACTAGTTTCCAAAATTTGTGAAAGAAAAACATAGGAAAACCATCTGGACCAGGTGTTTTATCACCTCAAAGGGAACAAACAGCTTTGAAATTCTCTTCATGCTTAGGAATTGAGCTTAACATTTTATTCTATTCCTTCAAAACTAGAGGAGGGATCACTCTAAGAAAATCAACCTGATTATCCAGATTAATATTGGGATCAGTAGTCATTAAGGAAGAGAAAAAGGCAACCATTTCTTCCATTATGTCCTTTTCCTCAGTAATCTTTAGGTCTCCCTTTTTAAGATGTGAAATGTGGGTTTTGGCTCTATGTTTGCGAGTTGAGAGGTGAAAAAAATTGGTATTTTTGTCTCCTTCACTTAATTAGACCAATCTTGACCTTTGTCTCTAGAAGATTTCTTCTTTGGTAATGATGTCATGATATTGGACCAACTTTTCATTTTCTTCCATAATGAGATCAGGAGTGTATCCTTCCTTTTGAATTTTATCCTGAGTTTTTTGGATATCCTCCTTGATAGCATATTTGTTCTTAAAATTATTACCAAAGAAATTTTTGTTCCAAATTTTAAATTCTTTTTTAACATTTTTTAGCTTAGAAGCTACTCTAAAGAGAGTAGTACCTTCAATATCTATGCTCCACCATTTAGCCATTTTGCTTTCAAACTGTGGATGTTGTATCCACATCATTTTGAATCTAAAAGGAAAATTCTTCTTTAAATTTATCTTTGCAATAGTAAAGATGAGAGGAAAATTACCCGAACCTATTTTTTGACTAGCTTCCAACTTACATATAAAATCTTTAGTCTAGTCAAGGGAAATAAGTGCACAGTCTAGTCTTGCCTAGATACATTCAGTACCAACTCTCTTGTTACTCCAAGTAAACTAGATACCATGGAGATCAATATCCAATAAACCCTCCTTGTTTATAAACTCCATAAGATCTAATCTCCCTTCCAGAAGGGTCACATTTCCACCTTTTTTTTCATGATTATAGAGAGGAACATTAAAGTCCCCCATCATGATCCATCGACTAGAATAGTCCTTGCTTTTTATATTGGAGATAGACTCCCAAAATTTTCTCCTAAGGTTCTTATTTTTGGGGGCATATATATTAACAATATACCAACCCTCCTTAAGATCATTGCTAGTAAATTTGGCAACCATTAAATATTTACTAGCAATTAGAATTGTACCAAAGTAACAGTTCTTCTTCCATAGAATTAAAGTTCCTCCTGAAGCACCTTCTGAACTACTAGCATTTATTGAATAATTTTTAAAGGCTTTAATCTGCTCATCTTTCTCTTTGTCCATTTTTGTTTCTTGCAACAAAAGAAAATCAGGCTTCTGATCTCTAACAAAATTACTAACCACATCAAGTTTATGAATGTTGTTCAAGCCCCTAATTTTTCAAGATATAATTTTCATTACTACCTATTTTTAGAGGTGAAATCTAGAATAGTTGCTTGTCTTCCATCAGCAATATTCTGCATGCTCTCTAATTCTATGATTTTCCTAGAGGACCTTCTCCTAGGTTTATTTGGGGAACCAACATTTTGTTTAACCTTATTTTGTTGATCCACTCTTCTTCCAAATTTTTTTGGGGTAGGAACATGTGGTTTCACCTTGACCTGTTAATCTATTTTGCTACTTCTAGTCTCTACCCCCTTTGAAGCTGTATTGCACTTTTTTTCAGCCTTTTTCCTTTGATTTGGTTTATTCTTAAAGTCTTCTCCATCCTCCTTTAGAACTTCCATAAAAGGAATAAAATCATCTAGAGATCCCAAAGGAACAAATGCCTAGATCTCCCTGGACTGAGTATTATGTGGATCTATCTCCTCTAAATGGGCCCCAAATTCAACAAGGATTTCCCCTTCCTCCAACATGTTCTTCTCATCTAGATCTCCCCATCTATCTTCCATTTTTTGATAAATAACAATTTTCTTCTTTAAATCTACCAATTCATCTATACATTTTTCAATCATTAGAGATTCACACTTAGATCCATTATCTTCTTTTTTAGTATTATGAGAAACAAGAAGAGGTTTATTCCCTTCCTCTTAAGTATTCACAAACTCATTATCCACCTCTGCATGTTGAGCTTTAGAATCCATGGTTTCCATCTACTCTTTGAGATTAGTGACTTTGGGTTTGCACACTTTTTTCTGCTGAACTTTGGCCTTCTTCCCCTCCTTTTCCAAGCTTGGATGATTTTTACTTTTATTGAGACAATTTTTAACTAAATGACCTAGTTTCTTACATGCATAGCAAGAATTAGGAAGATCTTCAAAAATAATTTCTTTTTTTTTTTTACCAAGCGTAGAGATTAATTCTACCTTTTCTGGAGGCCAATTTAGGTCTGCCACCTTAACATAAAGTCTAGCACTATGAAGTTTGGTTTTTGCATCCGTAGCATTATCTAGGGCCACCAGTTCACCAAATGAACTAGCAATACCTTTAAAAATATCCTCATGCCAAAACTCCAAAGGGAGGCCAGGGAGTCTAGACCAAATCAGGGTGGTTAAGAAAAAAGTTTCTGATAAATCCATATTTGGCTCCCATTTTTTAATAGTGAGAGAACTTTTTCCAAAAGACCACAGTCCTCCACAAAGAATCAAATCCATGTATTCCTTGTAGTTGAAAATAAATGAGAAAAAACCATTCGACATGGGGGCAATATCTACATCTCCGTGAATAACCCATTTCTATTTGACCATTTTCCTTAGAGATTCTAAATCTGGTCTAGCCCCTAAAAATTTACCCACTAGGGTAAAATCCATGGAAGACATAGAGAAATCAACTAAAGGATCTGGGATAAAGATATGAAACTCACCTTTCTCCCAACAGGACTTTGGAGTCACTAGCAGAAAAGAAGATTTACCATTAGGTTTCTTGCCAAAGAGGGAAGACCAAGCCCTTTGCTCTGAAAACCCACCCTTAGTCCCTTTAGAGAGCTTATCCTTATTGGTCTCAACATCAACCAAAGGGTTTTTCTCCTTCTCAAATCCCTGCCCCAATGCATGAGATGCAGAAGAGGAATCCAAAGGAGGATCATGGACCCCACATCTTGTGTTTGATTCGCACCTAGACTTTCCATTATCCACATCGACACTACTTTTTGTCTCATCACACTTTAGTAGATTCTTCTTAGATCCCCCTATAATCCCTTCAGGATCAATACTTCCTGCTAGGTTCTCCCCAATTAGTTTCCCACCTTCCTACAAACTAGCTAATTCAAAAATAGTGAGAGTGCCCATTCTTAGCTAACAAAATTGCATGAATGTTTGATCGTGTTTAAGCATTGTAGTTATAGACTACTTTGTTTGGTTATATGAGCCTAAACTTCACTTGGTTAGTTTATGGTAGACTTCTTTTAGATTTTTCTTCCTTTTACTAGTGCTTTTGGGTTGTAATTTTCTATGTATCTAGGTGGCACCTTGTTAATTTTGTAGGTGTTTGCTAGTAGTGTGCTAGTTACTAGCTTTTTTTGTAAGGGCCGACCCCCTTGTTTTGATTGCTTTTAATTTCAAAAACATATCAAATGAAAGCATAAATCACATCTTTACCAAGAAACTCATTAGTCCTCAAGATGCAACCATCTCCACACACCATGAAGATAACCAAGAAACTCATGAGTCCTCGAGATCTAACCATCTTCACACACCATGAAGATAAACAAGTGCACCATGAAAATGTTAAAGAAACTTTTGCAGCAATAGGATCTAAGACAACCCTCCAACATCTGCAACCAGTCAATAAATATATCAATTCCGAAAAAATCCCACTCAACTATGGTACCAAGTCACCTATGACATCATAATATCCATCTCCTAAATGAAGATCCTCCAAGTCTACACTCACACAACAAAAGTGTTAGTACCAAGTGAATTTGAGATCTCCAAACCAAGAAGATACAAACCAAACTAGGAACTAATCTTGCATTGTCACCTCATCAGTATCACAAGCTCCCACTAAACTATGTATCCAAGCTATCCATGACATCATGATGGGAAACCATCCTATAACCATGAAAATCAACCAAGGCATCAAACCATCAAAGAACTCAAAGTGCACATCATGAGCTCCTCAAAAGAAACTAAATAACCATGATCGTTTGTTAGAGTAAATAATTAATTATTAATTATTTATTCTATTTGCTTAAGCTTACTTAGGTCATGCATTTTTTTAATATTTTATATTTAATGCATGTAGTGGTTAGTTGTTGACAACTCGGGAGTTTGCTCCTTTTTTAGCATATTCCACTTTTTGTGGATATGTGCTGAGTTGTCAATCTTATCTTCTACCTCCTTCCAGCTTGTTCTACAAGCTTCCATGAGCTCTTTATAAGCAGGCTCTTCTCATTGTATTTTCATAAGATCATTTTGCATATTATAAATACATTTTTTATTGTGTTTGCATAATTTTCTCTCATGTCCTTTTAGGATTTTTGCCCTTGCTCCATGCTCCTCCCCTTTCTTGGCTTCTCTTTGACAAGTTTTGCATGCAGGTGATCTTGGGCGTCTTCGGAGTTGGCTTTCCTCGACTCCAACATGGTATCAGAGTCTTCCTGCTGCAGCTTCGTTGAAGAAATTTTGAAGCCATGATTTGAAGTCACAAACCCTAGTTTGTTTGTGCATTTTTTCTTCAAATCAAGGGATCAGTGAATTTTTGGAGCACTTTCTGCCCAAACAGACATCACCATTGGATCCGGAAGGCCATTTGCAGTCAAGATTCATATAAAACTTGTCGAATTTGGAGACAAAGCTTCGGGAGGCAAAAAAAATTCCATTTTAGGGCCGTACGGACGAAAAATTCACGTTTATTGCGATTTTGTTTTTAAAAATTCGGACGCGCCGCCGCCGCGCCACCCGCGCGCAGCCCGCAGCAGCCGCAGCAGGCAGCGCCGCCCGGGCTCAGCCACGGCCCGGCCGCCTCTGGTCCTCTGCCCTCCGCCGGTGGCTCATCCTCGTCCGCCGCCTCCGCTCAGCCCTCCCTCCGCCCGCCAGCTGTGCAGTCAAAATCAGTGCCTTTGCAACCACTACAAGGGTGACACGTGGCCTGGGCGCCACGTGGCACCTTGCCACGTGGACCCACCACGTCACCCCTGCCACGTCGCCTTGCCACGTCGCTGCCACGTGGATCTACCACGTGGCATCCTTTTTTGCTGCGACGCTGACAGGCCGTCAAATTTAATGCCCTAAATTGCTGACATCACCATGACGTCAGTGCTGCATCAGCCCTTACATGCACCTCTCCCGATTTGCTTTTAGACCTACTTGTGGTTTTTTGGCCATAACTTTTGCATACGGAGGTATTTTTTTGATCCGAAAGAAGTGCCAAAAAGCTGGTTCCGAGATGGAGATTTTGGTGCAGGTATTTTTGGGTTTTGATGCTTTTTATTCTTTTTTTTTTGTTGAAGTCTGAAGTCTTGTTTTTGACTCCGGCATGCATATCTTTTACGTCCCATGCCTGTTTTTTGAAAATTTTATATTTCTGGAAAGCTAGTTCTGTGTACTTTTCAGAAATGTAGTCCTTTTTCTTCACTTTTGGCCTTTGCTCTTTCTATCATAGTTTTGGCATTTTTTCTCTATAGTTGATATTTTGAGTGTTTTAGGCCCGAGGATCGTTTTCCTGGCATGGTTTGCTTTGTTTTTTGCTGTACTTTCTTTTGTTGCAGCTCTTTTTCAATTTTGATCATTGTAGCTATCATTTTGAAGCACTTTTTTGTTTCGCACTGAGATAAAGTGTCACTTTTGCATTCCGAGAATCATGAATGTTGTTTTGAGTCAGTTGTACATGCATTATTTCATAAAGCACCATGGGGGGGATTATTTGTTTGCTATTTTAGGCATCCTCCCTTTGTCAAGTGAGTGTCCTTTCTACGACATTAGCCCCATGCAGAGTCAGTTAGACCGTGTCTTTATCGATGTCTGTACCTCTTTTCCTCTCTCCTCGTTCTTGGTTCGTCTACAGGAGACTTTGGCCCACCTTCTCAGTTTCCTGTCATCACACCCTATTCGCATTAAGGGGGGGGTTATGTTGTTGTTCTAATGCATTCGTGGTTTGATGGTTCGATAGTGTGAACTATGTATTCAGTGGTTGATCCTATATACAAGGCGATTGCAGTGGCTGGCTACCTATGCATTTCGGTGAGATGGATCATCTACCATATAGACATGCTCAGTTCATGCCTTCTTCTTCCATGGAGGTTCTTTTAATCAATAGTTTGACAAATTTGCGGCTTCTTCATGCTTCAGTGATGCTGCTTCTTCATGATCACTCCTTGTTCTTGTTTTAGGGGACAATTTTCCTAGTTGGAGACTTCTTCAGTGCTTCACTAGGTTCTTACCTCTTTTTGGGGGAGGGTTTTTCCCACATGGTTTTCTCTCTTTCCCTGCTTACAAAGGTTGCATCTCTTGCATTGTACTTGGGTACCTAAAATGGCCTCGTTGCTGGGACCCATTATGCATTTCATCTTAGTTTTGTGAGCTTAAGGCATTTCCCTAAGTTGCACTTAAGGGGGGGTGTTAGAGTAAATAATTAATTAGTAATTATTTATTCTATTTTTTTAAGCTTACTTAGGTCATGCATTTTTTTAATATTTTATATTTAATGCATGTAGTGGTTAGTTGTTGACAACTCGGGAGTTTGCTTCTTTTTTAGCATATTCCACTTTTTGTGGATATGTGCTGAGTTGTCAATCTTATCTTCTACCTCTTTCCAGCTTGTTCTACAAGCTTCCATGAGCTCTTTATAAGCGGGCTCTTCTCATTTTATTTTCATAAGATCATTTTGCATATTATAAATACATTTCTTATTGTGTTTGCATATTTTGCTCTCATGTTCGTTTAGGGTTTTTGCCCTTGCTCCATGCTCCTCCCCTTTCTTGGCTTCTCTTTGACAGGTTTTGCATGCAGGTGATCTTGGGCGTCTTCGGAGTTGGCTTTCCTTGACTCCAACATCTTCAACCAAGAAGATATACTACCATAACCAAACTTGGAATCCAAACTAATGAACATCAAGGATGTACTTGTATATCCAATCATGTCATGCCAAAATCTATGGCACCATGATCACATCCATGAACTAAGCATCTAACTCTCAATATTTTTAACCTATCAGCATAAAATAGTCAGCCACAATCCTCCACCATGATTGTACCTATCCCTTCTACATGAAGAAAAATTAGCAAATCATGTGACTTAGGGCATAGACAACCCAAACCCAAGCTATCAATATGAATATGCATCAATAATAAAAGATTAGAAATAAATATGCAATTAAAATCCACATGCAAGAGGATAGACAATATACCCACAAAAAATTGTGACACAAGATACACCCTAGGAAACCCTCATTGAGGAAAAAATCCAACCTCCAAAAGCATCCATCACCATGTATTATTCAGAAAAAATACCATTTCAATACAACAATGGTAGCCTTCAAAGCCATAGCTATAACCAAGCAATCCATGTAAACAAGCATAAATCTACACATCCCATGCCATGATTCCAACCTTCACAAATGCTCCCTTGGCTAACTTGTCAAGCCTTGTCCTGCTCCACTCTTTCCCTTTTTGCCTTCTATCTTCTTTCTCATTCCAACAACTACCCTTGTGGCTTCTTATATAGTAGCAAGTCCCATAAAACCACCAATGGGTATTACATAGACCATGCACTACCTAACCCATTGACCCCACATTTAATATTGGAAATTTAATTCTTTTCCCCAATACTAAATAATTACATGAAATATTATCACAATGTTACAATACAGCTTATAAATTATATCCCATGGGAATCTTTACATGTTGCAAGTCCATCTAGGTACAACATTACATAATAAAATAAAATAATACAATATAACAATATTATGCAATGTGTGCAACACCCATTATCTCAACACCATCCAAGGACCATGAGGTTGCATGCTAGGCTTCCCTTAAACATGTGGGTAGAGGCTTCCAATATTTTTTTACATTTGATCAATAGAGGTTCCTCTACTCCTTTGGGTTTTGGTATTCCAGAGGAAGCATGGACTAGTAAGAAGGTGAGTTATTCTTTTCTCAAAACCTTCAGTTGTGAAGCATTCATACATATATATTCTGAAAATAGAACCAAGCTAGAAGCTAAGTCAAAGAAATGTGTATTTATTCAATATGACATTGATCAATTTGGTTATAGGATTTGGGATTTTGAAAATCATAAAATTGTAAGAAGCAAGGATGTCATATTCAATCAAAAAGTATCATACAAATATCTGTTGTAGAAACATGAAAAGAAAGAAAAGGATGATGTAGTGTTGGATGCTACTCAAAATGAAGATGTTCTAGTAGTCCTTCATGCCTACAACAACCACAACAAAAAATACCACACACCCTAGTGAATGTTAGACAATCAACAAGGCTAAGTAGACCTCCAAAAAGATTTTCCCTCTCTTTGTACTCCATTTTACTAACTAATGCTGGTGAACCTAATTGTTATGATGAAGTTGTGCATGTGGATACAAATATTCAATAAGAATCTATAATGAAAGAAGAAATAGAATCTTTGCTAAGAAATAAGATTTTGGGATTTATGCAAGTCGCCTGTAGGTAAAAGAGATTTACAGAATAAATGGGTTTACAGGTTGAAAGAAGATGATGGAGATAAGAAAATATTTAAAGTTAGGTTAGTTGTAAAAGGATTTGCACAAAAAAAGGGAATTGATTTTGATGAGATATTTTATCCTATTGTTAAAATGACCTCTATTCTTGTTGTTTTAAGTGTTGTGGCTACTGAAGATTTGCATTTGGAGTAGCTTGATGTTAAAAAAGCCTTTCTTCATAGAGATTTGTCTGAAGAGATATACATGGAATAGTCACAAGGATTTGAGGTCAAAGGTAAGGAGAACTTAGTGTGTAGATTGCAGAAAAGTTTATATGGCTTGAAGTAACCACATCAGCAACGATATTTGATGTTTGATGGTTTTATGCATGATCATGGATACAGTAGATGTCATTCATATCATTTTTTTATTTTAAGAGGTTAGATGATGACAGCTACATTATTTTATGTTTATATGTTGATGATATGGTTGTATCTAGGTCTACCATGGATCACATTAAGGGGTTAAATAAATAGTTAGCACATTCATTTGTTATGAAGGATTTGGGGCAGCAAGGCAAATCCTTTGTATGAAGATTTGTAGAGATAGGAAAAATAGAAAATTTACGAAAGTTATCTGCACACCTTTACCTAGTCATTTGAAATTGACTAAGGAGATGTGTCCAAAGACATAGGAAGAGGAGGAAAAATGTCCAAGGTCTCTTTTTCTTCAGCTATAGGAAGCTTGATGTATGCTATGATATGTATGACGAGGCCAAATATGGTACATACAGTGGGAGTTATTAGTAGGTATATGAGTTGTCTAGGGATCAAACATTGGAATGCAATTAAATAAATTCTCAGATATTTGAGAAGAATATCTTATAAGTGTTTACATTTTGGGGGCTCTACTACTGATTTATAGGGATATGTTGACTCAAATTTGGCAAGGGATATTGATACCAGATGGAATACTACAAGTTATGTATTTATTGTTGGTGGGGAAACAATGAGCTATGTTTCTCAATTATAGAAGGTGAATTCTTTATTTAACTGTAGAGGTAGAGTATGTTGCTACTACAAAGGAAGTGAAGGACATGATATGGATTGAATTCTTCATGGAAGAAATGGGACACCCATAGAAGGATAATTATTTGTTCATAGATAGCTAGAGTGCCATTCATCTTGCAAAGAATTCTACTCTACATTCAAAGACAAAATAGATATAGTTGTGGTACCATTTTATTTTACTCTACATCAATGAAAAAACTATTCTCTAACCTTATCATAAGCCAATGATCTTCTCCTTTTTCATTGATAGAAAAATAAAATAGTATAATGTCTTTTTCAATATCTTTTTCGAAAGTTGGCTTTGTAGCACACAACATATTCTATAGCACATAGAATACCTCTCCTATATTTATCTCTTTTATGTACACTAATTCCTTACTGTGCATTAACTTCTCCTTTGTATATATTTCTCCCTTTATATATATTTATCCCCAATTTTGAGGAAATCAATGCTAGTAAATATACTAAATAGTAATATACATGAAACACTTAGATAAATTACAATAGTCTCATAATAGATGTATACCTTGTACATGTGAGTGGCAATATAATGTCTCCCATATCTCCTTAAATGGTGTCATATTTTTAATATGTCATTGTAAATTAGATAGAAAATTCTCAAGACTCTCTACCATACACACTTATAGCATTTGAATAATTTGGTGTGATTCTGCAAATTTGGAATATATGATATCAATATGTGGCATTATCATTCCTTGGAGCTCCGAAAAAATTCAATTGTTTTCTCCTTTTCAAATTTCAATTCATGTTATTGCGACACTATCTCCCTTAGCTTTATTGAATTCTCCATGAGATTTCATGTGGATTCTAAAAGACTAAATTATCAATAGTCCTCATCTCAATCCTAGTAGTAAATATGTCAAAATTACACAATGTAATATACATGGTTGTGGCTTTAATCAAAATTGATTGCAAAGAATCAATAGCTTCTTGTAACTCACATTTCAATTCAAATATCTTCAATGCTAAAATATGCTTGGCTCTCTCTTCAAATTCATAGGTTGCATCTCTTGCTAAATTCTCTTCAAGATCTATTCTAGATTCTTCTATTTTATTCAAATAAACTTTCATTTTCTTAGGCATAGTGCTTCTTATTTGCATTTACTTCTGACATTAGCTCTTCAAAAAAAGATAATGATATGGTTAAAACCTTCATCTTTAGTCCTTTTGACCTCCTCATATCGATTTCTATCTTAATTCATAGCACTTATCCAAAACCATCTTTCTCTTTCTTCTTTAGTTTTAGAACATTCTACTTCAATATGTCAAATTAGAGGTCATCACTTGGTGGATCACTATCCTCCTCTTCTTCAATTTATCTCTTTTTCTTCCCTTTGACATCGAGCTATTTCTTATCATTTTCATGCTCTTTCTTTTTATCTTTGTCTTTATTATTGTCGTTGTCTCGATGTTTTATTTCACCTTTCTTCTTCTCTATGTTGGTAATGGTTAAGCTAGATTCACCTTTTCTTTGAATATGCATAGGTTGTTGAGAATCATCATTTTTACTTTGTTCTTTGTCTCTGATTTCATGTGGCTAGTTGTTAGAATCTCTTACATACTTTTGTTTCTATGTATTATCTTTTGTTGTTGTAGATAGCGATAAGACTAGGGGTGTGTGCTACTACTCAACTAATATGGGGTTCTCCTATTATGTATTCAAGACTTCATATTGTTTATTAATAGCACTCAATACTTATTCTATTGATAACAAAGTATGGCTAGGAAATTCTAGTGCTTTTACTATAATAGTGATGACTGATACAAGTGCTTGTCGGTCCTCCTTATCTTTTTCGGTTGATTCTACTCTATGTCTTGTATTGAAAGTAGTGTCAACTTTATCATCTTTTATGCCCATATTTACTTGTGCTAGATCTACTTTTTGTCTCATCTCATCATAAAATATATGGCTTGTTCATTTGTGATAGCTTGAATGATGACATGTTCCTTATCTGATGGCTTATTGGATGCACTAGGTACATTGCCTTTCAATTTGCTAATGGTGAACATATTATCAGTATGAGAAGTACATACCTCTATATAGGTTTTTGGCTATTCCTTTTGTAGTTCTTCATGCCATACATTATTGATATTTTTCAGTAGAATGTGTTATCCATTGACTAATAATATGTATGTTAGTATTTTTGCCCTAATGTTTTTCTATTTCTATCCATACATACCTCTATATCATTTTATGATAATTGTGGCAATAATTACTTAACTTTTTTCTTTCTCAATTCCTCATCTCTATGGTGTTTTGAATTCAACATTTTTAATAATGCTTCATATAGTTCCTTAGGAATGTTGTCTCTTATATCTTTGGGATATTTATTAAATTCTCTAAAATGTTTGATAATTATATCTTCAACCATTTTACTGTCAATTTCTAGTAATTTGGAAAATGTTGTGGGATCCATTTTCCCAACTAATTTTATGCCAATAATCTACTATGATAAATCCTTTGGCTTTTTTAGAACCTTATACATTCTTCTACTTGATGTCTTCCCCCATGAACTTACTTCCTTCTCTAACTCAACTTTAAATTTCTTGTTGGTCGATGGAGTCCTAATTTGACTCCTAGTAATCCTTCATTCTGCTACAAGTGGTTGTATTTTCCTCTACTTAAACACTTTTCCCTAATCATTTTTCACTACCCTTTCTTCTATTTTATCATCCAGAGTTCTCATCTCAATATCCTCTTCTTCTTTTTCTTCATATGTAGAGGAGAGAGACTAAGATCTTCTTTAACTTTTTTGTACTTCTATTTTTCTTCTTCTTCTTCTTCTCAATGTGAGGTCACTTGTAGTGATGGTATAGCATGATTGACTTCCTTCACAAATTAATTGTTGGCAATTTCATCATGTTTTTTTGGAGATTTCTTTATTATTGTCTCCTTCTTTACTTCTTTGGCTTCCAGTGTAACATTATTGAAAACTTCTTCGTATGTGCCAAATCTCTTGGTAGTTTCATCTTTTGGTAGGCTTATTATATGATCAACATATATGATAATTTCTTGTTCTATGATCTCATAATCAAGTGGTGGAACCCAATACATTATGGGTTCTTCTTCGTGTAGTCTCCAATAATCAATATCAACTAAAGGACATATATAATCTACCTATGTATCTATCTACATAGATGAGGGAATCTAATAGTTCTTCTACATTTTGAGATGGAATTCCTTGATGTTTCCTAACATAATCTATTTAAATTATCCTCCTAATTGTTTGACATGGTCATTAATTTGAAATATAATTACCCATACAACATCTCCAATTCCAAGGGAAATTTTATGATTATACATATAAACACAAAAAAGTAAAGAACCATACTTGATGTCTTTTTGATGATCATTTTTTAGTCATTCCATATGAAGTTGGGTAATGAACATAGCTGATAGATCATAGACTTTGTCTAGCATCACTATCTCATGGGTTGTCCAGATAGTTGTACTAGGTAGACTATTAGAGCAGCTACACAAATGCACTTTATATCCAATAATGATAACAGTCAAGCAAGTACTCATGTCCTTAACTTGATTGACCCTAATTTCTCTCCTATCTCAAGTAGTTTTAGTAATTTTATTTAGCTCTTTCATATTTATCACTCACAAGGGACATTCTTTCCCTTGTGTCAATAGTTCAATGGCTTTGTGAATAATTTCCTTGGTAATCTTTATGGGTTTTTCTTCATCAATCTATAGTGACCCATCATGTACACCACTCAAAACATACCTTATCCACACTTTATTGAACACTTAAGGCGTGTGACCCATAAGCTTAAGACCTTGAGCTTCAGATTCTTGAATTCATCCTTGAGTATTATGTTCTTACATAGCTCTTTACTATACGCTTTTCCAATTTTTGCATCTACCAAGACTACAAACTTATTTTGAATAAAAGTGTTAATATCCTATATTACCCTCGATAGTAAAGATGATAGGGCTCCTGTTTTATCTTTTACAGTGGATTCCAAAGGGGAAATCTCATGTAATGGTTCAAGGGCCTCATTACTCCTCATAATGAAGAGATCTAGCACTATTGTTGCTATTTTTCTCAAAGATTCTTTATAATTTCAACAAATTAATATTCCCTATGAGTAGAGGTTTCTTTGACTTCTGCTAACTAGGGATCAAAAAATATATTTGATTGCCTGTATAATAATTTCTTTTTGTTATTCATGATTGATCACTTTTTGTTGTTTCATAGTTCTTTCATCAAATGTTAGCTTCAAAAAAATAATGTACGAAATGACCTGATTTAATTTGTATTTATTAACTAAAAAGGTAAGAAAATGGCTAATTGGGCAATAAATATTGTTTTAATAGTAACTTTCCACCCATAGTTATTTTCTTTAGCGATAGGGTTTTCCTTATTACCAATAGTCATTATTTTATATTGATAAATATTTATTATTGGACTCAACAAATAAATTTAGCCATTCTTTATGAGTCCCTAAGCAGTACTAATGAGCATAGTTTGAATATATGTGTTTTTTTATTTGGATTTGATGAGTTGCTCCTGGATGTGCTCCCATATTCCTTCTTAAACCAAAGCTTCTCTATGTTGATCCTTATTGGTTCCCTTCTCATTTCCTTCTTCCCTTCATTGTTTCCATCTATGACACATGTAACATGGTGTTCTTGTTGATTTCCACGATCTTGTGTTGTCTCTTAAGTTTGTAAATCTGCAATCCTTTTCTATGTGTCCAAAGTATCCAGAGTTGTTTCATATTGTGTTGGTTGGTTTTTTAAATGATGAAGTTCTATTTCTACAGTGTTCAACTTTGTGACCAAATAATTGCATGCATAACAATGTCGTATGAAGTTATATCCTTCTTGTGAGATGTTATTTTTCTCACCATGCACTCTCTTTCTTTGTGTCCAAATTTGTTCAGTTATAGAAGTAGTCATTACAAGGTGTGCTTACCAGAGTTTTTTTTAATTTCCTTTTACAAACATTTTTTGTATGACCAAACATTCCACAATTATAACTAGTAGGTTTCCTGTACTAGATATCGACCTATTTGTTAATTTTCTATGTTGGACTCTCTACTATTGATTTGGATGATTCGTTGATTTCTAATTTGTTGTTGTCAGTATAACCAAGACTAGTGGTGTCACCCAATCTTCTATGATCTTTCAATTGTTCATCAAACTTCTTCATGCTTAGGTTAAACTATGTAAGCTTCTCATTGACTTCTTTTACAACTTTTAGTTTATTTACCAAATCTTCAACTTCTTTTTTTCCATTTTTCATTATCAACAAGGATCTATCTATTTTCTTCATTTGTATCACTCATGTACCCATTTAAAGTATTGTTTTCATCTTGTAGTTGGAGAATGATGTTCTCTTTGTCTTTGATTACTTTTCCTAGATCTATCTTATTGATTTCAAGTCTTCCTTTTTCTTCATTGACATTTTTTAATCTTTTCTAGTATTTTAGTCATTCTAAAGGCTTGGCTTACAAGTTTCCACATGGTTCTAGATACATAAGATTAATGACCATTGCATCAACTTCTTCCAAGTTCATATTGTTCCTCAATATCTTCAAGAATTTTTTTGTACTCATTCTAATAGTTCATTTTGTTTTGCAATTGAAACTTTCAACTTTTTCTTTAAATCTTCATTATGAGCTATAGCTTCATCTATGGCTTCTTCTAATTTATTTTCCTTCTTATACATTTCCATGTTCCTAGATCTACTCTCAGCTTGTCAAGCTTCCTCTTAGAGAACTAGCACTCTAATGCCAATTTTTCATTGGAAAAGTTAAGTACTAGGGGAGGGGGTGTCAATCAATACTCACCCTCTTTAACAATTTTTACAATTTAACAAAATTCCATTATCAATCTATTTCACTGTTATTTACATCTTAGTGTTAATGATAACTTGGAAATTGAAATGTATAAAGTAAATATCAAAAATGCAAAAACAATCAAACCATAACACAATCTATTTGGTATCACAGAAAACCCTTGTTTAGAGGGAAAAGCTATGGTGGGGATAATACCCACAACTTCTTCATTGTAGTTGAAAAAGGTTGTCAATTAGGCTTACAGTTTTGTCACCTTCTTAGTGATCACCCGATAAGGAGTGACTAATACAATACTAATTGTATCTTCATCCTATCAAGAATAATCTGTAAAGAGATTTCATCTTTTTGACATGGGATTTTCGATGTTAAAGGCTTCACAAAAGCTCCTATATAAGCTTAACATGTCTATGAAAGACTACCTTGATTAAAGGATTTACAACACCTTGTATAAAACTAATTAGGGATTCATAAAAGATAACTTGACCTGATATTGCTTTTTTAAGCCTATCATATCCATTCAATGCTCTTCTTTAATCCTCAATTCTACATTTGACTTGAACCATATATTTTATTTTCTCTTCACTTTTCTGTTTACTTACCTTTAATCTCTCTTATGCCTTTATCCTTGATCTCATTAATCCTTTGTAAAATATGGACCTTAGATTTTAAGATTCATAACTTTTCCTTCTTTATTGTCAACTAGTACACAAAAAAATTCTTAATTCGATACTTGAAACTAGCATTCTAATATCATCCTTAACACAATGATAGTGTCTACTAGATTTTGCTAGTAGTTTTTCGATAAATCTTGACCTTTTTTTATAGTCCCCCTATATACTAATAGTGTATTGGCCTTATAGGTTTCTTGGGCGTTTGACATGAATGAAAAAACTATTTTCTAACCTCATCATATGCCAATGTTCATTAAGGGCTCATTTGGTTACTAGCATAGGAATTGAAAATTAGAATTTAAAATGGAATGGGAATGGGAATAGAAAAGGACAATTCCAATCCTATTTGGTTCACTTGGAATTCGATTGGGAATATGTTACTCCATTGTTTGCTTGTACAAAAATGGAATACAAATAATGTTAAGTTTTATATTTTTAAAAATATTTCACTTAATTTTTTTTAATTTATTATTTTTCGGTTAATTTTTTCAATAATGGTAAAAAGGTTAATTTATTTTCATTTTTATTTTATTCATTGAAGTTAATGAGAAATATAATTTATTTTCACTTTTTTTTAAAAATAGATATAATAAAAAATGTTATAAAAAAATATTTTAAAAATTATTAAAAAAATATAAATAAGAAATTATTAAAATTATATTTTAAAAAATTTATTTAAAAAGGTTATTTAAAAAAATCAGATTAGGAATAGGAATGGCCTATCCAATAATAGATATTTTTTGGCATACACATATGCTCATTTTAGGGGCAAAATTGGAATATGTCTTCCTATTCCCAATTTTGATTGAGTGTACCAAACAATGAATATAAAACATATTCTAATTAAATCTCTTCCTATTCCAATCCTATTCCATCAACCAAATGGGCCCTAAATGGTTGATTCCTAAATAGGGTTTGACTGAGGAAAACTTGTTTATTTAACATTCTTCTCAGTTTTTTTGTGTTCATGAATAGGTTACAAAGCTACTAGAAATGTTTTAGGAATCTATCGAGAACAATCAGAGAGACCCTATAAATTTTAGTCAAAAGTACCAAGCATAAATCATCTAAAACGTTGTGTACATTGCAACTTTGTCCCAAATTGAAATCACAAGTTAGTACAATAGTCTGGACCCTAATTCAACTCATTTATGATCTCTAACAATTAGTTATCAATTTGTAATTTCTAGATCTATCTCCATTTGTTAATTTTTTTGCTTCCTTTATGTTATTATTATTTTTATTTTCCCTCTTTTTGTTTTACAACTTACATAAATAGTCAAGGATCATTGTCCCATTCATTATTGTAGACTTTCTTGAGCCTATTGGTATATCTTCCTTTTCAATTTGCAAATTAAAAAGTGAGGAGTAATCTCCCCCTTTTTCATTATTTCCCTTTTCCTATTGTACACTAATCAAAACAAAATGTTTCAAAAAGAATGATTCTTTGATCTATAAAGATTAAAGATTATGCAAACCAAGTTTCAAGATCTTCACACTATATGGTAGAAAGATTTGTGAAAAAGATAACTTAGTTATAGATATTGGGGCATTTAGAGGTGTAAGAGAAATTTTGGATCACAATTTCTATTTTATTTGTATTCATGTTTCATTAGACAATTACCCATTAACTATATTTCCTCCAAGTTCTACAAAAAAAATAGAACTTAAAACTTGTTTAGGAAGGATTAAATTAGAATGACCTTTATTTTTAGTATTTTTTTATTTCAGCACACATGGACTTGAATTTTCATCTAAAAATCCATAATTAAAATTATCAATACTGTAGGTGATTTTCAAGACAAGATTAGGTTTGAAAGGAAAATTTTCAAGATAGGATTAGATTTGGATGAGAAAATATTAAATATCTAAGTTTTGAAAGCTCTTTAAAATATTTTTTAGAATTGACTTTTGAGGTTTTAAATGATATCTTGAAGCTCCAAAAATTAAAGAAATGTGATCTGTGACAATTCTAGGAAGTTTTTTAGTTGTAATGAAAACATTCAAATGATCATATTTAGAATTATGACCCTAGAAAATTTTAGTATTTTGAAAATGGGAGTTATAAAATTAATATTATACTTGAAATATAACAAAAGACCATATAAAACATATTTTGGCATTTTAGGGTAGGGTAATAGAAATGGCAAATAAGTAGTTATGAAAATGGCAAAAGGAATAAAAGACATGTCATTTCAGAAGCCATATAAAGAAGCAAAATGTTTCACTGAGGATGAAGTTCAAATGTGTTGCAATATATTATAAATGTGATCATCTATTTGTTTCATGCTTTTATTATATAATCATTGTTTATTTGTGTTGTTCTCACCAACTCCTAAAAAAAATGCATAACACCAAAGGATAAAGTGAAGTCTAAGGCGATTTTTTTAATATTAGTTAAAATTGAAATTAAATACATAACTAAAGATGTGTATGCTCAAAATTGAAAATATGGTTAGAACAGGTAAAAGTTGAAGTCTATTTTTAAATTTCGAAATCATTGAAAACAATAGAATTTAAATTCTTACTATTAATAAATTAATATAATACATCATGTGCATCACATTTCTATTTTTCTCAATGTTAAAGTATTTTTCAAAATGAATTAATATTAAAATAATTAAATTGTTAGTATAAATTGTATACTCTATATTTTTAATCAAATATTTATAACTCTTTAAAATGTGTGCATCTTTGAAAACTTCCTAATTGATGTGAAAATTGAACATTCACATCACATTTCCTTAGGCAACTATTAAAAAATATAAATATTTAAAATGTGTATAAATAAATATATTAAACATCACCTCTTAAACCGAATAAATCATTTACAATTAAAGATTCCATCAAATCCCAACAAATTTTAATATGCTACATCCTAGAAAATTCTTACAAATTGTATGTACGAGACTTACATGTCAAACCCTAAAAAAGTCCTTACAATTTGATGTATGGGACTCTTTTGACTCAATCGATTTGGTTGTTATTTTTTATTAGTGAATTGTCACCTTGATTTAAGGTGTCATTCTTTTATGTCCCTGTCCTCGTTAATGACCAGCCCCAATGCAAATCAAATTTTAATTTACATCCAAAAATTGAAGACAATATAGTTTATATTCCCATATTGGGCCCTTATGGTAAGTGATATGTCCTTACTTCAAGAAACAAATTTCTACCAAACTTTGAAAAGAATAAAATTAATAATACTTTATCCCTCCTTTATTTGTGCATGAAACTAATGTTCGATTTGAGAATTCAAGTGCAAATAAGTCTATGAGCTTTGAATTGTTTGAGCTATCAAAGTGCAACATACTATTTTCAAGACAAACAAACATCATTGAATTAGAATTTTCCTTTAGTTTATTCATAAATCATTGATAAAAGGACACTTTGTAAAAATATATATGCATGTAAATCCACATAACAATGGGATCATAAACAATGGGACCATTGTGAACAGATTGTGTATGCGTGTTAAGTTGGATTCTCTAGCACTTAGGATTTTGGCATTTTCTAGTCAATATCTTTCTTGTATCTACTCTTCTAAAATTACGTCAAAGTCTATATATATATATATATATATATATATATATATATATATATATATATATATATATATATATATATATATATATATATATATATATAATGGAGAATTCTAAATATTCTACCATGTTATTTAAATTTACAAATAAAGTGCTCTCAAGGAAATGATGTAGATGCTTCTTTGGACCTTAATTAAGCGATCTAAGAAGGCCTTGGGAAAATGGCTTTGATTGATAATGATGGAGATTGGCTATTTTAGATCAAGAAATTGTCACATTTAGAATTAAGTGAGTACTAATCAAAATATTTTATAAATTATAAGTAATTTCCTTGTAGAACACTTAGGATGAAAAAGAATTTTAGGGAATCAATGCTTCTCTCTAACTATGAGAGTTGACCTTTTGATTTAGAAATATTTGAAGTTCACTTTAAAGACATTTACTAAGGCATTTTGGGTTATGGAAATTCATTACAGAAAAAAAATTAAAAAAAATCAAAGCACGAGTCATGGTTTTAGCTTCACATATATACACAATGCATCAAAACAATTTGTTTTATTATGAAAATTACATAAGAAAGGATGTTAAAGACAATATGACTAATTTATAGATGTTGTGATCCCCTACTCTATTTAACAAACATTTAAATAGCTAGTCTTGGCAGTTTTTAACTTTAGAGTAAGATCTTGTTGCCTTAATTTTTAACAAATTTTGTCAACCATCCTTAGTATAAGTTATATCCCACTTGTATATTATATCCCAACCTTCTTGATATCTAGGGTAATTAAGTGATCCTCAAATACATAATACAAGACATTGTAATCATATTTGAATAAATGAAAAGTCCATATTTGAATATGGTTTTTATACCTCTTAGAAATTCAATAAAAACCATTTTGATTCCCAATATCTCTCCCTATTCTCTTACTAGAGCACTGAAGTAGATGTCTCTTATATGTGAGTACATTAAAAGACTTGACAATTAATGTCTTAATATTTTCAAGGCTCCTAATGGTTCTCTTTATATTGCTACTTGGATTACTAAGTATCCTTCGTATGGGAGTCTTATTGATCCTATGTCAATGGTTAATGTTATCACATAGGAACATTTATACGCTAAGAAAAAAATCATGATTTCTATGATTCACCTTATACTTGGATTTGGACTAGTAATGGTTTCGTGTACACTCCTCAAGGTTCCATTTTCTTTCCTATTGTGCTCTATCATAGAGTGGTGAATAGTATCTTTATTACTATTCCTACTTCTCATCAGTTCCAAGTAATGCTTTGTTTTACCTAGTTGACTTCCATGTAAGCCATTACTTCTCCCATTCACCAATTCATTAAATTTCCTTATGATGGTGAGATTAAGATGATCAATCATAGTTTTTATCATCCTTATAGGCCTCGACATTGCGCTACCCTTGATTTCTTTTGGCCTTATATTCCTACTACACCTCCTACTTATCCTGATTATATTTTTCAATCATATCAAGCTCATAAATGTTGAAAGAGTGTTGAGTTGAGTATGCCTAGACATATCTCTCATGGTCTTTTACCTACACCTTCTACACCTATTTCTTATTATTCTTCTATTTCTAATGGTCAACCACCTTTTACATTTACTAATCCTTCTAGTGTGGTTCCTCCTTCTAGTGTGGACCCTCCTTCTAGTATGGTTTCTCCTCTTAGTATCATTCCTCCTAGTTCTCAACCTATTTGTGTTCCTCCTATTAACCTATCTATTGATAGTACAAAACCTATGGTTGTTGATCCTTCTTGTTCTCAATAGATTGATGATAAGACTAAGCATAGTAGGTATGCTTGTGAACATCAAAAGAATTTCTAGGCACATGCTAAATCTCCATGTCTGTAGAGGAAGTTAATCATACTAATGAGATAGATAAATGTGATATTCGTATTTTAGATTATATTGATATTTATCTTGATGAATATGATACTTTAGATGATGATGAGCATGAGCTTATTGATCTTGATGTTGATTTTCCTAGCATGCTTTCTACACAGTTTACACTTACATCTAATATGGAGCATAGTGACTATCAAGAGGGCTCTTCTTTAGATTTAGCTATTGATCCTACTATATTGGACATGGATTGTCTTGCAACTTATCCACCTTATTTATATACTATTGACCAATATAGGAGAAGAGGGAAATATGCTTGAAGTGATTCTCTAGCATAGTAGCTTTTTGTGTATTCTCCTCTTGTCATGTACTTCCCATGTACTGTGTTGGGTATATGTTTCTTTATATTTCTCTAGATGACCTTTGTTTCTGTGTTGGCACAAGTTGACAAAGGAATCAAAATTTTGTATCTTTGTTCTATTTGTATCCCACTTAGTCTATATGTCATTATATGTTATGTTGTGAATGTGTCATTATTTCTACCTGTATCCTTGTGTTATCTTCTTGGATTTGCAACATGGTAGCATCGATTCATTTTGGTCTTCATGATGGTAGTCCAAAAAGACTCTTCTTTGTAACTATTGTGTGACTTTATTTCATTGTATTGTAGTTCTACTTCCTTTGAGGGATGATGATATTTCATACTTGATATAATATTTACATGTTATCATATGACCATACTAACCCCAAAGTTAGTAGATCCCTTCACGATTTATATATTTTGTGTGATCATTTCCCTTCTTCTTTTTTTCTCTTGGGGGTATTCTATAATGGAAATATCTACTTGTGAAATATCTCTTAGTGGATGTACGTGTACTTTGTTAAAGTCATTGCTCCTATTAAAGTGTTAGCAATAACTTTAACATGGAGGCATACACTTTGCTCATTCTTCTTTGAATCATGGGATAATAAATAGGGATTCTAAATATTGATTAGGGTACTTTATCCCTATATTCTTGATATTCTTCCTAGGTTATCCTCAAATCTATTCTTTTATACTTCATCCATTCTTTTTGGACACATCTTGTGAATCCCTTTATGGATTATGCACAATCCTAAAGAATGTGTTTTTTATGTACACCTTTAATTTAGGAAGTGAGCATCCTCGACATTGGGTCTCTCTTTCATTTGCACATGCATATGCTAAATCTTGTATGTGGGTAATGCCTACAAGCTCACTAAGTCCCAAACACAAGTAATGCATCCAAACATATATGTTAAATCTTATATACAAGTAACACATAATACTTTGCTAAATCTGATATATAGGTAATGCATTCAAGTAAAACATGGTAATTCTCATACACGGGTAACACATTTTTGGTTTTTGTTTTTCTATGATTCACATTGAGATATTCATTTCTCATTGGAGAATTAATCACGCCTCTACTCTATATGCTTCTTTGAGCCAGTGATTTCTCTCTTATTATGATCTTGGAGCTAGCAAAGACTTAATCCCTTGTGAGGCTTAATGGATTATTCATCTCCTTGGTTGAGATAAGATTATATTATGCCTTGTAGTCTACTTTACCAAGATTTTTGATCGATCCCACACTCTCTAAAGTAGGGGCTAAATGTAACATCTTAAATTAGAAGTACTTCAATTTAATGATGGTTTAGAACCAATTTAATGTGAGATCATCATCTCCTTGAATTTCTCCTATTTTTTCCCATTTTCTTCTCATTGCTCTTATGTGGAATTGGGATAAGACCTAATTGGTTCTCTTTAAATCTCCTATTCTCATGGTGTAAAGCTTGAGCTAGGATCTAACCACCTAGGCCCTCCCTTTAATTCATTCAATCATTCAAAATCTCTTATCCACACCAAAATGATTATATCTTGAGTTGTGCACCTAATTTCTAGGATTTGGGGCCTATTTCAAAATCCCAAAGGAACCCCAAGGTTTCTAGGCCCTGGTTGGCAAGACTACAATACATCCTTTCCAATCAAGGTAATAGTTTTCCAATGCCAAACAAGGATGTAGTATGTTACTACCAATCAGGGACATACTGTACTCTTTTTGGACCAATCAAGGGCATCATTTATCCTTGATGGGCCAATAAAGGATGCAATTCACCCATACTTTGGCCCTATTTGGGTCCATTTCCTGAGTCTCATGTTAGGGTTATTCTAGGGTGTTAACTTTTAGGAGGGTTGTGTTCAAAATCTGATTGAAAAAGAGTACTATCAAAGAGGGAGATTATTGATAAAGAATGTTTTTCAATCATTGTTTTGTCACTAATGTCAAACCTATTATTTTCTAGAATGACAATTGCTTATAAGATCCAAGTACTATCACTTAGTTGATTGATGAAAAGGATTTAATCAACAAGATGTAACAAAAACACCTAAGGGAAAGGTTGAGTTATGGTTTTGTAATGAAGTGCAAGGATCAGTTAAGACAATGGTAAAATAATGTATTGATAATATACTTGAAGTTATAGAGGTTGGTCACACTTAGAAACACTAGAAGAATAAGTTGTAACAAGGTTGTCTGCAAAGCTTAACTAAGTTCATTAGTGAGTGTCGAGCAAGCTAATTCATGTCGAGCAGATTTTCAGTTAGTGTCGAGCAAATGCAAAATCTAGTGTGTGTCGAGTGATACAGAAGGAGTCGAGTGTGTTCAGGTGCCGAGCAAAGTAACAGGTGCCAAGCATCAAAAAAACTTAGTGGATGCTGAGTGAATCAACAGTAGGTGCCGAGCATCAGTAAAATGTAGTTGGTGCCGAGTAACACAGTATGTGTTGAGCACTAGAATTTCAATAATGCTGAGCTGATGCATTATTTGAAAAGTCAAAGATTTGCCAAATCTGAGCCAACAAGTTTGTTACCTTGAATTTTGTGAACCAGATGGAGGATAAGGATGATGAGCTAGTGGCACATAATTTTAGGTAAACCATTTGTGAGAAAATTCAAGAGGATTCTTCATGATGTTTCTAGAAGGAACAAGATATGGTTTAGATTCAATGAATTCTATGTAATCCTTTCAAACTAAAATTAAAGGAGGGAAGAATCGAGTGAGAAAAGCATTTTCTAAACTTCTATTTAAGGAGTCACAGGCCAAGAAGCAAGAGTTGCTAGGGTGCCAAAATGTGAAGTTGTTGAAGGATGTCAAGGAGAAGGTATTAAGAAGGAAGAATAGAGCACAAAGACTCTACTTCAACAAGTGGTCATATAGGAGATTGCACTGGTATATTGAGCATGAAGACTCAAGGAGACAATGCTTGAAAGCAGAACAAGTTGTTAGAGCTGCAGAGACTGAAAGCTAGGAAAATTGTGAAGAGCTAAATAGAGATCTGAAATCTACAAGTTAAGTTGTGAGTTGTATCAAGTCAAGAGCACTTGTTGTTACTCTCTAAAAATTGTGTCACCTAGGGTAAAATACTATGGACTTAGGTTGGTTTAGCAACCATTTGTAAATCCTTTAACAGGGTGGCATTTCAAGTGAATGCTCTAAAGTCCTCTAACTAGGCCCACTTCTAATAGGGTGGTTAAATCCTTTAACCAGGTCACATTTAACAGTGTGTTGTAGCCTTTAACAAGGCAGGCCTTTAATAAGGCATCACTTCAGAAGAGTGAGAATTGAGTAGCATGTTACTGGTGGTTTTTCCCAAATTGAGTTTCCATATAAATCACTATGTTATGTGTTGATCTTTCATGTGTTATGCTTGCATGCTGATTTACAATAACTTGCTAACTAGGAAAATTTTAGGCTTAGATGCATGAACAATTTAATAGGCTCACTTTACTTGATGAAAAAAATTTAATTGGACATTTTTACCCTGAATAACTGATTCACCCCCCCCCACCACCCCGCCCCCCCCACCCTCTTAGTTATTCTAAAGCATTTCTAATAGGTTGGCCTATTGGGAGTTAGTTAATTCTGAGCCCTTTATAAACCAAACCATTTGCTTCATTTCATCCAATCCATCATACACATGCACACTAGTACTCAAACATTCAAGTTTTCAAAGCATTCAAGTCTTCAAGCATCTTTCAAGCAGTCCCTCCATTGAAGATCAAGGATTCAAGAATTCAAGAAATTGAAGGATGTTATCTTCAAGATCTCCTTCAATTCATTCAAGGTTATTTTTTGTATCTTCTTCATCCATTCATCTTCCTTCTTAATCCAAGTCAATTCATAAAGAGAGCTCATTGCATTTAATTTTTTAGATCCTACTATTGTAAGGTGAATTCATATATTTACTTTTACATTTTTGTAATTCAATTATTTTAGCTCAAGGTTAATTCCTAAATTGGGGTTTGACCAAGGACAACCCCCATCTATTTATTACAGGTTTTATATATTAGATTGGTGAATAGGAGATTTGGATACCCTTTTCAACTTTCTTTAGAATTTTGAAATCAGAATCAACACCGGATACATTTTAGCGAGGCTGCAAAGGTCACCCTTGCAAGTAGGATCATAGAGGTCACCCTTGTAGATGGAAGTCACCCTTGCCAGATTGCCAAATTATTTCTATAGGTTTTATAGATTTCATCATTGCAAACCCATTTTTGGTGTTATTTACCAATTTTGAGTAGCACATCAAGCATAAAATCAAATCTAAAAGGTGTGTCTTCTATCTTATTTGTCATTTTAGTATATCTACTTACTAATTCACATATCTTTCCCTAGCTCTCATTATTTCATAGGGTTTACAAGGACTTTTGCATATTTTCCCCTATTCCACCCCACTAAATCTATCTTGAATTGATGCTTCTTTCTCTCTTGGCTAGCACTAATATTTCTAGATCTAGTCTTTTAGGATTGGGATTGAAAGGATCAGATTCCATGATTTCCTCTTTGAGTTTTGCAAGTGTGGTAGAACTTAGGGTTTTATATCCTTGATCCATATTTCCCCCCTTTACAACAACCTCTCTACTCCTTAGTCATACTCACAATGGAGTCGCATTCGTACGTATCAAATTATTGATGAAAAATCTCTTTGACTTTAACATTTGGGAGATCAAATAAATTTATTTTTAAAAAATAGATGCAACATATGGTACTTTTTTTGTATTGAATAAATGCATATTACAATAAATAATATATAGTAAGAAAAGTCTAAGTAAGGGCTAACTCAAACAATATATTACAAGGCACTACATATTGTGTAATTTTCAAAAAGATATTTCCAATGATTATGATTTCAATTTATATTGAGTTTATTATGACTTTGTATTTTGTGTTTTACTAAAGTTATATTTTTTACCATATATCAACCTTTGTGTTTGAGGTTTATGGAAAAATAGTAAATGAGAGAAAAAAATTTATTTACTAGGCATTGAAGTCCTCTTTCTATCAATAAATAATGCTTTAAAATTGGACAAGTACACAACAAATTACAAGTTATAGAATGATTGTATATCAAAATTATCAGTACTTCAACTTCAATGTTGATAAAATACAAAATACTAAAGATAAATCCATCAAACTAATTAAGAAAGAATAGATATGGAGTTTACAAAATTAAATTTGATAGAGTCACACTAATATCTATTTTAGGGAAAAAGTTGTGCACTACAAAGTGAGTATCACTCTTTAAAAATTTTGTTTGTAGAAACACACTAATTTTTGTGGGATATAGAAAAGTGGATTCAAATTGATCCCCCTCCCCAAAAAAATTGGAATCTAGAAATCCTAAAATAGTCTAACTTACATCATCTTGAAATTTGTAATAGTTTAGTGATAATATTTATCCAAATGTGAACTTTTTTTTTCAAACTAAACATTTCAGTCTCAATTTAGGTAAAAAGATGTAACAAACTATTTTTTATAAATCATTGCTTTGTTTAGTCATTTTTGAAAAATAAAATTTTAGTGTTGTTTTACAAACTAATGAAGGAAATCAACTTGAAGAAGATTCACCATATTAAACAAGAAAATCAAAAGAAAGTATTTTATTTTTGGGTGCTAACTGATTACTCTTACATCCTCAATTTTCTTACATCACTTTCACAACCTTAAAGAACCTAATATGTCATTCCATCTTAAAACTATCACATAAAGTGGAGAATAACTATACAAAATTCTATAGAGAAATTTATTTTCCTTCTATTTTCTTGTCTTACTTTGATAGTAAACTTTAGTCTACAATTGTGATTATTTATACTTGTGTTATAAAGGTTACTCAAATCATGTATGTCCTTTATCTAGTTTTTAGGTCTTCACATAGAACACCTACAAAAGGATAACAACATAAAATGAGATCTACAAGACCTAGTACATCATATGGACTTAAATACTCTTTTAGTCCTAATACAAACTTTCTATGCACATGTGTGTGTGTTTCTTTATGTTAAGATACATATTCATGGTAGGATTCTTATGTACTTCAAAGATTAAAAAATTGTAATGAATAAACTATTTAAACCTATACAAACTCCCATAAAGTTTTCAGCCTATTTATAGAGAGTGAATTATACAATTACATGTCAAGAAATAACAAAATGACATTTCATGGGTTCACTCCTAGATCCTTTGCATGTCCCCTTGTATGTACATTCTTGAGTAGCTTGTCTCATCCCTTTTTTCCTACCCATTACTCCATACAAGTCAATTCATTATATCTCCATATATGAAATTCACTTTTGATATTGTAATTGTGATATTGCTATCAAGATTCAATTGTGTACTTTTTGAGTCAAACTTATTGACCCATGTTTCATGAGTATTATTTCTCAAGAACTCATCTCTCATGAAAACAATTTCAAGAAAAGTGCACTTCACCATGGAGGAAACTCTATAGTCAAGTGTGCTTGAGATGGATTAGTATCATGATGGGTGATCTGCCGAGAAGTCTTTGTGCTTCACCTTTGTGAGCATCACCTACATGCAATGAGTGATAAGTGTTCCATTCATTACCATGAAATATAGATTCTTGTGAGCCACTACTCATGAAATATGGGTAAATGAGTTTAACTCAAACACTACACAATAGAATCCTGATAGCAATATCACAATTTGACTTGCGGTGGAAAATACATCCTATTGAACAATTGTTGAGCTTAAGGGACTATATAATGAATGGTTCATAAGGAACACCACATGGTAAAGGTTTTGCATATGGGGTCTAACCATGGAGGAAACTTTATAGTTAAGTATTGTGATGTGGAGCCTTATCTGAATCGAACATTAATTGGTTCCCCTTTATTACATGCAATATCCCTCCAGATTATTACTATAGGGGTTTTGGGGAAACACTCCCAAGATGGGGTCAAGGGGTAGTGCCCCTTGTAGGGCCATGGGGAAAATCCCCAAATGCACTCCTTGTTTTAGTATAGGGTGGGTTTTCAAGGGCAACACCCCAAAAAGCTCAAATGACTTTATGATTGTAAAAGGCTATTCTACTATTGGATGACTTATTCTAGCCCTAAATTTGTAAGAGGAAAAAATATTGTATAAAATGGCTTAGGGTTAAAGATTTCATAATATATGATGGGATTATAGCTTCTTATAGTGGCATTGAGTTGTAATGGATTCTGAAATGTAACCCTAGAATAATAATAATATTGGACTTGTTCTTGGTGGATGTAGCCCAAGGATCGATTGAACCACATTAAATATTTTTGTCTTGTGTTGATCTCTTCTATGCGATTTACTATTTTCCTATATTGATTATCGTTGCATGTAATTTTTATTTGTGTATGTGGTTAATTCTAAAAAGTGGTATTAGAGCGAAGGGTTATCCTTTTTTTATTTAGCTATCCTCGACAAGAAGGTCTTACAGTTGAGTGTGAGCCTCACAGTTGAGTGGGGGAAATGGTAGACGAGGGTAAGCTGAAGGTTGAGAAGTTTAATGGGAAGAAAAATAAGTTATGGAAGATGTAAATGGATCAAGAATATTTTTATTAGAAGGATTTATGGCAGCTATTACAAGGAAAATCCAAGAAACTGACCGCTATGACAGATGAGGACTAAGAAATTCTAGATCACAAGACACTTGAAAGTATTAATTTATGCTTACCACAATCGGTGGCATTTAATATTATAAAAGGTAAGATGATAGAAGAGTTGATGTAAACCCTATAAAAACTGTATGAAAGCCCTCTGCTTCAAACAAGGTATCTCTCGTGAAGCATTTATTTAATATGAAGATGGAAAAAGGTGGATATGTTGCAAATGATTTAAATGAGTCTAATATGGTTACCAATTAGTTATCTTCTATAAGTGTCAATTTTGATGAAAAAATTAGGGCTAGAATAAGTCATCCACTAGAAGAATAACAATCGATGCCTTTTATAATCATAAAGTCATTTGAACCTTTAGGGACATTGCCCCATGAAAACCCCCGTGAGGGTGTTGCCCCTCAACTGTTAGATTGTGGTGACTGATTAGGAAAGTACTGTACATACTTCATAAATAGTGGGGTAAAAAATTTTTTTTGGGAAGTAGCTGACATATTATGGCCGACATATGGCCGACATGTTATAACCCTAAAGCGGTTTAATACTTGTATAAAAGGGGCTTAGGGTTGGGTATTTGATATATGTTGTGATATGAAATTGGTTCTTACGGCGGTATTGAGCTGTAAGGGATTACGGATTGTAATCAGGTTGTAATCACTGGATTGTAATAATATCGGACTTGCTATTTGGTGGACGTAGCCCAGGGATTAGGTGAACCACGTTAAATCTTGGTGCCTTGTGTTCATTTCTGTGTGTTCTATTATTTTCTGTTATTGGTTATATTTGCATGTAGTTTTTATTTCTGTCCGTGGTTTATCCTAACATCAACCCCATCTTGTATTGTGTTAGCAAGTGCACCTAGGGTTCTTCCCTAGGACCCTACAAGGGGCACTGCCCCCAAACCCCCATAGTAATAATCTAAAAGAAAATTGTGTTGAATAAAAGGCTTGCGGGGGTGGGGGGGAATGAATTAACCTCTAAGTCTGATAAGGCTCCACATCACAACAATCTCTCCCTTGTGCACATAAGTGAGAAAGGTATGAAATTACTTCATTCAAAGAATTTTTTACCAGGTCTAAAATGTGTCAATATGGATTCATGTGAAACTTGTGTGTATGTAAAATAAAAGAGAGTTACTTTTCTAAAGAGTCAAAAGGAAAAGAAAAATGAGAAATTAGAGCTTGTAGTGCCTACCCTCGTTCACATCTTTTCTGGACATATTGTTGCTATTATTATCAGACTATGATGGACTAGTTTTATGTTGATGGATTAGTGGTATTGTTTTGACACTATCTGACATTATGTTATGGATTCAATGGTTATGTGATGAGATCATTTAGACTTTACATTTCATGCATACATGATGATCATTATATTGTGTTCAGTTATTGATGATTAGTTAGATGGTTTATTATCTCATGTGTTTTATTATGGATACTTACCCCATACTTGCATTTGTATGGTGTGTGTGTTTTCTTATTGTATGGCATTTCTGATGTGGTTAAAGAAGGGAGTCGTAGTCACCTGCTTAGTCAGGATCTACATGATACACCACTTCCTACCATTGTCTGTTTAGCTTAGCATTATATATATTGTATGTACATGCATGATTTTTATGCAAGTTGCAGGTACCGAGTATCGACTTCTCTGAATTGCTAGGATGAGCGTACCCTATTATACTATCTCAATGATAAGAGAAGGGAGATAAATTCTCAAGTCCAAATCCCAAACCTTTAAACCATTTGTCCTAGTGAGGTAGGACAAGTATTTAGATATTTTACCCACTGAATGTGTCGGATGACATAATTCATAATTTTTAACCCTTTAGACTGATTTTGTGTGATTTTCTTTATGATGGGTTTTCATATTTTATCTTGGAGGTCTATGGTGAATTTTCTATTAATTAAGTCTTAATAAATAGATTTAATTAATACATTAATTATTTGAGAAAATTAATATAAAATATCATGTTATTTGATATTTTGATTATAATTAATTAAATGAGAATTAATTGAGGAAAAATAATAAATAAAAGAAAATTAGAAAATTAAAATTTATAATAATAATAAAATAATAATAAAGTAATAAATAAATAATAATAATAAATGTTATAAAAATTAAAATGAAAGTTATAAATATTTAAATAGATAATTATATAAAAGTGAATTGGAGTTATAAGCTTGCATGGGAGTTAATGCACTTTTCTATTTCTCATCTGTCAACAACACGGGTGTTAGTGCATCAATTAAGCACATGGTGTCTACAACCCTATGGCTCATCTAGAAGGTTGGAAAAGACCCATGCTTAGTTGGTGACACCTTCTAGCAGTTTCTAGAAGCATTCTAGATGGTTCTAGAGAGCTCTTTATATTCAGGCATTCCTAGAAGCTTAGACATAGCATTTGGAGTGCAATTGGAGCATTGGAGGACTTGAGAACTCTGAAGAAGGGAGGAGCTCGCTCTGCGAGTTTTCTGAGGAAGAGCGATTTAGCATCAGAATCTGGGTAGATTCTTGTGATTTTACTTATGCTATTTCTGCATCATGCATTCCTTGTCTTCTTCATGTCTTCCATATGTCTTCTGAGGAATTTCATATTTTTATGCATTCCCAATATGGGTAGTTTAATTTATTTAAAAATTTTATATGCATAGATCTGAAAAGAACACGGGGCTAGGGTTGAAATTCATAGTCAAACCCATTAGATTAATTATTGGAAATTTTGGAGATCAAAGGTTTATGGATAAATTCTAAAAATTGAAATTTATATATATATATATATATATATATATATATATATATATATATATATATGATTGCATATATGTGTGTGTGTGTGTGTGTGTGTGTGTGTGTGTGTGTGTGTGTTTGCAATCATATATATATATATATATATATATATATATATATATATATATATATATATATATATATATATATATATATATATATATATATATATATATATATATATATATATATATATATATATATATATATATATATATATATATATATATATATATATACATATACACATATACATACATATGTATATATAATATATATTTGTTAAAATTGAATAACATATCCTTAGGCGAAAATGTTTTAAGAAACGTTAAAACCAAATCGCAAAACCCGAATGGGAATCGCGTAAGCGATTTTAAAAAAAAATATATACATATTATACATTAAGTTTTGGGGGGGGGGGGGATGAGACCCGTGCCCCCACTGTGGTCGCAATGTACCGCCATCGCAGGTACTGCGACGATAGTGGTACACAATACCACTAACGTTGCAAGCCCTACGATCGCAGGGTCCTGCGTACCGGTGGACTATTATGTTATGCGAATGTTTATAACATTTGCCATATGTAATCATTTTTAATTGTTATTAAATTTTTATATGTGTTAAATGGCATTAATTGAATTTGTTAATTCGATTTTGTTTAATGTAATAATAATTTATATATTCATATATGTATTTATATATATATATATATATATATATATATATATATATATTTAAATATAAATATATATATATGTATGTATATTATATGTAAATATGATTATTAATAATTTATTTTATAATTGTATAACTGATAAATGATTTATATCAAAGGGTTCATGGTTTAAATTAATTTTTTTATATAAAATTTAATTGTTAGTTTGGTGGGGGATGTTTTGAATTAAAATTATAATTGAAGAATGGTTTTAAAGAATATTTGTATTCATTCAAAACATATAAATGTTCCTCCAATTCTTTCTCTAAACTTGGAAACATAAATCAAAATTTTTGCATTTAAGTTGTAAATTTAGCAAAACTAAAACATGTGTTTGCATTGTGTATTCTTTATGCTATTGTTTTGGGTTTTGGGTTGACTAGTGTTGACCAGTTATAGGACGTCTACCAGAGGCTTGGGAGTTATGTGATTGTGATGTCATGATGATATTTTAATCTCAATCTTTATAAACCCAACCATGGTTATGTAATGGAATGCTCTATGTATTGGATGTGATTACTAAATTGTTATAGTTGGGATTCTTATGTATGAGACACTTGACTTAACCATTATTTTTGGTCATCGATTAGTTATCCTTGGTTATTTTCTAGTCGCCATGATGGGACTGTAATGTGGATTTATTCTTGATGATGTCATGTTGTGACATGTTTGACTCAACCATTTTTGGAGTCTTCGATCAATATGATTGAGATATATTTGGTTATTGAGAACCATTGGATACTTTGATTATCAGTGATACTTCAGTTGCCAATAGAGAGTTGTTGTGTTCATGATTTTCTATGGATGTTTGCTCATGGAGATTTGATGCTTTTATGCATATTTGATGATTTTATTATGGATTATCTTTTGTGATTTTGAGATTTATGATTCCATGAGCTTAGGGTAGGATATCTGCATGTAGTGACGGGAAGTGGCTTGCAATGGGGGCTGGGGCCCTAAGAGGCTGCCAGGGTAACTCATTGTAAGTTGGATTAATAAGTGATAACATTCACACCTAATACTAACTGAATGAACCTAAAAAGATAAGTGTTTTGTTCTCACTCATGCCTTGAGTGCTTGTACGAGCTAGGATGGGAGTAGTGAGATGCATAGTTGCGACCTTGCATTCCATAGTATGCCTCGTCAGTATGAGAGGATACTAGTGGCCACATGAGATTAGTATGGACCCATGGAGTTTAGCTAACTGCTAGGGTAACTTGTACGTGATAAATGCGATGACACTTTCCCGCTTACATAGTAGGTTCCTACATGTCATTGTGTGCCTCTGGGAATTAGATGTCGGATTTTGTGTTTGGGACCTTTGAGTTAGTATACCTTTAGGATTCTTGGACTTATAGAGATTTATGCTATGTGATTTTTTGATAGCCTATTTAGGACTTGAGATTATCTCCTCAGCACGGTGGGAGTGGACCACTTAGGTACCACACGGTCAGGTGGTAGTGTATTTTCCACTCTTATCATTTGAGATTCATTGAGACATCGTGGCTGATGCGTTCTTCGTGATGGTGGATATGTATCCTTTCATTGATGATTAGCATATGTTAGATGATGTTATCTTATGCTTATATTTGCATGTTAGATTTCTTTCTACATATGATGTTGTATATGCTAGGAGTGACATTCCTACTATGTTAATACCAATGATCTCTTCGATGATTTGGAATGTTACGCACGGAGGGATGGCTAGGATCCACGATGGTCTAATGATGCTATTAATGGTTGGGAGGAACCGTGCACTTAGTTTATTATGTTTGATTTTTATGATGGATGTATATGTCTTCTATGATGATGTATCATGTGTATCATTTGATTTTCTTTACTTTGATATATCATAGGATGATGTACCATAATTCACGTATGTATATTCTTTTGAGCTTGACATACCCTGTGACATGTACAGTGGATGATTGAGCATTTGAAATGTAATGAATAAACATTGGACTTACCATTATTATTTCATGTGGTTGTTATATTTGATGGATTCAATAATGTTAGATGTTTTTGGATGTAATTCAACGTTAAGGGATCTTAAAGAATGTAATCTGTTATGTATGTTATGTTTAATTTCAGATGGACATTACTATTGCTTCCGTTATTATGCATAAGTTATATGTGGTATTTACTTTCATGTTTTTGAAAAAAAAAAATGCTATCAAAATTAGTGAAATTCTAAGTTAATTCTTTGGATCCCTTGGTAGGGCATTATAGAGCTTATGCATACAGATGTATGGGGACCATCTAAAGTATCTTACCTTAGTGGCTCTCATTATTATGTTACATTCATTGGTGATGAAACTATAAAAGTATGAGTTTATTTCCTTAGACATAAATCTGATCCATTTCAAAAATTTAAGAAATGGAAATACTTGGTTGAGAATGAGACTAGTAAAAAGATAAAATGTCTTAGATCTGATAATGGTGATGAGTATTGTAGCAATAAATTTGAGGATTATTGTTCCTTTAATGGTATTCATGGACAAAAAATTGTTCCAAGGACTCCACAGGAAAATGGAGTGGTTGAACGCATGAAAAAGACAATGATTGAGTGTCTAAGGAGCATGAGGTTACATGCTAGGTTTCCCTTAAAAATGTGGGTTGAGGCTATCAATATTGTTGTATATTTGATCAATATAGGCCCATCTACTCATTTGGGTTGTGGTATTCTAGAGGAAGCATGAAGTAGTAAGAAGGTGAGTTATTCTTTTCTTAGAACCTTTGGTTGTGAAGCATTTGAACATATAGATTCTGAAAATAGAACCAAGATGGAAGCTAAGTCAAAGAAATGTGTATGTATTGGATATGACATTGATGAATTTGGTTATACGCTTTGGGATTTTAAAAATCTTAAAATTATAAGAAGTAGGGATGTCATATTCAATGAGAAAGTGTTGTACAAAGATCTGTTGCAGCAACATGAGAAGAAAGAAAATTATTATGTGGTGTTGGATAATACTCCAAAAGATGATGTTCTAGAAGCTTCTAATACTCTACAACAACTGCACACCCCCAATGAATGTTAGACAGTCAACAAGGCTAAGCAAACCTCTAGAAATATTTTCTCCCTCTTTGTATTATATTTTATTAAAGGATGTTGGTGAACCTGAATGTTGTGATGAAGTTGTGCAAGTGGATACAAAAGATTTAGTGGGAGTCTACAATGACAAAAGAAATGGACTCCTTGTTGAAAAATTTGACTTGAGATTAATACAAATTGGTTGTAGGTAAAAGGGCTTTACAAAAAAATTTGATGTAATATTTTCTCCTGTTGTTGAAATGTCTTCCATTCCTACTAATTTAAGTATTGTGGCTATTGAAGACTTGCATTTGGAGTAGTTTGATGTTAAAATAACTTTTTTTCATGGTCTTACATGAAGAAATATATATGGTACAGCCACATGGATTTGAGATCAAAGATAAGAAGGACTTAGTGTGTAGATTGAAGAAAAGTTTATATGGCTTAAAGCAAGCACCTCAACAATGGTATCTTAAATTTGATAGTTTTATGCATGAGCATGGTTGCAATTGGTGTCATTTTTACTATTGCATTTATTTTAAGAGGTTAGATGATGGCAGCTACATTATTTTATGTTTATATGTTGATGATATGCTTGTAGATGGTTCTAACATGGATCACATTAAGGGGTTAAAATAATAGTTAGCACATTCATTTTCTATAGGATTTGGGGGAAGAAAAACAAATACTTGGTATAAAAATTCACAGAGATATAGAAAAATACAAAACTGACATTATCTCAAGTTGATTATATTGAGAAGGTGTTGCAAGATTTCTCTAGGGAGAATGCCAAAGCTATTAGCACACCTTTTCTTGGTCATTTGAAATTGTCTAAGGAGATGTGTCCAAAGATATTGAAAGATGAGGCTAAAATATCCAAGGTGCCTTATGCCTCAGTTGTAGGGAGCTTAATGTATGTCATGGTATGTACTAGGAAAAATATTACACATGTAGTGGGAGTTCTTTGTAGTTATATGAGTCATCCTTGAAATCAGCATTGGAATGTAGTCAAATGGATTTTCAAATACTTGAGAGGAACATCCAATAAGTGTTTACATTTTGGAGGCTCTATTATTGATTTATAGGGCTATGTTGACTTGGATTTGAAAAATGATATTGATACCAACTGGAGTACTACAAGTTATGTATTTACCATTGGTGGGACAATAATGAGTTGGATTTCTTGATTGCAAAAAGTTAATGCTTTATCCACTATAGAGGTAGAGTATGTTCTTGCTATAGAGGCATCTGAGGAGATGATATTGCTTCAATTCTTCATAGAAGAGTTGGGGCACCCACAGATGGATAATTATTTGTTCACACATAGACATAGTTCTATTCATCTTGCAAAGAATTCTTCTCTACATTCAAAGACAAAGCACATACAATTGTGGTACCATTTTATTTGGTCTATTTTGGATGACGGCCACTTAAAGTTGGAGAAGATACATACAAATGATAATCTGACAGATATTTTTACCAAGGTAGTAACAAGGGAAAATTTGAACTCCTCTTCAGCTTTGTTTGTTCTTCTAAACTAAATAGAATAAGGGAACAATAGAGTCCAGGCTGGTTTGATATTCTAGTGATGGCTACAAGTTTAGTTGTGCTATGATCATTCTCCAAGTGGAAGGTTATGGGTGTAGAATCTAATCAATATCCAAGTTGGAGATTTTTGTGTTGTGGAGCCTTATCAGACTTGGAGGTTATTTTTTTCACTTTATTCGGCATAATTTCCCTCCAGATTATTACAATGGGGGTTTGGGGGTAGCACCCCCAAGACGGGGTTAAGGGGTAGCACCCCCTGCAGGGTCCTAGGCCAAAGCCACAAGTGTGTTCCTTTTCATAGTACACAGTGGGGTCAAGGGGTGATGCCCCCATGGTGATTTTGGGGGGCACTAAATTTGAAGGCTCAAATGACTTTATGATTGTAAAAGGCGTCAGCTACTATTTTTCCATTGAACAACGTATTCTAGCCCTATTTTTATAAGTGGCAAGAAGCTTGTATAAATGACTTAGGGTTAGGGATTTAATAATGTATAATGAGATTGTAGCTTTTTGTGGTGGTATTGAATTGTAGGGGATTGTAGATTATAATCACTAGATAATAATAATATTGGACTTGATATTGGTGGGCATAGCCCAGGGATTGGTTGAACTACATTAAACCTTTTTCTTGTGTGATTTACTATTTTTTGACATTGGTTATATTTGCTTATAATTGTTATTTATGTATGTGGTTAACCCTAACATTATGCATGCTTGAGCTAAAGCAATACTAGAATGGGTGACCTATGGGGAAGTCCTGATGTGTTACCTCTATGAGCATCATCGAGATACAATGAGTGTTAAGAGTTCCATTCATTATCATGAGAGATGGATTATTGTTTGTCACTACTCATGAAACATGGGTCAATGATTTTGACTTAAAAACTCATATTTGATATAGAAATATCTTGTACTTATCAATATTAGAATTATTTCTTCATTATCCTAGGTTGATTCTCAAACTATAGAGTTGACCCTCAAAATTTAAAAATAGATATATTATTAATACTCTTTAGCATTTTGTTCCTAACATGATTAGGCTTAATATACATTTTATGTGATTGATTGCTCTATAATTTTTTTTAGAACCATTTATGTGACATTCATTTTTAATTTCATCGTATCCAAACTTTTTTATCATTTATGAATAGGTTTACTAAAGCACCAATTTATTTGAGCCCATGACATTGCTCTAGTGGACTTATGCAACTTGAGAGTACTATATTTTCTTGTTTCATGTCTATAAAGTCAATACAATAAAGGTTGTTGATCATGGAGGGAGATGTGGATCTTGCAATTTCACAAAGTCTCTAAAGTATTTATAAGCACCATTAGTTTTTGGTAGTCATCTTAATGAAAAATAAATAATAAATAAAATTAGATAGTAGTATTTCACTCTATATCAAAGAAAAATGTGTGTTAAATATCATATCAATGTCTACATAAATTTGTATAGATAAACATGCATAACATGGTTTTTTTTAAAATCGTATTTTATATATATTTTCATGTTATAGATAAGCAGGAAATATTTTCCACCATTAGTCAAATTATGGCATTGCTACCAAGATTTAGCTAAGTAGTTTTTTAGTCAAACTCATTGACCCATTTTCCACATGTAGTTCAAAAGAATTCATCTCTCTAGAGAATGAATGATACACTAAAATATATAATATAGTTAAATCTTAATATTGACACCATAACATTATATATTGACCTTAATAGAAATAACAATATATATCGTCTTGGCGAGTTCATGGCTATATGGTAAGCACCCCCTCACTCTGGCTAAGTGGAAGCTAGGTTTTGACCTGGCCACTGACATGCTTCATATGTTGCCTATTTGGATTAGGTTATATCATCTCCCAGTGGAATTTTGGGATGAGCAAGTACACCGTTAGATTTGGGATTCATTCAGGAGTTACATTACTGCAGATGATGTCACACTATCTAAATCTAGGCTAGTGTTTTCTTGGTTCTATGTTAATGTGGTAATAAATAAAACCCTTCCCACCTTTGAAATTCTAAAGTCAAGGTTTTGGAAGCACATACAAGCTATGGTTTATGAAAATTCTTCCACATTTTTCTAGAACTGCACAACTAAGGGACATATTGCAGATTCTTGTAAACTGGAAGAACAAAACACTAAGGAAAAAATCTCCTCCTTGGGGACTATTAATATTACTGAGGAAGAATGTTTAAAACCCCATGAACCCACCTCCCAAAGTGAGTTAGGTACTAATAACATGGAAGGGGAGAAATTAAGTGATTATGGAGGTTTAGGAAGGCCCCTCAAGAGAACAAATCAAGCAAAAGGATACACAAACTATTGATACCAACCATAAGTTGGTTGAGATATTAAAACCTGATGTCCCTCAATTAAAGTGGCCATCCAACCAATAGGATGTGGTTGAGGTATAAAGTACCTTGATCTCTACTTTCCAACCTCAAGCAGATGGGAAAACCCAAAAGAAAGATGGTCCTCTACACGTGACCCTTGTGGTTATGGTTAGTGCTACTAATCTAACCCCATGGACCTAGTCAGTATTATTGATCTCTCCAAGTCTTCAACACTTAACCCCCCTCCCCATCAAATGGTTACACCAAGAAGAGGATAGGAGAATATACCTCCTTGAAGCTACAATACTCAACCTCTCCATGTAAGGATTACAAATGGTAGAAGACCTCTAGCAGTAGGGGGAAGAAACTTTAGTGGAAGATGACATTGATGAGGAGGAAGAGGACTGGAAAATTCAAAAGAAGAAGACCAAATCCAAGAATACTGAAAAACTAGATGTGGGTGGTGACTCTACAAGACGGAGACCTAAAGACAGGGCCAGACATCATAAAGTCATTGCAAGAGAGATTTCTACTAGAAGGAAACTCATTTTAGACACCCATCAAAGAGGTAAAAAAATTATCTTCCTATCCTAAAATATAAGAGGTAAAAAATGATCTTCCTATCCCTTTGTGGGTATCCCAATTCTTCCATGAATAACTAGAGCCATATCATCTCCTTGGATTGCTCTGTTAACCTTTTGCAACCAATAAATCCAACTCACTACTATCCCACCAATAGTAATCTGCCTGGTATCAATATCCCCTACCATATCTGAGTCAACATAGCCTTGTAAATTAGTAGTAGAGCCCCCAAATGCAAACAATGACTAGATGTTCCTCTCCAATATCTTAGAATCCATTTGATTGCATTCCAATGATCAATCCTTGGATGACTATTATACTTGCTAAGAACTCCCACTACATGTGAAATATTTAGCCTAATACATACCATAGTATACATTAAACTTACTACAATTGAAGCATAAGGTACCTTGGAAATCTTATCCTCCTCTTCTGGTGTCTTTAGACACATCTCCTTAGTCAAATTTAAATGAGTAGGTAAAGGTGTGTTTAAAACTTTAACATTCTCTATAGAGAAATGTTGCAACACATTCTCAAAATAATCAACCTGAGATAAAGTTAATTTTTTGTGCTTCCTATCTCTGCAAATTTTCATACCAAGGATTTGTTTTTTTTCCCCCAAATTCTTCATAGAAAATGAATGTGCCATTTTTTCTTTCAACCCCTTAATGTGATCCATGTTAGACCTAGATACAAGCATATCATCAACATATAAACATAAAATAATGTAGTTGTCATCATCTAACCTCTTAAAATAAACACAATGGTCAGAATGACACTAAGTATAACCATGTTCATTCATAAAATTGTCAAATTTAAGATACCACTGTCAAGGTGCTTGCTTCAAACCATATAAACTTTTCTTCAATCTGCACACTAAGTTCTCTTTACCTTTGACCTCAAATCCATGTGCCTCTACCATATATATTTCTTCATCCAAATCTCCATGAAAAAAAATTGTTCTAACATCAATTTGCTCCAAATACAAATCTTTAGTAGCCACAATACTTAAAATAGTATAAATAGAAGTCATTTAACAACATGAGAAAATATCTCATCAAAAGCAATGCCCTTTTCCTATATAAATCCTTTAACAACTAATCTATCCTTAAATCTACCTACATCCTCTTCTTTCAACCTATAAATTCATTTATTATGTAAAGCTCTTTTACCTACAAAGAACTTACATAAATCTTAAGTCTTATTTTTCAATAAGGAATCAATTTCTTCTATCATTGCAGACTCCTACTAAATCTTTGTATCCACTTGTACAGCTTCATCATAACATTTAGGTTCATCAACATCTATTAATAAAATAGAATACAAAGAGGGGGGAAATCTTTCTAGAGGTCTACTTAACCTTTTTAATTGTCTAACATTCATCGGGGTGTGTGGTATTCATTATTGCAATTGTTGTAGAGCATGAGGGATTGTTGGAACATCATTCTCTTGATTATCATCCAATACTACATAGTCATTTTTTGGAAATCTAATTGAAAAGCTCATTTTTGAAGATCAAAGAGGGAGATTTTTGCAAAGAAGGAAGAGTGTTGTTTTCAATCATTATTTTGTCATTGATGTCAAACCTGCTATTTGTAGGAATGGCATTTTCTTATAAGATCCAAGTACTATCACTTAGTTGATTGATGAAGAGGATTTGATCAACAAGATGTAACAAGAGTGCCTAAGGGAAAGGTTAAGTTATGATGTTGTAATGAAGTGCAAGGATCAGTGAAGCCAATGGTTAAATGATGTATTGATAACATACTCAAAGATACAGAGGTTGGTCACACTTAGAAACATTAGAGAAATAAGTTATAAAAAGGTTGATTGCAAGGCTTAAACTAAGTTCATTATTGGGTGCTAAGAAAGCTAGTTGAAGCCGAGAAAATTCTTAGTTGGAGCTGAGCAACAAAAAATTCTCGTGTGTGCCAAGTGATCTTTAGGTGTCAAGCATAAAGAAAAACACAATTGATGTCGAGTAACACAGTATGTGTTGAGCACCAGTATTTCAATAATGTTGAGCTGTTGTATTATTTTAAATAACAAAGATTCACCAAATCTAAGCCAACAAAGTTGTTGTCTTGAATTTTTTGAACTAGTTGGAAGATAAGGATGATGAGCTGGTGGCATAGAATTCTATGTAAACCATTTTTGGGTGAATTCAAAAGGATTATTCAAGAAGTTTCTAGAGGATACAAAATATGGGTTAGATACAATGAATCCTACCTAATCCATACGAATTGAAATTGAAGAATGGAAGAATAGAGCAAGAAAGGAACTCCAAGACTTCTATTTAAGAAGTCATAGACCAAGAAGAAAATGTTGTTGCTACTAAAGAGCCAAATTATGAAGTGGTTAGAAGGGTGTCTAGAAGAAGACATCTAGGAGAAGGAAGAGCACAAAGGCTCTACTTCTATAAGTGGTCAAGAAGAGATGATTGCACTAGTACATTGAGCATGGAGACTGAAGGAGACTAAGCTTGAAAGGAGGGCACGCTGTCAAGAGTTGTAGTGATTGAAGGCCAGAAAATGAGAAGAGCTGAAGAGTGATCTGAGATCTACAAATTCAGTTGTATGTTGTAATCAGGTCAAAATCCCTAATTGTTACTCTCTAGAAATTGTATTAGTTAGGATAGAAGAAAAGTTCTATGGACTTAGGTTGGCCTAACAATCATTTGTAAATCTTTTAACAGGGTGGCATTCCAAGTGAATGTTCTAAAGTCCTCTAACCAAGCCCACTTCTGACATGGTGGTTAAATCTTCTAACAAGGTCACATTTAACAATTTGTTGTAAGCCTTTAACAGGGTAGGCTTTTCACAAGGCATCACTTCAGAAGAGTGAGAATTGAGTAGCATGTTACTAGTGGTTTTTCCCAAATTGGGTTTCCACGTAAATCACTATGTTATGTGTTGATTTCTTATGTGTTATGATTGCATGTTGATTAGAAGAGTTAATGCTTGGATGAATGAATGGTTGAATGGGATCACTATACTTAGTGAAAAGTTTGAATAGGACAGTTGGACCTTGAATAATTGATTCACCCACCTTCTCAGTTATTCTAAAGCATTTCTAACATCATTTTCTTTCTTCTCATATTGTTGTAACATATTTTTGTACAACACTTTCTCATTGAATATGACATATGTGCTTCTTACAATTTTAAGATTTTCAAAATCCTAAAGCCTATAACCAAATTCATCAATTCTATATCCAAAAAATACATATTTCTTTTACCTAGCTTCCAACTTGGTTCTATTTTCATAATCTATATGTTCAAATACTTCACAACCAAAGGTTCTAAGAAAAGAATAACTTACCTTATTACCAATCCATGCTTCCTCTGAAATACCACAACCCAAAGGAGTAGAGGGGACTCTATTGATCAAATATTTAATAGTATTGATAGCCTCAACCCACATGCTTAATGGAAACCTAACATGCAACCTCATGCTCCTAGCATGCTCCATTATTGTCTTGTTTATGCATTTAGCCACTCCATTTTCTTGTGGAGTCCTTGGAACAATTGTCTATCTACAGATACCATTAAAGGAACAATAATCTTCAAATTCATTGTTGTGATACTCACCACCATTATCAGAACTAAGACATTTTAGTTTTTTACCAATCTCATTCTCAACTAAGCATTTCCATCTTTTAAAAGTTACAAATACATTAGATTTATGTCTAAGAAAATAAACCCATACTTTTCTAGTTGCATCATCAATGAATGTAACATAATAATGAGATTCACCAAAGGGAAAATACCTAAGCTAGATCCCACACATCTATATGCACAAGCTCTAATTTATAATCTTTGTTTTCCTTCCCACTCTTCACAAAACTAAGTCTCTTTTATTTTGTGTACACAAAACTTTCACATTAATCCATATTGCTGCATTTCAAACTAGGTAAAACTTTCTTTGAATGAAGTAATTTAATACCTTTCACACTCATGTTCCCAATTCTATTGTGCCATAATGGTATTTCAGAAACTGCAACAATTATTTGTTCTCCCTGCTCAACTTTAGCAACTATTTTTGAACATTCATTTTTCTCTGTAACAATTAAAGTAGAATGAATAGTATGATCTGTACAAAGATATAAGGTGCCTATTTTCACACCCTTTACTACTACAAGGGATCCTTTTGAAACCTTCCAATTTTTTTCATTAAAAGTAATTGTGCAACCCTCATCACCTAGCTGCCCTACTAAAATTAAATTCCTACTCAATCTTGGAATGTATCTTACCTCTTGCAGTAGCCAATAATTCCCATTTTATAAGTTAATCTTAATTTTTTCCTTTCCAATAATCTAAAAAGGCTCATTATCCCTCAAATAAACTAGTCCAAAATCCCCTTGGACACAATCAAGAAAATAACCTTTATGGGGAGTAGCATGAAATGAAGCCCTAGAATCTAAAACCCATGAATCATCAACACTTATAAAGAAAGAAGCAAAACATCCTCTTTAGATTTGTTACTTACCATATCTTCCTCCTTATTTCCATTTTTTTATCTCCTTAATTGTTCTTTCGATTCCAACAATCTTTTTTCTTGTGCCCTAGTTTCTCACAGTAGCAATAATATCTTGGTCCTCTAGATTGAGACCTCTTTCCCTTTAATTTTCCTCTTGATTTCTATTGATTTTCTAGGATTTGTTACAAATGTATTAACATTGCCATGATATTTGGTATGTGTTTTCCAAATGCAACATCCTCTTTAGATATATATTGAGAATAGGTAAATGAATAGATGAATGGACATGTCTATTTGTTAATCAAATAATTAATATAATAATATATTTAATAATATATATATAATATATATTTATTATATTAATTTCTTATCTTATATATTTAACATATGTTTATCTGACAAAAGCTATCAAACATTAACACTCCCTCTTAGCTAAGGAGGATGAATAAAAGATGAATATTACACCATTAGTAGTATTACAAAATTTTAAGGATATCTCATTAGATACTTCAAAAGTTTTGCACCATATGATATTGCATTCAGCATCATGAGTATTGGGCTCTTAGAATATCAATGATATTCACCAAGTACTCAAAAGGTTTTGATATCACATCTGATATCAAGAGCATTGGCCTCCTAGAATATCAACATCCAATATTCACCAAGTACTCAAATAAGGTGTGATATCACATTTGACATCACGAGTATTGGTCTCCTAGAACATCATAATATATTCACTAATTACTCAAAATAAGGTTTGATATCACATATGATATCAAGAATATTAGAATATCAAAGATATTCACCAAATACTCCAAGTAATGGTCTCCCAGAATGTTGAGATGCAAGACATTTACCATTTACTCAATTTATTTGATCTTATAATACAAGTTATTGTAAGATTGTCACCTTACAACAACTTCTCCAAATACAAGTGACATCATTTGAAAGTCATCACTTCTTCATGATGTACACAATGGGTAGGCCCATTAAAATCACATTGTCATAAGGTATATCCATGAATCATGGTCCTCTTGACTGCTATAACTTATTAATCACTAGAGAATCCATCACAACATGGTTTACTCCCTCTAGATCAATATGATCAAGATCACTGAAGGTTGACTGAATCATATCCTCTGTCTCACTCCCTCTCTTTCAAGGTTGCCTCAAATGAAATGTCAGTCTCCCTCTTTTTAGTGCTATAACACTCTTAAAGGAAAAGATCAAGGCACATAGCTCTAATAGTGCATATAGAAATATAAATACAAATGTTAGTAATTTAACTCATGTCATTTACTAACAATAACATTATAACATCTCTCTTTATTTTAAATAATAGAATTAAGATAACATAATACATAATTTCTATATATGACCTCCCCTAAAGTGACATATTCTCCTTAGAAGTTCAATATTTATAAACTACACGTAACTAGGTCCTCATTTATAAATTAAGATATGTAATACATAACTAATGATAACTATATGTTATATATATATATATATAATCACCATATATTTAGTGTCATATTATATTTGCATATATGGAGTTCATATATGTATAGTTGTTGACTTCATAATCTCAAATAATAAATCACATGAAGTAAAAATATGTGATTCAACCATAATATCAAAGAAAAAACTTCAAATATCAACAAACTTACTGGTGGGATCAAAGACCCACGTTTTTAATGGATCCCTCATACTATAAGATTTTAGCACATAAATTTCTAACTTTGTGCACTGAATTAATTTGATTACTTAACATCCACCTATCCAACTACCTTTGATCATTATTATTTGTTCCCATCCTTTGTGGTCCCCTTCTTTGCACATGTGTTTTCATTCTCCATGGATGCATAGTGAGGGAGAGATGGGTGCTAAAAATAAAATAAGCATGCCACTAGTGGAAGTGGGAAGACAAACTTTAGTCATCAAGCTCCATCTACGCTCATATGCATGCATATCATCAAATCATCGAATTGTCCTCTCCTTCTTTCAATCGATGGTGGTGGTTATTACTAGATTATATAATTCTACTTTGTCATGGATATCTCTGCTAAATATGTGTTCTTTCAATGGGAACTAACATTCTTTTTTTATTTTAAAATAGTTCCTTTATATGGCTATCATCACACCATCTATTCTATCTCCAACTTTCCTCTTATCTTTTGAATCCTCAATTTGCAAACTTGAGCTAATGTCCTCTTTTAGTTGTTCTTTTGTACAACCCCTGTTAGAGTTGTTGCCCCATTTTTTCATTATAAATAAGCCATTTGATTTATTTTAAGTCTAGGGATTCCTCCGAAAATTTATCAATGTTACTCTTTGTATATTCATAAATATTTTCAAAACCTTCACGATGAAGATAATGTCAACCATTGCATTTAATGGGACCGTGTGTTTGCAAGAAATTTATCTAAACAAGCCACAAGCATCGACTTTGATTTGGAACACACTAATACATTAGGGGTCAATTTGTGACGTTAATTTGCAACGGCAAGAAAAGGTAATGTGGTTTTGGCTTTTTTTTTCAATTTTAGCCCGATGTCGTTGCAATTGTGATGACAAGCGTCGCAATTGCGATGCCAACAGGATATAAGAGAAAAAAAAAGCCAAAAACCCTCATTTAAATGAAATCACACAACATAGGGTTCTTCTAAAAGGAAAGGAACGTGTGCAGGAGATCACTTTAGCAGCATTGAGAGGGGCATTCAGGCAAACTCGAGGCATTCAGAGGGTCAGGCAGAGATGCGCATCGGCAAGGTGTAAGACAAATAAACCCATTACTCCTTTATTCTCCATGTTTTTCAGGATCAAAAACATGCCCATTCATTTCAATGTCCAAATTTTTGAGCTCCTTCAAGTCTTTTAACGACTGCAGAGCAAAAGAGGTAGACAAGATGCCTTTTAGTAGATATTTAGGGTAAACAATTGTTCTATTAAGATATGGCATATATCTATGAATATGTACAGATGAACAAACATCAATATGCATTTCACTATCACTACCTTCGCATATATGGTAACATAAACATTTTAAAACAATCCTCTAGTCATTCAGAAAACTAGTTGCAAAAGATAAGGAAAGAGCCATATTGATAGTGTCACCTAAGACCATGCTACAAGAAGAGCTTTAAACTCACAGAAAGCAGAGCAGTGCTCGCATTTTGCAGCAAACTTTGAGAAACATGTCAAAAATGAAATGATAAAATTCATTTTGACAAACTCGACCACAGTAGGAGTCAAACCCACGACCTTTTGATCAGAAGTCAAACGCGCTAATCCACTACGCTATGTGGCCATGTGATGATTGTTGTGGCCAAATTAAGTTTTTGTTACATTTTATGTTGACTATCATTTCAATGCCTATTATAATTCTATGGGACACAATTGCTCTCAACATTTTGTAGGTATATAATGAAGCTTATATAACTACTTCTCTTCAAATAATTGTGAAAAATGAAACATCAAATTCATTCCTAAGGCTGAAAATATAGAGATTAGAAGTTGGTGACCAATAATTCTCTTTAAGATGGAGGACACATTTCTGGTTACTTAGATAATAGGAATTTTACTTTGTTGGTAATTTGAGAATCTTGGAAAACCTTAGAGATCATTAAATTCCTCCATATTAAACACTTTTTGATTAAACAAACTAGCCCCAAATCAGTATATTTCTCAATTTATAGGCACAAAATATCTATGGTAGTAGGAATACACCTGAATTAGAAAGCAACTTACAGGCAAACAAATTTTAATTCCCATGAACAGGAGAGCAATCTAAATGCCAACAAATTATAGTTCTTCCACTGCTTTTATTTCAACAATCCATGTGGTTGCACCATAATTGGATGCTTATCTTACAGTGATAGAAGATGTTTCTCCCTTATGTTTTAACTTGTCATGATCACCCCCAAGTGGACGTCGTGGTGGGCGAATGTGTTTGCACTATGAGGAATTATCAACATATTTTGCATTCACACTCTTCATTTTAGATACTTCAACCTTGGTACACGCAGAGAAGAAAGAGGCCATAAAACTAGTTCTTAATGAATCCTTTGTTTTCCTCACATCAGCAATTGGGGCTGGTGAGCTTTTGTTGTGTTTGGCGAGAGGCTCTTGCCAATGAGCTCTACGCATTCTTCTGCATGTCTTTTGCACATCCTTCTCCAGTAACATCACAAGACATTAACATTCAGTAACATCAGGTTCTAGTTTAAATGTCATAAGACATTATGGTCTTGACAACAATATGGCAATCTACATTTGACCAAAGAAAATTGCAAAATATCAACCTTTATGAGATAAATTAATTTGGCAATTGTATTATGGTTCACTAGGCTCAAGCTATTTGCAATTTATCTTCCCATGTCCCAAAGATGGTCATGCATTCTCATTATAACTGTTAATGTTTCTCATGAATGCCCTTTCATTTCTTGAACAAGACACTTGTTTTTAAGTGTTTCCATTGCATGCCGAGAGCTCCATGCTGATGCCTCCCGTACTTCCATGGCAGTGTGCTTCGATTTGTCAACAAAAAGACATGCTAAATCCATGAAAATTTGTTGTTCCTCATAGTCCAATGCATCAAAGCTTATTTTATTTTGCATAGCCTTGGGTGGTAAGATCTCACTCCCGAAGCCCATTATGGTAGGATGGTAGCAACAGATTTACGACTATATATTAAAAATTTGGGATACAAGTTGGAAAATTGTTACAAGTATCCCATTACATGAGATCAAGATTCAAGTTTAAATGTTCATATAATGAATAAAATTCAAAAATCCTTGCTCAATATTCATTAATTCAAGTATAAAAGTAATAATAGAACATTATTTTCATTGGAAATGAAAGGCCCTAAGTCCACAAAATGGCCAGTAATAGAAAGTACATTTGGTTGCATGTATCTTACACAGAAATGTAGTGGTATTATATATCTAGCATAATTATGAAAGTATGGCCCTCATTGCGAAGGTCTATAGTATCTAACTTAAGGCATCCTCATTTTCAGCCTTACATTGCTAAAGGCAGGACACATTTTGGCCTTGTTCACTGTTCGACCCCAGATAGGGTCTTGAGGGGTGGATACCATCTTGAACAGGAAAATATAGATGAAAGCAACAGCAGTTGTGATAGAGAAGGTTCCAGTAATAGTGATCTAACTTGTCCAGTAAGGCCCCTTCGTGATTATGTGAATGCTAGAGATAGTGCATTGCAAGATAGCCTTTCGCATAACATTGGAAGTGAAGGTACATGGTCATACACAAGAAAGGAATTACCAAAATCTTCCAAGAAGGTTTTTTTAAATAAATATTCAACTGTGCAGGAACCAGAGGAATCAAATTTGTGTTCAAAGGATTTTCCATTGGATAGGCATTGTGGCCATAGCTTTCTTGCAGAAAATTTGAAAAGTCTTGTAGATAGAAATAAAGAAGTAAAGCACCCCATGGTTCATAAGAAAAGCTCTCCTGCAAATGCAACAAAGTGACTTGCAAAAGAGATTGTTGGAGTGGGAAGCCCTCGGACCCCTAATCGAGTTTTCCCCACTCCTAGAGTAAAAACAGATTCTGTAAAGAAGGCACATCTTACTCAAGGCAAGCAATCTATAAGTTCCAAATTCTTATTATTTCTACAATTTTCTTTTGTTATCTTAACTGTAATGTTAACTTGAGTCATAAATTTGACAGCTACCCTATGGAGAACCTTCACCATGAGTTGTCTTGACACCAAAATTGGATGGTAAATATTCACACACAAAACAATCTCAACGTCCATCTTGTGTACCAGGTTCAACTCCAGGTATTTCTAGTCGTAGGGCCTCCTTGCCCCTACCAAAAAAGCCATCAGTTTCACAGCCTACATTCATTACTAACAGTCCTCAGAATGGAACACCTAAAGTAAAATCTGTTAACAATGAATTTGTAACACCTAGGCCACGAAAATCTTCTTTAACTTCACGCTCATTAGCATCTTCATTTGGAAGAATTGAAGCACTCATTGAGAGATCAAACCTTACTCCAGAAGATGCAACTAATAAGTCACCTTATGTTTCTAAAGCTGCCACTTTGTGGTATTCTGACAGAAAAAAATATTCAGGGCTTCGAGCTATGCAGTCTCCTGATGTATCAGTTAATGCACCCAGACTTGATCGAATTGCGGAGTTCTCCATAGCCCCTTCTAAAAATTTGCTACCCGCTGCAAAACAGTGTGTTAAGGGTACTCACTTAGACATTCTTGGAGAAGAAAGTTATCATTTGAGAGCAGAGAGTAGCCCATATGGATTGCATTTAGAAAGGTCCACCTCATCAAGCTTAGGTTCAGATAGGGATGATGCAAACTATGATAGAACACAAGAGAAGTGCACGATCTAGATCAATGCAAAAGCTCCTGCTTCTGTTCACGTGAAACCAGCCTTCAATGATGTTATTCATGTAATTAGACACAGTGCTTTTCGAGTTGGTACAGATCAAGCTAAGTCAGAGAGAGGAACTGTGAGCAGCTTGCTGCAAGGAAGAACATATGTGAATTCATTTTTAGATGCAAACAATAATGATCTAGATGTCCTATCAGTTCCCATGGGAACAACTGTTACTGGCCATCATATTGCAGATCAGCACCTTAAGAAAACCTCAACCTCCAGCAGAGATTCTGATTATTCTCAAAAATGAGTAAAAGGAGGAATAGATCTTAAATCATATCAACAAAGAGAAAAAGCTCTTGAAGGCTTGCTAGAGCTTAGTGCACAATTACTCCAAGAGCAGAGACTAGAAGAACCTGGCATAGTTTTGAGGCCTTTTGGATGTGGTAAAGTCTCCCCAAGAGAAACAACCATTTGGTTGACAAAAAGCCTGAAAGGAGCAATGAGTGATGTTCACTACATGGGTTGAGAAATATAGATATTTCAACATGGCACTTGTTTATATATGTTTTGTATCTAGTTTTCTGATGTGTAAATATTACTTGGCCCTCAATTTGGCTCCAAGTGGAACATTTCCTCTTTATATCTGACTTACACTGTCTCATCTATAGCATCTTTTTGTAGATAGATGGATGATATCTGTTTGTCCATATAGGATCTTATTTTTGGGTAGTCGTTGATGGTGTTGCTGTATGCTTTTCGGTCGATGGTTGGTCTGACCGCTTTCTTTAACTATGGGTTTGCTTGATGGCAGCAACCCAATTGTTGAGAAAATTTGGGGGTAACCTAGTTGCTTCTTTTTTCAAGGTGATCTGAGTTGGTTATTGCTTTAGTTCACCCTGAGGAATGTTAGTAGGAGGCACAATAGCCCTACATTTTCCTATGGATGATTCTCTTGTTGAGTTTGTATGGTTGCAACGGGTTCTATAATGTAGCAGGTTTACAATTTTGTCTTGAGCTGCATGGTTATATATTTGCAATATCATTTTTTTCTAGAAGAGCAGCAAAGATGCAAAAAGAATTGAAGTTAAATTCCTGAGTTGTGTGCCATAACCATAATACAGTGCGGTTTTTGGAAGGGAATGCAGGCTCACAGTATCATATTCTATGTAATGGAATAAAATGCAACATATTCTTTTGGAAACAGCGGTCAATTTGCAATAGACCAGACTGCAAGTGCATTGTTATATCGTGTAATTCCAATCAAAATTTTAATAGTCCAGCACATTGATAAAGTTAATTGTAATAGGCCAGCTCATTTCAAGAGTTAATTGTAATTCTCTCTTTTTAAAAGAGCCTGTAACATTATTGATCATGGCATTATATTTTATGTAAACGAAAGTTTGCAGTGGTTTCCTACTATCTACCATAGTAGTAAAAATCTTCTTAGTAAAAAAAAGGCAAACCAACAGATTCAGAAATTATCGAACTATCACAAATCAATCAAGAAAAAATCATATTTTCAACACACATAAAATAAAGATGAAAAAATTAACAAAACATGGTTTTATAGAATAGAGATACAAAAATAAAATAAAATGAAAGCTTATTCCATAAACTATGAGATACATTTTTTCTTATTTATGTTCATATTGTATTTGATTAAATTGTATTGCACAATACATACTACACACTGTATAAATGATAACTAATTGTTGATAGTTTTCAATTACAATTTCCTTTGTATGAAGTCAACCTAAAAACTAAGTACAAAGTTGCAAAAAAATCTATGTTCCTTTAGAGTCTTGGGAAGGGTGGGACCTAGGATCTTGATTTGGGGATGGTGGTTAGCAAGGGTTGATTTGGGGACAATCGTTGGCACAAGTTTAGGGATGGAGCACCTAAAAGGGTCAAGAGGCAATGTCCCTTATAGGGATTTGGGGTCAGTACCCTCAGCAAGATTGACAAGCAACATCCCTTTTGTAATACAAGCAACATCACACTACCATTTTTCACAATGATAGGATGAAAATTGATTGTAAATCAGAGTAGCAACAATTCAGACATGTCCTTCACAATTACATAATCATGAACGTTGGCAATTAGTGATTAATCAAAAAATCACATTTTTTGGCTTCATCAACACATTCCTTGCAGCATCATATGAAGTTCCTTACACAGTTGGCAAATGTGGGCTTAGCAAAAACTTTGGTAAATTAAAAATTGCTTAAGTTTATTTAAAAAACAACTTTCTGTTATACATAACAATTTTTTTGCTATCCAAGATTTTACTTGATGTTTTTTCTAGAAGAGATTGTATATGTTTTTTGAATCACAATGTTTTAGATCTCACTCTATGACAATCATATGGGATCTAGTTATGATCCTCTATATTCATATTAGAGGCTTTGATGTTGAAATTGTCTTAGCAAATAATCATGACGATGACCATAGGGTCTCTTGATAATTTGTTTGGTGACTAATCTATTTATGTTAAAGCAAGATGTATCAGCATTGACTGTAGCAGAAAAACAAGTTACACAGATGAAAACTTGCATTATTGCACTTACAACTGACATTTGACACTTGGAGTTGAGGTGGGTGATAACAAAGAGCTCATCAATTTTCACTTTGTTATCTTCTAGCTACAAGTCTACACCATTCTTCACTGTTTTTTATGTATACCTAATACAATTTTATTTTTCAAAATGTTTATCACTGCCACAGTTTTTGACAATTGGCTTCTTTGTATTAACGCCTATAAGGAGCCATTGGATATTGGAAGATAAAGGTTATAAATCCCAGGTAGTTTGTCTGCGAGATTTCTTTTGGATTTGGCTATGTTACATGAAATGCTGAAGTAAGATGCACTAATTTCAACCCATTCTGATTGATTTGTACAGATTCTTATAACCAGTTCCATATATTTAATTACATTTAGACACTATCTTTTAATACTTTATTTTATTGTGCTACATATTCTATTTCATATTTGTGATATATGATGAAAGTATTATAACATATGGAGGAACAATCCATGAGTGGCGTGGCCAGTTGAAATGGTTTTAGTTTCAATTTTACATCATTTGATACAAATAATCAGTTTACCAATTGACCCCTAGGTTCATTCCATTTGCAGTAAAATCTTCATTACATAGAAAATGTTCACAAAATCTATGTCAATGCTCACACATCTTCTTGGACTTACGCAAATCTATGTCAATCCTCACACATTTTCTTGGACTTACGCAGGAACTATGTTGCCTTGCAGCTCTTGTTAAATATGTTATCAACTTGACTTTTCTATTAAAGGCTCTCATGCTGAATTGAAAGCCAGGTAAAGAAAAAAATATTATACACTATTTTGTTGGTACCCTGTGCAGCACAACAAACTTGTTCTTACTATAAGAAAATTTTCTTTTCTTTTGTTTCATTGCAGATCTTCTTCTTGCATGGAGGTCTCTCCCCATCATTGGACACACTTGATAACATTCAAGCTTTGGATCGCATACAGGAAGTGCGTCTATACACATAAGTATAAACTTCTTCTTTTCCCGCAACACATATAACAACAATTTTAAGTGCTTGCAAGGTATATACTTATGAATAAATATTACATCTTGATTTAAATGTATGAAAACAATTTTCATTCCTTTTAAGCTTCATTCATCTCGAGGTGCAATTCAAAAACTCACGAATAGTGGCTTTTGTTCTTCAGGATACCTTTAAGGGAAGAGTATGTGAATGCCCCCTCGTGTCTGGAGTCCAGTTTAGAGGAGATGGCTATTTACACTGCTAAGGTTTGTTGAATCTAATTCTAAATAACATTGCTTGCTATTGTTGAATCTAATCTAATGTATATTTTAAGTAGACTTGTAGCTTATATGTTTTGAAATTTTTGTTAGGCCTTGTAGTTTGTATAATTTGATTGCTAGAGAGCTTCTACAGCTAAGCAAGAAGGCCGTTGCACGAGTTATAGCCACGCGCTCAGGTATGAAAATTGTTTTTTTTTATTCTAATGTATATTTTGACTAGACTTTTAGCTTATATGTTTTGAAATTGCTTTTAGTGGCTTAATGTTGTAAGGTCTCTTGAAATAAGACCTTCAGGCGGTTGGTCAAAGTTTTACAAATAATCTTAGGAATAAAGTCAAAGAAAGTATTTTTAAAATATTAAAGTATTTAGCTAGGTCTAAGAAGATTTGTGTACTTTTGACAGTTTTTCTTAGTTTGTGAAAGTTGTAGACCGAAGTTTTCATAGCCCAATTTTTGCTTCCTGCAAAGAACGATCATGTTAGATAATATAAGTGAAGAACAAAACAGGGAGACAATCGCTAGATTGTGGTCTAAGTTGAAAAGAAAAGGTGATGGAAAATGTTATTGTCCTTGCAATATTTGTAAGGGCTTAAACCATAGAATACTGCTAATCAAAACAGTTAAGAGACATTGTAGGGAGAATGGTCACATTGAAGGGGGGCATGACTATCATCCACTGGTAAGTCGTTCATTATATCATTTTAACAATTTATATACATATGAAATCACTTGATGATGAGTTGATGATCATGGTTTATTTATGTTAATCAATTTTATATAGGTTGATCTTCCTAGGGAAGTACATGATATGAACCACAACAATCCGAAGAATATGGTTTTCAAAGTGGAGGAACATGGAGGTGCAAATATCCAAGGTGAAGATAATGATCCCATGGAAGATGACGATCATGCACCAGAAAACACAATTGAAGAGGATGGTATAAATACATTGATCCGTGACACATCTAGTCCAAGCGTATTTGATGATGATGATGATGATAGCCTCGATGTACCTCTACTTCAGAAGGCATACAAGCCCCTATACAAAGACTCCCAAACAACTCTTCTCTCTGTTGTATTGTTGTTGTTGAACTTGAAGGTTATGAATGGTTTATTCAACATAAAAATGTCATGTATGTTAAGGTATGTCATATATGTCTTGATAGTTAACAAAGGGTGAATAATGTACCACTAATATTGTTTATATTAACAACTTATATTTTTTGTTGTAGATTAATAGGCGAGTTTTTGTTACCATCATCAAATATTCTACCTCGCTCATATCGAGAATTAACTGTTGTTATGAAAGATATTGGAATGGAGTATGAAGCAATACATGCTTGTCCCAATGATCATATTATATATTATAAAGAACATGAATTTGGAACACAATGCCCTGTATGTCATACGAGTAGATATCGAACAGATCGACTAACAAAAAAGGTGCCTCAAAAGGTTCTTTGTTACATCCCCTGGTTTTAGTGGAATCTAATAATATAGTTTTTGTAATATCTACTGGTTTTTTAATAAATATTGCACATTTGAATGATATTCTAGTTTCTTTGTCTATTGATCAATCAGAGGAGGGCAATTTTAAGAACACTCTTTATGGTGTTCTTGTTCATGATGGCTGGAGCACACATTCTGGTCATTATTTTTGCTTTATTCGTTCATCCACAGGCATCTGGCATGCTTTAGATGATAATCAGGTATACATTTGCTATAGTTGTGAAGACATGTTTAATTTTGTGGAGCAAACTCATTATAATTTGTGTATAACAGGATACACAAAAGAGCTACAATTTTATGTAGAACCTTTTCTTTATTTGGTAACACTAATTATATTGAAGTTGCTTAGACTGATTGAAGTTATTCTTATGACATTTTGTACTCTAGGTCTATTCAGTCAGTGAGAAAAGTGTGCTTTCCTAGAAAGCTTACATGCTATTCTATATACAAGATAAGAAAACTAGCATTCAAACAGCAGGTGGGTCTGAATCTCAGTATAATGGCTCCAAACTAAAGAAGAGGGTGTCATTGAACATTGGACATCCAAAGGAAAACCACTTACAAGATTCATATGCCCCCCAGGTGACAAAAAACATACATTCTTTCCAAACAACAACAATCTCTTTTAGTGTTGCAGGTGTAAACAAGATATCCCAACAGGTAGAAAATTTGTCAAATGTCAATTTCATTTCAAAAAGTCTAGAAAAGAACACAAGTTCTGGCCAGTCATGCAGTAAATCCAGATCATTAGCAGATCATGATGCATCATGCTTGCGGTGGGGCCATTGTGGCGGCAACGCGAGCGACCTCATCGCAAGCATAATGCACCATGATCTGCTCATGATTTGGATTTACTGCATGACTGGCCAGAACTTGTGTTCTTTTCTAGACTTTCTGAAATGAAATTGACATTTGACAAATTTTCTACCTGTTGGGATATCTTGTTTACACCTGCAACACTAAAAGAGATTGCTGTCATTTGGAAAGAATGCATGTTTTCTATCACCTGGGGGGCATATGAATTCATATGCCCCATGATGCATCATGCTTGTGGCGGGGCCGCTGTGGTGGCGATGGTAGTTAGCATCGTCGCCATAGTGGCTCTGCCATATTGCTAACCGCGGACGTCGCAATTGCGATGTTCGCCCACGCATTGCGACGAAATGTGCATCGCATGCATAGTGACATCATCGCAATTCTTGACTCTGCGTCGCAATTGCGACCCATTTGGAAACATTGCGACAATCGACAGGGTCGACACCAGTGCTACTGCACCGCTAGAACCATCGCGTCCCCATCACAATTTTCCAAGGCCATCGCAAGTGAGATGCCCACGAAAGAACTAGAAAGGCTCTCGCCTTAGCGAACCTGTGGGCAGATGTCGATGCCACCCCATCGCAATGCATGGGGAAGACATCAGAATTGCGACGGGATCCGCATGCATTGCAACGGGAGCCATGCCAGGTTAGAATGGTGAAATTGTGACGGATAGGCATCAAAATTGCGACATCTAAGGATAGACATCATAATTTGCAACTAAAAAACAACGACGTCTACTACCGTCACAATGGCGACACATTGTTGTCGCAATTGCGACACTTAGCCGTCGCAAATCGATGCCAAATGTATTAGTGAAATTTTACCAACATATCCCTTTAGAGTATTTGTAATTATCATTTCTCTTGTTTCCCTATGATTTTCGACTATTTTAAGCATATATGAACCTCCTGATATATGTATGAAATCTTATAATAATATCCTTCGTATCTACTATGATAGATAGATATTGTAGAGTGAACATGATTACATCTTGTGTGGTTTCGCATATCTTCAACAATCCATTTTTACATTTGCAACCTGGCTTTGATACCATTTTGATTTTCTAGGATCTATTGCAAATGTATTAACATTGCCATGATATTTTGTATGAGCTTTCCAAATGCAACATCCTCTTTAGATATATATTGAGGATAGGTAAATGAATAGACAAAGGGAAATGTCTATTTGTTAATTAGATAATTAATATAATAATATATTTAATCATATATATATAATATATATTTATTATATTAATTTCTTATCTCATATATTTAACATATGTTTATCTGACAAAAGCTATCAAATATTAACAATTTCTCATGATTCTAGAATTGTTTCCTCTCTCAATCATTTTGCCACTTCTTTGTGTGTTCAAATAACTTATTAATGTAGATCCACCTGAGTTTTTCCTTCGAGTTTCCTCACTCAAAAGAACACCAATCACATCATCAAATTTTAGGGTATTAGATCTAGAGACAAAATTACTCACAACCATTACCATGTCATTCCAAATTTTAGGCAAAGAAAGTAAAATCAAGAGAGCCCTATTTTCTTCATCAAAATTAACATTTATGAAATATTATTGAATGGTAACCATATTAAACTCATTTAAATGATCAACAAAAAATTCACCTTTTGTCATCTTCATATTAAATAAGCACTTCATGAGAAATACCTTGTTTGAAGTGGAGAGCTTTTTATATAGTTTTGCTAGGGTTTGTATCAACTCTTGAACCATCTTATCTTTTGTAATATTTAATGACATTGATTGTATTAGGCATAAATGAATACTTCCAAGTGCCTTTTGATCTAGAATTTTCCAGTCCTCATCTATTACAACAGTCAATTTCTTGGTTTTTCCTTGTAATGGTCATCATAAATCCTTATAATAAAGATAGTCCTCCATTTTCATCTTCCATAACCAAAAGTTCATCCCCTTAAATTTCTCAACCTTCAACTTGCCCTTGTTTTTCATTTCTCCCACTCAACCACGCGACTCCCACTCAATTGTGAGACCTTGCTATAGAGGATAGCTAAAACAAATGAAAACACCTCACTCTGATGCCACTGCTATTTATATGGAGTTTGATCAGTCTCCAAATGGGAGATTATTGTGATGTGGAGCCTAATCAGACTTAAAGGTTAATCTTTTCCCCTTTATTTGACACAATTTCTCCCTAGATTATTACTATGGGGGTTTTGAGGCAGTGACCCCAAGATGGGGTCAGGGGTAGTTCCCCTTCCAACGTCTTGGGGAAGAGCCCTAGGCATGCTTCCTTCATCTTATCCTTGTCTTTCATTGCTCCCACTCAATTGTGAGACCTTCCTATAGAGGATAGATTAAAGAAAAATAATGACATCTTTCTCCAATACCACTCATTAGGATTACCCACAAATAGAAATAATAGTTACATGAAAATATAACTAATGTCTAAAATAATAAATCACATAGAAGAGAACACAAGACAAAAAGATTTAATGTGGATCACCAAATCCCTACACTACATCTACCAAGCACAAGTCCAATATTATTATTATCCATTGATGTTAGGATTAAACCATGGATAGAAATAATAATTACATGCAAATATAACCAATATCAGAAAATAATAAATCACATAGAAAAGAACACAAGACACCAAGATTTAATGTGGTTCACCCAAACCCTAGGCTATGTCTACCAAATAGCAAGTCCAATATTTTATGATCCAGTGATTACAACCTGATTACAATCCGTAATCCCTTACAGCTCAATAGTACTGCAAGAACCAATTTTTGTATCACCTTATGAAGCAATCCCTAACCCTAAGCCCTTTTATACAAGTATTTTTACCACCTTAGGGTTATAATTAATAATTACATGTCAACCCAAAGTCCCGATAAAATAGGGCCCAAATTTTTTTTTAGGCCGATGCCCCAAGCCCCAAAGAATTTATGAAGTATGTAGAGTACTTTCCTGATTAGTCACCACAAACTAGCAATCTCCCACTTGGGGACTAATCAAGCTCCACACTAAACAATAATCTCCCACTTGGAGACTGATCTTGTAGCTATGCCGCTAATCCATGAGGCTTCCACTCGATCAAACTACACTGGACTCTGATGTTATTTTATTCATGTTCAGTCTAGAAGACCAATCAAAACTAAAGAGGAGTTCAACTTCTCCCTTATTACTACCTTTGTAAAAATATCTATTGGATTGTCATTTGTATGTATCTTGTCCAGCTTTAATTGTCCATCCTCCAAAACTGACTGAATGAAATGGTACTGCAATTGTATGTGTTTGGTCTTTGAATGCAAAGCTGAATTCTTTGCAAGATGAATGGCACTTTGACTATCTGTAAACAAATAATTATCCTATTGAGGGTGTCCCAATTCTTCCAAGAAGAACTAAAGACATATCATCTCCTTGGTTGCCTTTATAGTAGCTACATACTCTGCCTCTATAGTGGATAAAGCATTAACCTTGTGTAACCTAGAAACCCATCTCATGGTTGCCCCATCGACAGTAAAGACATAACTTGTAGTACTCTGTCTGGTATTAATATCCCCTGCCAAATTTGAGTCAACATAGCCCTATAAATTAGTAGTAGAACCACCAAAGTGTAAGCAATTACTGGATGTTCCTCTTAGATATCTGAGAATCCATTTAACTGCATTCCAATGCTCAATTCTTGGATGACTCATATACCTACTAACAACTCCCACTGCATGTGCAATATCTAGCCTAGTACATACCATAGCATACATCAAGCTTCCTACAGCTGAAGCATAGGGTACCTTGGACATCTTATCCTCCTCTTCTTGTTTCTTGGGACACATCTCCTTAGTCAATTTCAAATGACCAAGTAAAGGTGTGCTGACAGCTTTAGCATTCTCCATAGAGAAATGTTGCAACACCTTCTCAACATAATCAACCTAAGATGGCATCAATTTTATGTTCTTCCTATCTCTGCAAATCTTCATACCAAGGATTTTTTTTTCTACTCCCAAATCCTTCATAGCAAATGCATGTGCTAACTGGCATTTCAACCCCTTAATATGATCCCTGTTAGACCTAGCTACAAGAATATCATCAACATATAAACAAAAAATAATGTAGCTGTCATCATCCAACCTCCTAAAATAAAAAAAAATGATCTGAATGACACCTATTGTATCCATGCTCATGCATAAAACTGTCAAATTTTAGATACCATTGTTGAGGTTCTCACTTCAAGCCATATAAACTTTTCTTCAATTTGCACACTAAGTTCTCCTTACCTTTGACCTCAAAACCCTATGGTTGAGCCATATATATCTCTTCATTTAAATCACCATGAAGGAAGGTTTTTTTAACATCAAGCTACTCTAAATAAAAATCTTCAGTACCCACAAGACTTAAAACAGTATGGATAGAAGTCATCTTAACAATAGAAGAAAATATCTCATCAAAATCAATGCCCTTTTTCTATGCAAATCTTTTCACAACTAACCTAGCTTTAAATATTTTCTTACCTCCATCCTCTTCTTTTAACCTATAAACCCACTTATTCTGTAAAGCTCTTTTACCTACAAGCAACTTGCACAAATCCCTTGTCTTATTCTTTAGCACAAAATCCATTTCATCTTTCGTTGCAGACTCTCGCTAAATCTTAGTATTCACCTGCATAGTTTCATCATAACATTCAAGTTCACCAACATCAATAAGTAAAATAGAATACAAAGAGGGAGAAAATCTTTCTGGAGGTCTAATTTTCCTTTTTGATCATCTAATATTCACTGGTGTATGTGGTATTTGTTGTTGCAATTGTTGCACATCATGAGGAATGGTTGGAACATCATCTTTTGGAGTATCATCTAGCACTATATAACCATTTTTTTCTTCTCATGTTGCTGCAACAAATCTTTGTACAACACTTTCTCATTGAATATGACATACCTGCTTCTTACAATTTTATGATTTTCAAAATCCCAAAGCCTATAACGAAATTCATTAATGTCATATCCAACAAATACACATGTTTTTGACTTAGCTTCAAACTTGGTTCTATTTTCAAAATATATATGAGCAAAAGCTTCACAACTGAAGGTCTTGAGAAAAGAATAACTCACCTTCTTACTAGCCCATGCTTCCTCTAGAATACCACAACTGAAAGGAGTAGAGGGACCTCTATTAATCAACTATACAATAGTATTAACAACCTCTACTCACATTTGTAAGGGCAACCCAACATGCAACTTCATGCTCCTTGTACGCTCCATTATAGTCCTACTCATGTGTTCAGCCACTCCATTTTCTTGTGGAGTCCTTGGAATAATTTTTTGTCTACAAATACCATTAGTGGAGCAATAATCTTCAAATTCATGACTGCAATAGTCACTACCATTATTAGATCTGAGACATTTTAATTTTTTACCAGTCTCATTTTCAACCAAGCATTTCCATTTCTTAAAAGTTTTAAATACATCAGATTTCTGCCTAAGGAAATAAACCCATACTTTTCTAGTTGTGTCATCAATGAATGTAACATAGTAATGAGAGTGACCAAGGGAAGATACCTGAGCTGGTCCCTATACATCTGTATGCACAAGCTCTAATTTCTCCTTTTTATTTTCTTTCCCAGTCTTCACAAAACTCACTCTCTTTTGTTTTTCATACACACAGCTTTCACAGAAATCCATATTAGCACATTTTAGACCTGGTAAAACTTTCTTTGAATGAAGTAATTTCATACCTTTCTCACTCATGTGCCCAAGTCTATTGTGCCACAACATTGTATCAGAATCTACAGTAGCTATTTATTCTCCCCGCTCAACTGCAACAATTGTTCCTGAACATTCATTTTTCTCTAGAACAATTAAAGTAGAAGGAACAATATGACCTATACAAAAATATAAGGTGTCTACTTTCACACCTTTTGCTACTACAAGGGAACTTTTTGAAACCTTCCAATTTTTATCATTAAAAGTAAGTATACAACTCTCATCACCAAGTTGCCCTGCTGAAATTAAATTCCTACTCAACCTTGGAACATGTCTTACCTTATGTAGTAGCCAATGATTCTCATTCTGCAACTTAATCTTAATTTTTGCCTTCCCAACAATTTGACAGGGTTCATTATCCCCCAAATAAACAAATCCAAAATCCCCTTGGACATAATCAATGGAATAACCTCTATGAGGTGTAGCATGAAATGAAGCACCAAAATCTAAAACCCATGAATCATCAACACTTTCTAAAGACAAAAGAAAAGTATACTCTTCAAATTTGTTACTTATTACATTTGCCTCCTTGTCTCCATCTGGTTTATCTCCTTCATTTTTTTTTCGATTCCAACAATCTTTCTTTTTATGCCCTGATTTCTCATAGTACCAGTAGTTTTTTGGTCCTCTCAATTGAGACCTCCACCCCTTTTACTTTCCTCTTGATTTCCCACAATTTTGGAATTACTTCCTCTTTCAGTCATTCTATCTCTGCTTTGTGTGTTCAAAGCACTTCCTGATCTAAATCCACCTTAGGTTTTCCTATGAGTTTCCTCACTCAAAACAACACCTATCACATCATCATATTTTAAGGTACTAGATCCAAGCACATAATTACTCATAGCCATTACCAAGCCATTCCAACTTTCAAGAAAAGAACAAAAAATCAAGAGGGCCCTAATTTTTTCATCAAAATTGATACCCACAGAAGATAATTGACTAGTAATAGTATTAAATTCATTTAAATGATCTGCAAAAAATCAACCTTCTACCATTTTCATATTAAATAAATTCTCAATGAGAAATACCTTGTTTAAAGTAGAGGGCTTTTTATACAATTTTTCTAGGGTTTGCATCAATTCTTTTGTCATCTTCTCTTTTGTAATATTAAATACCACTGATGGTGCCAGGCATAATCAAATGCTTCCAAGTGCCTTTCTATCTAAAATATCCCATTCATCATTTGACATAGATCCCTGACTCTTGGTTTTGCCTTCCAATGGCTTCCATAAATCCTTTTGATACAAATAGTCTTCCATTTGCATCTTCCATAATTGAAAGTTTTGCCCATTAAACCTATGAACCCTTAGCTTACCCTCATTTGCCATTGGTCCCACTCAACTATGAAACTTTTCTTCAGAGGATAACTAAAAAAAAACCTGGCTCTAATACCACTTGTTAGGATTAAACCAAAGATAGAAATAATAATTACATGTAAATATAACCAATATCAGAAAATAATAGATCACATAGAAAAGAACACAAGACACCAAGATTTAATGTAGTTCACCCAAACCCTGGGCTACGTCCACCAAATAGCAAGTCCAATATTTTATGATCCAGTGATTACAACCTGATTACAATCTGTAATCCCTTACAGCTCAATACCACCACAAGAACCAATTTTCACTTCACCTTATGAAAATATCCCTAACCCTAAGTCCTTTTATACAAGTATTTTTACCACTTTAGGGTTATAATTAATAATTACATGTCAGACCAAAATCTCGATAAAATAGGCCCCAAAGAATTTATGAAGTATGTACAATACTTTCCTGATCAGTCACCACAAACTAACAATTGATTACAATCTGCAATCCCTTACAACTCAATGCCACCACAAGAAGCTACAATATCATTATACATTATGAAATCCCTAACCCTAAGCCATTTTATACAAGCTTTTATGACTTACAAAATTAAGGCTAGAATAAGTTGTTCAATAGAAAAATAGTAGTCGACACATTTTACAATAGAGTCATTTGAACCTTTAGGGGTCCTGCCCATGAAAACCCTCATGGGGACATTCCCCCTTGACCCCAACCTGTATTGTGATAAGGAGTGCATCTATGGCTCTACCTCAGGACAATATAAGCTATGTTTCCCCTTGACCCCATCTATCATAGAAGCTAGTTTCTTGGATTTTCCTTCTAATGGCTGCCATAAATCTTTCTAATAAATATAGTCCTCCATTGGCATTTTCCATAACTGAAATTAAGTTCTACCCATTTAATTTTTCAACCTTCAGCTTACCCTTATCTACCATTTTTCCCACTCAACTATGAGACACCGACTCAACCATGAGACCTTCTTGAAAAGGATAGCTAAAAGCAAAATAATGACACCTCACTTTGATACCATTATTATTGTTGTGGAGTCTGATTAGTCTTTAAGTGGGAAATTATTGTGATGTGGAGCCTAATCAGACTTGGAGGTTAATTTTTTCCCTTTATTCAGTGAAATTTCCCCCCATATTACTACTTATGGGGTTTGGGGGTAGCTCCCCCAAGATGGGGTCAATGGGCAATGCCCCTTGTGGGGTCCTAGGGCAAAGCCCCAGGTGCGCTCACTATCACTACATTATTTTATCTTTATTTGTAGAGATAGGAAGAACATAAAATTGGCATTATTTGAAGATGATTATAACATATTTGAAAAGGTGTTAAAATGTTTCTCTATGGAGATTGCTAAAGTTATCAATACATCTTTGCTTGGTCATTTGAAATTGACAAAACAAATGTGTCCAATGTCACAAGAAGAGGAGGCTAAAGTGTCCAAGGTACCTTATGCTTAAACTATAGGAAGTTTAATGTATGCTATGTTATGTACTAGTCCAGATATTGCACATGTAAAGGGAGTTTTTAGCAGGTATATGAGTCATCTAGGGATTGAGCATTGGAATGCAGTCAAATAGATTTTTAGATATTTAAGAGAAACATCTTGTAAGTGTTTACATTTTGGGGGCTCTACTACTGATATCTAGGGCTATGTTTCCCTAGATTTGGCAAGGGTTATTAATACCAAACAGAGTACTATAGGTTACGTATTTACTATTGGTGGGATAAGAGTGAGTTGGATTTCTCAATTGCAGAAGCTTAACAGTTTATTCACTACATAGATAGAGTATGTTTCTATTATAGAGGCAACCAAGGAGATGATATGGCTTCAATTCTTCATAGAAGAATTGAGACACCCACAGAGGGATAATTATTTATTTACAAATAGCTAAAGTGTCATTCATTTTGTAAAGAATTATACTCTGCATTCAAAGACAAAATACATACATTGATGGTACCAATCTTCCGGTTAATTTTGGATGATGGACAATTAAAGATAGAAAAGACACATATAGATGATAGTCCAACAGATATGTTTACTAAGGAAGTAACAAGGGAGAACTTATCTTTAGCTTCGATTGGTCTACTAGACTAAATAGAATAAAAGAATAGTAGAGTCTAGGGTGGTTTGATATTCCAATGGGAGCTATAGGTTTACCAGTGCTATGATCACTCTCCAAGTGGGAGATTTTTGTGATGTGAAGCCTAGTTAGACTTAGAGGTTAATTTTTTTCACTTTACTCAATGATTTTCCCCTCGTATTATTATTACAGTAGTTTGGGAGCAGCGCCCCCAAAATGGGGTCAAGGGACATCACCCATTTTGGGGTCTTGGGGCAAAGCCCTAGGTGCACTCCCTATCGTTGTACAAGGTGGGGTCAAGGGGAAACAAACCCCATGGGGGTTTTTGGGGGTAGTACTTGAAGGCTCAAATGACTTTATGATTTGAAAAGGCATTAGCTTCTATTTTTCTATTAGATGACTTATTCTATGCCTAATTTTATAAGCGAAAAAGCTTGTATAAAATAGCTTAGAGTTAGGGATTTCATAATGTATGATGATATTTTAGCTTCTTGTGGTAGTATTGGGCTGAAAGGGATTACAAATTGTAATTTCTAGGTAATAATAATGTTGGACTTGTTGTTGGTAGATGTGGCCTAGGGGCTAGGTAAACCATGTTAAATCTTTGTGTCTTGGTGTTCTCTTATTACCAATCTATTATATTTCGATCATGATTATATTTGCATGTAACTATATTATCTTCCTATGGTTAATCCTAACAAACACTTGTTAGGATTAACTATTGACAAAAATAACAATTACATGCAAATATAATCAATATTAGAAAAAAATTAAATCACATAGAAGAGAAAACAAGACAAAGTTTTAATGTGGTTCACCCAATCCCTGGTTACATCCACCAACAACAAGTTCAATATTATTATTATCCTATGATTAGAATTTGGAATCTCTTATGACTCAATATCATTGCAAGAAGCTACAATCTCATCATACACAATGAAAATCCTAGCCCTAAGCCATTTTATACAATCTTTTTTCTGCTTACAAAATTAGGGCTAGAATAGGTCATTCAATAGAAAAATAGAAGATGATGCCTTTTACAATCACAAAGTCATTTGGGCCTTTGGACCTCGCAAGGGATGCTACCCCCTGTAGTGCCTCTCCCATTTGACTTTTGTAAGTCATCCTGATGGATGCAACCTTGCTGATCTTTTGTTGTGATGGGATCATGATTGTGACCCTGAGTGGTCTACACCATTTAGGTGTTTGGATTTATGTTTCTGTATCAGTTTCTTTGATTATGCTTTTGACTGATCTTTGAGATTATGATGTGATTTTTAGTTCACTGAGGTTTGTGCCAGTGGTTACCAGGAGCGATGTGGTATCATGAGGTTGTTCCGTGATTACCATGAGATGTGTTCAGAGATTGCACTATGTTCTTTTACCATGCTACACTGGACTAGGTTCCTGTAGCAGTGGTTAGTCATGTTTTTGGCTGTGTTTGCTTATGTGTTTTAAACGCCTTTTTTTTAATGCAGAGTAATCAATCATTATTAAATGCTTAAGTAATTAGAATGGATTGTTCTTGTTGGATTATTTGGTTATGTGCTACGGACATTTACCTTGTTTTATTTTGATCTGAGAGATATCTATTCTTATGTGATGTTTTACATTTGAGATGACCTGAGGGTCAGATGTTACACTTTGATTCCAGTATCATGGGTTTTAGACTGCTATGTTGTTCAGTTAATCATATTGCATGATGATGCCATTTTGAGATGACAGTGTGTTTTATGATGTTATCTGATTATCTGGTATTTGGACATACCTCTGATTTTGCTATGTGATGAATTTAGTGCTATGGTTATTTACTTCATTCCTACGTTGTTATGCTTTATGCGAATGTGAGTGATGTAAATAGATTATTTTAATATAATTAAATAAATGGTTAAATTAGGTGATTTAATGCATTTATTGCTTTGGCTATGTTATTATATGCAATTGCACTTGATCGTGTTGTTTAGTGTGCAAGATTTATATCCCTAGCAGTGGCACATGGAGTTAGTGATTCAGCCTTTCATATTTTACCAATGTCGTCCTTGTATGGTCGATGTATCCTTTATTAAATGTTTTAATTTAAACCTTTCAGTGATTATTAAATCCGAACTCATTTGCATTATGTGATTAGACCAGTAAGTGTGTTTGTGCATTTAGAGTTTCGCTTTGTCGCGAAATTTGTTCAAGAGATTTATGTGTTTTTGGGTTTTCAGGCTTTTTAATTGATTTATTTTAATTTCTGGCAGCTTTGCCATAGATGAATTCCTATTTATAGGAATAGCCTATTTTCATTTGGGTCGATTCGGGGTTTAACTGGATTGGCTGGTTAAATGCCCTAATCGATTATTCACCCAAAAAGTGAATAAGTATCCAAAGAGGAATTTAATTCCTCACTTCTCACTTTCAAATTGGAAAGTTGGAGAGTAAAACCCAAATCCTCTTCATGAGGATTTACTGTTTTGTTCGTTGTGGGAGCTACAGGCGTGGGATCGTCATGAGGTTGGGCTCGTTGGACCCAGCTCGGGGAAACCTTGGATTGTCGCGATTTTCAGCTACTTCTACGAGATATTTATTTTATGGTTCAGATTCCCATTTTGCCCTTTTGGCTGTGAGGTAGGGCTTTCCTGTTTTATTGTTTCTGCTCCGTTTCTACTTCTATTTTTGGTAGCCATTTTTTTGGAGGCTGAGAACAAGTGTTCCCCTCCGTTTCTGTATGCTAGTTCTACTTGGTTGGGCGAGTATGAACATTTCCCTATTTTTTGGGATGAGGGTTTGGGATTTTACGCCGTTATGTTGGCCGTTTTTGCATACGGTGTCTGATTCCATTTATTTTTGGATTTTTGGGGTTTTTGAACCCAAAGGCCAAATGGATTTTAATTTTGAAGTTTTTCAAATTTTTGAGGTTTTTACTTTGTTTTGCGTGCCACCCTATTTTCTCAAGTTTTCTTGGCACAATGTGGGTCGTGGACCTTGATGATCCGTTTGGATATCAGTCAGACCACTTTTGTACCTTTTATGTTACATTGGGATGCATGTTGCATCCGTACTCCCGACGTTGTGTTCAGTTGAGTGATTTTACACCTGTTATGGTTTCTTTTGGACCTTTGCTTTTGTTTCGTGAACGCTAGGATTCGTGTAGAATCCATACTCTCGGATTGAGGCCGGTTGAGTGAGTTCATGATGTTTGGTCTTGTTACATCATTGGGATTCCTGTAGAATCCATACTCTCAGATTGAGGTCAGTTGAGTGATTTCATGATGTATGATTTTATTGGCTTTGGGATTCGCGTAGAATTCGTCCTTCCCGTGTTACTTTCAGTTGGGTGTTTTCTTTGCATTTTGTTCTCATTCCTGTCCTTGTGTTATGATCTTCGTGATGGTGGTGTGCCACACACGAGTACGTGCATGTACATTTGTTGGGTGACTTGCGAGGCTCGATCTTCCGTGGATTTGCCAGAAGTTATGATCATTGGGGTTGGGATGGGAGTATGCATGCCCACGGGCACTTGTTGTAGGATGAGCATGGGTAGGGTAGGGTAGCATCTGGAGGGGGCTTCTATCTCGCAGCCCGACGATCATGGCGTCATGGGTTGGTAGAGGAAGTTTTAAGCAAGTGATAACTAAATAAAATGTGTGATTGTTAATAAAACTTAAGATAAGTAAAATGTGTGAGCACCCGATTAAGTTCGAGGACACAATGTGTGAGCACCCATTTAAGTTTGAGGACACACAATCCGAGCTTGGGCTTTTTGATGCCAAGTGACTCTCCAGGATGTCAGCCCCTACATAGTAGCCTATTGAGTGTCTGACCAGAACCTTTACTCCTTGCATTGTCTTAGGTTCTTGGTTCAACCATCATACTGTCTAGCATGAGTGTTAGCCTTGGATATTGTGCTTTATGTGTGTTTGTGGTTGGATCATTATCTCCATCAGCATGATAGGTGTGGACCTACGGGTGCCACGTGGTTGGGAGGCATAGCTACCTTTACCACTGCTAGGGATCGGTGTACAGAGACAATCTTTTGTCCTAGTGCGACCGTTGCTGGATGTCTTCACTTGGTACTTCGGGTTCTGAAGTATGCTTTCCTATGATTTATGCTTTCATTGGGATGCTTGTATATCATGTTTAGATGATGTTATTTTATTTGGCGCATTCCCTTATTATGATGTTTAGCATATGATTAGATGATGTGATTTGCTTTAGTAGTATATCTGTTGCTTACTGTTGTTTAGCATGTGATAGGTGATGTTATCTACTATAGGATTATCTTATGCTTTACTACTAGCATGTTAGATTTCCTTATGCCTATATTGATTGCATGTTTTAGTAGTGATATCCCTATTACGACAGTACCGACGATTTGGTCGGTGACTTGGGATGTTACGCGCGGGGGATGGCTAGGATCCACGATGGTCTTATGATGCTATTGACGGTTGGGAGGAACCGCATACTTAGTTTGGTTGTTTTGTTCCTAAGATGCATTTCTATACATTGTGATGTTGCTTTTGTTCTCTGCAATGCTTATTTTCAGTCTGTTCTTTGTTGCTGTAGTTTAGATGGTTTGGTGTTCTTCATTCTGTGTTGTTCTTGCACTCGAGTGTTCATTCCTCGAGCCTTGGTGGATCCGGTACTCCCCGGTGTGGAGGTTCTTTGCTCTATTTTGGTCCTTTTTGCTTCTGGGAGTGTTTTCGTGTTTCTATGGGCGACATTTGTTCAGCATTGTGCAACACTGATAAAGTATCGCACGCCCATAGAAAGAATGTCATACGATACTATAAAGTGTCGCACGCATTACTAGAGAAGTGTCGTACGACAGTGGAAGAGTGTCACACGACTTTATGAGAAATGTCGCACGATACTTTTCCAGTATCGTACGCCTTCTTGAGAAGTGTCGCACGCAGTAAGGGAGAAGTGTTGCCCTCCCTTAGTAAAAAGTGTCGCATGGTTTTTGTGAAAAACCTGCGCATGCCATCAGCGGGCACTTTTCTTCGTGATCCGATCTTTTTGAGAGTTGATCTGGATACCCTTTTGGGTGTTCTTCAAGCCTATGTTGTTGCATTTTGAATTCAGGAGGTTTCTTTTGAAATTCAGTTTTTGGGTTTCTGTTGTAGTCCTTCGGGGTTTAAAATATATCGTTTAAGTATAAGTTGACGTATACTTAAGATATATTTTAATATATGCAAAAAATCGTTTGAGATAGGTTTTAGACCTCTCAGAGATAAGTTATGGATTCTAGGAAATTTCAGGGCTTCAAAAATCCAGACTTAGCCAATTTTTCAGGGCTTCAGGATTTCAGGATTAGCCAAATTTCAGGATTCTACATTTTACCTTAGCTTGGTTTTTTGTTGATGAGTGGTCATTTCTTGTGCCCTCATCTTGTGGTGGTGGTTGTTGGCTTGTGTTTGGGTGTGTCAGTTAGGTAGTGGCATTCGGAGATTCGTTGGTTGCCGGGATTGTGTTGAAGTCTTCTGTTGCGATCTTTGTGATCCCTGTATGATGTTGTCTTGTGCATTCATACTTGTAAAAAAAAAAAAAATCTTGGCTTGATTTGAATCCTTGTTTCCAAGGATCTCCGAGCAGGGCATTACACCCCCAAACCCCCATAGTAATAATCTGGGGAGAAACCTTGTTGAATAAAGTGATAGAAATTAACCTTTGAGTGTGATTAGGCTCCACATCACAACAAGAGAGATGGCTAAATGGTGGTGGAACACCCCCATAATAGGAACTACTATGTTTAGAGTCTCTTCTAAATTGAATTTAATTAAAAATGAGGTCAAAGGCTGGAGTAATAATTTTTTGTGGAAATCTTTGTTACTAAGAAGGATCTTGCTTGCTTGTTTTCCCACCTCCAAACCTAGTTGGCCAAAGGGAATGCCCCATTGGATATTCAACACAAAGAGGAAAGGTATAGAGGGGATTGGAAACAACTCAAGAACATAGAGGAAACGTATTGGAAATAGTGTTTGAGGGTACAATGGATGAGGGAAGGGGACACAAATAGTTCCATCTTCCATATGTTTGTTACTAATCACAAAAGAAGAAACATTATTGATTCTCTTTATGATGAAAGGGGAGAAACCTATAATGACAAGATGCTTATGGGGGGATTGACTACTAACTCCTTCAAATCCTTCTTTTCCTCTATGAAAAATGACATGAATGGGCTCCAAGATCAACTCCTCCAACACATCCCTGAAGTGGTTACTATTGAAGACAATCAACGCCTCTTGGATAGGGTTTCAAATAGAGAAGTTATAAAAGGAGTGTTCTCCATGAATTCTTTCAAGGACCTAGGACCCAATGGCTTCCCACTAGCCTTCTACCAAGAATTCTAGGATATTTTGGGGGTGGATGTGTCCAGAGCTGCTAGGGACTTCTTCAAGACATGTAAAGTATTGAGAAATCATAGTAAAACCTATATTGTGTTGATCCCTAAGCATAGTATCCATGTTAACATTAATTATTACAGACCTATAAGCCCCTACACCACCTTTTATAAAATTCTCTCCAAGATTATGGTGAGAAAAATTAAGACTGTATAGGATAAAATTATCATTACCAAACAGAAGGGATTTATCCTGAGAAGACAAATACTAGACATTGCCATATCTATTGATGATGTCATACACTCTATGGAAAAAGTAACTATATAAGTATGGTTCTAAAACTTGATATTTCTAAATCTTATGATAATGTTAAGTGGTCCTTTCTATACACTACTCTTTTTGGCATTGGTTTCAATAAAAAAATTGTCAATTTAATCAAAGAATATGTGGAAACTGTTAACTATTCTATTATTGTCAATGGCACTCTAGGAAATTTTTTTGGTCCTAATGAAGGCCTTAGATAGGGGGACCCCCTCTCTCTTTACTTGTTTATTATGATTACTGAGGTCTTGGGAAGGAACATGCAAAGACTAGTCGATGACCAAAAAGTTAAAGGCATCAGGCTAGCCGCAACCCTCCCACCTCTATTGCCCAATAGTTTGTGGATGATACCTTTTGCTATGGTCAGTCCTTAGTGGTGGAAGCCAAAGAATGGAAATGTCTGCTTGATCAGTATGTGGTTGCTTCTGGTTAGAAAATTGTCTTTCAAAAGAGCATAATCTTCTTCTTTAATACAAACTAGGATATTCAAACCAAGATTATCAAGATCCTAGGCTACCAACCTGCTAACCTCCCCTCTACCTATCTTGGCCTTCCTCTCATGGTCAAGGATGTTAAGTCTAGGTTTTGGGATTCTATCCTGGAAAGAACTTGGAAAAAACTTGTAGGATGGAAAGGAAAACTCCTTAGTCACATGGGTAAACTACAACACCTTAAATTTAACCTCCAAGGTATATCGATGTAGGTTTTGTCCATCTTCAAAATCTCTAGAGTGATGGCTAACAAGTTGGAAAGGATACAACACAACTTCCTATGGAATGGAATTAAGGAGAAAAAAAGGCTCTTTTTGGTTAGTTGGGATATAGTCTGTACTCCTAAAAAAATTGGAGGCTTGGGTTTAAGGAAAGTTAGAAACATCAATAGAGCCCTCAATTCCAAAATGGCTCAGAAATCAATGCTAGAAGAAGAGGATTGGTGCAACATTATGAGAGAAAAGTATTTGCAAGGAGAAATTTTTAAGGAAAGTTTAAAGATGGTAACCTCCTCGAGGGATCCAAGATTTGGAACAATGTTACCAAATGTAAGGTTGTCCTCCAAAAAAGTCTAATGTGGCAACTTGGAAATGGTCAAAAATTTAATTTCTAGAAGGATGACTAGAATAATTCTATAATACTGCTAAGAAATCATAGTTTGAGTACCATATTGACACAAAGAATAGGGGATAGAGTGGAGGAGTACATTAGTAATAGAAGGTGGACTAACTTGAGCCAATTTGTAATTAACAATCAGGGGCTACAAGTCTTTGGTTAGGATCTGAATGAAAATCTAAAGCACATTAGGATCCCTCAAACTAACATGGTTGACATAATTTTACACTTTCTAGATGCTTTTCAACTATATTGCCTATGACCTCACTCTAGCTTCTGCTAGTGCTAGTCTTGAATGGAGCAAAATTTGGGATAAGCACCTCATCCCAAAAATAAATTTCTTTTGGTGGACTCTTCTGGATGGGAAGGTTCTCACCTAGGATAACCTTATTAGCAGGGGGTTCAATTTAGCCAATAGATGTGGCATGTACAAAAAAGAACTGGAAACCATTAACCACCTCTTTATTCACTATGAGGTTGCTACTTTTATTTGGCAACAAGTTCTAAACAAGTTGAGCCTCAACTGGACTATGGATGTGGATCTCAAACAATTTGTCAACTAGACTTCTCTCTAATCACTCCCTTATTAATATGCTTTTGAAACTTATTCCCCCATGCATCTGCTTGTGTATCTAGAAGGAAAGAAATAATAGGATCTTTTAGGAGGAGGAGAACACCCCTCGGGTTACTTTTCATATGGGTTTAAGGATGCTCTTAGATAATGTTAATGCTAGTCACTGGAAAATCTCGGACTCACCCCACACCCAATATTGAAATTGCAAGATAATGGAACCTACTTCAAGGATTTAATAGAACTGGTATTTCTAAAAAATGGCTAGAGCCAATACCAAATGGGCTCCACATTTGGTTGGATGGTGTAAACTAAACTTCGATGGGGATGTTAGAGGAGACAAATAGGCAAGTCGAGGAATATTAAGGGACTATAAAGGTAAATGTATGGTTGCCTATGCGGGTCCTCTTAAAGAGCACATTGTTAACTAGGCTAAGGGTATGGTGCTCCTATGGGACTTTAATTTTTCTCCGGTTTGAGGGATAACTAATATCAAAGTGGAGGGAGATTCTAAAGTTATTATATAAGCCATCCATAGGAAGGCCAGTGCAGGGTGGAGGGACAATACAATTCTTGATGATGCTATTGCCCAAATGGTAAGATTTCAAAACCACAAATGTTGGCACATTTATAGAGAGGGAAATGGGGTAGCAGACTTAATGACTACTACTGGGCTGCAAATGGAAGGGTTAAGGTGCTTGAGGGAGGTGAATATGCTTCCACAAGATACAAGGAACCTCATTATGAGAGAGGAATATTTGGGAAGACAAGCATGCATAACATCACTTCTTGGGACACGTGACAAAACCTTAAGGGTAATAAGGGCTGCCCTTTCCTTAAATTAAATTTTTTACTTTTTTGAAAAAGACACTAGGCACATTTTAATTATGAGCTAGAAAGGCATTTTTGGGCTCATTGCCAAGGATTATATGCACAAAATTTTAATGATCTCATATCATTATGGAAAGATTTTGGTGATTTTGGGTATTCATTTTTACAACATTGCCTTAAATTACAAAGGCTACTTGTGTACTAAGCATCTTTACAAATTCAAGGTTTTGGACGAGTATGACCAGTTGGACTACTTATTCATCAAGTACTCCTGTCGATGTCATCATGAAAATAAAAGGAAAGGTTACGACCATATTAAAAAGGGCCTTTTGTATTTTATTTTCTTTGCTCTGAAAACTAACCATTTTCTACATTTCTCCAAGTTTTTCAAGCTAGAGACCATGGGTGGCAACAAGCTCCGCATTGAGCCTAATAGGATTGACAATGCCTTCAACAACAATGCAAATGCTATGCTTGTGTGCGAGGAAGGAGGTATATTACAGTTCATGGAATGTGTGTTTGGTGGGGATGATGAAAATATTTTGAAACAATTTGTGTCATCTTGGAATGATAGGAAGGTTATAGTGAGAGGCCTAACATTTGAGGTGAATCAAGAGGTCATTTTGAAGGCCACGAGCCTAGCCATGCAGGGGAGAAAATGGAAAAGGATGAGTTAGACATCTGACTATGATGCTCTAAAGAAATTCTTCATTCCCCAAAGGAATCAATCAAGAAACAAGGTGGGTTCACCAGAGAAGACCTATCGGGTGTATAGAAAGATATTTGCTACATTGTAATGAAGTACCTCACCCTTAAAGACAAGTTTACTATTTACTACTTTTACCCTCTACCTTTTTTGAATCATTTGCGCCACAAAGCCTTAATTTCCATTTGTTTTACCTACTTCATTTTATTGAAAGAAAGAGGCTAATCAGAAAGGCAAGGAAAATGTCATTTTGCATCAAGGGTTAATATTTAGGCTGTATAACTTTTACTATGCACTCTGCCTGCTAGTCATTGAACCCATTGTTACTCACACTGCCACTCCCCTTGGGTCCCATGAGGTTGGCCCTTCCCAAGCTAGCAAGAAAAGGCCCAAAATGGAATCGTCCTCGCTTGATCCTAGTGAAAAATCTAGTGAACTTGCCAAATCCCCAAAGAAAGGAAAGAGAGAGGTTTTTAGTGTTGAGTTGGGTGACTTTATTAAAACCCCTGGGGCCTGTAGGTCTAAATGACTTGCTAAGGAAAAATGTAAATAAGCCTTGAAAAAGGTTGAAGGGTCAGATTCTGGTAATACTATGGCTAACTCTGTTGAGGAAATTTCTAGCCATTCCTTAAGTAAGTCCTTAGACTCCCCCTCTCCCTCTGATGTCAAGAATACCCCCTTTCCCTCCCACTTAGAGATCGAGACTAAAAACCCTACCCCTCTAATCCCTACCCCTATGTTGTGCAGGTTTATTTTATGGAGGCGACTAAGGAGACTGGTGGCTTGGCTCCTAGTGGGTTGTTGGGAAAGATGAAGGACAAGATTGAGAAGCAAGAAATGATGCTTCAGGAGCTAAGAAGAGAGGTTGATGACTTCAACAGGTGAATTGAAGACTCGAATAAGTTTGCTATCAAAGTTATGCATGCCTGTTCAGTGACCCTCTGTGTTCTACATGAAAAGATGTTTGGAACTAAGTTGAAGCCAGATGAAGACTACAAAGACGTCTTCTAGTTCCTTAAGGAAGAGTGGACATCCACATTGCTGTCGAAGCAATTGGGTAGAAATTAGTTTCTTGCTTTTTGACCAACCTAGTTGGCTTAAGAACTTTTACCTACCTTGCATGGCATAGGCACTTTATTATTTTTATTACTTTGTTGCATGACTTCATTGTTACCATTGATACTTTGAACTTTACCTTTTTTTTATAGAGGCAAGTTGTGTGTTGCTATCTATATACTAAAAGTCACTAGTACTATTAATATGCTAGCTTTGATATATATATATATATATATATATCCAAAAGCTAACAAAGCTATAATAAGACAACAGAGAAATGTATACGTTATGGAAAATAATTCTTCCACGTCATTCCTAAATCTAAAACCCTTAAACTCCTAAAATTGAGTTTAATAATTGATTTCTGAATTCAGTATTGAATCATTCAATATTCGTATATGCAACTTTAGACTTTACCATCTCAAATAATATGCATGTTTATTTATTAGATTCATTAATCAATCAATCTATGTAACACTCTAATGAAAGGTCAGTTTCCTTTTCAATATCACGATTATTATTATTTAATTTACTATGCTTAATTTCTGTCCGAAATATTGAAAAATTTGATGACATGTTGGTGGGCATTGACAGACATTATGATCATATTTAGGTGAGTAAAATATCGATTTGAGGACATCTTTTTCCTTTGAAAGAGATGTTGCTTTTATTTTATTTAATGTAAGAGTGGTGAAATTAGTCCATATATCACGGTCATTTTATGTCACCTACTTGTCGGCCTTTATTATGAAATTTCACATGAATGGTCGCTACGGCCCCAGTCCCCATATGACCCGTCGCTGAAATCCATATGCCCAAATTACATCATAACCGTATAACTACATATATTGGTGAGTACATGAATGCAATCACAAGTTAAATCTAACATATGGTTGTTGTGCCTTGACATGAGAGGGCCCGGAATGATTGGTTTGTAGAAACAGACTTTATTTGATGTGTTCTAAAGTGAATGAGAGAGACATGTGGATTTGAATTTCTTAAAAATGAGTTGTTTAATAGTGGAAAATTGAGGGGACTTTTCGTTTCAAATTTATAAAGGTGAGAGTGATTCTTCCAAGTGTGGGATTTTTTTAAGTTTTTTATTTTATTTTTAAAGATGGTAAAAATTGGGTGGTTTTTTAATATATTTTTTTGTGTGTTAGGTAAATAACTTAATGTCACAATGATGCTGGCATGATATGTTCTTTGAAATTATGTGAGTTGGGAGGACTAGATCATGTAATATCAATTCTAGAACAAATACATTGTTTGTGTGTATGTGTATGTGTATGTATCAAAATATTTTATGATAACAGTAATAGAAGTTAAATTACAAATGACAAAGGCATGCAAGTTATGTCATTATTCTTCCTTCACATTAAGAAGTGTTTGAATACTAAAACAATTACACATCGTCAAAAGTGTAGCACTTACAAAAATACATGTAAAGTAGATATTTAGACATTGAAAAATATGATAGAAGGCCCATATAAAGTAATGGACCCTGTAAGGAGATATAAGAGCAACCACACAAAACAACATAATCCTAACACGTGCATCATATTGTACACTCTTCGCAAAAGTGTCTGTGCCTAACATATACTTTTTAAAATCATTTCCATCACATGCCACCATAATAAAATCCACACATCTTCTATGTGCATGAACAAGCATAATCACATGTGAGGCATCAAGTGACTCAAATAGCTTGATACAAAGACATATTGCAACCATGTAAAATAATGCTAAGAAAATTAAGGAGTGCAATTCGTAGGACAACTAGAAGTAGATGGTCTAAAACAAATGATATGCCTTATTTTCCTTTTTTTGACTATATTATACTCTATTGATTTGCATTCCTCTCCCATTAAAATGTTTGTTGTTAGAAGATATTAAGTAATATTGAGAAATTAGTTTTACGAGTTCCTCTTTTCAAGTTTGTAAGAATTCTCATTTCTAGCAATGATCTATACAAACCACCATCATATCATAATCATTTGATTGTGTGATTGATTTACCATGCTTGATTAATATTTTCTGTAAACTATGAACTTGATCTTTTGCATGAGTAGTTTCCTCCCAATAAATTGTTGGAACATATATGGTTGGAACTAGAGCCATGTTTTCACATACTAGTACAATAGGTTCACAATAACAAAAGTAGTTTTATTTGTTTGGTTCACCTTTGAGTTACTAGATATATATATCTTGGAAAGGATAAAATAGTAGCGAGAGAGAAGGAAAAAAAATGGTTTTCTATCTTTTACACATGTATATATAATGAATACTTAGAGATTAAAAAAAAACCAAGATATTTTCATGTAAATTTGAAAACCTATCACATAACTTGGAAGAACAACACACCACGTACACTAACTTAAATAGACCTCCAAGATTAAAACTCCTTTCAAGGGGCAATCCAATCATTTATTTGTTAATTGCTTATATATGAAGAGAAACTTATAATGGCATTGAGGATGTTTATTCTAATTCCCTACTAGGATAGAACATTCAACACATAATGCAAGAGTGAACATTATTTAATTTAATCATGTGTCTTGTTTATTAGTGATTTGCAAGAGACATACTACCTCCCCAACAATTCAAAATTTCTTGAAAATGTATTTTAGTAGTATATAAATGTATTTGAGAAGCACAATAATATTCCACATATTGCATGGTGACACGTTATATATTCAATTCATATATGCTCTCTTAAAACTACCCCTTTGTGTTGAAGGTTTATTTAGGAAAATGATGAAGCGCAAAATTAAATCTTATTGTTTATTGATTAGAGAAATTTTGAGATTATATTTTATTCATGTGGTCGTTTGATAGTCATTTCATTAAAGAAAGAGGGAAAGTGGTTCATTTGCATTGACTATCAAGCACTATAAAAGATCATGATATAGAATCAATATCCTCTTCCATGCATTCATGATTTATTAAGCTAGATTTATGGTAATTATTTATAAATATTGACATTGAATAACAATATCACCATAGTAGTTCTTCCAAAGGTATTCAGAAAATTACATTCAAAACTAAGCAGAGACTACATTAATGATTTTTTAATTCCTTGTGGCCTAACCTATGTTCCATTGATTGTCATGCTTGTGATTAATAATATGTTGCAATGCTTCACCAACTCCTCCATTACTATGTACTAAAAAATAAATATCATTTTTATAAAGTTCTAGAAGGAACATGTGGAGATCATCACACATGTCTTGGACATAATACATTAATACACATGACAATAGAATCTTAACAAGTGGATCTTTGAACATAATGAATCTATTATTTAGGATACATCATTTATATATATATAGGTAGGAAATTAAGGGATTTCATTTTAGAAAGGTGATATTCACCTTTCAATTATATAGGACTATGGTTTTTTATTTTATTATTAAATTAATCAGACAATTTAATGAAAATCTCTGAGGAATCATGGAAAAAGTAACTTGAATATTGTTAGAAAATGATGTCTCAACCATGCATTTACACAAGGTTACTATTTATATTAAGGATCCTAAATTTTTTCCAAAGCTTTGAATAAGTTAGATAAGAACAATGTTGAGTGTTTGTTGCAAGACCATGTTTAGATTTGAAGATATTAATTTTAGTGGTTTTGAAGTTCATGAATAAATTTTACAAAGTTAATTTTTAAGGCCTCAAAGGATTTTAAATGGTCTGAAAGTGTCTCTTACTAGCATTGATGGTTATGACTTGATAGAGGATGATGTGATATTTTCAATACTCTAGACTATTTGTCAATATGAAATGCAATTCAAAAGTTATGGCCTCCATAAGTCGAGTCTCCAAAACTAGAGAATATAAAAACATGTTGGTGTATTTTTTGCATATGAATTGACATATTTGGTTGGAAATAATATGGGTACCACTTTTTAGGTAATTTTTAGCCCATGCTTTTGTAATATTGTTTCACATTTTCATGTATTTTATTTATTATATGTTAGTTGTGTGAACATAAGTCATGTGTAGGAATTTAATATTTCTTGATTTTCCTCTATATATGTTAGAATGTTTAGAACAACTGAGAGGGGGGAAATGGGGTGTATGTGAATCAATTATCGAAGGTCTAGATATACTAATTGAACAAACAAACACATCAACAACTTTAGACCTTAACACCCATTAGCTTGGCCTCTATAGTAAATTTTTAGTAACATAAACTAGTAGTCCACTATCCTAAATATAAAATACTTGTAGAATGTAAAAATTAATAGTAAATCATCACAAATTACATCCACACAAATTTTACACTAGGATTTAACATGGAAACCCAATTTGGGAAAAACCACTAGCAACATGTAACCAATCTTTCACTCTTCTAAAGTGAGCTCTATTACGAGCCAACCCTATTAAAGGTTGCAGGATTACTGTTAAATATAACCTTGTTAAAGGATTTAATCACCCTGCTAGGAGTGGCCTTGTTAGAGGGCTTTAGAACATTCCATTATAATTCCACCTTGATTAAAGGATTTACATATGATTGTTAGGTCAACCCTGATTAAAGGATTTCAATAGTGATATAATGGTTAGAAAGTAATAGCAGGTTTTGATCTAGACAATGCAAAACACTTTAAAAATACAGATCTCAATTTGTCTCAAATATTGATCCACTGACTGGCCTTCACGAAATAACTCTTCACCTCTTCTCAACTCTTCTTAGGCTTTTGCTTAAGTTCACCAATCAATAGCATCAACAACTTCTCCAACCTTGCTAGGTCTTCACACCTACTTGTACACACATAAGCTTAGCTCTTATGCCTCCTTAAATAGGTAATTATGATCTTTTGCCACTTAATCATCACCGTTGATTTTAGGGTTTGGTTAGATTCATTGAATCCTTCCAATATTTCATCTCTTCTTTTATGTTCTAGAAACTTCTCCAAACTTCTCCTTGAATCCTTGCATAGAAACATTTAAACATAGTTTTTCTTGATTTAAATGTTCCAAGCCATCCATCTTTATCTTCAACATGCTTTACATATTCCAAGAAATCAACTATGTCAACTAGAAATCAAAATTTTCTCATAAACTATCAAAATGTTGTCCCTCAGCCAACACTCTGTTCTGACACTCGATCATTGTTGGATTACTCAATCACTACTAACTTTCTTGTTCAACACATATGTTAACACCCAATCAATACTAATGGTCGATCAACACTATTTCTACTCAGGTTGTACTAGCACTTGGTCAACACTAGCATCACTCAAAATGTTTTACAATTTCCTTAATCTTCTTCTCCGTTGCTCAGTCAAGCCTATGTATTTGGGAAATCTTTGATCACTTCTTCAAGGCTTCAACCTAAATGTTTTCTTCACTTGCATCATGATTAAATAATCACTTTATCTTTTCAAAGTCTAACTAATCAAGTGCCCATTTGTAGTTTCTTCTCACAGCTCATCCTTTCCTCTAGCTGCTTTTGTTATGATGAACTTCTCAAATCCTCTTCATAAATCATGATCAAATAGAAAACTATCTTACCAATAAGGTTTGGCATCAATGACAACATAATTGTTTTAATCGTTGTTTCCAACAACATCTACATTGGTGATACTCTTATAAGAAATTTCTATAAAAGTATATTCATTTTTATTGATTTATGAATGATATATTGGACAACTATTGGAGTCTAGGGTTTTCCTCCAAAAAAAAATTTCCCCATATAAATAAACTTTTTGTAGTAGGCATGCTATGTATGCTCTCTTATATTAAGTTTCTATTATTTTTGTAAAGATTTGATAAATATTTTGTGTAACCCTCTTCTCAAAGTTAGTGTATGAAGTTGTTCCACTAACTTAATTTATTTACAAGTGGTATTAGAGCTTAATCAACCTTGGTTTAGTTGTGGATCATTAGATATTTTGGAACAAATCTAGATTTGAGTGGGAGTTTGTGTAGACGTTATTATGTGATGTTATTGTAGGAATTTTAAAATAGTAATCTCTTTAGGGAGAATAGAGGTGGAGAAATTTTTTCAAAATAATTTTGAAGTGTGGAATCTAAAGATAGAAGATGAATTAATAGGCATAGATATAAAGAATGTTGTCAATGAGAATGTATTGAGACCTATAAATCTAAATAAGGCTACTAAATATGATGTTGTGGACCATATAACCAAGATTCTAATCATATTTTATAAATGGAAAAATATACTTTGATTAGTGAGAGACATCAACAAGTAAATTATGGAATACATTTAGTGAGATTTTTCTTGTGGAAGTAATTATATATTCCTTAAGAATTGAATATGTTCAAAAAATAATTTGTTAGCCCCAACTGATAATGTAATTGGTAATGCTATGAATATATCTAAGAGAGTCATAACAATTGTTATGTTATCATTGATGTCAAGTCGTAGTTGGCTGGACATTATGCTAATTCTATAAAGTGCCATATCATTTGGTTGATGAAGAGGATTTGAAGAAACTATGTTGAAGATTGAATTGATAAGTATGGTATTAAAAAAGAACTTGAATGACTTGGATAGTGATAATGTAATTTATGTTTGATTGGTTTACAATAATGTAATGTTGTAAAGCATTGAAGTACTCAATCTTAACTGAGTGACAAGGTTAATGAAGGAAGACTATATTTTATGAGTGAGTACATTGTTAACTGAGTAGTTGCCAAAGTTAAGTTGGAAGTTCAGTATTGCATGAGAAAATATAGTATTGACCAAGTACTATGTTGCCTAGAAGTGAAATGCTATGTTCACCAAGTAAGAACTAGAAGAACAAGTTTGGAGAATTAGAATCCAAGGCAAACTTATATTGGAAATTATGAATGTTCTAGATGTTCAAAGGTTGCATTTGAAACTTTTTACAAGATCTATGATAGGGAAAATTCAATAAAGATCCAATGATGGAGATTGAAAAAGGATAAGGTTGAGCACAAAGTTATACTTTCTATGTGTTTAAGTACATTGAATCTGAGATTGATGATTGTGACTAAGTAGTATTAGATGGAAGAATATGGAAGCTCATAGAAGACTATTTAAGGAGGAGATCAAAATAGTTTTTTGATTGTTGGTTGGAAGCTGGTTATGTTGATTATGTTTCTAAGAATGGAGCTAGGTGAACTAAGAAGAGAAGAGGAAAGAGAGGAGAAGAATTCGTGAAAAGTGAAGGTATGAATTGGCTAAGTAAGATATCAAAAGGAGAAAGTGCAAAGAATAGAGATCTAAACAAGCAAAGGTAGTTTCTATATTTAACAAATCATTTCTACTGTTACTTTCTAACCATTGTAGTAGAAAATCTCAAAAAAATGAGTTGACCTAACAAGTTTGTGAAATTCTATATGGTACATTGATTAGTGGTGTTTGTAAATCCTTTAGAGAAGGCCACTCTTTAGACATGATCAAGGAGTGATAAGTTCTAAGTGATCTTTTGGTGAAATCCTCTAACAAGGTCACATTAACAATGTGTATGTAAGCAGTAACAATCTTAGCTCATAGCTGAGCTCACTTTAGAAGAGTGAAAATTTGGGTTGTCAGTCCTAGGTGGTTTGTCCCTTTACAAGGTTTCCACATTCAAACCATGGTGTCAAATCTGTGAATATTATTGGTGTTGCAAGGTATTTTACATGGTTTTCATTTTATTGCAACTCAACAACAACTAAGTGAATGGTCAGTTATAACTAAGGTATTTCACCAGTATTTAGTTATGCAAACAACAATAAGTTAACTATTTGAAGTAAATTTGTTGAAAGATTTAAATGATAAGTTGGAAGAGATCATCGAGTGCTTGCTATTGATTTTTGTAAAGTTCTGTTGGTACTGAAATAGTTTGAAGGGACTATAGGACAACTCGACATAACTTGCCCCCCCATTTATCTAACAATTGGTATCAGATCACAATTCCCTAGAGAGATATGTTTAAAGGAACTTAAGCTAAAGATCAAATATGTATAAGAGACAGGTATCAATGCTAAATAGGGAAAACTTCTTAGCATTGAGAGACATAATGATGTTTCATCTATTTGGCATTAGACACTTGCTGGTCCCATAACTATGAAACAAATGAATGAGAAGATGAATCACAATTGCTTGATGATTGAGATTTCATATGCACTCAATGATGTTAAGTTTGATGATATTAATAACTACACTACTACTACATAGATGTGGGATAAATTGACACTTGTGCATGGTGGAGATGATAATGTGCTATGAGACAAAGAACAAATTATAAAAGGTAAGTTTGATGACATGAGAATGAAAGAAGGTGAGAACATGATACAATATGTGAACATAATTAAAGAGGTTGTTAGTGTAATCAAAGATGTAAGAGGAACCATCAATGATTCTAAAATTGTAACTAAATCTCTTATAACTCTTTGGCCCATTTATGTTATTAAGGTCTCTGTGATTCAAGAAATTAGAGCTATTCTTAATAAGGATTTGACTCTAGATGGTCTAGTTGGTAGGTTAACTAAATTTGACTTGAAAAAATATGATAACAGTATGATTACAGTGGAAAATGGACCTAAGCCCTCACCAACAATCAACAATTCAATGAATGAAAAGAAAAGTAAAGATTAAAGTGAATATGGATCTGAAGATGATCTGGATGAACTTGAAGCATTTCTTGTAAGAAGGTTGTCAAGAAGTAAAGGTAATTACAAAGGTAAATTTCCCTTGATCTATTTCAAATGTAATGAGTTTGGTCACTTTTTTTCTAAATGTCTAAACAAAAGCAAGAACAATAGAAATGACAAGACATATTTCAAGTATAGGAAGAATAACGATTACAAAGAAAAAGGGAAGAAATTTTTCTACATTGTTGAGGAAGAGCATACTGAGTCTAGTTTTTATGATGACAAAGAAATAGTTGATATGGTTTAGTTGCAGTTAAAGAAGATCCAAATAGAGAAAGGTCTAAAAGTGAAAATGCCTTTATTTCACATGTGAGTAAGAATGACTCATGGATTATTGATAGTGGATGCTCACATCACATGACTAGTGATCTAAGTAAGTTTGATAAATTTGAAGAAATTTATGATGGTGGAAAACTTAATCTAGGTAATGATGTTCCATGCTTAGTGAAAGGTAAAAGATCGCTAATGTTGAATGATAGAATAAGATGTGATGATTCTTATTGGGTTCAAGGAATCAAGTATAATCTTTTGAGTGTCGCACAACTGAATAATTTAGGTCACAAGATAGAATTTTAGAATATAAAGGTAAAGATCTATGATGATGAGGGAAATTTGATTGGAATAGAATGCAAAAAAAAGGTGACTTATTTTATCTTGATCCAACTATAGATACATGTTTATTTTCTAAAATTGAGGATTTGTGGCTATGGCATATCAGGTTGCGTCATGTGAACTTTGATAACATGGAGAAAATTAGTAGTAAAGAAAGACTAAAAGGATTATCAAATTTGCAAAAATATGAGAATGCTATGCATAAAGAATGTTAGCTAGGTAAGATGACAAAGTCAAGATTTTTAAGAAAAAACACACACTTCAAATGATATCTTGTAATTGGTGCAAACTTATCTATGTGGTCTTATTGGTGTTAGTAGTTATTATGGTGACAAATATTTCATATGATTTGTTGATGATTATTTAAGAATGATGACTATTATGTTCATGAAGGTGAAATCACATTCTCTTGATATGTCCAAATGGTATAAAGCTAGAGTTGAAAAGGAAACTAGTAAATCTTTGAAATGTTTAAGGTTTGATAGAGGTGGTGAGTTCATTTCTATTGAATTTACTAACTTTTGTGCTAAAAAATGGTATAAAGAGACAATTATCTACACTGAGAATGCCACAACAAAATGGGATTGTTGAAAGAGGAAATAGGTCAATTGTGGATTATGCAAGAACATTGATGATTGAGAAGAAGGTTTCTCAAATATTTTGGAGAGAAGCAATTACCACTGCTCTTTACACTCTTAACCGAGTTAATTTGAAGGAAGGAACAAAAAAAATTCCTTATGAACTCTTGTATAGACACACATCTATGGTAAGTTGTTTCAAAATATTTGGAAGTAGGTTTTACATCCATAAGGATACAAGGAATGGTAAATTTGATGTTAAGGGAGATGAAGGTATATTCCTTGGTTATTCATCTAAGTGCAACACTTATAAATGTTCAAAAAAAATGACGAGCCTCTAAAAGGCCATTATTTCAAGAACCTTTTATCTTGTTTTTAGACAATTATCTTGCAGAAACATTTTATGACACTATGGTTTAAGCAAAGGAACTTATGTTGTATGAATATATTATCTATATGTTAAGACATAAAGATTGAATTATATATAGTTCATATATGCTATTTTTTCTTGACTTTATGGACTTCTATGGTTTAATGAAGGAATATTACATGTTGACAAATATTTCCTCATCCATGCTATGTTTGGTAGATTCCTTCCTATAACCATAAGATTTGCAAAGAGTGATAGGTTGAAAATTATACATTTTCTAACATTGATGATGAAATGAATATATATGTATGTGGAAGTTGTTGCGTTCAAAGTTTTGTAGGTACTTGTCACACATATTCAAAGTTAGCATTTCAACGCTAAGTCAAAACTGACCAAATTGATGAATCACCACAACAAGCAGATTATTGTGTGATTTCTATTATGGCAGCTCACGAATATAGCTTCCTCAACTTGCTATATTATTTGAGAAGTTAAATTGTAGTTAATGATATTTCTGTTGTAAACTTTATGATCTGTAATTGATCCTCGTTGATGGAGTGATCATGGAAGTAGGAAGTTGTTATAGTTTTCCTTTAAATAATGTCCAATGTAGCTTTGAAAGAAGTTTTTGGACCAGGAGGAAGATAGAATAGATTGTTTGTTCATATCAATAGTATGTAATCTTGTTATTTTAATCAAATGTAATCTCTTACTATGAATGAATAGAATACAAAGTTCAAGTTTCCACCTTCTGTCTTGATTGTCTTTTCTATTCACTCATCCAAGGGGGCCCACTTGGTGAGTGAACTACTTTGTTAGAATAGATTACATTTCCTTGTTTGTTTCTTTGTAAAGTAGACTTCTGTTGTTCATGCAGCCATTGATAACATAATCATTGAACTATTCCTACAACATAGGTGCATAGATAGATTTACTATTTATGCTTTAAGATAAGATGTCATTTCAGTTCCTAGCTTAGTTTCCTTCAACATTCTTTTTTTGTTTTAGTTGTAATGACTTAAAGAGGAATCAGACCATACACTTTTCAGTCACCCTCTCAAGCTTACACTCCCGCTTTGACAAAATAAAATGAAGTCAATGTGATATTCTTAGGAAAACACAAGATTCTATCTAATCATGGATTCAATGTGAAAGGATTTCCAATCCTTTATTACTAAGTTATTTACCTGACTGGCCACAAAGCTACTAACAAAATGATTAAAAGTGCAAATCTAAGGTTAGATGAGTTTGTAGAAAGGAACAATGTGGAAAGAATGAAGGAACCTAAAGAAAACAACAATTTTGTATATGTTTATGAAGAGGCACCTAATACATTTCCCAAGTTAGAGAAAAAATCCACCAAGCATCAACTAATGACACCCAAGTCACAAAACACTTTGCCCATGCACCAAACAAAATAACCCAAGAAGGAAGTTGAACCTCAACCAAGCGAGGAAAATCACGATGATCGAAGATATGAACCTATATTGGCAAAATATTTGAGGAAGAATCATTTAGCTAAACAAATAATTGGATATCAAAATGGTAGAGTAGAAAAAAGAAGTAAGTTAAGAGACAATACTTGTTTGGTTGCTGATTTTGAACCAAGAATAGTAAATGATGCATCGAGTAATGAATACTAGATAAATTTTATGAATGAGGAGATTGATCATATTGAGAAAAGCAACACATGAATATTAGTACTAAGACCTGTTGATAAGAATGTGTTAGAAACCAAATGGATTTTTATAAATAGGTTGAATGAGAATGGAGAACTAGTAAGGAACAAGATAAAATTGATTTGCAAAGTTTACGCACAAGAAGAAGGAATAGACCATGGTGATCCCTTTTCATCTGTGGCAAGATTGGAAGGAGTAAGAACATTGTGAGCTTATGTTACATACAAGAAGTTCAAAGTATATCAAATGGATTTCAAATCTACATTTTAGAATGGAATACTTGAAGAAGAAGTCTATATTGAACAACCTAAAGGATTCATTGAACCTAATCAGAAGAACATGGTTTGCAAGCTAAAGAAGGCATTGTATGGATTGAAACAAGCACTAAGAGAATAGTGTGAAAGGTTACATTCTTATCTAATTAAGATTGCATTTTCTAGAACAAGTTAAAGAAATAATCTATATTTGAAAATGAATCTAAAGACATGGTATCAATTGAAATATTTGTTGATGACATTATATTTGGAGGAATGGCATGTTGACTAAGACATTTGCTTATCAGATGAGTACATAATTTGAAATGTCAATATTTGGTGAGATAAAAAAATTCATTGGCCTACAAGTCTTCAAACAAAGAAAGGTATATATGTGACTCGATCTAAGTATGTGAAAGAATATTGAAGACATTTGGGATGGATGAGTCTAAGAAAGTCAGTACGCCTATGGTGATTGGAGTGAAATTATCAAAAGAGGATTTTACTGGCAAGGTAAATGAGACTCAATACAGATCTATGATTAGAAAGTTAGAATGTGTTGTACATAGTAGACCATCAATTATACTTGTTGTTAGAATTGTTGCAAGGTTCTCATCTAATCCAAAGGAGACTCGCATGACTTCTATGAAAAGGATATTTAGACATCTAAAAAGAATTGAAGATTATGGCCTATGGTATAAACAAGAGGATGAGTTTAATCTTAAATTCTACAAAAATTTTGATTGGGCTGGTATTGTTGATGATAGAAAGTGAACAAGTGGTGGAGCTTTCTTTTTAGGAGAAAGACTAGTTACATAGGCAAGCAAGAAACAAAGCTACATCTCACAATCTACTACTGAAGCTAAATATGCTATTGTTGTAATCAATTGTTCAAATATTGTATGGATTAAAAAACTATCAGAGGCATATAAGAAGAGGTAACTGAGCCTGTTACTATTTATTCTGATAACACTAGTGCAATAAATATTCCAAAAAATGTAGTGATGTAGGCAAAAAAAAGCACGTACCAATCAAGTATCACTACTTGAGAGAGAAAGTATAAGAGAAACACATGAAGCTTGAATATGTGAAGTCTAAAGAACATATTGTATACAAATTCACTAATCCATTTCCTTAGGATTCTTTTGAGTATCTAAGAGGTAAACTGGGTTCCTGTCCCTATCCAAAATTCACTATGTGAGATGCATGTTGCATAAATTCATGGATGAATTGTAATATCTTTGTTGATTTGATGCAAAATTTCACACTTTAGGAACATTTGTGAAGTTGTCAAAATGACTGTGATGAAACTTATGGTGAAACTTATGTATAATGTACATGCAAGGTACAAGGATACAAAGTGAGTTATGGAGATTCTGCATATGGAGAGAAACAACTGAAAAGTTGTATTGTTGACAATGCATACATTTGATTATCTTATGTAATTTTTTGTAATGTAAAATCATATGTTATCTATTTCCATCAATGCAAAAGGGGGAGATCACTAGCCCCAATGGATAATGTAATTGTTAATGCTATGAATGTATGTAAGAGAGTCATAATAGTTGTTATGTTGTCGTTGATGTTAACTCTTAGTTGGCTAGACATTATGCTAATTTGGTAGAGTTCCATATCATTTTATTGGTGAAGAGAATTTTATTGATGAAGAGGATTTGAAGAATTATATTGAATACTAAATTGATAATTATGGTATTCAAAGTGCACTTGAATGAGTTGGATAATGATAATATAATGTTGGTTTGATTATTTTAAAATTATGTAATATTGTAAAGCATTGAAGTACAAGGTTAATGAAGAAGGATTACATTTCTTGAGTGACTACAATGTTAACCAATAAGTTGGCAAAGTTAAGTCGAAAACTCAACATTGCCCAAGAAAGTCTAGTATTAACATGGTACTATATTGCCCAACTGAAATGCTATGGTCACCAAGTAACAACTGGAAGAACAAGTTTGGAGAATTTGAATCCAAGGTTGAATTATATTGGAAATTAAAAATGTTCTATATGTTCAAAGGTTATATTCAAATTTTATTACAAGATCTACAGTTGGGAAAATTCAATAAAGATCTGATGATGGAGATTGAAAAAGGATAAGGTTGAGCAAAAAGTTCTATTTTCTATGTGGTTAAGTACATTGAATCTAAGATTGATGATTGTGATTAAGTGGTGGGTAAAAGAACAAAGTTGAGTCACCCTTGAAGATATCTAAAGGGGTTCTAGCAAAAATGATTACAATTGAAAGCATTATGACCAAAAGTGTTACAGTTGAACCCAAGTAGCGCCAAGGGGCATCAACGTAGTATGAAGGTGGAAAAATGGTTACAACCAAAACTATTTTGGCCGTAACACTTTTGGCCAAAACTATAATTTGAAAATTAATAAAGAAAAATGTTTCTCTTATATGAGATCATGTAAGTGGGTATAAAAAGTCACCTTGGGTTTTGGCTGAAACTTTATGTGGCAACCACAGAAGCAAAAAATAGAGTTTTTTATAACCTCTCACTTCTAAGGCTAATTTCTCCATTAAATATTTAAGTTTCTTCAAAAACTAAAAATACACCTTTTTAGATCTTGGAGTCAAGATTATGGTCATATAAATTTTATAATGTTTTGAGTAGTTATAATATGTAATATTTTTAAAATATTAGAAGTAGGTATTTTAAGATTCAAAAAGATGTCACTTTGAAAAAGGAAAAAAAAATAGTAAACCATGTTGAAAAAATTAAAAATTTATATATACCTCTAGATGAGAGAGTCCTCTTCAAGAATATTAAGTTGTTTTGATAGGAAAAGTTTGGTGGGAAAAACATATCAATTTATGATAAGTTTGACTTTGTACAATTATAACTTAACATTTATATACATTGAAAATTAAATTAAATTTTTTATTCACTGCATATACATGTCAACTACAACATATTACAAAATCAAAGCAAAACATGATCATCTGCATATATTTGTTTGGCAAGAATGCAACTCTATATTTTCAGTAATTTAAAAAAATTAAAAATATTGAAAAATTCTTTCTCAAATTTTAAAAAAAAATTATACACATAAACTTCATCCAATTTTATGCATATCATCAGTTACATCATCTTCAAATTCTAATCACAAATGCCACTTTTATGTAATTAAAATTGAACAATTTAAGTTTTGAGATTCTTTTTCTTTATAATTGGTGAGACATGTTTGTGCTTTTTCCCTAGTATTAGATGGAAGAATATGGATGCTCAGAGATGACTATTTAAGGAGGAGATCAAGATTATTTTTGGTTCCTAGTTGGAAGTTGATTATGTTGATTATGATGCTAAGGAATATATTGTTGTTGTGAATCTGAAGTATTGAGAAAAAGAACAGAGCAAGGTGAATTGAGTAGAGAAGAGGAAACATAGGAACAAACTTGGTGAAAAATGAAGGTGTGAATCAAGTGAGTAAGAGATCATAAGGAGAACTTTCAAAGAATAGAGATCTAAACAAGAAAAGGTAGTTTTTGTAGTTAATAGATCATTTCAATTGTTACTTTCCAACTATTGTAGCAAAAAATCTCAAAAAAATGAGTGGACCTAACAAGTATGTGAAATCCTATATGGTAACACCTATTAGTTGTGTTCGTAAGTCCGTTAGAGAAAGCCATTCTTTAGATAGGATCAAGGACTGATAAGGTCTAGATGATTTTTTGGTGAAATCCTCTAACAAGGTGACATTAACAATGTGTATTTAACCTATAACAAGGTTGTCTCCTAGCCCAGCTTACTTTAGAAGAGTGAAAATTTTGGGTTGTCAATCCTAGGTTTTTTTTCCTTTATAGGCTTTCCACATTAAAACCATGATATCAAATGTATGATTGTTATCTATGTTGCAATTTTTTTACACGTTTTTCATTTTATTGCAACTTGGTAACAAATAAGTGAATGATCAGTTATAACTAAGTTATTTCACTTATATTCGATTATGCAAAGAACAATAAGTTACCAATTTGGAGTAAATTGGTTGAAAGAGTTAAATGATAAGTTGGATCAGACCACTAAGTGTTTTCTATTGATGTTTGTAAAGTTTTATTGGTACTCAAATAGTTTGAAGGAAATATAGGATAACTACACATAACTAATTCACCCCCTAGTTATCTAACATAATTAGCATCCATTGGTTTCAAGATGGATAAGTCTAGAAGAAATGTCAAATTTAATTTTTTCCTAGTTAGATTCATGATATTCACTTGTTATGATAATCAATAATACTTTTTCTTTTTTGAATACTAAATTAGTGGTGGGTTCTTTTCATGTTGAAGAGATGAGGAGGCAGGTATCAATCAATTTAAAGGAGGCCTTGATTATTTGTAGAAGACCTAAGGAAAAAGAAAAGAAGAATGACAAGCATAATAAATCCAAATCTTCTAGAAAGTTCAAAGTTATTTTCTAATTTTTTGGTACATGTGAACACATTAGTAAAGATTACAAAGAATGAAATAAGAAATTTGATTCTTGAACTATGTGTATGAGAAGGAATATTGTGATGAATCCATTGTATCTTTGGAAACTCTCATAGGTAAAGATGTATGGTTAATTGACTCAAGTGCATCTTTTCATATGGTCTCTAATAAAGACTAGTGTTTTTTTACTATGAAGAATTTTGATGTAGGTAAAGTGTAATTGGGTGATGATTCTCATTGAAATATTGTTGATCAAGGTAAAGTAGAATTGCTTTCCTAATGAAAGAATAATAAGGGTTAATGACATCTTTCATGTCCCTAAACTAAATTAAAAGCTCAATATCTATGAGAAAACAAAAAGATTCATGTTTTTTTTAATGTGGGATACAAAATGGTGAGAAATGCTTTGATGATTACTAGAGGTGTTAAAATTGGAACATTGTATAAGATATATGTATAAACTATTGAGTTTAATAGTACTTTTGAAAAGACCAATTTTTGTTGTTCATACAAGAGAGAAATGCTAAAGAAAGATGGTGGAATCACAACTAGAGCTCTTCTCAATAGTTTGGAACCCTCTACATAATGAGAGAAGAAAGAAAGATATAGAAGAAGGAAGGAATCCCAAAACTAATTTGATGATGCCATTTGTCTAGTTTAAGAAGCCAAGCCTCTCTCTTCTCTCTTTAACTGAAAACTGGATCAAATCCCATCATTTTGCACAACAAACTTTGAAAATATCTCAAAGAATGATAAGAAAAGTCCCTTTCTGATAAAATTTATGATTTTTTGAAAAATATTTCCAAAACCCTTACCAAACTAATTTGGAGGCAAAATAATACTACTAAAATGAATCTCTCCAAGTTTGGCGCATACCCATGTAACTATTCAATCATAAACTAAATCTGAACTACTTATGTCATAATGTAGTTGAAAAAGAGTACAAAGGAAAAAAAAAATTGATTATAACTGCTTCCTGCTAATATCTATGAAAAATCTAATGGCATATCTAGAAAGAAGACATCAAGAGCATTCTAATGATATATAATAGTCCTATACTTGCTTAAGAAAAATGCTAAGGGAAACCATTCGAAGTTGTAGGTTGAAAATTGGTTATCAAACCTTGAAATCTTGAAAAAATTTCATTTTATGATAAAGTTGAAACTATATAAAATAATCCAAATTTATTTAAAATGCTTGCATGTTCAAAATAAAGGAAATGAATAAATTTTTTATTTTCTTGAATTCTGCAATTTTCCTCCACTTTCCAATTCAGGTCAAACTTGGTTGATCGAGCCTTGCCACGTGACACTCTCTGTGGTTCACTATGAATAGTCACCAATGACATGTAAGCACACAGGAGACCTCTATCCATGTTGGCACCATGTGCCACCATCTCATTTTCCAAAATCTCCACCTTAGGTGCTCACACGGCCCGGTGCCATGTGTTGCCATTTCGCACCTTCAGGGCCTCAAACCTTAACTAGAGGCTAACTATAGTGACCATGTGAACATTGAATTCTTTTTTATAAGATCTTAAGTATTTTTCTACTATGCAGATTCCTTTTCACCTTAAGGTTTTAACTTTTTGACCATGTGACTAAGATCTTATGCACCATACTTAATGGCTTCACTAGGCCGCTAGTTGCCACTTAATTGTAATCTTGATCCATGCGATTGTGTGATCAAAGATTATTGTCATTTTATGGTTTGATTATATCCTTCATCTTCTAATCGCATGATCATGTGATCAAAGCTTACTAAATAGGATCTTAAATTTTTATCTTGTTCAGAGTCTCTTATTTGACTGCAACTTTAACTGTGCAATCACATGATTAAAGAATTCTGCACAATCTTTTAACCTTGATTGCTAGGTCATGCTTTACATTTCTCTTTACAAATCAAACCTCATGACTGTGTGATCAAGCATTTCATTTCCCTTTACTGACAATTTTGCACCATCACAACTATCTCATAACACTCCATCTTTACTCCTTCGACCATGTGATCACAACTAGTTATTGAGTCACTCCATTACTTTGACTATTTGATTTTTAGGTTGTGAAACTATAGTTGGCATTACTTTAACCTCAATCACACTGTTTTATCATAATATTTATGTTAAACATAAACATTACCTTTAAATTCCTCCATGTGTCCTATATTTGTGCTCTTAAGTGAATGCCCTTTTCACACGATCACTTTATTTGAAAATCTAACTCCATGCTTAACCATGCAACCCTGTGATAACTCCTTGCAAACTATGTCACATCTTTGCAATCTAGATGAACCATTTTATTTAAACTATAGTGACTAAGAAAACATTGGGCTCTTGACTATGTCACATTTCCACACCATGAAAAAATTAAGACCTTAACCATGTGATCACCTTGGGCCCAATTTTCAGCTAATAGAAATGTTGGAATCAACCACGCAAGCAATAGTTGAAAATTCTTAGAAGTAGGGACAAGCTAGGCACTTGTCATTATCTCACACAATCACTACACCAATGCCCTTTCCTTGAGATGTTATGTCAAGTATGTCACATGTCCTTTTTCTATGAGATTTTGAGAAAGCAAGAATACTCTAGCTAAAATTGACCTAAAATTCATTTGGAGTCATTTATCTTCTAAGCATCTAATGAGTTGATGGGTGACCACAATTCATTCAAGGTTAAATCCTAACCATAGAAAATCATTATGCATAAAACATCACTTATAACCCTCAAATTCTGAGTAGGACAAGAGGTGCCATCACATTGTATCTCAAAGAAAATCCTATAGGCTTATGAGACAACATAGGTTGTAGATCTTGCCTTCTTTATTGCTTGCTTTGGTTGTAGGATCACCACTTAGAATTTCAAATTTCTTTTAGAGTGTGAAACTTTTAGAACATTGATTTTATAAAATCAAAAGGGTAAATCATGAAAACAACCATACATATGTGAAAATAGGACTTTTCTAGGGAAAAGTCCGCAACAAAAAACATAGAAACCCCAAGTGCACAATTTTAAAATTGGATTTTCACAATAGGTTCTTAGCATTTTTATCATGGTGAAGATACAAGCCAACAAGCCAACAATTCTGATAATATATTCTTGCATATTTTTAGAACCAAACCCTTGCCCTCTCTTGTCTTTTTCTTCTTTGTAATTGGTTCTTGCATGTAGGTGTTCTACTGGATCTATAGATTTTTTCTCATTAAATCCTTCATGATATCAGAGCTAGATCTATTGTAGCTTGTCCTTATTTGGAGACAAATAGGAGGTTTTGAGAGAACAAATCAAGCCTCTTTTAGGTATTTTTTTCTGTAGAAATAGGGGGTAATCTAAAATTTGGATCACTTTGAGGCCAAACAGACCTCATGGTTGGACTCAAAGGACTCCAAAATCCCCCTTTCCATATAAAACACATATATTTTGGAGTCTAGGTGTTTCTGAGGTAAAAAAAATTTTCCTACCAAAGTTGTATGACCCTTGGCATGCAAATGGAGGTAAAATTTGCCAAAAAATCACAAAAAATAAAATCTTGATTTTTTCCATAGCTGTCCATTGTAAAAAAAAATGCATAGCCACTCAACCACTGCAGCGTGACCTATGCACCACCCTTCCACCACATGCCACCACTCCATGACCCTACTATCATTGTATCATCTACCTCAATTTTTGCATTTCCTTTGCTAGCAAGCCCTACCCAAGTGTCATTTCTAGACCCTAGCACCCCAAATGCTCACGTGTGGTCATATGTGTGCCCAGTCCTTTGGGTGCTTGGATTTTTTTTTTTGTATTTTTTTTACTATTATATGGTACATGGTGGTCGTTCACAATAACTTGAGCATATGATATCATTTTTGGTAAAATGCGATATTTTCAGAAAGATGATTCGAAGACAGACATGATGGTAAAGTTAGTTTTTGGATTTTTGTCCAATTAGATACCTAATTTTTTAGACAAAGTCCAATGATCCTATCTGCATTCTAAGGGGCATAACTTTCTTATTTTAGCTCTATTTTATAATTTGAAAGATGCATCAAAAAGCTCTTCTTGCGCACCTTCTAGATTCTCTATTATTTCATCAATATTTTTCAAAGGTACATGTATTTTCAAATTGAATGGTTTTTTCTCTTTTCTTGTATATATGCATTCTTTCTAGCATCTAGGGTTCAATTTTTTTCATTGTAGGTAGTGTTTTATATTATTGTTTATGTCATCTACTTCAGTAATCTAGAACTATTTTTAAAAAAAACACCTTCTTAAAAACTGGCCAAGATCTCTTATTGTCTAGTTCCTCTAAATCCACATAACTATCACACATGCACAACTTCTATGACACCCCTTCTCCATTCAAAGGGCTTTTGGTCTTGTTTAGATGGAGTACAACTAGTTTATAGTGGCCTTTTGAGGTCATGCAACACAATAATAAGATGGATGAGTCCATGGGTTTGATTTATTTGAATGTTTCAGATAGCTTGCAGTTTCATCTTGATGGGTTAAATTCCCCTCGAGGAATGTGGGCCAAGTTCAAGGAATTGTTTGGTACCATCAATGATTTCATGGCACTTTAGATTAAGGAAGATATTTCATCACTTGTACCACATGTTTTCCCCTCTATTTAGGACTTTCTAATGAAGTTTAAGCAACATAGATTTTTGGTATATGATTGTGGGAAAGTGAAGACTGATAAGGAGTGCATTTATTTGATTCTATCAAATCTTTGAGGAAACTTTCATATTTTCTCTTCTACCTTCCATTACACTATGAATGCTTTGGGTCCTAGATTTACTATGCCCACATTTGAGGTATTATGTGATCGTTTGATTAGAGATCAAGCCAATCTTTCATAGTTTGACTCTCTAGTAGGACCAAAGAGCTAGGCATTGGTTGCTCAAACATCTATAGGGAAGTCAAAGTAGAAAAAAAAGCCCAAATCAGATTCAACAAGTAGTGAGAGTTCCTCCAATCCTTCTCATAGATTAGATTCTCAAAAATCCACTCCAAAGAGTAAACCTTCTAAGTCTGGTGAATCTTCCTCCGAGACTAAGAAGTTTATAGGTGATCCTTGTAGTTTTTGTGGTAATGAAGGAGATCTAGTTTCTAGGTGTTGGAAACATCTTGAGACTTTAGAGGAGGCCATGCAACAACATAGTATTACTTTTCTAGAGCCACCTCCTCCTCCTTCAAGGAAAGGGCATGCTCTTTCTACATAAGCATTATCTTCAACAAGTACTTGGATTCTTGATTCAGGTGCTTCCCCCCATATGAAACACTTACCTTATTTGGTTACCTCACTTGCTCAGAGTGTTACTATATAGATTGTAGTTGGTGACTCCACACAACTTTTAGTTTCGAGTTTAGGCACTATCTCTTTAGAGGGTGGTTCCCTACAAGATGTTCTCTTGGTTCCGACCATTTCTATGAACCTCTTGTCTATCTTTCAGATTTTTCATTCTAGCTCTAGTAAGGCAGTTGAGTTCTCACCACATGTTGTAGCTATTCAAGATCTCCATGGTCTTGACTAGATTTTTGGTACTGGGAGTGTTGACTTATGAGAGATGGATATTGTATGATACTATCTTGAGTTATGAGTTCTTCATTTTGGGTTGAGGCTATCAATTGTGCCAACTATATTGAAAATTAGATGCCTCAAAAAGAATTGTGAGATTTGACTCCTAAGGAGGCTTGGACTCATGTCAAGTGATGTTTCTACATTCCATATTTTTCATAGTGAGGCTTGGGCATTTATTCTAGATGCTCAGAGGAAATCCATGGAGAGGAAGAGGGGACCACTCATCTTTGTTGGCTACTATGAGGATGTGAAGGTGTACAGGCTGTTTGATCTTGATTCTAGAGAGGTCTTGTTTTGGTGAGATGTGTAGTTTGATGAGCATTATCCTTAGATGGATCCTCCATCACCAACTTGTCCCTTACTACATAGTACTTCCTCTTCTCCTCTATAGGATTATGTATCCTCTAAGAAAGATCTTGATGTTGATCACCCTTCACCACCTCCACCAGATGTTCAGAGAGTTCCCAAGTGGGCTTTTGATATTGTTGATGTACCTAGACCTATGTTAGAAGATCCTTTAGGTTCTCATTGCACTCATGCTTAGACATTTGGTATTAGACTATTGAGTCATACCATTTCAAATGATCCCTAGAGTTTTTCATAGGCAACATGACACTGAGAGTGGAACAGGGCTATAGATGAGGAGTACTCTTCTTTGTTGAAGAAACACACTGGGGATCCTTGTCCTCTTCTAAAAGGAAGAAAGTTAGTTTTGTCCCAATGAGTGTACCATACAAAGTATGTTACCGATGGTTCTATTAATAGGTACAAGGAATGTCTTGTTGTGAAGGGATTTTCATAGGTCGAGGGTATTGATTATACTGAGACCTTTTCTCATGTTGCCAATATGAATTCAATTTTCCTTGTACTCTCTCTTGCATCTTCTCAGGGATGGACATTATTTCAGATGGATGTGAAGAGTGCCCTTTTTGCATAGAGACCTACATGAGGAGATCTATATGGAGCATCCTCATAGTTTTGCATAGGACTCTTCTATGGTATGAAAACTTCATAGGTCTTTATATGGTCTCAAATAATCCCCTTGAGCTTGGTATGAGAAGATAGATTCCTCCTTTCTTGCTTCATAGTTCACTCGTTGTAATTTTGATCCTACAATGTATATTCAATGTCATATGGCTGATTTATTGATAGTTGCACTATATGATGATGATATAATTTTTATGTAACTCATCCTCTATGATTTAGAGTGCTCATTGAGATTTGAGAGAGTAGTTTGAGATGACAAACCTTGGACTTTTGCACTATTGTTTTGGTCTATGGGTTGTTCAGTCTTTGGATGGGATAGCCATACTCTAGCAAAAGCATGCTCTTGATATGCTTTAGAGATTCAACATGCTTGATTGCAAGCTTTCTCCCACACATTTTCAATTGGGTGTTGTTTTATCTACCACTTGTTCTACTCCTATAGTGGAGTCCACTTTATACAAACAAATTGTGGGTATTTTTTTCTACCTGACATACATGTCCTAATATATCCTTTATAGCTGGACTTGTCTCTAAAATCTCACATGATCCACATGAGAGTCATTGGGAAGCTTCCAAATGTATTTTGAGCTACATACAGGGTACTACATTTTATGACATTTACTGCACATGAGAAGATCCTTGCATTGTTGGTTATATAGATTCAGATTGGGCTTGTGATATTGATTATCAAAGATCTACTTCTAGCTTTGTTTTCTATCTTGGTTCTCATCCTATCACAATGTCTTGCAAGAAGTATCATGCTCATACATTATCATCTATGGAGGTATAATATAAGGAAGCTCTACTAGCTAGTTAGGAGGTTTTATGGCTTCAATAGTTGATGAAAGAGTTTGAATTTCCTCTTGATAGTTCCACCTTTCTTTGGTGTGACAATCAAATTTCTATATACATTTCCTACAACCTAGTTGAATATCAGAGGACCAAGTACATTGAGCTTCACATGCAATTCATCGGGTATTTGATTTAGGATGGCTCTATTAGCTTGGAGTCTATTCCCACTACTGAGCAAGTTGCATACATCTTCACTACACCTTTTACATCCTCACAGTATCTTCAATTGTATTCTATGCTTGAGGTGAAGGAAGATTTCCTTGGGGTTCTTAGTGATAAATAATTTCTTCCTTCTTTTCTTTTTTTAGCTTCTTCTATCTGTTTTCGAAGTAGGATTTTTTCCATGTGGTCTTCCCTATTTTTCCATTTTTTAGAGATTTGGTTGTATTGGGTACTTCATTAGGCCATATTGTCAGAACCCATTTATGCTTTCAATAGTGTAGTGTCCTTTCTTTTTTTTCTTTTTTTGTAGCCCCATTATTGCTCATCTTAAGGGGAGGTGTTATAGTAAAGGATTAATGTAATTTAATTTATTCAATTAACTTTACTCCCTACTTAAGATTTCACTTTATGCACATGCATTTCCATTTAATAATTAAATATTAATTGATAAATGTCATTTACCTATTAGGGTTTCCCTTTTAGGGTTCTACGATCTCCTTTATTAGGATTGATCCATTTTATTTTCATTAATTCTTTTCAATATGATAATATATTCTTGCATATTTTTAGAGTCAAAACCTTTCCTTCTCTTGTCTTTTTCTTCTCTATGATAGGTTCTTGCATGTAGATGTTCTACTAGATCTATGGATTTGTTCTCATCAAATCCTTCATATACTTTGTTGAAAAAGGTGAAGGTTTTACCTTTAGTGAAAGATCATGGATTATGGGTCCTTAAAGGTTGTTTAATGTAGAAAAATCCAAGTGTATGTGAAATTCACATCATTAAAAAAAGTTGAGAGTTAACTATTATTTTGGGCTTGAAGGGATTATGAGATTAGGATAATTAAAGAGACATTAGTAGTAAATAAAAGGTAGTAGGAGCTATCGAGAGTCATCAAGCAAGTTATAGTTTTGGTTTTCAATTCTAGTTTAGTTTAGATTCAATCATAAAAAAGTAACTAGGATCCATTAGGATTAATCAAGAGTCATTAGGATTGATGATCTAGATACAATTTGGAGGACTTTTAGAGCTATATTATTTGGGGCTTCTAGGAGCCATTAAGAACCGTCAAGAGTGATCTAGAGAAATTAGGAGCTATTATGAGTTTCCCAACATAGCCAATGCATTAATTGTCAACTTTGAATTCTTTATGGATTTTGGATTTATTTCCTACTCTTTAGTGTAAACTTGGAAATAATTTTCACTTTCCTCCTCTTGACTATTTGTTTCCTTCGTCACATATTTATATGAATTTGATTTCAATTGAAAGGGGTCCTTTTGGATAGTTCTTTTGGGGGTCATTTTTGGAGATAAATATTTGAGCTCTTTTTTTCTTTTTTAAAAATGTTTTATGGGTTGTGATTCAAGTCCGTGTATGTTGTAAAATTTAAATAATTATTAAACTTTATCTGTGAGTTGTTATATGTGATTTACTATTTCATGTTTGCACATATCCATGGCCATGGTTTATTTGAGTGGTATCATGCTAGATTTGAAGATAATTGAAGCTGTCAAAACAAAGAAGTTCAGAATGATATTTTACTGTGGGTAAGAAGAGGAAAAGAGAAGACCTATGAATGCAAAAAATCATATGAAACAATACAAGGAGGACATGGTAGGGAAGAGGAGAACTAAGAGTTTTAGGGCCTATTGTGATGAAGATGCTAAGATAAATAAAAACCAAGATGAAATCTAATGAAACATCATAGAATAGACATATCTTATTGAAGATATACGTGACAAAGAAGATAAATAGGTTGAGGTAGTGAAATGAAAAAATCAACTTGGGATAAACCATGAAGAGGAAATGTTTAGTCCATCCATAACTAGAGGAAATATAAGACTCAATTTTGACCATCCAAACTATAATAGTAATTTGAATCTAGAAAGAATTACTAGATTGGTCTCTAAAATGGAGAAATAATTTGAATTTTCAAGTAAAATAGAAGATAAAAACCTGAAGGTAAAATGTATAAATTTGAAATGTCATGCATCCCTTTGTTAAGATCATGGTGAAATTGATAAATAGTGAAGAGGAAAAGATAAAATAAAATCATGGAATACAATGGTAACAAAGTTGAAGGAAAAATTCCTACCTGTAGAGTACCATAAAAGGTTTTTAAAAGAATTGTGAAATTTTAAACAAAGTGAACAAAGTATCAAGGAGTACACAAAATAACTATATTGATTGAGAATATAAGAAGGCAAATGATAAAGACGATTTAGAGAAACTTTAAAGGTATTTGAATGGTTTGTGTATGTCTATACAAGATGGGATAAGTTTATTAAATATGCAAAATATTGAAGAGGCCTATCAATGTGATTTTAAGGATAAAGAAAAATAGAATAAAAAACAAAACAAAAATAGAGGAAGAGGAAAATATACACATGAAAGAGGTTAGAATAGTGATGGAAGAGGAAATTATACCAAATAAGAAGTTGATTCCTCTCAAGTGAGTTCATACATACAATAAACAAGAGGTAGATGTAATTTCAAAGGAAGAGGAAAGTATTTTAGAGGATGTAGAAATTTTAGAAGAGGAAAGGAAGATAATTCATTGGTATATGCTACCAATATGGGGAAATTTGACATAGAGATTTTTAATATCCAAAAATACAACAAGGTAGAGGTAATGAAAAAAAGGATAGATATCATGTGGCCCAAGAAGAAGATAAAGTTCAACAAACATCAAGAAAAGGAGAAAATAAAGAGCATTAAGATTGTTTAATGATGAGATGGATTTTGTAAAATACAGAGAAGGTAGGAGTCAAGGAAAATTAAAGGAGGAATGTGTTTAGAATAAAATGTATGTCTGGTTGAACATGTTGTAAAGTGATCATAGATAGTGGTAACATAGAAAATATTGTGACCTAAAGAGATGGAAAAGAAGTTGAAGCTAAGCCCATACAAACTTTCATGGGTGCATACTGAACATTAACTATTGGTAAGAGAACAATTTTTAGTTAATTCTTCTAGATGTGATATATTTTCAATAGATGCATGCCATATTTTCGTGGGTAGGACAAGGAAATATAACACGTAGGCTATTCATGATTGAAACAATAATATATATATATATATGTGTGTGTGTGTGTGTGTGTGTGTGTGTATCTATTATATATATATGTATATATATGTATATATAGATATATATCTATATATATCTATATATCTATATCTACACACACACACACACACACACATCATACATATACATACATACATACATACATACATACATACATATATATATATACACATATACATATACATATACATATACATATACATATACATATACATATACATATACATATGTTGGAAATCTAATTGAAAAGATCATTGTGAGCAAAATATTGAAGATCAAAGAGGGATATTGTTGCTAAAAGAATGTTTTCAATCATTGTTTTGTCATTGATGTGAAACCTGCTATCTATAGGAATGAAAATTTCTTATAAGATCCAAGTACTATCACTTAGTTGATTGATGAAGAGGATTTAATCAACAAGATGTAACAAAAGTGCCTAAGAGAAAGGTTGAGTTATGATATTGTAATGAAGTACAAGGATCAGTTAAGAAAATGGTTAAATGATGTATTGATAACATACTCAAAGATACAAAGGTTGGTTACACTTAGAAACATTAGAAGTACAAGGTGTAATAAGGTTGATCGCAAAGCTTAAACTAAGTTCATCAGTGGGTGCCAAGCAAGCTAGTTGAAGCCAAGCAAATTTTTAGTTGGAGCTGAGCAAAAGAAAAATTCCAGTGTGTGTCGAGTGATCTTCAAGTTTCGAGTGAATTTCAAGTACCAAATATCAAAAAATCTTAGTTGGTACCAAGTGAACTTCAGGTGCTGAGCATTAGTAAAAATGTAGTTGATGTCGAGTAACACAGTATGTGCCGAGCATTAGAATTTCAATAGTGCCGAGCTGCTACATTATTTTAAATGACAAAGATTCATCAAATCTAAGCTGACAAAGTGGTTGCCTTGAATTTTTTGAACCAGTTAGAGGATAAGGATGATGAGCTAGTGGCACAGAATTCTATGTAACCCATTTTTGGGTGAATTCAAAGAATTATTCAAGAAGTTTCTAGAGGAAACAAAATATGGGTTAGATACAATGAATCCTACCTAATCCATATGAATTGAAATTAAAGAATGGAAGAATCAAGCAAGAAAAGAACTCCAAGACTTCTATTTAAGGAATCATAGACCAGGAAGTAGATGTTGATGCTACTGATATTGAAGTGCTAGATTGTGAAGTGATTCGAAGGGTGCCAAGGAGAAGGAAGAGCACAGATGCTCTGCTTCCACAAGTGGTCAAGAAGAGATGGTTTCACTGGTACATTGAGCACAAAGACTCAAGAAGATTGAGCTTGAAAAGAGGGCAAGTTGTCAAGGTTTGTAGAGACTGAAAGCCAGACAATGGTATGAACTGAGATCTACAAGTTAAGTTGTATGTTGTAATTAGGTAAAATATTTTCTAATACTCTCTATCAATTGTATTAGATATGGAAATCCTATGGGCTTAGGTTGGTTTGATAACCATTTGTAAATCCTTTAATAGGGTGGCATTCCAAGTGAATGTTCTAAAGTCCTCTAACAAGGCCCATTTCTAATAGGGTGGATACATCCTCTAACAAGGTCACATTTAATAGTGTGTTGTAAGCCTTTAATAGGGTAGGCCTTTCATAGGGCATCACTTTCTCAGAGTGAGAATTGAGTAGCATGTTACTGGTGCTTTTTTCCAAATTGGTTTTCCACGTAAATCATTGTGTTATGTGTTAATATTTTATGCATTATGCTTGCATGTTGATTTACAGTAACTTTCTGATTAGGAAAGTTAAAGTTTGGATGAATGAATTGCTGAATGGGCTCACAACACTTAGTGGAAAAGTTTGAATTGGACCTGTTGGACCTTGAATAGCTGATTCACCCCCCCACTCTTAGTTATTCTAAAGAATTTCTAAAAATTGGTATTAGAGCCATCTACTAATTTAGCTTCAAGGTACTAGAAGCAGGAAGATCAAGATGTCCAAGAGAGAAGTTCCCAAACTCAACAAAGACAACTTTGCTACATGGAAAAGTCTAATGAAATTGCACCTTGGATCAATAGGTGACTATCACGCAATGCTAGGATTGCCTCTGCACTCAACTATGTAGAATGATGAATTAGCTGAAGTGAATCAGACATTGTATATATCAATGATTGAAAAGTTGCAATATGTTGTACATAGTAGGCTAGACATTGCATTAGTTGTTGGAATAGTGGCAAGATTTTCTACAAATCCAAGAGAAAGTCACCTGATGGCAGTAAAGAGAATACTAAGGTATCTAAAAGGAACTGATGACTTTGGTTTGTATTACAAGAGAAGTGAAAAGTTTGAGCTAAAAGCCTAAATTGATGCAAATTGAGGAGGTAACATTGATGATAGAAAAAACACCAGTGGAGGAGCACTTTTCTTGGGAAAAAGGTTGATTACATGGACCAACAAAAAGAAAAGTTGTACCTCATAGTCCACAGTAGAAGCTGAATATGTTGTAGCTACTATCAATCACACAAATATTGTATTGATCAAAAATTTGTTGCAAGGTATGAAGGAAGAGGTGAATGAGCCTGTGATACTTTATTGTGAAAATACAAGTGCTATCAACATAACAAAGAACCCTGTAATGCATGCTAAAACCAAGCATATTGCAATCAAGTATCACTATGTAAGAGAATTGGTGGAAGACAAAGAAGTGAAGATGGAATATGTAAGCTCAAAGGAACAAATTGCTAACATCTTCACAAAAAAACTACCTAAAGTTGCTTTTGAGTATCTTAGAGGTAAGTTAGGGGTGATAACCCTAGCCAAGGCTACCTAAGAATAAGAAAGACTCCCCTGCATCAAATGAGCTGATTGTTGAAGATTTTACACATTGATGTAGAGGATATCTACTTTAGAATTCATGCCTAAAGTAATTGAAGTGTTGAAGTTCCAAATCAGTCACAAGCAAGGTGATAGAGGGAGAAATTGAATGAATCTGCAAATGCTACACTTGCATGGTAAGATGCTAATATGTCTTTGGCATTGTTTTCAAAGAGGGAGAAATAGTAGAAAACTGATCAATAACTATTGAGAAGATAAAGAATGAAGAAAGAGGGAGCTAAGGCATAAACTGATCAAATGAGAATTGAGGGAGATGATGAAGAAGCTGATTAGAATAGAGAATAGTAGAAGAAGAGCAATGCATACAAAGGAAGATGACACAACAACTAAGAGGGAGAAGCAAAAATAAAGCAATCAGGATAGTAGATCAAGAGAGGGAGATATAAACACTGATGGTAACACAATTACTTTTTGGCATTTGACTTACTATTATAACCTAGTTAGCATATGGTTGAATAGTTTAGTCTGATGGTTGACCAGTTTGGTTTTCCATCAATGCCAAAGAGGGAGATTGTCGGAGATATGATTGAAAAGATCATTGTGAGTAGAAGATTAAAGATCAAAGAGGGAGATTGTTGTTAAAAGAATGTTTTCAATCATTGTTTTGTAATTGATGTTAAACCTACTATCTTAGGAATGACAATTTCTTATAAGATCCAAGTACTATCACTTAGTTGATTGATGAAGAGGATTTAATCAACAAGATGTAACAAGAGCACCTAAGAGAAAGGTTGAGTTATGATATTGTGATGAAGTACAAGGATCAGTTAAGACAATGGTTAAATGATGTATTGATAACATACTCAAAGATACAAAGGTTGGTCACACTTAGAAACATTAGAAGTATAACTTGTAATAAGGTTGACTACAAAGCTTAAACTAAGTTCATCAGTGGGTTCCAAGCAAGCTAGTTGAAGCCAAGCAAATTTTCAGTTGGAGCTAAGAAAAAGAAAAATTCTAGTGTGTGTCAAGTGATCTTCAGGTGTCGAGTGATCTTCAAGTTCCGAGTGAAGTTCAAGTGCCAAATATTAGAAAATCTTAGTTGGTACCAAGTGAACTTCAGGTGTTGAGCATCAGTAAAAATGTAGTTGATGTCGAGTAACACAGTATGTGTCAAGCATTAGGATTTCAATAGTTCCGAGCTACTGCATTATTTTAAATGACAAAGATTCATCAAATCTAAGCTGACAAAGTGGTTGCCTTGAATTTTGTGAACCATTTGGAGGATAAGGATGATGAGCTGGTGGTATAGAATTTATGTAAACCATTTTTGGGCAAATTCAAAGGATTATTCAAGAAGTTTCTAGAGGAAACAAAACATGGGTTAGATACAATGAATCCTACCTAATCCATACGAATTGAAATTAAAGAATGGAAGAATCGAGCAGGAAAGGAACTCCAAGACTTCTATTTAAGGAGTCATAGACTAGAAAGCAGATGCTGATGCTATTGCTATAGAAGTGCCAAATTGCAAAGTGATTAGAAGGGTGTCAAGGAGAAGGCATCTAGGAGAAGGAAGAGCACAGAGGCTTTGCTTCCACAAGTGGTCAAGAAGAGATGGTTGCACTAGTACATTGAGCATGGAGACTCAAAAAGACTAAGCTTGAAAGGAGGGCAAGTTGTCATGGGTTGCAAAGACTAAAAGCCAGGCAATGGTATGAGCTGAGAAGTGATCTGATATCTGCAAGTTAAGTTGTATGTTGTAATCAGGTCAAAGATTTTCTAATACTCTCTAGCAATTGTATTAGATATGGAAATCTTATGGACTTACGTTGGTTTAATAACTATTTGCAAATCCTTGAATAGGGTGGCATTCCAAGTGAATGCTGTAAAGTCCTCTAACAAGGCCCACTTCTAATAGGGTAGATAAATCCTCTAACAAGGTTAGATTTAACAGTGTGTTGTAAGCCTTTAACAGGGTAGGCTTTTCACAGGGCATCACTTCAGAAGAGTGAGAATTGAGTAGCATGTTACTAGTGGTTTTTCCCAGATTGGGTTTCTACGTAAATCACTGTGTTATGTGTCAATATTTTATGTGTTATGCTTACATGTTGATTTACAGTAACTTGTTGATTAGGAAAGTTAATTCTTGGATGAATGAATGGCTAAATGGGTTCACAACACTTAGTGAAAAAGTTTGAATTGGACATGTTGGACCTTGAAGAACTAATTCACCCCCCCCCACCTCAGTTATTCTAAAGCATTTCTAACAACATATACATACATATACATAGATATATATACATATACATACATATACATACATACATATATACATACATACATACATGCATGCATATACATACATATACAAACACACACACACACACACACACACACACACACACACACACACACACACACACACACACACACATAAAAGAAAGATTGACAAAAAAACATTTTGAATCCCATTGAGGCTATAGAAGATGTTGAAGGAAGTTCAAGTGTTTTTTAGTTTGTAGAAAATATTCTTGAAGGACCTGAAGAAAGGAGTATTTATATTTCCTTGATCAAGTGCAACCACCTTATGTACCCCCTATCTATGCTTCTCTCACCTCGGATATTGGAGGGTCAACATGTTCAAATTCAGCATCATACACAATGGGGTGAATTGTTTTGGTGCTTCTTTCTAGACTTTTGCTACTAGATATTTATAATTACTATCCCCTATTGGCCCAACCCTTGGCTCAACAAATGCGCTACCATCTATAGGGAGCTAAAACTAGCTTGTACTTATCTATAGGAAATTATCAATACAAAATGGGAAAACAAGCAAAGAGGAAATTTTTCCTATAAAAATTCAAGAGTTGATTCATGAATACGTAGATATTACTTGAGTGGGGAAAGGTATTTCACAAAAATGATCTGAAAAGTGAATACCATTAAATTATAATTTGTAAAGAGGATGAATGGAAAACACCATTAAAGATAACAATGATGTATTGCATGAGCGACTTGTTATGTAATTTAGATTGAAACATAGACCAATCCTATTCGTGAGATTAATGGATCATGTTTTGAACCCTTATCTTGGTAAGTTTATCATTGTATATCTTAATGATATTTTATTTTTTAGCAAAAGCAATTAACAAATTTGGAGCATATTAGGATGGTATTGCAAAAATTAAAAGAGGAAAAAAATAATATATAATCTCAAAAGGTGCACTTTTATGACAAAGAATTTAGTTTATTTGGGATTTTTAGTTTTAGAAAAAGAGATGAAAATGAGCTTGGAGAAGGTGAAGGACATTGTTGATTGACCATCATGAAAAAGTATGTTTGAAGCCCATAGTTTTCATGTATTGATGAGCTTATAAGAAGTCGATATAAAATTTTAGTGGGATATGTTCTCCCATAATATAAACAATAAAGGAAGCAAGGAAAGAATTCAAGTGGATATCAACAATAAAAAAGAGTTTTTCAATTGTTGAATAATAAAGATACAAAGAGGCTATTGACACTACTTGTCTTTGTAAAAGTATTCCAAATTGATTATGATGAAAGTGAGACAAAAATAAGAGGAGCTTTTAGTAAAAAAGAAAAATCATTGACATATTTTAGTTAAAATTTAAATGAAACAAAAGGAAAATATTTTTTATATGACCAAGCATTTTATGCAATTATAAAATCACTCAAAATGGAGACATAATATTTGTTTCCAAAAGAGTTTTTATTGTGCATATATTTTCATGCCTTGCAATTCATCAACAACCAAGACAAGTTAAACCTGATGCATGCAAGTGGATTGCATTTATTCACATCTAGTGCATTTTTAAACATAAAAGTGGTAAATCCAAAAGAGATGGTGATGCACTACATAGGTATTTGTCATTAAATGTGTTGAAAGTGAATATTGTTGGATTTGATTCTCTAAGTGAGTTTTTTGAGAAAGATACATATTTTAAAGAAGCATGAGAAACATGTAAGAATCCATTTGGAGTAGATCAAATTTCATGGATGGAGTATTTTATTCAATAATTTTTTTTTGTTCAAAGGAAAAATGTTGTGCACACCTCAAGGTTTCATGAGGGATAATTTGATAAGAGAGAAGCAACATGGTGGATAAGGTGGACATTTTGACATGGATATAACCATAGCTTTGCTGAGTGATATTTATTACTAGCTAGGGATGAACATTGGTGTGAAGAAGATGGCTCAAGATTGTAAAGTATGCTAGCTTGCAAAGGGATTAAAAAAATTTGTTTGTATTAGTTATGAACAATACTAAAGAGGTAATAGGAACATGTTATATGAATTTTATCTTAAAGGATTCTTAGACCAATTCTTTTATTTTTTGAATTTCCTCAACTCAATTGTGGTTCAGATACAAAATAATTGTGCTTTAGTAAATTTAGATCATAAAATTCCTCAATAGATGAGATCTTTTCATTATATATCTCTCTACTAAGATCATCAAGATTTTCTCCATAACATCTTCATTAGTTATGGTGCTTCCTTGATTCTTGACTTCATTCACTATATTATCAACCCTATGAAAGTAACTTGTAGTATCTTCACCTTCTTCCATTCTCAAGTTCCCATATTGACACTTAGCTATTAACTTCTTCGATAACTTGAATCCATCATTTCCTTGATAAATATCTTTCAACGCTTCCCATACTTTATAAGTAGTATTCCTTCTAGTCAACTTATTTTTTGATAAAGCATTAGAAATTGCATATCTTGTTTTATCATTCTCTTCATAGGCTAAAGCTTAATCACGATTCATAGGAATATTTTGACATACAACATATTTTATCTCAATATCTTTCCAAGTAGTGTAATTGATAGAAATCATGTATCCATCAAACATGGGAATAATCATTTTATATGCCATCAAATTTACCTCAAGTGGTTAAGTTCTCTCCAAGGAACTAAAGCTCCTATAAAAATTATTGAACAAGTTGAATAACTAAGGAAGAAGGGATCAATGAGTCAATTATGATCAAATAAATTCCTAAACCTTATAAGAATGAAAATACAAAACACCAAAAACCATGAATATCATAATTTATATGAAACTCAAAATGGGAGGAACGAAAAATAAACTATTTTTCATGAATAGAACACCAATTAAGGTGACTTTTAAAAGCATCCATTGCCTACTTTCTCACTACAAGTAGGGCTCAATGTTGGTAGGTTCATTGTTGGTTGAGAAAAATATCCAAAATTAAAAGTCTCATTGCTAATACAAAGATGCACATTGCCATAATATAAGAATTGAAAAGGAATCCACCATTAAAGTCATTATCACCAATAGTTAAAAACACATAAATGATATTAAAGTATGTTGTCAGTTGTAGAAACTTGCATATACATCAATGTGCATATATCTTTCCTTGTTAGATTCACATTCACTATGCATATTCACATATTTCATTGAATAGAATCATCCCTTTCTTATACTATATCATGCCACCAAGAAAACAATCAAGTCTTGGGTTAATACAATTTAAAATAGGTTAAATTGAAGAATTCACGCAGTGGTAAGGAATGACATGTGAATCACACAATTTTTTCTTGCTCACAAAAGTATGTTTTACAATCATCGAGATCTTCAAAACCAGGATATGGGATCTATATGTTACAATGCAAACACTTGAATTGAAGCACAATGACCACTTTCCAATGAGGAATGGATCCAAAGAAATAAACCATATTATGTTGCAAGATGAATGAGACTAGCACAAACATGACTAAATACATATCTTTACAACACATCATCTAGAGCACACTACACCCGATTACCAAAGCATCAAATCCACATCGAAGAATAGGATATGTTTACATCAATGACAACATCAATGATAACATCAACATCACAATCTAATGTCTAATGGTATAACATTTTAAGTTCATTATATACAATCATTTCCCACCACAAGGTCATTTTTTTGTTGCAAAGCTAACTCCATAATAAAAGACTTGGTATTTCTCTTTCTAAAATTTAAATTTTGGTTTGTTGGGCCCTTTTTTATTCTACCTCAAGCTAACTACATTCACATTTTGTGAGATTTGATATTTCATACTAACATTCTAATATCTTTAATTGTACTTCATTTGATATATATGCACATTCAACTATTATCTCTCATTTTAAAGAATTTGACAGTGAATTAATAAAGAAACATCTAGATTTAATGTATAAAAAGAAACAAACTTACATACATCAACCTAAGATTTTTCCTTACCCTTTTTGAACCCTTGTACACACTTTGGAGGATTGACCTTGGAGATCACATCTTGTAAATCAAAGGATAGCCTTTCAAATATATTTACAAACACAACTTAGCATACAAATTCATGTTTCTGTAAGGTGTCATCGAGACATAACACATGAATGCAAACTTGAACCAAACAGACAAACCACATTTTAGAAGTATAGATTATTTCATTCACAAAGAAGGTTCACCTATAAATTACACATCATCATACCAAATTTAGAATTACATAAAATCATTCTTCTTTATATTTGCTTTTTCAAAGTAATAATATAAATATCAAATTGATTGATCTTTCTACGTTAATTTTTAGCTCAATAATCCCTTCTACCATTCTTAATTAATCTAAATTAATTGATTATAAATTATATAAACATTTGAATGACTCACATGAAGAAAAGTTCATAAATTAAACGTGGTGATTAATTTTTAAAGAAGGTGTATTTTAAATATTTTTTACTCATTATATTATATTACCGTATTTGAAAACATAAAATCTTTTTTTTAGACTAGCATATAGAAAACAACCCATTAAAAGTAGTCCAACATGGAACAACAATATACGGTTGCAGCAGTTTGCATTAACTCTTATCGATTGCATCATTTCTTTCAATGATTAATTCTTGGCTGATGAAATTCCGACAGTTTTGGACCCACATTTTATCTACCTAATATTCAAAATGTTTTGAAAATTCGAAAGTTTCTTAGACAAATTAATTATCATTGAAATTGTTCGCAAGATGTCTTTTTCGATTATATTGAGTAATACTAATTGGCCACTCTTGGTGGTACTGATCTTGATCGCCATTCATGAAGATTCAATGATGAGGAATGGGGTCTATGTTATATAGATACTTTTAAGTCTTTGGTTCTTAATTTAAAAAATATAGTGTTACATTTCTACTCGCAAATTATATATCAAGAGTGATCTACATCTAACATATTGAAATGAAAATAATTAAATAACATTTATTAATGTATTTTCTGAAATTGATAATAAAAAAGTTTTAATCTAGTGAGTATAAATAGAAGTCACGGACAACTTACTCCTCCTTTACTCAATATATTCAACTTTTGATTATCTTTCAAGTTAATATATTCGACATTAAGTAAATTAAAAGCGAGGATACTTGTTCATGGTCTCCCAATTTGTATTCCACTCTCACATGTCACTATGAGGTCCTCCATATTGACAACCTTCAAACCTTGACATTTGATTTTGTCAAGGGATGTTTGTTTTAACTTAGGCTATAAAAAATATTGAGTAGTTGAGATGTTTTTATTTACTTAAATAAATTGTGGAATTTTGTCTTTGTCAAATTTTAAACTATTAAAAACTCATGACAAAACTTACATCATTTATTTAGTTTTTCCTCTATCTAGTTTACGACATTGTCTTAATGAATATATGATTAAGTTGACGCACTTGTCCTAATAACACCTAGTGGAATGCTCATTTTTTGTCCTCACTTATGTCCCCATGATTCCAAGTTAATCGATCAATCTATTTGATTATAATCACAATCCATTCCTTATTCTTATCCAATTCTATTGAACATAGATCCAACCTGGCTATGTGATCCTTGTCATTTTCATAAGCATGTTGTCATCAATGCAACCACAATCTTTAGCTACATAAGTTAAAAATTGAAAATAAACATTTGAACAATTGACCCCATCTTATATTTTGGTACCAAGATGATTTTCTCCAAATATTTGCATTGTTGTGTTTGTCTCTATATAAAAAGGCATTGATTACATTCATTTCAATTATTTGAATATATTGTTTATAAGAATTGAATAATTATTGCATTCAAGAGAACAATCATCCATTTATGATAATGCTTATTATAACACAAAATCAACTAGAAATCATCCTAGAACTCATGCCCATGTTTAAAGCTCAATTTTTGTTAAGAAACATATAAATGCTACCAACTTGACATTTTTTTTAGAAGAATATGATATAAAATACCAAATTTTCATCCTCATCCTAAAGATAGATCATGAAGTGTGAAGAAAAACATCAAAGAAAAAATGTTATGTATAGATATCTAATATAGTCCTTATAATTTAATAGCATTATATTCAAATTTATTTTAAAATAAATAAAAAATCATTGTGCAATATCCAAAGATCATAAGAGTCAATTTGTTAAGAATAGAATAAATTCATTGGTGCAAAGTAGATCCAAAATCATTATCACAACACAACACAAAAGTGGAAGGTTATTGTCGAAATTTCATGTCCCACCTTTATTTACCATTAGCTATAATGAATTTATGAAATCTTAAATGACTCAATCACGGGGGAACATAAATTTGATAATTGTCATTTCAATTTCTTAAAATTCAATCAATTAATCATTTGAAAAGACAAAAAAAATGGCCTACTCAATTTACAAATCAATTGATTTTCTAGAAAAGAAAACCTAACAAATCCTTTTGAAAATTTTCTCAATTTGTGAACAAAGCCTTTATTCCTTTCCCTCTATTTGTAAGCCTTATTTCTTTCCTTCTATTTACCAGGATCGTGCTCTAATACCCTATTTGAAAGGAAATAACATGCACAAAAGAATAATATACTCTAAAATATACTACAAATACTTAGAGAATAAGAAACCACTTTGATAGGAAACTTTAATAAAATTATTCATCAAGAACACAATTCACAATATGATTATTATAAGATAAGCATTTGATCTTATATATACTATACATTTACCTTAAATATTACCTTAATCTAAGATGACCTACATATCTAACTAACAATATTAATTTCATTATACAACTTATTATACTTGTCGTAGGCTAGTACTATTGCATTTAATGGATTAATTTATAATCTTTTGACCAATCATAATGAATTATTTTTTGATTAATTAAAGATTTTTAAAGTTTATATATTAATGTATTAATATAATTTATTATTGAATCTAATTTTCTTTGGTCTTATAGGACCCCTTTTTTTTGGATGCTCACCATGTTGATTTATTTTCAGCTATATTTTAGATTGTTAAGTTTTATTAATATTTAATGTTTCTATGTTTTTAATGAAATTATTTATAAATTTACTTATAATTATTTTAATGTTTATTAAAATACTTTTTTATTAACTCTTAATACATATAATATTAAATATTTTACTATAAATATTGTAAGGTAAAAAAAAAATATTTATTTCACAAAATACATATCAAACTTATATATATTTCTAAGTTATATTATTACATTGTATATTGAATGGTAATAAAATTAGAAAAGTAAACAAGAAAAATTACTAGTATGCATCAATATATATATAATTTTTTAATTTTTAAATTTAAATTTAAATTTTCCTTAGAAGTGTTCTAACTTCACAACCATCACCTTACCTTAATTACCACTTCATGATTACTATTTTCATTCAAACAATGCACTATCCAGAAAGGGAAAAGAACTACTGTCTTGCCAACCCTATTCTTCTTCTCACAATTGAAGTTCAAATACAATGGTGGATATAAGAAATTAATGAACATGTGTAATACACCCGAGCCTTCATATTCATACACTGAACCGTAAGCAGAGGAATAAATACTTCTTGCAGTAGTTATCCTGTTTACAGAGCTACATAATCTACTTTAGAACAGGTGTAATCATAAGCTCCAAACTCACCCTAAATGATATGATAAGGATTTCTCAAAACCGTATTAATGAACGTCAACAATAACAAGCAATCATCCATTGTAAACTCAAATCTTAAAACATCAATAGTTGAAAATAATGTATGATCAACATTTGGGAGATTCCACAACTGTTAGCAGATCCACAGAAACACATCTGAATATTGTCAGAAAAGAAAAGATGTCTTGTTTACGCTCAGACCCACCATGGATTTATAGAATTGCACCAGGTTGGTCTTAGCTTTTAGGACATGATGGACCCCCACATTGATGATAACGTTTCTCTGCCACATGATAGCAAATAATTGATGTAAACCAGTGAGAAAGAAGGACAAATATGCACACTCAACGATGGACATCTATCTGGGAATGTCAAGCATCTGGCTGTCTTGGATCAGTTTGAAAGAACAATACACATCAACTTGCTGATCAAACCAATCCACCTCAATGTAATATGATCCTCATCAAGATGCACTTTACTGTGCAAACCAAGTTGAACGTTCAATTTAGCAAAACATTAATGGTAACAATAATGGCTCAATTTTATAAAACATAGGATACGTATCAAAATTTTAGCCATCAATGGCAAGCATTTATAATTATCTGATACAATGACTGTCCGAGCTCTCAAAGGGATGCAAGAGAAGTTACCTAGATTGGAAATTGGGATATTGAGGAATGAAAGAGCTTAGATGGAGATAAGGACCAGTAATAATTTAACTATTAAAATTGTCTTTAGGAAAAAATTATTAAATATTAAATAAATAGATGGTACAATTTTTTTAAAGTCTATTAAATATTGAGTAAAGTTATATAAAGTTTATGGGTGTATATTACTTTTCATGTATCAGACTGTGTGGTTCTCATCAAGGATTGTAAAGCATGATTCAAAATATTGGAAGTAAAAATATATATCATGTATAATTTCTGAATTCGAATGTTTAAGATTTTTTTACCATCAACATTTCGGATCACACTTTGTGATCCATCATCAGGAAGTAAGAGAATAGTAGAAGAGAAAGATGGATCACAAAGTGTGATCCAAAACTTTGATGGTAGAAAACTCTTACACAATCAAATCCAAAACTTATACATCATTATTACGAATTGTGAAAATCTAATAGTTCTAAAAAATAGACATACTTGTTACCCAAAAGCTTTTATATATTATTATATAATATTATTTAACTAATGATAAAATGGTTTAGAAGTTTCTTCTAGTTAATTTGGGTTTGATAAAGTTTATTATCTCTCAATATTTTCAAAATACGTTATTAGATAGATCTTAATTCGAATTTGATTCTATTTCAAATGCTAATTTTTGATATTAACGCTTTCAAAATCTCACTATCATTGCCACTTTCATTATTCCATTTTCTCTTCAATATTCTAGCCAGTGTGAGTGCTTTTATTCTTTTCTTTTATGTCATTATCACATATATTCTTTGTTACTTTCTCCAAGCTAAGGTACTGAAGTTCCTTTTAGTTATATCTCTCCCTCAAAATCCAATTATGTTGAGCTCTCACTTTAGTGATGATACATTTTCTTCCATAACAATGACATTGTTTTATTCTCAATACCATTGAGGTCCTATTCTTCTTCTACTACCTAAAGTTCTAAGCCCTTTATATGAAAACAAAAACCATTAATAACACCTTTTCTCACCCCCTTAGATTCTTATATAATGGAAGCATATTAGTTATGAGATGATAACCAAATATCTTAAAATTCCCTTTTGTCTAGTTGTTATCATCAAATTAGAAATTATTCATAAACAAATTAATTTCTACATTAGAGAATATTCTTTTTTGTCAAGGTAAACTCCAAGTTTCTAATGAAAGAGCATGGAATTATATATCATAAAATCCAAGTCTTTTAACTCGTTCCACATAGATTATTGAGAATATTAAAAGAGATTAACCTTAAAATTATTGTAAGCACAAAGTAGCATCAACCATATTTAAGATAAAATAGATCATGATCAACATACATGATAAGCTCCATTTGTTCCCTTCTTCAAGATTAAAGATTCCTAAACCCAAAGTTATTTTCTATTTCTTTTCTTCTCCACAACCTCCATATAATAAGTTGACTGATCAATACATTGAGACTTCATATTTTGACATCCACACTTACATTAATAGTTTATTTCTCAAAGAAATAAATAAACTTAGTGGTCTATTCTAATTCTTTGAACGTAACTATAACTCGTGAGATCATATTACTATTCAATCTATCTTACCTTGATAAGTGAGTGAATGTACTCATAATATCACATGCCCCCACTAATATTTAGAATCCATAATTTTCTTAAAGACTATTACTAAGTTTTCCTCATTAGTTATCCTTCAATTAGATTTACCTATACTTCCTACTAAAGCTCATGCTTATATTAAACCTTATATGAGATGGTACTATTGATTCAAATTGTCTTTTGGCCTAGAATGAAGATTCACAAGCAACAATATGAAGTAGGTACCAATTCTCAAATTCTTTCCTAGAAAATATTGCATTTCAAGTGGAAATTAACTTTATCGAATTTTAATGTTTTTCATGCCTAGTTTATTCCCAACTCCAAATAAAACATGTCAAATATGTGGGTAATTGCACAAAGATGGTGTATAAAATACTAGTCACCCATTGAAAAATAATAACAGATGGCTCATAACATGATTGGCTTACTTTAAATTAAAATAACCCAATCAAAACTAGGTTTATTAAATGAGTAAGACAAGGACACAGTTAGTTAAAAGGATTATATAACAAGGTTGATGCTTGAGTGATACATTTCCTTTATTTTCCTTCCTTTTTGACATATATTTCTCATCAAAATAGGTTCACCAACTTCTTCATCATCAAGTTTACACATCATCAAAATTACAACCAAAATTCCACATGTTTTTTATGATTTCTTTAAACCATATAATATTTTTTTATTTTCTTAACATATTAGCATAGTAAAGCTTAGATTTATTTTCTGGTGTCTCCATAGTTCTTAAAGACATGTGTATACCACTTTCTTAATAACTTTTTATCTACTTAACCAAATTTAAAATAAATTACTAATTATTGTTCTACGATTGATTCTATACAGTTTTAAACAATAAAGTTTGTATTTTCAATTATTTTTATGTAAGTTATTTCTAGTGTATGAACAAATACCTAATTCTTAGAATGCATTCACTTTTAAAAGGTCTTAAAAAATAAAATACTAAATAAAAAATTACAAAAAGATACACAACTTCTAGACCACAGTCTTAACTATCTCTCCATAAAAGGGTCTCCATACCAAATCTAACTATATATTTTTGATGTACATGACAAACACTATCTTATATTTTTTCAAAAACTAGAAATAATTTGTGGTGCATAACCTTATCCATTAAAAAAAAAAAATTAGTATATTAGAAACTAGATTTGGATTACTACAATTCTTGATATTCGCATATCTTCTAATTTTGAGTAATTATTGTCGAATTTCTCTTTCAAGTTTAGATTTAGTCAAATTCAAAATAAAATTAGTCTTATAGCCCCGTTCTTGTACACCATATTGATGCACTTAACCATGTGGGCTACCTTTTTCATCTAACTTTATTTTTTGAATTTATTGATAATTATTATTTAAGTACCTCTTTATTATGGTAGGTAACTATTGCAATCATTAATTAGATTCAAAACTATTTTTACTTCCACTAATTGTATTTAAAATTTTTAAAGAAAATTATTGTCTTCTAAAATTTGATAATTTAATCATATTTAATTGTTTTGAAAAATACTTTTTAAAAAAATATATTCCTATTGGCTTAGACCAAAAAAAGGTAAGGAGAAAAATAATATTTTAAAATATTAATTAGCAAGAAATAGAAAATCCCATAATTGTCCATCATTATGTCATTTAATGTAAATTTAATACAAGTCTGCAGAATCTTTATAGAATAATAAATTGGTACAAATGTCATCCTCTTTAAATCCTCATTTTCTCATTATGATTGATGCATTTCTCTCACAACTTGTTACTCCTTCGCCTTCATAAATCTCTATTAGAGATTTGAATTTCTTGTAGAGTCATGTAAATTTGATGTTTAATTTTTCCTTTTGACTCTAGATCCTTTTTCACTATCTAATTTTGGGGATTTTAAGCTTAAATTCTAGGCACAATATTTTTTGGTAGGGTATAGATAGCTCTACAGATTTGATGACAATTTTTAGAGGTTATTTTAGGAAATATTATGCATAAATTGTGCTCTTAGTTTAGCCTAGATTAAATAAATTTAATGCTAAATTTGTTGATTGTGGATCATTTAGTTCATATTTTCAATGTGTAGTATGAACATAGATGTTTTATTTATAAATTTTAATTATCTTCATTTTTTAAAGTGTGCTTTCTATTCGTATGTTTAGGGCTGGATTTGTTTGAAGAAAGTTATAAATAAGTTTGTATATTTTTGTAGTACAAAGGTTTAGCCAATACTCCTATCAATAAAGTTTGGGAATACTATACTAATCAATGATTTTTCTATGTTTTACATAATGTAATACCATTGTGGAAAGAATGGAGTATTTTGAGGAGTACCAATTTTGGGTGAAATAGATGTTTGGAGATCAAAGATCATCAAGTGTTATAAACCAAGTCCTATATCTTATGAGTATAAGGACTTGAAATATCAATTGCATGGTTATTTTGAGCTTAAAATGAACTACATGTCATAAAAATTGAATTTTTCCCTATTATAATATCTTTGATTAATCAAGAGATTTACAAACTTTGGGATATAAACACTTTTGTGGATATCCTCTCACTAATGGGTTTCTTTCCCATGTTAAGATCCATGAATTTATTGGATTCTTAATCATAAGGCTTGACCAATACCTTCAACAAGGTGTCACTTTTATTGTCTTACACATGCACTAGGTAAGGTTCCTTTACCAAAACATCAGCATGGGTTCTTTATCCTCAAAGTAAACAAAGATCTTTGTCAAAATGTATTATTATTTGTTCATACAAATTCTATCAGACTACTAGGGCTTTTTATTTGTCTTGTCTTGTAAGAACTCAAGGCATGGGTTAAGTACTCAATTTCTCTATGTTTAGAAAAAAATACATTACAATACATTGACATAAAGCTTAAATGCTTGTTTGCATAGAATATAAAAGAACCAAGTCTTTGGAAAATATGACATGGTATAGAGAATGATACAAGATACAATATTATTTATAACAAATATTGTCATTTATACTAGTGACTCATCATTTTTGTTGAAATAATGTGTGACTATTTATAGTGGTTGTATTCTTTTGGTTGGAAACTTGCATTCCCTTGAGGTTGCCACTTAACTATTTAAATAATTATTTCATTTTAATTTATTTTTATGAGGTTTTCCTTTCCTTTTTTCATGACTTAATTATGTACTTGGTCAATTTGTTGATTGTGGATCCTTTAGTTTAGATTTTCAATGTCTAGTACAAACACAGATTTTTCAATTAGAAATTTTCTTTTTGTTCATTTTTTAAAGTATGATTTCTGATTGTATGTTTAGGGTTGGATTCATTTGAACAAGGTTATAAATAATTTCATCTATTTTTATAGTACAAAGGAGCCTAAATTCTAGGCATATTGTGTGCTTGTGGGGTATCCGTAGATCTACAAATTTGATGGCATTTTTTAGAGGCAAAAGTTGAAGGAGCCTCAATTTATGATGGGTCCTTATATGTTTGATAAATTTTGTGCTCAACTTGTTCTTTTTGTTGATTGTAATGTTAAAATGCAATGAAAGTTATTTTCAGGAATCATGGATATGCTAAGAAAAGAACTACTATGCATAAATTATGCTCCTAAATTAACCCTGATTAAATAAATTTAATGCTACATTTTTTTATTGTGGACCTTTTAGTTCAAATTTTTAAAGTGTAGTACAAACACAAATTTTTCATTTAGAAATTTTATTTCTCTTCATTTTTTAAAGTATGATTTCTTGTCATATGTTTAAGGTTAGATTTATTCAAAGAAACTTATAAATAGGTTCATTTATTTTTGTAGTAAAAAGGTTTAGCTAATGCTCCCTGTCACTAAAGTTTGGGAATATAATACTAATAACTAATTTTTCTTTGTTTTACAAATATTATACCCTTGTTGAAAGAAATAGAGTATTTCAAAAAGTACCAATTTTGGTAGAAATAGATGTTTGGGGATCAAAGAGCATCAAGTCTTACAAATAAAGCCCTATATCTGGTAAGTATAGGGACTTGAAATATCATTTCCATGGTTATTTTGAGCTTAAAATGAACTATATGCCATCAAAACTTGATTTTTTACCCTCTTAAATAATGCTTTGATTTCAATAAAGAGATTTACAAACTTTGGGCTAGAAAGATTTTTGTGGCTATACTTTCACCAATGGGTTTCCTGCCCATGTTAAGATCCATGAATTTATTGGATTCCTAATCATAAGGCCTAACTAAGACCTTCAACAACAAGTCGCTTTAGTGTTTTACACATGCAATAGGTAAGGTTCCTTTACCAAAACATCAACATGGGTTCTTTATCATCAATGTAAAAAAGGGTTTTTGGAAACATTTATTGTTATTTGTTCATATAGATTCTATTAGACTACTAGGGCATTTGAGTTGTCTTGTATTGCAAGAACTCAAATCATGATTTTATGTGCTATATTTCTCTATGTTTACAATGGAATACATTAAAAGACATTGACATCAATCTTAAATGAAGTCGTGTTTGCCTAGAATATAAAATCACATGATCTTTATATATCACAATATAGAGACTAATACAAGATGCAAGACTAGTTATAACAAATGTTGTCATTTATACTAGTGACCCATCATTTATGTGGGCAGAATGTGCAACTATTTATAGTGGGCATATTCTTTTGGTTGGGAACTTGCATTCCATTGAAGTAGCCACTTAAGTATTTGACAAATTAATTTATTTTTTTGTTTCCTTTATAAAGGTTTTCATTTATTTTGTTCATGTCTTAACTATGTACTTCTTATGGGTTTTATCCTAATTTCTTATAAAAAAGCAATGACCTAGAATCCATGTGGTACATATGTGTATACAAATTTCTTTATGAAACATGTAAAATTTCTCAAACTTTGTATTAATCTATTGCATGTGATGATTTACACACACTCGAAGCCCCTTAAAAGTAACTTGCATGTTACATATTTTGACATTTGAGCCACTTGAGTGAATAGAAAAGGAAACTAGAAGGAATGGAAAATCTCATCTACATATTATAAGATACAAAGAAATTGAATACAATTTGAAATCCTTTAAAAGAGATTTGGCACATGAATTCTTTTATTTATTTATTATTAATGGTCGATCCCTTTTCAATTAATTAAAATGTTAAAGTTATGTATTCACAAAAAAAGGTTCGAGGGATAATGGGATCATCCTATGAGTGTAGGTTTCTAACAACATTTGAAAGAAATTGTTCATGTTCCTTGTCTACACTTAAATACTTTGCATGCATGTCTACAGAACACGTGTAACATATCTCTAGAAAAATCTCCCCATTTTTTATGTTTTGATGAGTGTCCCTTTAGTGTTTCTAGATATCTGACTTGTTGCACATTATTATAATAAAAAATTAATTTTCAAAATATTTCATTAATTGCATTTGAACTCTAAATGCTCTTGCTTTAATATTTTAACTCCTAAAGTTATTAACATGATACTATTGAAAATAGAGGAAAATAATGTTTATTTTTCTGCATCATATTTTCATCTACTAAGATTGGTTATTTTCTACTATTATAAATATTGGTTATGGTTATATTATTCCCATAGGTCCAATTAAAAAATGTGCATATAATGTTTTGTTCAAGTAACATCGTAAAGTTTGATGGTCTTTGGAATTGATATTTTTGACTAGATTGATAATGTTTGTTAGTGTTTTTGTTTTCATAGGATATCTTATTCTACAAAGTTTTAGGCTAAATTGGTTGGGTTTGAGACTAGAAAAATGTTCTAAGTATTACAATTGCAACTTACTCTACATGCACAAGTGAAATTTATCCTCTATCAATATTAATGCAATAACATTATTAATTACTTCCAGCTTCAAATAGAGGACATATAGAAAATTATAAACATATGACAAAATAATAAATATTGTCAATAACCAGAACTTTGAAGAAAAAATGGTACAAAAAACTTATATTTAAATATTATTAGTGTAAGGACACAAAAATGGTCACCTTGACTGTGTACCCCAATTTCATAATTTATGTCAAGCTTGAATCAATATTTGCATCATCATTTCCTTTTATCAAATTAAATTATTTGATTAATCATTATTATTTTACATCAATTTCCTTGATTAAATTGGAATTTATTTATTTAATAATTTAAAATTAAATGGTTTGTTCATCTTGATTTTTGTATTATTTAATTAAAGAGTTTGCTCCCTTTTAATAAAACCCCTCCTCACTTAATTTTATGTGCAACAATTATTATTTTAAAAGAAATAATTAAATAGCTATCACGCACTTTATTTTATAATAAAAGAGATTATTTTACATTTAAATTAAATAAAAACACTCATCATCTTAAATTATTTATGGAGTGTTACACTCCACATCTCTCAATTAAATGCTAATTGCACATTCTCTTATGTGGGTCATACCCTTTCATTTAATTTTCATTTTCCCTCCAATTTGGGAATTCCTCTTTGGATTGATATATAAAGGAGACCTCCTCCACTTTGACATCATGATTTCTTATGCTACATTTATTATAGACATTTTTAAAGCTTTCTTGGAGACTTGGAGATATCTTGCATGTTCATGATCATTTTTTAATTTTTCATTCATTGGATGTACTTGCAAAGACCAAGATCGATGTTCATATGAGAGCCACCACTTCAAACCTTTGAAGGTCTTTGCACATTGATGATAGGAAGCTATGAGTCAATTCTTGAGATCTTGCCTTTTCATGGTGCTATTTTGAAGGATTTCGAGTGTGAGGATTCATAGAAGTGTGTTTTCTATTTGTCCACATTTTTGACACACATTTTTTGGTGCCCACCATGGGGCAACCCACCTTTACATGCTAGTTTTGGATATTTTGGAGCTAAATCGTTGTGCAGATTCGCTTGGAGAAGAAAACCCTATATTTTCTAAGATTTGATCAAATGTCTCAAATTTCTTAGAGTTTTGGTCTAAATTGTTTTTTTGTAGGTTGACGAAATATCAAAGAAGCTTCAGTATAAAAATAAGAATTTTCTAACATGTTTTTGAATTTTTAATAATTTTTTCTTTATCTTTCATAAAAAATTATTTTTGGCGGGAATCAACATATTTTGAAGGAATTTTACATTTTCAAAAATTTCTTGAAATTATACAAGGGGTTAATTTTTTATGTTTTAAATTTAGATGCAATATCATAGCTCATTTGGTTGATTTATGAAAACTAGTCTATTTTAGGCAAACAGATCCCTAGGGCACAAAAAATTCTAACATTTTTGGAAAGGTCTTTGTCATTAAATAGGGGTATCTTTTCTACATTTGGGGTTTTGGATCCAAATCCATGTCATAGAGGTCCAATCTTGTTGACTAGGTCAAAGATCAAAATTTTTAAAATGGGCATTTAATGATTAGCTTGCACTTATTTTTCACATAGTTTAATGCATGGTATGATTGCTCCTAACAATTTTTTATCAAATCTAACCCTAGGTTTTGCATAAGTTGAATATAGATTTCATATCTTGTTTGTTTGCTTTTCTTGCTTGTTGGAGAGTTTGTGGCTTGCTTATGTGAAAAACTCAACAAAAATAAAAATAAAGGTAAAATATACTAAGTGTGTTGCACGAATTACTAGATATTGTGTTTAAATCTCTATAACCTTTGGTTTCCTTTCATTAAAAAAAACCTCTCACATGTCTTACTTGAGTGATTCCTTGTTTCCATAGATCACAACTCAATTTTTTCTCTAAAGGAAAGAAAGAACATAGATTTATTTTCTCACAAATTTGTTGCAAAGTAATTAGGCCCTATGAACACTTTTTGCTGATCTTGATAGAGTGGGCTTCAAGCTCTTCTTGATGATAGATCCCCTTGTAGTTAGGGAAATATTTGATATCATCTCATTGTCCAGTTTGGTTTAGTGAGGTGATTTCAAATTAGTGTGTCAATTAATTTTCTTGCTATATTTCGGTGAGGTGAAGAGGTTAGAGGAGTATGCTATGTTCCCTTTTGGGCACATCAGAAAATTGGAACCCTTGAATCTGAACCAAGTCCCCATGTGGTTCATATTGTGAGTCTTCCTTGTTAGAGAGAGTTAACCATAGTGAACACTCCCTTTATTGGGTAAACTATGTGTATGAAACCTCAAGCAGTATAAATTTCCTTATGGAAGAAATCTCCATGAGTGTGGTCTCTTGTTGGATTGTTAGATTTCCTCAACATCTTTGGTTGATTAAATTCTTAGAATGTGTAAAACCTTGGTGTGTCAGGATTGGATTTCACCCACTTGAGATTATAAGAGTTGCAGAGTTGACCATTACTAAGAACCATAGTGCTGCAAAATTTTGTTTTCTAGGAATATGTGCATTATTGGAAAACATTTTGAGAACATACATAGTGGTGATTCTAGGGATTAGATTCATACTAAGACATTATTATTGTTCATGCACAAGCCTTGCCCATTTCTTGTAGACATTTGCTTAAAATCCCTGATTGTCATTCTATGTGACTAATTATTATTTATAAATCTAAAATTGACCTTAGTTGGCTAAAAAGAACAATCAAAATTGAGTTCACCAAATCCAACTTTATAATTTACTATCTAGCTGCCACCTTGCTTATTGTGAACCTATCTCTTAGTCAACATTTATCATTTGGAGAGTTCAATTGATTAATACAACTCTAGGGTAACCTTGTTTTTGTCATTCTTGAGTTGATTTGACCATTATGGACCTAATCTTGAGCATCTAAACTTGTTGTCACTTTGGATCCTTGCATCATATCTATATTTCAATTAGTAAATCTTGTCTTATCTTGTTGCCAACATCAAAACTTACAAAGTTAGAGATTGCCCTAGCGGAGAAGGTTTTCTTTTGCATTATTTGATCTCATTCTTGGACTGTGGGTATTCACTTGTCTAAACATATCAATTTGTCTCATTTTGTTACATTTTTATTATAGACCATTAGAACTCTTTGATAATTCCACATTTTTAAGACCAACAATGGCATATTGTGTTAATCAATTATGAGACCTTTATTGGATGATTGAGTTAATGAGAGTGACAAATAGTTACATTATTACACATTATTAATTGGACAAGTGATTACTTTACTGCTCAAGAGTGATATCAATTCTTCTTGGAGTCTTCCTATTTACTAGTGTTTTCCCTCTCATACAGGTTACGACTAGGATTCAAGTGAGTCAAGGTAAACAACCTCAAGTTAGCTTTGATCAATTACCCTTAGATCCAACTTGTCAAAAATGTAAAGGAAGAGAACTGGTCTTTGATCAATCACCTAAGGGAGAAATAGAAATTGAGTTTACTCCTCCTAGTCATCTTAGTGAATTGAACATACTTAGGGCCTCTTCACTTTTTAAGCAAGACGTGATATTGACTAGAAACAAAGATAAAAGCATGGATTCCATGATGAATGATACATTACTTAGGAAACATGGAGTTGAAACTTTGGGACTTTTTAGAACTCATCAAGATTGTTGGGACTCAAAATCAAAGCCCCAATTTTGAGTACCATTGAAAAAATAAGCCCTATAAGCATTTTTTGATGCATGTTTACCTGACTGTCCATTTGAGACCTAAGAGGTGTTTAATGTTTCTAACACCTTGCATTCAGTACACCTATGCATCCCATGAAGAAAAATTTCCATTCCGAGCCATTCTATGAAGTTTTGTTTTGAGGAATGTTCAAATTTGCATTTTTGCCTATGTCAAACAACGACCAGAGACCTAATTTGCAATTGAATATCTTGTACCCAGTAATGTTTCATGACTTTCTGCTTTGGAAATGTTTAATTTCTATACTAGAGAATGTAAGTTTTAGATTTTGAGTCATGTTGAATCCATTTGACTAGGTTTTGAATCCCTCAAAGGTGGTCATTTATTGTTATCATGCTAATGCACATTGTTTAGAATTTTGGAAGGCCCTATTTGAATTGTTATAACTTTGACCAAGTTGACCAAAATGTAAAAATTCCTTTTGCATTGCAATTTAGAGTTTGGATAATTGTTATGTTTCAATTTTGAGCTTATGAAAAATCTATTTGATCAGTTTTCAAATGCGATTCCAAATACAATTTGTGATGTTTTATTGGTGTCAAGAAATGTAGATTGGTTGGTACCCCTATTTGGAGTGTCATATCTTTGAATCCATGATAGGTGAGACCAAATGGATTGTACCACTATGTTCTACTCTAAAAATACTTTAAGTGTTCCAATTTTAAAATCTTGACGAATTTGTCTACACACTTTCCCAAGTCCATTTCGTTTGTAAAAAATGATTTTTGCTAATGTTTCCAATTTGCAATTTTGAGTAGCCCACCTTGACCACACTCCATTCACGCCCAATTATTCTTCATGAGCCCTAATCCCAAATTTATACTTTCCTCATGACAATGAACTAATTCCCCAATTTTTGTGCCCTCAAGTATCCATTTACCCAATTTTTGAAGCCAAATCCAAGCATGATTTATTGTTTTCTGATATGTTTGCTTGCAAGCAATTCTGAGAGGGAAACTTTAACAGTCAATATGTTTTGACTAAGAATTCATCATGAGATGAGATTCGACATGGTGCAAGAATGTGGAACAAAGAATCAGTTTGTCCATTTTTAGAGCCTGATCAGGTGTTTGGTTCAATTTTTAAAGCTAGGCCACAAGCCTCCCACCATAGAGTTCACAGTGGTGTAGGAATAATTTAAAATAAGTTTTAATGATGTTTCGGTGCTCAAAATTGGTTTTAGATCATTGCTAGATGATCAATGGATTAGTTTGCAATATCAGTTGTTCGTAAACATAAAAAAATTTAGCTGGACCCACTTTGGGGCCTAACTAATTCTATCAGATTAATAAGGCATTGGGATTTTAAAATGTTTTAAAAGGGAGAAACAACCAAAATTTGCTAAGGGGAGTTGGGAAGCTGAAATTAAAAAAATGAAATATAAGCTTGAAGGGTTAGAAAAATCATTCTTGTAGTATGATATTGATGTTGGGAAGACAAGAAGCCAATTAGAGTTAGAGCTTGAAGGACTGCAACAAAAGATTGACAAATATGAAGAGGCTCTTACTTTTGCTAAAGAAGAGTTCTATCACATGGAAAATGAATTTAAGACATATAAAAATTGGGCTCATGCACTTCTATAAAGAAAGAGGATTTATCAATTTTTGCACTTACATGGGCAAATTGAGAGCATCTAGAAATAATTTGAACAAGATCATTTGGATTGATGTTTAGCATATATGGCTCTAAGAAAATGAAAATTGGAATCAACTCTTCCTATTTATTAAAAGAAAACAAACTATTTGTTGAGAGCATATCGATGAGAAATATTGATCAAGTTCTAGGAGTCTACCTATATCTTTCTGAAAATGAACATTTATTGAACAAAAAAAAAGAATGGACTATGGAACATAATGTTGTCATTTCAGGAACTTATCATAAGGAATAGGCTTTTTGGCTAAACCAAGGATCTGAACTAACTATGGTATATGAGTTACCTTCTGCCCCCAACTTGTTCATAATTGTTGCAAAAGGAGAAGCTTAGTTTAGTGGTTGGGTTAGGGATCCATCTAGTCTAGACTCCTGCAGTCTATGGAGAACTATAAATGGTCAAGGGAAAATTCATTTTGAAGCCGAAAATGATAATGATCTCTATTTTGGATTAGGGAATCTTGATGAAGAGAGTTTTGAAATGAAGTTACAGACGGAGGTCAGCAGTAAAACATATGAGACAGAGACAAAAAATTCTTGGTGTCTAGTGGATGTAAAATCATGCAAAATTTTACCATCCCTAAGGGACTCCAAGATTGGCATCTTGAAAACTTACGATAAGCCAAAGGAGGGGCTTGATGTTTGGCAGGTTGAGGTCTTATATAAGACTTGTTGGTAGAGTATAGAGGCAGTTGCAACATAACAGAGGTAGAGTCCTTTGATCAAAATACAACTCTATACACAACAATAAACAAATTTTATAACCAAATTTCCAAGTGCATTGCGTTACAAGTGGATGAACAAGAATCCTATCCCACATAGGAGATTAAAATGCCATTGGTAAAGGAAGCTAAAAGATGGTAGGGAAGAGTGTAACAAGCTTTAATGCATTGTGAATGCTTGCAACAAAAGTAAGTAATAGTCTTAATTTGAAGACACCAAAAGTTAAGAGGAAGGATATGCACAAAATGGACATATTAAAGGGCCACAAGTAAAAGGGAGTTCCTTGGTGACACACAAGGAGAAGGAAAGCTCCTATAGTTGGGTTTCAAATTGAGGCTTGAAGTAAGCCAAGTAAAGTGGAAAATGGTAGCTAAAATATGTCATCCAAAGGAGAAGCTACTTGAAATGTTTGAGAGTGTTGGCTATTTTTAATGCCCAAAGAGCTCTCATGAAAGGAGGTTGTTAAAAGATGCCATAAGACTAGTGGATGTCCTCGATTGGAGAAGTCCCATGCAAACAGGGAAGTCCTATGCAAGTAGGATACTTACCCATGCAAAAGGGAAAAGATTGGTCATGTCCACAAACCATTCCATAGTTAAGAAGGTAGATGTTAGTGGCAAGGGAGGAGAAACATCCATGGTGTGACATAGGCAATGGACAATATTCTTCTCTTGTTCATCTCTCAACAATATCAATTGAAGATCATCTCCCTCACTGATTGGCTATTAGCTTGGACCGATGATTTCCACAGAGATATATTTTTCATGGTAAATGGTCTTTATACGCATTTAGATGCTAGAGACATACTAGAGCTACTCAATAATCACTCTTCTAAATGCACCATAGAAAGAACAATTCCCAAAAAAGGTAAAAAGGAAGAAGAACAACATGAACATCCACAGAGGAAAACATGAGGAACAATAGAAATTTTTATCCCACATTTATTGGGTGGGTGTACTTTTAAGTGTTTAAATACACTAACACATGGTATGATAGCATCTAAGGTTGATGCCTTTTGAGACATGAGCCAACGCTTGCACATGGACCCCAATTGACCAAAGCGTAAGATAGACTAAATTTTGACCAAGTACATTGCCAAAGATGATAATGTCACTAAATGATGTGGACCTAAGAATGAATCTTGAAATGATATGTGGTGATCAAATTTTAGAGGCATAGGATGGCGACACATGACATGATTTGATGGTGGTTGCTATGTCACAAAAGGGAAGTTGCAAGGAGGTACATAGTGACCAGCTAAGATGGACTAGTGATGTGGCAGCCAGTGATGTGGTGGTGACATGTCAAGGTGAGGTGGACAATGACTGGATGCCAACTAGTGGTGTGATGGACGAGATAGAAACTAACATGTGGTGGAGGCTTCAGACATGGTACACTCCTTGAGGTGTTGATTATGTCACAATGACATGGTAGAATGCTGACTGGGATAACGACATAACGATCGGTGATATGGCATGATGACATGGCAAAGTAGGTAGCCAATGAGATGATGTCATGTGGCATCCAAGTGGAAGGGGTTGAATGACAAAGCAATAGTGAACCAATCACATGACGAAATGTGTCACTAGTGGTCAACCATGTTTGACCCACAGTTAAAAAGGAGGGAAATTTCAAAAGGCATTAAAAATTAATTATTTTAATATTTCCTCTTGAAAGTATGTGCAGGGTCAAATTTTAAATAAGATTTGAATTTAAAGCTGTAGTTTTAACTTTTGAAAAAATTAAATATTTGTCCAAGTGCAATTTTAAAGCCATAATAGGAGTTGATTCTTCAAACAAAGATTCTAGAAGTTCTCGATAAGAAAATATAGGCATATTATATATCACTGGAACTGGGAGAAGATGAACTTTTTGATTATGGAGTTTGTTTTCACATAGGAAGTCACTAGTTCAAGTTATAGGAAGAAATGTAAAATTTGGGCTTTCTCAATGAGATTGGAAAAAATTGAAAATGTAGTTATAGGCATGGTAAAAACACATGGTAAAAGGTTTGTTCTAGTATTATTTGGCTCCAATTTTTAGTTATGATGGATATTTATTTTTCTAGTTGGGCTGAGTTTCAGGATTGAAGTTGGAGTCATGATTGAAGAATAAGATCTTTTGTGAAATGAAAAAATCTCAAGGTTAGGATTGAATTCTTTAAATCCTATATATGTATCTTTCTCTCTTTCATTTGAGGTTGAAAAATATTGGAAAGGTTTAGTGGTTGAAAATTGAAGTAGAACTGGTTCTAGAATTGATGAAGTCTAAATGAAAAGTATTTGGGATGTGTTGGTTCCAGACCATGAAGCTATGCTTTGGATGTGATACCTCCTTCCCATCCCATTAGTTTCTCATTCCCACCATTTTCTCTCTTGTATGACTACACATGTTTATTGTATAGTCTAGTTTGTTAGGTATCTTGTGAGTCAATTTCATGCATTTTCATGTATTATTTCAAGGAAATCAATCCAAAGAATGACAGGTGTCGAGTTTCATTTTAAATCTTGTCTCCTTTATTAGTGATTTGCAATGTTTTATGATCTTTGAACAAAGAATCTAGATCATAGTTGCAGTCCTTTAAGGTTGTATGTTGTTTCATTGTTGCTTATAATTCAATGAGTTATGTAAATACTTCATGGAAATCAATAGGGTTGCAGGTATATTGAAGAGGATATTAGGTAAGAATGAGATTTAGATTGAACATTGATATCCAATTTACAAGGTAAATGGATAGATCTGGAGTCTTGGCATAGGATGTGTGTCTTAGATACCCAAATTCATGAGAGAGATTTGTGAATTGTACAATGGATGAGCCACTGATCAGCTATAGGATCATTAACTTATTGTCTATACTTGGTTTTCATCCACCTTCCCCACCCACATAAAATCAAATCAAATTCAAATCATCTTTATATTTTATCTTTGAAGAGCTAGAACATGATGCTCTCACTCAGCTTATGAATTGCATTGTCTTTCATTTATCTATTATAGATCTATGTTATTGCATGAGTCAATAGGAGAAATAAGGGCTAAATTTTCTATTAATAGATTCAAGAATATGTTAAGCACTGGTACCATATAAGTGAATCTAAGGTACACCCACCTAGGTTTTGCAAAGCCTAAAGTAGAAGAAGGGTCTAGCCTTATAGTTGGCCCAGTGTTTGAATGGTACGTAGAAGATGGGAGTTAGCTGCCCCTAGAAATATCTTGTTCTCATCGAGGTAATTTGGAACCACATTTTTTCAAAACACCAACCAAATGATGACTCTATTGCTGATATATAATGGCAATACACCTAGGTGTTAATTGAATATTTTAGTCCTATTTTTTAGTATGGTTTTACCCATCTAAGTCACCAAAAAAATGGTGACTCTACTAGGGATTGTATTGAATGTGAATGGTAGAAAAACCTTGAGAATTTGAAGAAAAGATATTCAATACAGCAAGAGAAGTGCATAGAAAAAGTTGTAGCAATAAGTTCTCTGATGTGTTTTTCCAATTTTCTTACTCAAAAATCATGCACCCCAGTGATGCCTTGTTCAAGATAGTAATATTTTCAAGGTTGAATGCAAATTGTATTGTTACTAGGTATTATCCTCAATCAATTCAGCCAGTTGTGGTTTTCAAATTATTCTTGTAAATTTAGAGTTAGAATTTTTTTAAGTTGGTTTCTCTCTTCTAAGTGCTTGAAAATTTGCAAAGTTCTATAAATTGAAAGTTCAATTCAGATTTTTCATGCTATGAATCATGTTGTAAATCTTTCTCATGGCTGTGAATGGCGACTCTCTAAAAGATCTATGTACCAGTGTAGATTGGTTATATATAAATGTTTTAGGACCTTTCAACCGAATTGTGCAAATCTGAAAATTATGACAAGGTGTAAGCAAGAAGGGAGAATATATGAGTTCTTGACTGATAAAGTTTTAAAGTGTTGTATGTGATCTATTGTCATAAGAAGTTTGAATGTTAAAAATGAATCACAATAGTAATTTCATTTGGTTCTCCTCAAGGACATGGTGGCTCTACTTGTTTTTGATCAGTGGTGTGAAGAATTGAAATCAGCACCTATGCCAATCAACATATCAATGCTTTTCAGCATCAACACTTGAGGTGTCTTGTTCTCAATGGGGTAATTTGGAACCACATTGTTTCAAGACACCAACAAAAATATCTATGGAACTACCTCAACAAATGATTTTAGTAGACATTTACATGGAGGAAATAAACACTACTCTCCATTTCTTACTCCTCCTAGATTGTCACCTAAATATTTTCACCCAATGGATGATAAAATCAACCAAGATGATTTAGAAAAGATAGCATACTTGGAGAAACAAGAGAAACAAGTAGCAAACAAATCAATTAAAATTTGGATAAATCTCAAGAATTTCTCAACAAAACTCCACGAACCCCTAATGGTTAGTTTAGTGAAGCGAGTAAGATGTATATGGAAGTGCAAGTTAGAGAAATGGCTAAAGAAATGGCTCAAAAAATGGTTAATGATATCCTTTCTTAGAGGTGTAATGTTTCTCCACCTCCTAGACCTCTTAGAGGTAATGAAGAGAGACATCTTCTACAAGAAAAAAAAGCTTACATGGATGCAATTATACAATGTGAGATAGAAAAGAAAGCTCTTGAAATAGCTTGTTAGAAACTTAATGATATACTTTTGTTTGGTGGTGGTAGTGGTTCTCAACCTCCTTGTCCTCCTCCAAGAGTTACTAGACATATGTTTCCTTCACAATCTCCTAAGAAAAATAGGAGATAACCATCTCCTCCTCCTAGATATTAGAAAAGGAAAATGTCTCCTCCAAGGAATTCATAGAAACATCCTCAATTTACTACACATGGTTTTGATGTGGATTATGATTTATTAAAGCAAGACTCTAAATTTCACAAGTACACAGATCAATATATTCAAATTAATAAGGATAAATACTTCATATATTTAATAAAAAAATGTGTTCAAGAACCTTATCATTTTGATGTGAATAAGAATATCAAGAGACAAGATCCTTCATTTCGAGAACAAACTAAGAAAAATATGAAGATGTTAATAGATAAAATTTCACCTAAGAATCTATTTTCTCTATAGACTATGTGTCCTCTACCTTTTGAGAGGATTATTATAAAGGTTGAATTTCCTAAGAAAACAAGATTTCCACATTATGATAAGTATAATGGGAATGGAGACCCTAGTGATCATGTGAGATAGTTTAATGTTTTAAGCTTGGACTTTGCACATAAACATGCTTATCTTAGGAGATTTTTCCCTAGGAGTTTAAAGGGCCAAGCTATGGAATGGTTCACTAAGATTACTCTCCCACTTAAGAATTTTGAGGAAAATTTTCAAAAATTTATCCAACACTTCTCTTACAATGTTCGAAAACTAGTTCCTATGTTGGATCTATGCAAGCTCAAACAAGATCAAGGAGAACCTTTTGTTACATTTTTACAAAAATGGAGAAAGTTATGTTCTCTTTACTCTAGAGAAATTCTAGAAAAAGAGAAAATTGATATACTTGTGAGTAATTTGGTTCCTGAATTGAGAAATGAAATTGTCAAATGGGTGTTTGAGCCTTTTCATAATATGGTAGAAACAAATTTCCATATTGAGGATGTTTTGAAGAATCAATGAATAATCAAGCATAACGGCAACAAGAGTAACCACAAAAATGGAAATAAGAATAGGAGTACTTATTATAAAGGGAATAAACATATGATGGTATAGTTGATGCACCTAATTCTAATGAACAAGAATTTTACAAGTTATTAGATAGTGTTCATGCTATGAAATTTCAAGAACCTTCTCAACAAAATAACAGAGATAATTCTAGATACAATTATAGAAATCCTCAAGAGGGAAGAACTTTTACAAAGATTACTAGACCTTATAAGGATGTTTTGAAAGATTTGGTTGATAGCAAGATATTAACTTTGATTGAGAATTGGCAACCACCTCTTGTAAAGGGTCCACATTGGGATGGTAATGCCTATTGTAAATATCATTAGAGAAAAATTGGTTATACTACATAAAATTGCCAAAGGTTAAAACATGATATTCAAAATTTTATTGATAATTGAAAGTTAAGAATTGATGGTGTTAGTCATGCTACTAATAATGATTATTAAGCTTATAAGGATCCACTACCTAAGTATGAAAAGGGTGAATCATCTAAGAATGAGAAAAATCAAGTGAATTATACTTGTTTGAATGAAAATTATGGATATTCTAATATAAACAATGTTGTCAACAAGTTGCAATTAAGAAAAATGATAAGGATTTGAATCATCCACATAATCTTGCCTTACATATTGAGGTCATGATTCATAAAACTCTTGTTAGACATGTGTTGATAGATGGGAGTGTTGGGTTGAATATTTATCCTTTCATACACACTTAAAAAGTTGGGATATTTAGAACAAGATATTGATACTAGATAGAAGATTACTATCAAAGCTTATGATGGCAAGGAAAGAAAGTCTAAAGGATTAGTTATTTTACCTATTTGGATTGAGTCAGTTGAGAGAGATATTTTTCTTCATGTGGTTGATACTATTACCCTTGCTTATAATATTTTATTGGGTAGACCTTGGATACATGAAATGAAAGCCGCTCCTTCCACATATCATCAATGTGTTACATTTTCATATAATGGGATTGAGATGTGTATTTCAGGAGTTAATACTTTGGATATCAATAATATTTTAGTAGAATCACACATACCTTTGGGTAGAGTTTTATATGAGACAATTGAAGAATTCATAGAATGTGTGACATAATCCAAGAGACTTAACAGTGAAACATAGCGAAGTGAGGTTATTTCTTCAAAATTTTCACATGACATATATACCAATTTCAAACTTTGTGAAGATTAAATTAAATATCTTGACATAGTAAAGGGAGAATATAGGATGGATTCTATCAGTACTCTTCCATTTTCACTTCATTTCTATGAGTTACCTTCAAATGAGATGAAAGCTTCTTCTTCTACTAAGACTAAGTGTGATACTTTGGTTGAACATTTACTTCCTATGGAAGAAGAGGAAGAAGAAATTATTGTTATAAATTGGATTTACAAAGAAGAAAATGATGATGGACCCATCTTTGATGTTTATGATGATGGCGATGAGGAAGTGTATATACTTGATCAACATGATATATGTGATGATTTGATCCCTTTTACTAATATTCTTTGGGGAGACACACATGGTTTGGTTAATGAAGCTTCTACTTAAAAAATCCAAAATGATTCAAATATAGAAAAAAAATGATGAATGAACACGTTTTGATAAGTATGAATTGGATTTATTTTTAGAGCCTTCTATAGTTGATTTGGGTATTGATGTGATTTATTATTATGATGCTCAACCCAATAAAGTTAATGAGATTTTTAACTCACATATTCCTCATGAGATGGATTCTCTAGTTATTGGAAAACTTTATGATTCAAGAGAAATTGAGAGGAACTTGATAGACTCTGATTCTTCAGTTGCCAGCGAGGATGTTATTCATATTTACAATCTTGAGTCTTTAGAGGTTGAGATTCCATCATTGAGGGTTACTCTTAATGGATTAGTGACAAATGAAGACTACAGAGTAATGAGATTTCAAGAACTTTAGTTACTTGATGAGAATAGAAAAGTTTCTTTTGATCACATGAGAGTTTATCAGAAAAGATTGTCTAAGACTTATAACAAGAATGAGATCTCAACAACTTGAGTTACTTGATGAGAATAGAAAAGTTTCTTTTGATCATATGAGAATTTATCATAAAATGTTGTCTAAGACTTATAACAAGAAAGATTTCCCTAGAGAGTTTTCAATGGGAGATCTTGTTTTGTGTGAGAATCCTAAGAATCAAAAAGTAGAGCTCAAAAAGGAAAATTTGAGCCCAATTGGTTGGGTCTCTTTATTATTATAGCTACATTTAGATTAGGTTCCTATTTGTCATCTACATCTGAGGGAGATCAGCTCCCTAATTCTATCAATGTGCTTCATTTGAAAAAGTTCTATCCATGATGTCCATTCTTGCTAGGGGTATTTGTCCATATTTATGGGTCTTGAAAAAAATTCAAAAAGTGAAAAAAAAGTGATATATTCCAAAAATACAATAAAACAATAAAAGAAAAAATCAAATAAAATGGTATTTTTGAATATCAATAATGATGTTCCTTAATTATCTTAAACACCAAAACAATGTTTCTCAACACTACCCCGAGAATGTTATCTTGTGATCCTTTCCTACTTGTGAGATCTTGAACTTTTCCTTGGAACTTGGTGCTGATTATCACACTTTAGTTTATAATTAATGTTTGATCTCTCTTTGTAAGATGACTATTCATTTCTATATATACATGTTTACTGCACTATATTTGCATTTTTTAAATTTCCTCCCTAGTCATTTTTGCACTAGGGGCACGTGGTTTTTTTTTTATTATAAGTGATTTGATTAGTATTGATTTTTGATGAGTATCTCTATGGTTCTCTTTGGATGCATATCAAGAGAACTATGGACCATGAGAGACATCTTTGGTTGATTTCTTCCTTGTGTGGTTTTGATCTCAAGACTCACAATATTTTTCAATACTATCGAATCCCATTAAATCATCATAGTTACCTTGGTGACTAGTGATGATTGTGGGAGGCTTTCAATGACATTCATATCTTCAAATTACTTCAGTGATTAGTGATGATTATGTGATCTTTCTGATAGTGTTACATTCATATCTTCATGGTTTTGACCAATGAAGGTTGTGTAGCTCAACTCGATGATTAAAACTAGGATCTTAATCTAGGCATAAATGAGTAAGTATATAGAATGGACAGAATTGGCATATGGACTATTGGATACAATTGTCTAATTGTGTGTTGTCTTTGATGTCACTCAAATGTCATATTAGTTATCAGTTAGTGCTTGCCAAGCTCACTTGTCAGCAAAATAGTTTTCCTTGTCTACTGAGAATTCTTGAAGTTTACTCTATGAAGATAGTGTCTACTAAGCATTCCTAAAGTTTACTCTATAAAGGCAATGTCTGCCAAGCTCACTCGGGTGTTGAAGGAAATTATGGTGAAAATAGTGTTAATCGAGTTCACATGGTTAACAAAGGAAAGTTGGATAGAGTTAGTACTAACCAAGTTCACTCAGTTACTAAAGAATTTTTGCAAGTTTGCAATGTTAACTGAGCTTCTATTGGTTAACATAGGAAATCATCTTACAACCAATGTTTACTGAGCAGAGTCGGCTAATAAAGGATTTTTTTGTTTTGGCATGAGAAGCTTAATTATTTTAAGTATTGGTTCTAGCCAACTATGGTAATGATTAGTGGTCATTCTAATTTGTATTGAGCTGACTTGACAATCTAGATGATGTAAATATAAGGTCAAGTTGTGATTTTCAAGTGTGTGCAAGTGTGTTGATTGAATTAAGAAGAAAAGAGTGAGAGTGAACTTGAAGGGTAAGAAGATATCCTTGTGGAGCAAAAAAGTAATATTTGATCAGGAAGGATCAAATATTAAGCAAAACAGAGATCTTGATTTGGCAATTCAGTTGCATCATAATTAGGTCATTTCATTGTCACTCTGTAACCATTGTAGCAGTGATCTAAAATCTCTTAATAGAGTTGGTTTAATAGCTAGTTGTAAATCCTCTAACAAGGTGGCAATTCTATTGAATTATTTTAAGACCTCTTGCAAGGCCACTCCTAGCAGGGTGATTAAATCTTCTAACAAGGTCACACCTAATAGTGTGTTTTGTAACCTTTAACAGGGTTGGCTCCTAATAGGGCTCACTTCAAAAGAGTGAAAAATAGTAACTAGTTACATTGGTGGTTTTTCCCAAATTGGGTTTCCATGTTAAATCCTAGTGTCTCATGTGTTCATGTTATTTCCCTAATGTTTTCAAGTTAATTACTATTATTGTTTTAAGATCTAAAATTAATTTACACTCTACATTTATCGAGTGACAACAACAATCAGTTTTCTCAGTCTAAATTTTATTGTTGACATCTAAGGGATCTAGGACTTATTTTAGTAGCAACTAATTTACCCCTCATCTTAGTTACTCCTTCTATATTTCCAACAATTGGTATCAGAGCTATTAGTTCTTATAGGATAGGTTTTAAGGACCTAAGCTAAAGATCAAGATGTCTTACAAGAGAAAGATTCCAAAGCTAAAGAGATATAAATTTTCAACATGGCAAGGACTCATGAGACTTCATCTGGCCACCATAAGTCATTCAGGCTACAAATACCTTGATGAAGAATACAAAACTCCTACTAGTACATTATTTGTTGGAGATCTTACTAAGAAAAAGAACCATAACATCATGATGATTGATATTGCATCTACTCTCAGCTATGATGAATTTGATGAGATCAAAGGTTGAAAAAATGCTTTTGATATGTGGAACAAGCTAAAGGACATCTATAGTGATGATGAAAATGTAAGGAGAGCCAAAGAAAAAAAGCCTTAGAGGACAATTTGATCAGATGAGAATGAGAGAAGATGAAAATATTGCCAAATATGTGGAAACAATCAAAGCTAGTGTCTATGCAATTAGAGCTTTTGGAGGAGAAATCAATGAAGAAACTATTGTAAGTAAAGTTCTTAGAACATTGCTTCCTATCTATGCAGTTAGAGTATCTATTATTCAAAAAAGAGGTGTGATCCAAATCACAAGTTAAGTTTGGATGCCTTGGTAGGAAGATTGACAACTTTTGAGCTAAACAACTTTGACAATTATGTTCCAACTTCCAAAAATATTGAATCTGCATTTGAGGCCAAACTTTCACTCAAAGAAAAAGGCAAGAAGATAAAGGAAAATTATTCTAATAGTGAAGAAGATATTGAGGAAAGCTTAGATAGTGATCTTGAAGTTGTTAAAGCTTTACTTGCAAAGAAACATTCTAGAAGCAGAGGAAAATACAAAGGTAAAGTTCACCTAATCTATTTTTCATGTGAAGAAATTGGTCATATTGCTACCAGGTGCCCAAAAAAAGAAAGAAAGGATGAGAAGAAGGGTCACAAGTACAAAGGCAAAAAGGATTTCAAAAATCACAAACCATACAAGGACAAGAGTAAGAAAATTTTCTTTATGGCTAAAGATTATGATAACAGTGAGGATGGAATAGTATACATTGATGTGAAAGATGAATATGATGAGGCAGGAGATAAGATGGCACTTATCTTTCATGTTAGTCAAAATGATGCATGGAACACTTTGAAGACTATGATGGAGGTAGTGTGAGGTTTGGAAATAATGAACCTTGTTGTGTAAAAGGGAAAGGTCGCATATCATTAACCAATGAACTTGTATGTGACAATGCCTACAAGATTGAAGGACTAAAACATAACCTACTAAGTGTAGCACAACTAATCAACATTGGATTCAAGGTAGAATTCATGCATGGGAAGGCAAGATTGCTATATGACAAAGGGAATCTGATTGGATCAGGAAAACAAACAAGAGGTAACCTATTTTATCTTGATCTTGGTGATTGCCCATGTTTTATTGCTCAAATGGAAGAAATTTGGTTATGGAATAGAAGACTTTGTCATGTAAACTTTGATAATATGGTTAAGATAAGAAAATTTAGAAAATTAAAAGGTATCCCTAGTTTGAAAAAATTAGATGTTGGTTTATGCAAAAATTGTCAGATTGGCAAAATGGGAAAGACTAGTTTTAAGAGCAAAAACTATCAATCTGCAGATGTCTTGGAAATTGTACATACTGACCTATGTGGACCCATTGGAATAGGAAGTTATAGTGGAGAAAAATTCTTTATTCTTTTTGTTGATGATTTCTCTAGAATGATGACTGTTATGTATCTTAGAGGAAAGTTAGAAGCATTTGAGAAATTCAAATGGTATCTAGCAAGAGTAGAAAAAGAAATTAGAAAAAGATTAAAATTCTTAAGATCATATAGAGGTGGTGAATTCATCTCCAATGAATTCAATAATTTTTGCATTGAAAGAGGAATCAAAAGGCAAGTATCAGCCCCTCATACTCTTGAGCATAATGGAATAGCTAAAAGAAGAAACAGATCCATCATGGATTGTACAAGGAATCTAATGATTGAAAAGAATGTTTCTATCAAATACTGGAAGGATGCCATCAACATTGTAGTCCATACTTTGAATCAAATTTAGTTGAAGAAGGATTCAAACAAGACTCCCTATGAACTATGGTATGGCTACAAACCCAATGTAAGTTACCTAAAAGTATTTGGAAGCAAATGTTATATCTTGAAAGATTCTAGAAAAGGAAAGTTTGATGTAAAAGGTGATGAAGGTATATTTCTAGGATACTCGTGCAAAAGCAAAGCATATAAATGTTTGAATTTGTCTACTCACAAAATCATAAAAAGTACACATGTGAGAATTGATGAGTTTGCAAAAAAGACTAAAGAAGAAAGCAAAAGGGAACTAGAAGATTACAAAAGATTTATTTATTTTGAACCTGATACATTTCTAGGGACATTTAACAATAAGGAGACTTCACCTCTTGAGTCTTCCATAGCTACCAAGTTGCAAGAAGTACAAACTGAGTCATAGGGACTTGAGTCACATTCTGAAGCTACTGAGTCAATGCCTACCAAGTCTAAACGACTTAAGCTTGAAATTGAAACTCAAAATGAAGATAGTAAAATTCATTCAAAAGGAAAAGAGCCTGTATTTTCCAAGTATGTCAAAAGGCACCATGTACCTGATCAAATTATTGGCGATAAATCAGAAGGTACTATGACAAGAAGCAAATTGAAAGGTACATATTTACTTGCTGATTTTGAACCTAGAAGTGTTAAGGATACTATAGAAAATAAAAGTTGGATTGAGGCAATGAATGAATAAATAGAACAAATAGAGAAGAATAAAACTTGGACCCTTGTTCTTAGGCATAAAGATAAAAATGTGATTGGAACAAAATGGGTATTCAAAAGTAAGCTAAATGAAGATGGACAAGTATCAAGAAACAAAGCAAGATTAGTATGTAAAGGCTATTCTCAAGAAGAAGGAATTGATTATGGTGAGAATTTTGCTCCTGTTGCAAGATTAGAAGGTGTTAGGACCTTACTTGCATATGCAACTCACAGAGGATTCAAAGTATATCAAATGATGTTAAATCTGTATTTCTAAATGGAATTCTTGATGAAGAAGTCTACGTTGAACAACCATAAGGTTTTGTTCATCTTGAAAAAAGAGACATGGTCTATAAATTGCACAAAGCACTATATGGTCTCAAACAAGCTCCTAGAACCTGGTATGAAAGACTACATAACTACTTGATACCGATTGGTTTTTAGAGAACAAATGATAATAGTAGTTTGGACATCAAGGAAGGACCCGATAACAAAATTGTGTTGGTAGAGATATTTGTGGATGATACTCTATTTACATGAAATTATGACCTATGCAAAGCATTTTTAGAAAAAATGAACAAAGAGTTTGAGATGTGTTAAATAAGATTCTTTGTTGGATTGTACATATAACAGAACAAGAATAGTATCTATATCACCCAATCCAAGTATGTAAAAGAGATACTCAAGAAGTTTGGTATGGAAGATTCTAAACCAGTTGGTACCCCCATGTGTACTGGACTCAAGCTTACCAAAGATGATGACTCCAAAGAAGTAGATCAGACCTTATACAAATCAATGATTGGAAAATTACAGTATGTAGTTCACACAAGGCCTGATATTGATTTAGTAGTTGGGATAGTGGCAAGATTCTTAGCTAAATCCAGAGATAATCATATGATGGAAATCAAAAGAATTTTGAGATATCTAAAAGGTATTGAGGACTATGGTTTATGGTACAAATTTGGAGGAAACTTAGACCTAAAGGTATTCACTAAAGCTGATTGGGCAGGAAATCTTGATGACAAAAAAAGCACAAGTGGTGGAGCATTCTTTCTTGGTATAAGGTTGGTATCTTGGACAAGCAAGAAGAAAAATTGCACATCCCAATCCATGATAGAAGTAGAATATGTTGCAGCAGCAGTGAATTGTTCTAGCATTGCTTGGTTTAAACAATTGCTGGAAGAATGAAGGTTGAGATTAAAGAACCAGTTGTCATATTTTGTGATAACACTATCACAATTAACATATCTAAGAACCTAGTGATGCATTCCAAAACTAAGCACATTTCTATAAAATATCATTTTTTTAGAGAATTGGTGTGGGATAAAGAAATCAGATTGGAATATGTTCATACAAAAGAATAGATTGTAGACATATTCACCAAGCCATTACCTAAGTATGCATTCCTGTATCTAAGAGGTAAGTTGATGGTGTTTGATGCAAGAGCAACCAGTTGATGGTGTTTTATTATAATTGTAATTTAAAGCACTCTAGAAAAAGAATCAAGTCAAAAGGTTTTATGATTTGAAAGTTATTATAGTTTTAAGTTGTCTGGAGACCTCCTAAGAGCACTTCAAAGTCTGATTTGAGGCACTAAATGGTCTCATACGGGCCCAAAAAATGTGGGACAAGAAAAGATCATCCATAAGGCTATAGAAAACTTGGAGAGTTTTCTAGAAATGTAAACACTTTGCAAATCGAAGTCCCAGATCAAAAGTTATGCCTCCCAGAAGTCGGACTACTATTTTTGGATTCTTCTAATTTTACACAAACTTTTGACGTGTTTTATAGAAACTTCAATTTTGGCGGTGGATGCCAAATGACATATTCTAAAATTTATTCTTGACCCTAAACCTAATTTGGTTTACTTAAGGACATTTCTGGCATTGTAAAGGTGATTTTTGGTGGAGTTCAAGAGAATGTACTGGAAGACGATTTTTTTCTCTAGGATCATACAACATTGTAAGCCCATAGGGCATGTCTTTGGATCTATTTTGATTGTAATGAATGTAATAGAAAATCACTTCTGATAATAATATTTCCCATTTCCTATTGCATTTATTTTGGTATGGGATTGTACCTCTATTAGTATTTGAGGCATTTTTTTCCTCTTCTTCTTTCCATCTTCTTGTCTTTCATTCACCCTCCTTCTTTCTTTTGATTTGGGCCATGCTTTTCATGCTTGGTGATTTAACCTTGGTTTCTTGATCTATATCTTGCTTATCTTTCATCATGAACCTTTTTCTGATTTGATCATATTTCTCTTGTTCTTTCTTAGCCTCTCCATCATTTTGATTTCGATCTCAACGGGACAAGAATACTATTGAGCTTCATTGTTTGCAGACCTAGTTCAAAATCTACCCATCTTTTTCTGCCTAGCTTGGGGCAGATGATTATTGTACCTGGGGTAAGTCAATGTGTGATTTGTCATTTTTTGAGTGTTGGTATTTATCTTTTTCCTTTATATATATTTCATGAATTTTATATTTGCTGAAAACTCTTTGGGCAGACCTACAATTATAAGACCCATAGGGGCATATTGTGTTCCAGGCACTGTAAGACCCCTAATAACATATTGAGGGAACAAGTGTTGGATGCTTAATATTTATATTTTTTTAATCATAAAAAAATCTTTATACACACATTATCTTATGGTTCTCTAACTTAATGTTCTTGTCATGTATGTGGACACACATTAGTCAAAGAGGGGAAAATGTAAGCACACAAAAATGGTCACCTTGACTATGTGCCCTGGTTTCATAATTTATGTCAAGCTTGAATCAATATTTACATCATCATTTCCTTTGATCAAATTAAATTATTTGAATTATTTAATTAATCATTATTATTTTACATCAATTTCCTTGATTAAATTGGAATTCATTTGTTTAATTATTTTAAATAAATGGTTTAATCATCTTGATTTTTGTATTATTTAATTAAAGGAGTTTGATCCCTTTTAATAAAAATCCTTACTTAATTTTATGTGCAACAATTATTATTTTAAAAGAAATAATTAAATAATTGTCTCACTTTATTTTATAAGAAAAGAGATTATTTTACATTTAAATTAAATATAAACACCCCTCATCTTATAATTTTTATGGAGTGTTAAACTCCACATCTCTTAATTAAGTGCTAATTGCACATTCTGTTATGGGGGTCACACCCTTTCATTTTCCCTCCAATTTGGGAATGCCTCTTTCGATTGATATATAAAGGAGACCTCCTCCTTCATTTTGACATAATGATTTCATATGTTGTGGTTATTATAGACATTTTTGAATCTTTCTTGGAGACTTGTAGATATCTTGCATGTTCATGATCATTTTGAATCTTCCATTCATTGGAAGTACTTGTGAAGGCCAAGATCGACATTCATATGAGAGCCACCACTTCAAACCTTTGAAGGTCTTTGCACATTGATGATAGGAAGCTCTGACTCAATTCTTGAGATCTTGCATTTTCATGGTGTTATTTTGAAGGATTTCAAGTGCAAGGATTCATAGAATTGTATTTTCTATTTGTCCACATTTTTCACACACAATTAGTTTTATTTGGTTCAATTTTTTTAATGTAATTGCTTCCTAGTTAAATAATAGGATTGTATTTTCCTAAGGCTGATTGGATTGTTTAATTATCATTTTTTGAGATATAAGTCAATGATTCTTGTTGATGTACAATTAACTTATTCATATTATTCATACTTCTACACACTATACTACTTAATAATGACACATTGATCCTATAAGGTTTATATATTTCTTGAAAATATATCAAAACTATTCTCTTAATGTGACTTCCAACTTGTACACAATTTTTCTCTATATGTTTCACTCTCACGAGCATTATTGCCACCATATTAACTTCCAACTTATGTAGCTCACACATTTTTGGTTTATTCATTTCATTTTACCTGTTTTTAACTCTTGCAATTTTTATTTTTTATTTCACTTCATCTCAACTCTAGCAACGTTATAAGATTGACATGAACTTTGATGCTTTGAGCCTCTTGTTGAATAGAATGGATTTTTCCTAAAGATTCTTTGAAGTATTTTAAAAATGTAAATTTATTTTATGTACTTAATCAATTGATTAATGAAATTCGTCCATAATTTTGGTTAACAAAAATTATAGAAATCTATAATCTTGTTTATATTTTTAATTATTCTTAATATCTCTATTTAATTATTTATTTTGATTTTAATTTTATAATTGATATGTATCACTTAATTGCGATAAAAGATGCTAAATGTAACCTTGAAAATGTCTAATATAGATAGTTGTTAGACTAAAATAACATGGAGGAGGAGAGTTAAATCAGGATATGAATAAGATAGGAAATATTTATACAAAACTTGGAAAGTGTTGGGGCATTGTACCCTAACCATTTTAAAACTCTTTTATCATTCTCAAGAAGGGGTCTTATGATTATTTTGTACAATATATGAATGTAATCAATAAATATGTTAACTTACGCAATAGTATATTATTTGTGACAAGTTTAATAGCTCTTTATAAGTTCTATGTGTTTACAAAAAAAACTTCTATAAACAACACAATGCTCTTTTTAGTTTATAAGAAATTGAATCTTATGACCTCCTATCGGTCACAAGAAACTCTTGAGGTTGTGAAAATAAATGTACATCAACCAACTTTTAATTAAATAATTTGTTTTAAATATCAAAACATATTTTAATTAAAAATAATTATATTAATTTACAATGTTTGTTAATTGTTCAATATTTCATTTAAGGCATCAATGTTAAACTATTTTTAAAATATATTTTATGAACAAGAGATGCAAAGTGCCAAAGTTCCTATCAGTAGTGGATTATAGCTTAGTTTGAGATGAAGCCATAATACAAAACTCACAAGAGTAAAGACATGTAGAATGAAATGAATAGAAAAAAATGTGTGACCTATGCAGATTGAAAGTTAATGTGGTGGAAATGGTGCTTACGAAAGTGAAATATATAGATAAAATTGTGTAAGCTATACAAGTTGGAAGTTATATTAATAGAATATAGATTTGATATATTTTCATGAAATATATAACCTTACCCACTACCTTCAAATATTCTACTTTACTAAAATAAAAATTTAAAAAATAAAGCTAAACAAATTGTATAAAAAAATTTAAAAAACAAAGAAAGACTATAATTATAGCCCCATAATAGACAATCAAACTATATTTGTTTGGTTTGTGGAAGTTTTGGTTCCATATTGACTAGATCAATATATCATTATTGAGTGTTATGGTGTGTATTAATTTGAATAATATCAATAAGGTAACTATACATCAACATCAACATAAATCATTAACTTATAACTTTAAAATTGATAATCAAAAAATACAACCAACCTTGGGAAAATAGAGTTCCATTGTTTATGAAAGAAGCAATAATAAAAAAAAATTAACCAAATAAAAGTTAAAAAAATATGATATAATAATTATTTTGTACCTTTCTTTTGTCTTCAAAGTAGGTCAATGATAAAATTGTTTAGTATATCATATGTTTACAGTTTTCTAATTGGCCTCTATTTGGAACTTGAAACAATTAATATTAATGTTATTGTACTAATTGTGATAGAGGGCTTGATTAACTTGTGCATGTAGAATAAGTTACAATTTCAATAGATAGAACATTGTTTAGCTTCCATTGTAACCACTTCAGCCTAAAACTTCATAGATGAAGATATCCTATAGAAACAACTCTGTAAACAATATCAATTTAATCAGAAAAATAATTGGTTGTAAGCACCATCAAAATTGATAATGTTAAGCACTAAGAATGTTATATGCACATATTTTAATTGGACCTATAGGAATATTGTAGTCACAACTGCAAATTTTTGGTAGTAGAAAAGAATGAAACTTATTAGATGAAAACATGTTGTAGCAAAAGAAACATTGTTTACTTCTATGCTTAACAACATCATGTTGCTTATTTTAGGAGTTTTAAAATATTAAAATGTTAAAGAAAGAGCATTCAAAGGACAAATGAAATCAATAAAAGAAAAAGAAAAATAAGCTTCCATTATCATAATAATGTCCATTGTGTTAGATGTCCAATAACAATGATGGGACACCCACCATAGAATTAAAAATGAGGATATTTTGTCACAGGTCTTAGTTTCAGGTCTTCTAGTAGACATGCATGCAAAGTATTTAAGTGTAGACAAGACACATGAACCATTTCTATTAGATGTTGTTGTTGGAAAGTGCACTTCACAAATACTTATGTACAAAACTCAATTTATAGAAGAACATATGCACCAATTCACTTTTAAAGTATTTCAATTTTTATTCAACTTTTTTGTAGCTTATTTGGTATGTAGATGACATTTCATTTCCCATTAACTCCAATGAATCAAATATAAAAACATGTAAGATACAAATTATTTTCAGATGGCTTGGAGTGTGTTCATGTCATTCTATTGAATAGGTTTTCTACATAGTTTGAGTAACTTAACAAAATAGACATGTGTACACACATATGAACCTCATAGAAGCTAAGTCATTGTTTAAAAAAAAAATTCAACAAAATGATAAAACTCATAAGAAAGAGCACAATTAATCCATGAACAAAAGTTAAAGAAAACCTTATAAATTGAAACAAATAAAAATGAATGACTTTGTCAAATCGTTAAATGGCTACCTCAATGTAATGTAATTTTCCAATTACAAGAATATGGCCACTACAAATGTTGAGAAAACATGTGTCTCAATCTTGCAATATTTTCTAGATAGTCCCAAGAATGTAGTTGGGACATTTTCCACATGTTTGTGCCTCAAAAAAGATAAAGTTCATTATCACAAGATGTCTTGTCCATAGTATAATATAAGAGGTTTTTTTATAGAACTTATATGATACATGCCATGACAATTATGAGGGTTGTAAATAAGGGATACAATTTTGGACGTGGGACAAAAATTTTAAGCTGGTTCAAGCCTATCTTGGGAAATATGAGTCAAGGATGTGCAATAGATGTCAAGGAGGTTTTTCATGTGGTACTAATTTCTAGGTTTTGAGAAGCCTCTAAAATGAGGGCTTTGTAGGGAAGAGTTTGAGCATTGAGTTTTGTTTGCAAGATTAGATGCTAGAAAGGTTCTTGTAAAGTTCCTCTAATTTTGAATTGAGGTGATAATATTGCAAGAAATTTCATTGAAAATGTGTTGTAATCTCCAGTGATTTGATTAATGAAGTTCTTATAATGTGGGGGTTTTCTCCTATAAGGGTTTTCCCAAATAATAACTATATTATGAGTTCATTGTTGTTTCATCTATGCTCTTATTTTTAACTTGAAATATGTAAAATAATTAAGATGAAATTTACTTAATCATCCTATAAAGATTAACATAGGAATAAATTCTACATACATTCTTCCTTACAAGTGGTATCACAGCCACACCATTTTTTTGTTATATTTGTTTGGTACATGGGTTTTTGAGAATATGAGGTTCATGTGGGAGCTTGTGCAATGCATTTCATTTCCTATATTGTAGGCTAGTAAAGATGGAATGAATGTCAAGGAGGATCAGTATAGAGAATTTTTCTAGAACAAAATTTGAAATGTGGAAGCTAAAGATGTAAGATTTTTTGATTGATCAAGATCTTTGGGAAGCGGTGGGTGAAAATTTATGGAGGCCTAGAGATCCAACTTTAGCTACATGGTATGTTGTAATGGATATAAAAGACAAAATTCTCATAAGATTATGTCTTACAAAATCAATTCTGACAAATATCCATGGGTATTCTATTTTAAAGAAGATTTGGAAGAAGTTGAGTGATATATATCAAGAAAAATCACTTGTGAACAAGGTTTCTTTGAGGAGGAAGTTTTATTCCTTGTGAATGGAAGAATGATGGATATTTGAGTATCTAGAAAGATTTAATATGTTGTTGACTTAATTGAAATCGATAGGGGTACTCATAGATGAAGAAGAAAGGTGCAAAACCTTTATATGTTTATTTCTAGACTCATTGGACAACCTTCTCATGGCCATAGGGAGCACTATAGTTATCTTGAAGATGGAGGGTGTTGTTCATTCTCTAATTTCTAAGGGGACGATACATAAGGTTTCTCTGAATTCCAAAGAGGTTTTGAGTGTTCAAGGAAGATAAAGGGAAAGAGGAAAGAATAAAAAGTAGCACGACCATTCTAAGTACACGAATTAGGGGAAATAAAAATTCCCTAGTAAGTCTGAGGAAACTTACTAGAACTATGGAAAAATCAATTACTTCCAAAAGAACTACAAAGAAGAAAACAAGAAGAAGAAGAATTTTTTTTATTCTAAGTATGAGAAGGAATATGAAGATTCCTTTATTGCATCCCTAGTTACTCATGCAAGTGACAATGCATGGTTGATAGAATCACATGCATGTTTCCACCTGATTCCTAATAGAAACTTTTTTAGTAAGTATGAAAAGTTTGATAGTGATAAGGTGTATTTGGGTGATAAATATTTTCTTGATATTTTTGGTCATGGAAGTGTAAATGTGAATTTTTTTTATTGAATTACACAATTTGATGGTCTTTTCTATATCATGGGACTAGAAAAATTGTTTTAATCTATTATCAAGCTAAGGCATGAGGGTATTCAAGTACCAATTTTTTAAGGTGTAATTAGGTACATAGTACCAGCTTGTTGCATGTACAATTAAGTAAAACATTACTTTACATAAGTTTGTAACAAAGACCATGACTAGCTGCTTTACATGGATAGTATTGAATAATAAGGTTCTAACCAATAATCGGTTACATAGAATCAACATAGCACAACCATTCAGCTGTCTATTGTGTGATAGTCAATAGGAAGGCACAGATCACTTATTTCTAAATTGCCATTTTCCACAGGATTGTTGACTTTTTGTCCTTTGGAAACTAAATTATTCAACATCACTTCCATACAAATTATGGGACTTATTTGAGTCTTGGCCAGAATTATATTTCGCATCCCTATTTTCTATTATTTGGAAGTGCATACCAACGTTAGTAGTATGAGCAATATGGTGGGAGAGAAACAAAAGAATTTATGTAGAACTTCTTTGAAAATTCAAGCAGTTACATTAGAGTTGGAAAAAACTATATCTGAATTAGTAATTACTAGTCATAGTAAACTTAGACATAACCTAGTCATGACATCTTGGGACTCTTCTACACTACAAGAATGAAAATAAATACAGGTACCTTTTGGTTGGTGTCACCAATCAACATCTAATAAGGTGCATAATAGAGCTTCAATCAAATGGATACCACCATCTATAGGAGTAGTTAAAATAAATTTTGATAACTCTTCAAGAGGATACCTAAGGAATTCAGGAGTTGGAGTATGCATTCATGATAATCAAGGCTCATTGTTAGCATTTAAATATTGTCCACTCCCAGATGGAACAAATAATATGGCAAAGGCCCATGTGTAACGATCCACTAACAAAGATAAAACTAAACCATGAACAAACATAAAGAACCATAATTTTTTTTTTAATTTAATCAACATATTACAAGAACAAATACAATGATTGAATCATTCTCAATTCGTAGACTTCAAAACATAAGAATATATTGTCTAAATAAATTTCCATAATGATGTCAATACATAATGAGTTCAGTACAATAATGATGAACATAGTTTCATTTATAATTGCCTATGATCAACAAATGAATCCTACAAGTATCTAAAATTCTGAGTCTAGATATAGCTTCAACAGAATCCTTAGGTACTTGAAATTCAACTTGAAGCACTAATAAATACACAGAAATGCAACATAACACAAAGAGGGCTTAGTATACACTAATTTAAAAAGTGTCTTCCACCTGCATAAATATTAAGATTTACATATACATAAACATACTATAGATATCTGAACTACTTAACATAATGCAATTCCAAAATTATTATGCAAGAAGTAACATCTACTTATCATTGCAAAAATTAAACTCACACTAAGAAAATCTCATAAATGATTCATATATATATATATATATATATATATATATATATATATATATATATATTGAGGTGTCATCACTATGGTACCAAGATTTTGCATCCATGTTTGGTATGCTCTTAGATTTCTCATAGTGGTACTCTCTATTATACTTGTCATATGGCGTAACAGAGACTTGCCTTATTCTTCGTACTTAACCATATAGGTTTAAGTCATAGGTAGGCCAATTATCTTATAATTTTAAATTAACCCACCCAATTCATTTTAATGTTATCACTAAATTAAATAACTAAAAAGGATTAACCAGATTCAGCCACCTCGATATATGTTCATTACGACTTTTCGTAAAACACACATCGAATAGATTTACTAAGAATGCAAATGCATCAAGTATCAAATTAGTATACCACATCATACTACATTTTTCATCCATTTGCAACCTATCTTATTCTAAAAATTTTCAAAGGTAAATTTAGATCATTACAACAATAGGAACAAATCTTATAATACCAAGATGGCATAATTACCATTAAACTACTCACTCAACTTAATGGTATTTATGAAATCTTAATACTATAACACAACTTCCTACTAAAATAATCATCTTAATTTATCATTGAATAGAACAAGATATCAGAACCAAAACACATATGATACTTCTATTTAAAATGAAATTATATCATCATATATCATAATCCTTCCTTTATTTGAAAACAATTTTCATTTCAATAATGGATAGAATAACATCATTAGAATAATATCTTCTAATTCATAAGATTTTCATCTCAAAAGCATAATATATATATCATTGGTATGTCTAAAAAAAACTTCATAAAAAATCAAATTAAATCATCTTAACAGATTTCCAAAAGGTTCAGTTTACCGATTGGTTTAAGCTCTATCAATGTTTTTAAACAAAAAGAACATAATCAATGAAACCGTATATTCAAATAATTTTATTTCCAAATTTCCAAATACAATTTCTAGCTCAAGATTAGCATACTAATTTTTTATCCTCGATATACTAATAAACAAGATGCGACACACAAGTAACTCAATTACTAGTTTACACATATATATAAATCAATTGACAAAAAGTCTCTACCCAGTCCCAATTAACAGTAATATCCAAAATCCGAATAACATATGGAAAGCCTGTACAACTATTAAGGAATTCAAACCAAATTGTTCTACATGAAATTTTCCAGCAGTTCAATAAGCATATCAAACTATACTGATAAAATGTTGATTCAACCTTGTTTTAGTTCCATGCATAACTGTTTGATACAATGCCTATGTCCTCGATTTCTTATTAACAGTTAAATATAATGCCCATTTCCTCAGGTAAAGTCATAAAAATTTTGTTTGTTTCAAGCTTTCATAATGTTTAATGTACTACTGATACCATCGAAACCATAAAACTGATCAAAATACTGACTTAATTCCAAGTTCCATGAACACATTTAAAGCCCTGTCGTGTTCATATTTATCAGAATTTCTATAAACCATGTTTAAGACCAAAAGCTCACTAACAGTTGAAAATCTTTATACAACATATATTTATGTTTACATCTTTAAAAAAATGAGAGGTTTAATTTTGCAACAAAGCTATTGCACAAAGATTACCTACGACTTGTTTGACGAAAAGCCAAATCTTATTTTCCTTTATACAATAAAATAAATCTACTAGTGAATATGAGAAGACTATTTAACTTTTAACTTACTATTCAAGCCAGAGTTTTCCCAAAATCCGTTTGCTATCATACCATGCCCTAGTTCATATATTCATCAGGGTATATGAATGTGAACATGACTTAATTACAACCTGACTGACAGAACATTCAAGCCCAAGCTTATTTGCTCTGCTTCGTCTATGCCCAAAATCAAATGCAATTCTTTTGACAACACAATAATATTACTACTCACAGAGGCATGATTCTCACAGAGATCAGCTCGAGAAATGTGGATCCTAAAACATTGATACAAATTCCATAATATATAACAAAACCCCAAATACATTCTATGTTATCAAAGTGAAAACACTATACCCACACTCAAGTATGGGTATATGCAAAACTTAGCATCATCGTGCTAAACCTTGCATGTACCCATGCTTGGGCATCGGCTTATATCATTATCAAACAAACAACATTATTTATGAATTTCAAAATAACCCATACAAAATAGAATAGGTTAGGGAAAACAAAAGCCCCCAACCAAATCACAGTAGACTGATAGAGCTCTGCTACAGGTTCGCTGTCAAGGCTACGAATCCAAAACAAATACCACACTGCCAACACAACCAACTCAAAGATGTCTTCGAAAAGGAGTAAAGTAGATGATACTAACAATATCAACCAAAACTTTTGGTGAGAAACCCCATCTTGCTCAGTCTCGTGTAATATTAAGTGATATTAAACCAAAACCCCATACCAGTTGTACTAGCTGACTAAAGCCTTAAGTGATATTAAAAGTTCAACAAAATGTAATGAATGCTTCTACAACAAACACAGTGTCGTGTATATGGCTTCCTCTTCTTCTGCCACATTATTTGTCATGTTAAAAAACAATGCATAACTCTTTAATACTAGAGCATGTGAAACCATTGGGATGAGGAATATAAATCCTTAATATATATATTAAATCAATCCTTTTAATCATACATCTCTCAAATTTGCTAAAATCCAAAAGAACGCAACATGTTTATATTTAAACGTATCTATATTGTTTTGTTAAACATTTATCATGCTAACTTCTAATAATAAGTTCAACCACAAATACATGTCCCTTGGACATCTTTGACCAAATTCAATAGATAACATAATGTAACATCAAATAAATACTTATAATAATAAAGTCTTAATATGAAATTAACCAAAGTAATGGTCAGGCATGAAACCATGCATTATTTGTAGGTTTAATTCTAGCTAAAACTAGAGGATTTCAATAGATTCATAAAGAAGGTGATTTGATGGTTATAATTATAGCATGTATTAATAGAGTATCACACAATTGGAAAACCACATACATTCTACAATAAATTTGGAAATTATTAGACTCATTTCAAGAAGTACACATTTTTCATACACTACGTGAAGGAAACAAGTTAGCAAACTATATGGAAAATAAAGGGTGTGATGGACATGAAAAAATATGATTTAATCTAGATGATATCATAAATCAGGATGGCAAACTTCATAGCATACTCAATTTGGACAAGAAAACATATGTTGGTTCTTCCTCAAACATGCGGATGTGAGAATATTCAATGTACAATTTGACAACAAGATTTATCAATTGGTGGGTGTAAGTGAAAATGCATCATGTATCCACATAGTTGAGGTGTTGTGTATGTGTTGAAGTGCATATTGATGATGTAACAATGAAAGCATAAACTATTTGAATCATAATCCTCCATTTGTATGTTGTCATTACTAATTTATAGATCACTCAAAGTACATTGAATCTATAGTTTTGTAAGTTGAAATATAGATGATATGGCTTTTGCATTTGCTGCGTATGAAGGGGAGTACAAATAATCAATATACTTACATCTTAATGATAGAAAATGAATTCAAACATGTGAACCTAGTGGTGTTACTCAAAATTCTATATAATTTATGGGTAGTTTTTGCCATCTCATAGTAGTTGTTCTTTCTTTCTACTCTAGCCCCCAAGGTTTTTCATTTTGCACTAGTCAAAAGATGGAGTTCTCAAGCTACACCTCTTGTAACATTATTCATTCAGAGCTATTACCAAGAAATTATAGGGTTCTAATTTCCCTATCAATTTTTGAAGTCCCATTTCCACACCATATTGAGGGGTTGGAGATTGACCAAGTGTTTGTGTGTCAATCCATGTTGCACTACAAGGCTATGAGGAAGATTATTAGGGAGCATGTGCTATCCCCCAAGACCAAGACTGTTCATTTTCCTTTACAACTTTTGTCCATTTTCTTGTCAAGTTTGATGGACCTGCTTCATTTAGTGGATTTAGTATTCACCATCTTCAATAAAGTTGTTTGCTCAAATTTCAACTTGAGTAGCTAGATTATGAGTGATCTACAGATGTTTGACTTATGATTGGGAAAAGTGTTGGTGGGTGGACTATTTTCTCATCATGCTCTTATGACAAGCCATGAACATCCAATGGCGTATGACAATTTTAAAGGGGCAATGAAAAAGAGTAGCTTTCATATTGTTAGGGCTAACTTGTAGATTGTGAGCCCTGTCTTAGGTATGGACCTCTTAGAGAAGATTAGGTGACTTGGCCACGTGGGTCTAGATTTTCTTGTCTTTCCATTGCCTTTGATTCATCTAGCTCTACATCAAGTGTCTTCCATTGGGATTCCTAATCTCAACGTTCCACTATCTCTAGCTTTGTGAACAAATGAGCTTCCTATTATTCTGGTCTCAGATGATGGTTGGGACTCGATTAAACCTTCGACCCCACAAGTATGTTGGGAATTGGCTTGGATCCATGTGTAGTTTCCTAATTCTCCTATTCCTATGGGCGTTTGATAAGCACATTTTGTTCAGTAGTCTTATATTTTTTAATTTTGGATTCACTTTCATGTTAACCCCTAATAATGGGTTTTTGTGGTAAATATCCATGATGATATCTCATGCTATATCTAGATTGGTTGTATAGTCGAAGTAATTTTGAGGTTTTCTTTTGGAAACCTTTTGTTAATATCATTCTCTTTTGTATTTGATAATTATTTTGAGGTTTCTTCTTGATTCTTCCATGGATGATTCCTTGAATTAGTTTATATATAAATAAAAATATAGTGGCTAGCCCACTTTGGCTAAAAAAACACAAAAGTAAAGGCTACTCTATTGGGAAAGGAGAAGGTTTCTATTTGAGTAGATGGTCATGTATTTTGGGTACCCATGGGTGCTTTGTCTAGTGAATAAAAGTTTCCCACAGAGATGATGATTGATAAGTAGGACACATTTTCCTCAAAAAGTCAAATTATGATATTGCTATCAAGATTTAACTATGTAGCTTTTGAGTCAAACTCATTGACTCATATTTCCTGAGTAGTGTTTCACATGTAATTCATCTCTCATGAGATCACTTAGCACTCATTGGATTTAGGTGATACTTATAGAGGTGAAGCACCAGAACCTCCTAGGAGGTCACCCATCCCAATACTACTTCAGCTTGAGCACACCTAACTCTAGAGTTTCCTCCTTTCTTAAACCCACTCTACTTGCAACCCCATTTGTAGAACCTTCAAATATAGGTGAGAAGGGTCTACAAACCTTGAAAAATAAGAGCATAGTTGATTGGTTGAATGATTTAAAACTTTTTTTTTTTTTTTGGGCATTGTATCTATGGTGAGAAAAACTACATTTAGTTTTACTCAAGTTCTCATAAGTCTTCATGTATTTTGGATTGAATACATTTAGGTGTATTTGGTCCAATTGATGTTCCTTCTATTGGTAGATTAGTTTATTATATTTCTTTCATTGATTATTTCAGTAGATGAAAATATATTTATTTACTTAAAAGTAAAGTTAAAGTTTTTTCTATCATTTTAAAGAATTTAAAAACAATGGTTGAGTTGTGATCTAGAAAGAAGATCAAATGTTTAAGAAAAGAAAATGGAACTGAATATTATAGCAATTTTTTTGATACATTTTGCAAAGTGTATCATCTTAAATTGGAATCACTTCAATTTAATGATGGTTTAACACCCATTTAATGTGATTTGATCATAAATTTCATTCTCCCATATCTTCTTGTCTCTTTTTACTCCTCCTAGATGTAATTTAAGTTGGATTTAATGGACACTCCTTGGTATTCCAATTTCCATGATGCACAACTTGAGTTAGGACCCATCCTCTTGGTGTCCTCCTTTTCCATAATTCACACACCCAAAATCTCCTTTCCACACTAAAACATGTTTTTTTCTCAAGATTTGCATAGAATTTCTCAAAGCCAACACCTATTCTAAGACCCTACGGGAATCCTAGAGATTTTTAGGGCCCTAGGTTAGGGATGTCATGTGTCCCTACCCTAGGCCAGGGACGTAGTTTTCCCCTACCTAGGTTAGGGACACATTGCATTCCTAATCTAGGACCTATTTTGGGTCCCTTTCTTGGCCCTTGTGTCAGGGTTGATTTGATGCATTATTTTGATGCCTGGTCAACTAGTAGGATAAATTTTATTTTTAATCCTTTATAATAACATCAAATTTCCTCATTTTTCATCTTCATACATCTATGAGTATCCAAGAATTACCTATAATTCCATCACATCAAGCACACAAATTTAGGCATTCAAGCCACCTTCAAGTCCATTCAAGGGGTTCCTTTTGTAAGTCATTGGAGAGGAGTTTTCTTGCATTCAAGGTGATTTAAAAGAACTTCAAAGGAATTTATTTGGTGAATTCATCATCTATCTTTCATGTTCATGACATAACTTTTCAAAAGATGGCTTCCAACATTGGTGATAGTGGAGCTTTTTATCAAGAAACAACACTCATCCTTCTTCTACATTCATGACTTGTTGGTCTAAATAAACTTGGTAAAGTGAGCTTATTCCATTTCATTGATAAATCCTACTATTGTGACATGAATTTTTTCATTTACTTTATATTTCTAGCATTGAAAATTATGTCAATTTCAAGGTTATTTCCTAAACAAGGATTCAACTAAGGAGAGCTAATCATCAACAAAATAAAACCATTTTTCTTCTAGGTTACAAATCTTGGAAGGAAGAAAAGAGTGTAGATTCAAATACCATTTTCATACAACTCTATGGATTCAAAATCTATTTTTTGATTGGAAACATAACGTTAGGGTAATATTTCATCTTCACCCTTCAAGATTGGCCCTATCCTTGATTGATACCACCCCTATAGGCTGACTTTGACTTGGAGCTGAGGATTTTTTTGGTTTTATAGATCTTGAAATTTCAAGTCTAGAACTAGGCATTTACACTATTTAAATTAGTAATAAGGGAACAAATTTAGATACAATATTCCATTCACTTTTTGAGGTTAGTCACTTATTTTCTTTCATTTCAAAAAATATACTTTTTATATCTATAGTTTTAATTTCATTCCATAGCTCTTGCTACGTTAGGTTTTCATATTGCATTCCTTCTCTAATTCTATACACATTAGATCTATTTTTTGCATTATTGCTACTTCATTTTGACTGCATTAATCTACTTAGATCTAATTACCATAGAGTTGAAATATAAAGGAAAATCCTCCTTAACTTCTCTTTGAGGTATAAGGGCCCCCACAACCCAAAATATGGAGTCACTGAGAGATTTCCAATAGCTTCACATTTCAGCATATACATTTTGGTGAACTTGACATATTACCCCCTTATCTTGGAGTTAGATCTTTCTCTCTTGTAATCTCTTTTATCTTTAATTATTTTTAAAAATATATCTCTTTTGATTTCTCTTTTCATTTTGTATGTATTTACTCTCATTCATATTACATTCTATGCTTTGTGATCTAGTTCATACCTCAAGGTTAGATTACCTTTATGTGATCTTCCTCTTTCCTTTCTTTGTATATGATCTTTATTATCTTAAGCCCTACCTATATCATTTTTGTTAGGAGAATTCATAGGCTTGTGGATCCCTTTGATTTGGAATATTCAAGTCCCCTCTATTTAGAAACCTTGATTATAATTTAGGTTCCTCCGATCTTTGTCCCTCTATGGATAATAACTCCTCCCATTCATCTCATGATAAATAAGAGAATTTGAAAGTTCCTCTTTCCCAAGTCCATAAGATTTCTATTTATAGTGAAAATATGAAAAACTATCTTATTTAATATAATCATAATATTAATATTATTGGCACACTCAAAGTTGTTAATAAAGTAGTCCATAATGATGAGGATGGTGTTAATATTTGGCATGGTCTTACTCACCTTGTTCGTTCCCAATTTTAAATATTTTATCCATGTTGCATCTAACTTGGGTATGGCTCCACCCATCACTGGTATTAAGCCTTACTTTCCTATTTCCACTTAGATATATCTAACATTCCTACCTATGTTACACCTACTATGACAACATCTATTCAACCATATAATCCTAGTAGTATGAGTCTTCATATTTATTATCTTTCTATGAGTTTTCTACCTACTTCATTTCCTACCTTACAACCTTCATTCCATAGTTCCTTACACTTATCCTAATCCTCCTACTACTATAGTACTAAGTTTTCCACTCATAGCACCTTCTATTCCTTCTAATTGATAAACTCCTATTAGTGTATCCAATATGTCAATGTCACCTATCTATTCTAATACTTCCACCATTATTGGCCTTGCTAAAATCATCTCTTCCTTGTAGCACTAACTTTCTTCCTTAACTCAATCCAAATTCAATGTGCCTATATGTGATATGGATAGTCCTTTATCCCTAGACATCATTCGTGCCATATCCACTCAACAAAATTATATGTCTTTCCTTGATACTTATAATGGTAAGGGTGATCATTCTCAACTCCTATTTAGTTATTATGCACATGACCATAGGATTTTAGTTAAGTTATTTTCTAGTAATTTTCATGAAAAAGACTTACAAATCCAAAATAATATTTATCCTTAAGTACATATTGTTAGATTTAAGCATTGTCATGCTCAAATTTCTTATCCTCTACCTAATATTGATATTCAATATATTCTTATTTCTATCTTATAAAAATATATTATGGAAAATATTCTTCTTATTAAATTTTTCTCCTTTTCATAACTTTATAAACCACTTTATTATTATCAATTAGAAGTTGTAGTGCCTGCCCCTGGTTTGCATTTTGTTATCATTGCTGAGTTCTTTTAGAGCTAGTTTCATGTTGATGGTTAGTAACATTATTATGAGATTATCAGATATTGTGCCATGGATTCAGTTGATATGTAATGAGATTACTTAGACTCTACATTTCATATATGTATGATGATTATTTTCAATTTTTGCAGTTATTAATAATGATTAGTAAGATGATTTATTATCATATATGTTTTCTTATGGATACTTACCCCATACTTGCATGTGTATGGTGTGCGTGTTTGCTTTGTGTGTTTACTTTTGTATGGTGTGTCTGATGTGGTTAAGGAAGGGAGTCATAGTCACCTGCTAGTCGGAATCTACACGATGCACCACTTCCTGTCATTGCCTATTTAGTTTAGTATATATTGTGCTTGTACATGCATAGTTTTTATGCAGGTTGCAGGTATCGGGTATCGACTTTCCTGAATTGTCAGGATGAGTGTACCCTATCACATTATCTCAATGATAAGAGAGGGGAGATAAATTCTCAAGTTCAAATTCCAACCCTTTAAGCCATTTGTTCTAATTGAAAAATTAGGACAAGTATTTGAGTTGAGTACCCTCTGAATGCGTCAGATGATGTAATTCGTGATATAAATCCCTTGGTTTGATTTGTATGTATATTGGCTATGATGGGTTTTTCGTATTTTTTACCTTTGTGAGTCTTTGGAGTATTTTCTATTAATTAAGCCTAATTAAAAGATTTAGTTAATGATTTAATTTAATAGAAAATTAATATGGTATTTTAATATTTATTTTATTTAATTAATTGGGAAATTAATTAAATTGGAAGATAAAAGTTATAATATTAAATTTAGAATGTGACAATATTTATTTTAATAATAATATATTTGAAGCTCATTTTTAAATAGATGACTAAATAATATTATTATTAAAGCTAATAAATATTTTAGCAATAAAGTTTTGGAAAATGAAATTTAAAAGTGAAAAATATATCTTAAATTATTAAAAGATTCTAAATCTCATATGATTAAAATATAAATATATTAAGATTGAAAAGTGGAGATATTAAAGTTAGTGCATGAGACTTAATAAATAAAATTGGAAAAAGTAAAGTAAATTGAAGTTATAAGCTTGCATGGAAATTAACATGTGTCAACAACACGGGGGTTAGTGCATCAATTAAGCACAAGGTGTCTACAATTCTATGACTCATCAAAAAGAATTGGAAAAGACTCATGCCTAGTTGGTGACACCTTTCAGCAGTTTCAAGAAGCATTTCAAAAGTTTCTTGAGAGCTCTTGATATTCAGGCATTCATAGAAGCTTAAAAGAAAAGCTTAATGGAAGCTACAAGTTTAATGGAAGCTACAAGCTTAATGGAAGCCACGAGTTACAAGCAAAAATAAAAGCTTCAAAGCTTACATGCATGGGAGAAGATTCATATGCTCATATTTTTTCTACTTGCTTCTATGCTCCTACTAGCACTTCTAATCACTTGGAGGATTCGATCGGCTTGGATTCTTGGAAGAATTGTGAATGATGGAGAAGGAAGGGATTTTCTATGGACTTCTGAGGCATGGCAAATTAGCATCAGTGTCCAGGTGCACTCGTGATATTCTCGTATTTCTTTTGTACTCTTTCTCTTCCTGTCTTCATCATATCTATTTTATGTGTCTGAATACTCTCTATGATTGAATCTACTATTTGAAATTGGAATCAAGATATTTTATTTGGTTGAGAAGAAAATAATAGAAAAATCTTAGATCCAATTAAAGAGAAATAATTAGATCTTAATCGGGTTTGGGTTCGAATTTATATTGTGAAATTAGATAAACAAGATTTGGAATTAAAATAAAAATTTTATGGTGAAAATTCGAATGATTAGATGTAATCTTTCTATCAATTATATTTTTAGATGCATATGAACAAACCCTTTTATGGTTAAATTTAGAGAACAATTATTTTAAGAAGAAATTCTTAATTCATCACAAATTGTCTTGTCGCTGCCTCTTGGATAGACCCAAATTCAGTCATTTATAACTTTTTATCAGGATCGAATTTATTCGATCACTCTAGTTGAAATCGGTGGAACTTGGCCCTCTCCAACATATTTAAATTTCAGCCCGATCCAACGGTTCATTAGGGAGATATGACCGTCATACTGGAACCATTTTATTCAAGAACGGATGTCTCTTCATTTCCCATAACCAAGAGTTCTTTATGCTTAAACTTCACAAAAATAATATATCAAAGTAATATAATTAGAATTTAATAATTATTTAATTAGTCTAAAGACTAATAAGAATTTTCTAAATAAATTAATGAAAATTTTTAATGGAAAGTTTGTGGATGGACCTAATGGATAGATATATTGAATTCAATAGAGAATGGATGACTTTTAATATTAATTATTTAATGTATATTAAATAATATTTAATGTATATTAAATAATATTTAATATATAGTTAAGGGGTGGTAAAAGTGTTTAATGATAATTATTAAGAGACTCAAATTTTAATGATATTGGATTTAGATTTAAATAAGAATTATTATATTGACAAGGAGTCATAGTTACATTATAACATTGTTATAACATAGCTACGATTTGAATTATTGATATGCCTTAAAGGTTAGTTACATAATAACTAATGGGGCTTATGAAAATATAGTTTGATGAGTTTATTATTTATTAATGCTTGTTAGGTCTAACAAACTATTAATAAATAATGATTTAAATTGTTATCAACAAATTTGATTAGAGATAATCTATTGGAGATTATTTAATGAATTAAAGATATTATTGCAATCTTCCCTTATTAGAATCTTATTAATATGCATTAATTTTATATGGTCTATTATCTAATCTAATTAAATCAAATTTAATTAAGATTAGTTAATAGTAGAAGAAGTGTAGTTAATTATTAGTCAATCTAAGTAAATGGATTAAAAAAAAAAAGATTTTAATATAGTTTATATAGTGGACTTTTTATAATGTATATTGAATATTATTTAATATATATTAAACAATTTTAGAGTTGTTTAATGAAGATGATAATGTTAAGAATTTGAAGATTATTCATGTTAAAATCTACAATGAGTCTTATTGGTTTGTGATAGGGATCTTTTTCAAACAACTTTTGTATAGACAAAATATTATTAGAACAATTAGAAAATAGAGTCTAATGGTTGATTTTAATATTGATTAAATAATTGTAAGATGATAAGTTATATTATGTTGATTTAAATTTAGAAATTTTAAATGATATTGGATTAAGATTGAATTATTATGTTATTGGTTAATACATTTGAATACCTTAATGGTATTAAGAGTTAGCTAATGAAGTTCTATGTAAAAGTTCTCTAGATTGATTATTTATAGTTGTGATAAGTTTATTATTTATTAATGTTTGTTGGGTCTAACAAACTATTAATAAATAATAGTTTAAATAGTTATCAACTAATACGAATAGAGTTACTCTAAAGGAAATTAGTTAATGATCGAAGTACTGTAAAAGATATTAATCAAATTGAATTGGTTAATAATTTGGAGGAGTATCAATTAACTGAATCAACGTACATAAGAAAAATTTATTTGAGATAATAATACTTGGTATTAGGGATTTATTATAACTTGTTATTATTAAAATATAAATAGAAACTTTGTTGAAGAGTGATGAATTTGGTTAGTATAGAATTATTAATAAAATTTCCAGTATAGCTTGTATTAATTATTAACAAGATTATTATTATTGAATTCTTAATATGATCATTGAGTATTGAATTATAGTTGACTTTCAACTTATAGAATTCTAGTTGGTTATTAGTTAACTGATATTAATTGGAACGTTCCTATGGTTATACAATTATTAATTAAATCAATTAATGAGAGTTAATTAGATTTAATTAATAATTAAGTTATGTAATAGAGATTTAATTGATATAATTCTTTTAACAAGATTTTAGATTATCTATATCGAAGTTGATAAGTCTTATGACTTTAATTATGACTTTAGATATTATATGGTTGTCAATGATGATAACGATTAAATTAAAAGAATCAAATTTTAGTAATACTTAATTAAGTTTCTAATTGAAAACTAAAAAGATGTTAATAGGTCATGGATGGTGTGTAGAACCAGAATCAGTATGCAAAGAACATTAACAAATAAAGTAAACATTCACAAACCAAAAACTAAATTCACATATATGCTTAGACAAAGGAAGAAAACAAGAAGTGCAAACCTCACAAGAAAAAGCACTCCATGCTTTCTTGATTCTGTAGATGTGTCCTTTTGCTGTGGATGTATGCTCAAGATGCTCAAAAGCTGCTTCAATGGAGATGGGTAATGGAAAATTGGTAGCTTTGTGAGCTCTCAATTTGGCATTATAAGGGTAATATTGATGGCTTTGGTTCTCAAAATAGCATGGTAACTTTAGCTCAAAGATTGTTGATGAAATGGCTTGGGATGGGATTCAATTTATAGGCTAAGGGGTAGAGGGATGGAGGGCTTAGATGCAAGGATGGACGAAGGCTTAAGGAGGGCTAGGATGCACTCAAAGGAGAGCACATGGATTGTGCTTGTTTAGCACCAATGAGAAGGTGACACTTGTCACAAGGAGGATGAGTGTGAGAGGGTAGGGTAAAGGGTTGGTTAAAGTCATGATGAGTGGGGTTGAGTATGTAAGAGGGATGTAAGAGAAATGAGTGTGGAAGAGGGAAGAGTGTGGAAGATGGGTGTAAGAGTCATGAGTGGTATTGTAAGAGTCTTTTATGTTTTGTAAGAGCACTCATGACTTAGTGGTTGGGTTTTTTGAGGGGAGACTTTGGTTTGGATTAGGAAAGTCTTAAACTTGTTTAAGGAATGTGACAATATTAGGGGGTGGATTAGGCTTGGGTTTAGGATTAGATTAGGGATGTTAGAGATGTGCAAGTGGATGGCATTAATGAGGGTGGGTGAGTTAGTGGCTAAGCTTGGTTAGTATGGGTGGATGGGGTGGATTAGGCTAAATGGAGGATTAGAGATAGGTTAGGGGTTTTTGAATTTGAGGATTTCATTTATCAAATAGATTTATTTAATAAATGGGGATTTTTGGAATTAGATAGGAGAAAAGGATTTAATTGATAAATAATAGATTATTTGATTTATCAATTAGGACTATAGATAATTAATTAAATTAATCAACTAGGGGATGATAAAGGATTAATTAAATAGAAATTTAATTAATAATGCCTTTTTAGATAACTAAATAGGATTACTAAAATAGTGTAATCAAATTTAGGTGTCTACAGGTGTACCTATGTTAACGGATTGAGATAAATAAAGTTATAATCTCTTATTCAAAGAATGATAATTGGTCCTCTTATAATATAACGAATAATGATTTTAGAAAAGTTGAAAGGTTAATCAATTAGAATATGGATCATGGTTAAATAAGAGAAAAATTTAATTAAAGGTCAATGATGATCATTTTAGTAAATATTTATCCTTAAGTTATTCTTTAAATGTAATTCTTATTAATGGAAGGATAATATTATCGGGGAACAAACGGGTTGACTTGTAGGTCAAATGATGAAACTTGAGACACTTGAAAATATACTTGCAAACAGAAAATTGGAAACCTCTACACTTGATTCAACTATGTAAGATAGCAAAACCAAAACATGTGTTTGCATCGTGTATTCTTTATGCTTCTTGTTTTGGGTTTTTGGGTTGACTAGTGTTGACCAGTCTTAGGTTGTTACCAGAGGCTCGGGGGTTATGAGATGTGTTGGCATGTTGATCTTATTTGGTCTTGATCTTTATAAGCCCAACCATGGTAATGTGATTGTATGCTCTATGAAATGTTTTTATTTACTGATTCTTATTGTTCATCAGTCTTCATGTGTGAAGCTCAGATGTATGCGTATGAGACACTTGAGCTAATCATTTTTGAGTCATCGATCAGTTATCCTTAGATTACTTTCTAGTCACCATGATGGGACTAAAATGTAGATTTATTTTTTATGATGTCATGTTGTGACATGTTTGAGTCAACCATTTTGGAGTCTTCGATCAGTATGATTTTGAGATACTCTTGGTTGCTTGTTGAGAACCAATGATTATGGTGATTTATTTTGAGATATATTTTGGTTATTGAGAACCAATGGATACTTATGATTATCAGTAATGCCTTCAATTGCCAATAGAGAACTGTTGTGGTCATGATTTTCTATGGATGCTCTTCGGATGCTCATGGAGATTTGATGATTCTTATCTTGGAGATTTGATGATTCTTATTTTGGATATTTGATGCTTATTTGATGATTCTTTTTATGGATTATCTTTTGAATTTTCTTTACAATCGCTTGTATAGGACTGTGGTGATTTATGATTCCATGAGCCTAAGGTAGGTAATCTACTTGTAGTGTTGGGAAGTGGCTTGCAATAGGGGTCGGGGCCCTAAGAGGCTGCCAAGGTAACTCATTGTAAGTTGGATTAATAAGTGATAACATTCACACCTAATACTAACTGAATGAACCTAAAAAGATAAGAGTTTTGGTTCTCGCCCATGCCTTGAGTGCTTGTATAGGCTAGGATGGGAGTAGTGAGAATGCATGGTTGCGACCTTGCATTCCATAGTATACCTTGTCAATATGAGAGGATACTAGTGGCCGCATGAGATCTGTATGGACCCGTGGAGTTTAGCTAACTGCCAGGGTAACTTGTACCAGATAAATGCGATGACACTTTCCCACTTGCAGAATAGGTTTCCTACATGTCATTGTGTGCCTCTGGAAATTAGATGACGATTTTGTGTGTGTTAGAACCTTGAGTTAGTATACTTTTAGGATTTCTGGACTATAGAGATTTTTGCTATGTGCTATGGATAGCCTATTTGGGACTTGAGATTATCTTCTCAGCATGGTGGGAGTGGACCACTTAGGTACCACATGGTTGGGTGGTAGTGTATTTTTACTCTTATCATTTGAGATCTGTCTGAGACACCATGGCTGGAGTATTCTTGGTTGGTATTTATCTTCATTCTATTCTTGGATCATTATGATTGATGAAATACCTTATGATGGATGTATTTATTGGTATGTTTCTTATATTGATGATTTGCATATGTTAGATGATGTTACCTTATGCTTTACTTTGCATATTAGTAGGATGTTTTTAGGAGTGACATTCCTACTATGTTAATAGTCGATGATCTCTTCGGTGCTTTGGAATGTTACACACGGAGGGATGGCTAGGATCCACGATGGTCTAATGATGCTATTTACGGTTGGGAGGAATTGTGTACTTAGTTTATTTTGTTTGATCTTTAGGATGGATGTATATGTCTTCTATGATGATGTATCATGTGATTATCTTTACTTTGATGTATCATGGATTAGAATAGGATGATGTACCTTATTCTACATATGTATATTCTTTGAGCTTGTCATACCCTATGACATGTACAGAGGATGAATGAGCATTTGAAATGTAATATTTAAACATTGGACTTATCATTATTATTTCATGTGGATGTTGTACTAGATGGATTTATGTATGTAATTCAATGTTAAGGGATCTTTAAAGAATGTAATCGGTTATGTATGTTATGTTTACTTTCAGATGGACATTGCTATTGCTTCCATTATTAAGTACAAGTTATATGTGGTATTTAATTTCATGTTATTTTTTTTAAAAAAAAATGTTACCAAATTTAGTGAAATTCTGGGTTAATTCTTTGGATCCCTTGGCGGGGCATTACAGAAGTGACTCAATTTGAGAGAACCACTGTAGTGGCTCCTGTACTAGTTGATAAGAGTCATTATTCACCTAGAAATAAAAAAATTCAAAACCCTAAAACTATGTCAAGATAAATGAAGAAACCAATATATAAAATGAAGGGGTAGCTACTGCATCCAAAAGTGTTGTTTCCTCTTCCTCTATGTTTTGGATAAATTGTAAGCTTATCCCTCTATCTATATCTTTACATTCTAATATGGGAAGGTTAGTAAATTCTAATTTTATTTCACTTCCTCCTATTGTGTCTCTTCTTCCTTCTAAAATATCAAATCCACACTTTGATTCCAAAACCTTTCGCCAATATTTTTGTCAATTTGACCATGATAATAACTAGTGTTTCACTAGACATTTACATCATGACTTTAATGAATCTAGTGATACTTACATTTTGAATTTTAATGGTTTCATTTATCTACTTCATGGTTTCATTTATTTATGTGTTTAAATTTATGGTAAAGTGATGGATACTACTTTTGTTATCGTTCCTACTTTCGATCGATTTCAAATGAAGTTTGGGTTACCCTGGTTGACTACCTGCAAACCATTTCTTCTCCTATCCATAAATGTGTCAAGTTCTCTCATGATGTTGAGATTAAGATTATTAATCATAGTCTCACCATCCTTATAAGCCAAGGTGTTAATCTCAAATTGGTTTTGACAATTGAGTGTATATACACTTAAGTCATTTTCTTAGTTCATGCCGAACAAGTAACATATGTCAAGCACAACATATAAGTTAGAGCATGTCGAGTAAATAGTGAGTGCCAAGTTGCTCAATGCTAAGTCAATCAAGTGTTGTTTAGATAGTGTATGCCAAGTAATTTAGGAGATGAGTAAGTAGTGCATGCCAAGCCATTAAGATGTCGAGTGACAACATTGAAGTCATAGTATGTGCTGAACACTAGGGATTTCAAGTGTCGAGCTAGATAGTTTTGTCATAGTTGTTTGTATTGGCATAACCTACTATGTAAACTATTTTTGAGTAGACTTAAAGATTGAATTAAACTATTTTGGTGATAAGGACAAATCTCAATTGGGAATCCCTATGTATTGCATAGACCCAATCAGGTAAAGAGCAGGTTTAAGTGGCAATATGGATGAATCACAACCATTGATTCATACCTAACCCTAAGTCACCTAGGTCTTCTTAAGGAGGACAAACCCTAAACTTCATATGTGTGAGAGAAGGAATGAATGAATGATTAAGGAGAGGTTTGCATGTGCAAACCAGGACATTCATGGTGACCAAGGCATGATCTAAATTAAAATTGTAGAATTAGTTAAAGAAGAACATCAAAAGGAATTAGTGAACAACAAAAAGTCATTTGATCAAGAAGGATCAAGTACATAGCATGATAGAGGTGATCTATCATCAAGAATTAGAGTGCTAATCACCAGATCAATATTGAGACATTCTAACAAGAAAATCAGTTAAATCTCTTAACAAAGTAGTCTTAACAGGCTATTTTGAAATCCTCTAAAAAGTTTCTTACTTAATTGTGAGTTGAATTCATTTAACCAAGCACACTTCTAATAGGGTGTTGAAATCCTTTAATAGAATAATACCTAATAGTCTTTGTAGGCATTTAATAGGACAAACCTTTCATAGGGTAGATCAAACATTTCATGATCAAATATTTTAACCTTCATTGGATACACTTTATTATTGTAGTAGTGAAGATTTGTGGGTGTCATCCACACCCCAGTTTTACCTTCTCATTAGAGCATTTCTGGGTAATCATATCTTGTGTCATATATGTGTGAATGCCTACTTATTTACATGCTTTAGATGCATGTTCTTTAAATAGTATTTTAGTTTACTTATTAAATGTATGAGATGGATGTGTGGTGAATATTTATGGATCAAAGTTTAAAGCACTGATTCACACCCCCCACACCCCTTCTCCCCCTGCCTCCCCCCCTTTAGATTTTTACCTTTCCTTTTGTAATTCCAACAATTGGTATTAGAGCCTTGTTCTCTAAAAGGGAAGCATAACAGCTTTTAGGAAAGATCTTGGAAATGGAAGTCTACAAGTTGGGAAAGTTTATTGAGAACTAGGATATTGGAATACATCTCATTCTATATCAATTGAATGAAGTAAGAGAAGATCTAAAGACATCAATGAGGAGAAGGAATGAAATTTCTATTTAGGAGAATGACACACAATACCAAGAGATGGACACTACTAAGCTATTTCCAAATGGAAACTCCAATGAATTTGATGCAACAATTGTAGATCTAATAGAAAAGAATGGAACCCTAGCTAAAGAGATCAAAAATCTTAAGATAGAGCAAGAATCACCAGCCATCTTACTATGTGAAGTGACTGGACAAGAAAAGAAAGCTATGGAAGACAAAGCCATGGTTGAAGATGAGAAAAGAGTTTTGACCTAGAGACTAGAGGAGAAATCATCAGAGGTAACCAAGATTACCAACATGCAATTGGAAAATTTCAGATAAATGATGATCACAAATCATGAACTAAATGCCCTAGACATTAAAATAACAACACTAAAGTTTTAGAATTAATTGTTGATCAATGATATAAAAAGGGAAAAGGAGTTTGCTAAAAGTCTCAAAAAACCAAGTGAAGCTATCAAGTACTTTGAATAATTGATAAGGTATCCTAGATCTAACAATAATACATCTGTACTAGGATACACAAGTACTGAAGAAGGAGAATCATCCAAAAATGTTGTAGAATGAAGCAACAAAGATAAGAACTCAAAACCTACTTGTCATAATTGTGGTAAGAAAGGACATATTGCCAATTTGTGCAGGAGCAAGATTGTAAATCATAATGTTAAGAAGAAGAGCATGGGTAACTTCCATAAGTGAAAAAAACAAGGTCATCAAGCACATGAATGCAAAACCAAGACCATGCACACTCAAAGATTTGAAGGATATTTTTATAACTGTCAGAAGTATCATTATAGAGATTTTGTCATGCTTGACCCTACTTCTTCCTGTTTCTCTTTATTCACTTCAGATGTTGTTTTGACAAAAGTTCTTTGGCTGGGAGATTTTATATTTTGAACACTGTTTTGTTATATCAGATAGGTTAGTTTTGGTTTATGAGATACATTTTTAGATGGATACTTCTTTTATGTTTCAATTGGACTGTATTTAAGTTTACAGCTGTTCAATTTTAGTTGTAGTGTCGTTTTTTAAATGCATCACTTGACTTCTGAACTGAATCAGTTATTGTCTACTATTGATGTTTTCTTGGAATTCTGTTAAAAGGATGTTGTAAAATTCTTTTGTGTTTATGTAACTGAGTATATGTTTTTGTAGATATTAAGCTTTATCTTATTGATGGAACAACAAACATATCTGGTACTTGTATGACAAATGCATTCTGAAGTTATTGGGAATTTCTCAGATATATTGCTATCTTTGTCATTTTCGAGAAATTCATTTCATTCCTTTGTAAGTTCTTGACTTGTGAATATATATGGATATAGGGATATTTTGATTAATCACACACTCAATTCATATAACCATGGGTGTGAAATAATGGCGCATATATTTACATGGTTTCTAGTGTGGAGTAATGGTTTTGGAGTTTTCAATGTTTAATGTTATGGCAATTATCTATTAAGGTGATTGTGTTATGTTTATTATACATATTTATTTTTGAATAAAGCCCATCAACCCTAAAACCCTAGAGGGTTTCGCATGCTTTGAAAAGGTAAAAGATGTTTATTGTTTTATGGCCAATTTGGTGGAGGCTTAAAGGGAAGCTGTATGCACGACTCAAAGGGAGTTGTAGTTTTATTAATTGCTCCATTATTGAGGCTTTATTATCCTTGAAAGAAAATCGGCCATTTCTATTTGAAAATGGATTTCGATGGTAATGACCAGTATTTGGGCCTTTTTCCTCTGTTTTGAGTAACACCTGTGTGTTGTTGCTAGGTTTCTGGCAAGATGTGGGGTTTTCGTTGGAAGGATTTTCTTGCTTATGTAATTGAGCAAAAGGGAACTCAGTGGAAGTTTTCTTGCGGTTGGAAATTTGGTTTCTGTTGTTTTGCATTGTGGAGATTTTGTTCTGATTGGGGCTTTAGAGTCGAGCAGAATTTTGGAGCTCTGAGTTGAATGTTTTTCTTCATCTACTGAGTTTTGAGGTAGGGGGGCATTTCTAACTCAATCCTTTCTGTTTATGAAGTGTTAATTTGTGGAAGGAATAGAGATCTGTTTGTTTTTAAAAATAGATACCTATTGATACCCAAGTATGGGTATTCACAGGACTGGGCATTTGGAAGTGTCGAGCTCTATAAATATGCATATTTGGCTGTGGGTAGGGGTATATTCTTGCACTGTGTGTGTATTTGGGTTTTTAATGTTCTTTAAAACGGGTTTTCCATTTCAATTTTCATATATATGAGGATTCCTTGTTGAGTGTTCTTCTCTGTGATTGTTGTTGACATTATGTCATACAAATAGCATACGACATGGGATATAGTTATGAAATGAACTGGGTTTTAGTTTTGAACTCGGTCTATGGTAAAAACAGTTTCTAGATATATATTTTTTAAACTTGTGTTTAGTTTATTAGAAATGGGTTATAGTTTTGTTTTATACTCGTAGAGATGAGCTATGTGAGAAATCCATGCTCTCGATAGTTAGTATGTGGGCAGATTGTGTAATAACATATATGTGTTTATTTGGAAAAACTTTATCAAAGCTCACTTGAAACTATATATATATGTGACAGGCTCAGCCTCAGTCACAGGTTCACTTAAAATTCGAGCTCGTAGTCACAATCTAGAGTCGAGCCATTTTGTCAAACGAATGTCAGGAAACTTAATAGTATCATTCTTTTTTATTTTACATCGTCATTGATAGCAATGTTTTTTTTAAGTTAAAGGGGGAATGATACTTTAATAGCATTGTAAACAATAGTTGTTGTATTGGTATGATTAACCGTAACTTAGGCTCTTTGTTGAGTAATGAACTGGAAACGTTAATGAAGTTAGAGGGTCTTGGTGACAGAATGATTTGAGATATGTAATTGTCATTTTGTTTTTAAAATGTAAGATGAATAGTCGACACTCGTTTACATTGCATAGGAAACACAATTTTTGTGTGAGTTAAGTGTTTAATTTAAACTGTTAATCGACACAGTATTTGTTCTTTAGGTTGTATAGTTGGTGTGAACTTAAGTCGATAAGGAATTAGTTGAAACAAACATTTTTTTTTTACTTAATGGTTTTGCATACTTAAATCATTGGTTATGTAGAGTTTCGAGCTTATAAGTTATTCTATGCTGGGATGAAAATGGATTATAGTAATCTGTCAACGGTGTTATGTAAAGGCATAATTAGGATGTTGATTATTATAGTTCGAGATACAAAAGTAATAATGTAATGTGTTAAGATGATTCTATAATGGGTAATCTTGCAATTAAATATTGATACTTGGCTAAGATGTGGATTTTGGATAAACACGAATTCAGTCCTTTCAGTACCATGTGTTTGATTTTAATTCAAGGTATAACCCAATCTGAATGCTGATTGAATGTAAAACTTATTGAATGGAATTTTTGTTAATGACTCTTTATTAAAGCATTAACTAAATCTGGATATTGTAGAAATGGTCAGTTGTGTTAAATTTTGTTATGTAGTATTTCAATACGTATTATGATGTCTAAAATGTAATAGAAATATTTTAAAGTTATATTCAATTGTTATTTGATTTTAGAATTATTTTCGTTTATTATTGTTATAAAAGTTGATTTCAAATAAAGATAGATTTATGATATTTGTGGATGAAAATCATTTAAAGCAAGAATATCATAATTACTTTGATTCTATTATCTTAGTTATCTTGAAAGATTAATTTAGTTATTACGACAGTAGGATTCAATTTTATAGTATTAAGATTGGTAAATATTACTTAAGGGTTAAGTCAGTTTGATTATATTTATGGATCTTAGTATTATAATTTGCTTCTTTTGTCATAAGTACCTAAGTTACTTTCAAAAATTAACAGCAAAAGATAAGTTACAAATAGATGAAGAATGTAGTATCATGTAGTATACTAAATTGATATTTATTACATGTACATTCTTAGAATATCTATTTGATGTGTATTTTAAGAATAGCTGTGATGAACATATATTGGGGTGGCTGAATTTGGTTTATCCTATTCAGTTAATTAATTCAGTGAAAAATTTAAAATGTATTGGGTGGGTTAATTACGTATAAAAGATAATTGGCCTTACCTATGACTTAAACCTATAAGGTTAAGTATGGAGAACAAGGCTTATCTCTATTCTGTCGTTGGCAAGTATAATGGAGAATTTCGTTATGTGATTGACTATGAGCATACCATTCATGGATGCAGTATCTTAGTGCCATAATGATGACACCTCAGTATATATGTGTTTCATTTATGAGTTATTCTTAGTGCGAGTTTAATTTAGCATTGTAAAGTAATTGTTTACTTCTTGCATATTAATATCAGATTTGCACTATATTAGATGGAATAGAAATCTGCATTTTGATATGTATATGTTGGTTCTAACATGTGTGCAGATGGATATCTCTTTTAAATCTCAGTGTGTACTGAGCCCCTTTTTGTTTCATGTTGCAATGTTGTGTTTGTTCATAGGTGTAACAAGTTATTTAACCAGTAGCTAAAGACGTCCGTTGAAGTTACTACTTGAATCAACATTTAGGGTTCCTAGGTTGGACATAGGTGTCTAGAGATGAAATTGCATTTCATGATAGTTCTGAACTCTTTATGTATTCTTATTGTAATGGAAATGTATTTGGAAGATATTCTCTTTCATTGGGAATTTTTCTGTATAAGTGTGATTCAATCCTTGTATTGGAACTTTTGTTGAGATGATTTAAATAATAATAAAATTATTGCAATCATTGTTCGTCCTTTGTTTCAAGTTTTGTTTTTTTTTTGGTAGTGAGTTATAGATTTTTATTGCAGATCCAAACCCATGTGATCATCAAACAAGCAAACAAAGATAAAGAACAATGACAACTCGTATAGCTGGTATTATACTACAAGGTGTATTTATCACTACTATCAAGAGTTTGGACATGTTCCTAATAACCATATATTAGAACATATTTTAGGAGTGACTACAAAAATTCATTGATTCAAACCACATGTTTTAGTTGTTTGAAGACTGGTCACATCAGCCAATATTGTCCAACAAAGTCAAAAGTGCCAAATTGTGAATTCTATAAATGCAAAGGAAAGGTAGATATTGAAAATGTCGTAAATGAGATGAACAAGACATGGAAGAGAAAGGAGGAATGTAGCAAATCAAGTGCAAATGGGATCACTTCACCTAATGGGTCAGGTGATCACACCTTATTAAACTAAGCAATCGAGAGGTATGTGGGACAGATATTTAAAAATTTATACCATACATAAGTTCCAAGGATCTAACTCTGAAAATATTACATACACATGAATAGAGATGCAAAGTATTATTATAGATCAAGGAAAATATTTAAAGTTTTGTCAGCTTTTTCATATTGTTGCCAAACATGAAAAGTTTCTTATGGTTGTGGAGTGAAATGTTAGTGGATGCCGAGCTAATAGAATTGGTTAGTTTAGGCCAAGCTCATAATGATTGTTGAGAAAATGGAAAGACATATGCATGCCAAGTGAGCTAGGAATCAGTTGATGCTAGCTTACAACTATGTAAGAACTTAGCATTAATTGTAGTGTTTTAAGGGCTATTTGATCAATTTCTACTCATTTAATATCATTTGAAATCAAGAAAGAAGATGAAGAGCTAAAGGTTAACTAAAGAATTTAATATAAGAATTTTCAAGAGATTTGAATGGCTATTTGACACCGTTTCATCAAGATTTGTAAGGTATTTATCATGTACTAAGTTACACAGTTTCAAATTTTGTAAACCCTAAATTTATGTGATGGCATCCAGCTCTTCAAAATTAAAAGGTGTAGAGGGAAAAGAAGTCTTAAATGCTTAGTTAATTAGTAATGAGATTAATAAAACTATTTTCAAGACTATTCTAGACATAGCATATAAGTAAGATCCCTCTGGTGTGTTGTCTATGATACCACCACGAGTCTTAATAATACAAGATATTAGGAATTGTTATAATTGCAAGATTATAAGCATAGGTGAAATGGAAATTAGAGAAGCATATGGAAGACTATGTGAGAATGGAGTATTGAAGGCAGAATACAACATTGTTGAGAAGAAAGGGTTAACTCATGACCTAGATTTTCTAAATGTTTTTAAAACTGAATGGATCAAGATTGTTTTAAGCATAATTCATGATAGATCAGTATGGTTAGATAATGATCTTTTTAGAATCACAAATAAAATTGATCATAGGGTAATAGGGCATCCAACCCTAGATCAGCCAAAGACTATGAGAAGTGAGTTGAAGGAAGTCATTGAAAAGAACAAAACAGTCGTATGGAACAAAAGGGGTATGACCATTGATACAATCACATATCCCCTCATAAGTTTTATTAGTCAAGTATATTAAATAGTGTGCCTTACATTGTAGTGGACATAGGCTACAAAATTGTGAAGAAAGATTATACTTATGATCTTGCCAAGTTGCAGTTGCAACATTTGATTGAAATCTTGGGAGCAATAAGGAAAACATAGAGTGCTTAGTGCCGATTGGATCTATTTTGGCATGTATTTCCTTCTATGTATAGAGTACATTTCCTACTTGTGGTAAGGTTGCATGGAAGAAAAATAGATCAATTGTAGTACAAATAGGAGAATTCATTGAACAACTAGGCAATAACTCTAAGTTAGTAATGACTAGTTATTTTGAAGATTTCAAACAATCTATGAAGAAGAGATTAAGAATGCCAGTCTCACTAGAAGAAAAACATTATGATGAATTTTTCTTCCTAGTTGACATTGATCACACATATATTCAAGTAGAAATTCCTAGAGTGAGATGGCTAAGGCCATTAGATTATGAGATAAATATTGATGAGGCCTCTGCAACAATCACAACATTACTTGCAGAAGAAGGGACAAAGAAGCCACAACATTTGGTAACTGTGAATTGGCCAAATAAAAAATCACTATGAACTTGAAGAATACCTTTGTAATCAAGAAGAAGAACAAATTGTTATATTAGGATTGGCTCTCGCATAGGCTTGTGTACTTTTCTTCTTGTCAGCCATTTTCTAAGTATTACTCACCAATAAGCACTAGCTTCAAAACCTTGACCAAGTTGCCACTCTATTCTAGGAAAAAATATATAATGCAATAACTTGTTGACTTAGGAAAAATATCATGAGATACATATGGATTAATTTGACACATACAAAGAAACCAATCATAAAATATCTGGGGTTGTAACTCTTGCTTTGATAGATAAGACCCTTTGTGAGGACTGTATATGTTAGTGTACACCTGTGGTGCTCAGGGTTTTCTCTTTTCTTTTAAATTCTCAAGGTTTTTCACTAGAAAAGTCTAGTATAACCATGGGTAATTTCTAAGGAATCTGACAAAATGCATACTGACACAACCAAAGAAATTGCAATAAATGCTATACATAAACATGTGTTGTACAACTCCCCAATAGAGTCACCATTTTGTTAGTGTTTCTACACTATTAAGCAACAAAATACTTAATACCAAGATCATAAAGATCACAAAAACCTAAGGATTAGCTACTTCCCATAAAAAATTATATGTGCTTCAGATTTGGACCCAACTTCAACAAAATCATGAAAGATTTTCTTCTCTTTTCGCTCTGCAAAACCAAGGCAGGTGCACCTGAGGGATGAAAGATTTACAACCTAATACTACACACATATTTCACTCATTCCATGAAATTCTACAACAATACACATCCCTTACAGCAAATTGGTCACAATTCTTCTTAGATCTACAAATAATTCTAGGCAATTGCAACTAACTAAGACATAGAAATTACATGTAAACAAGTGCTAACCATCTTTGACATTCTTCAAACATTAAAAGAAAATTGATTTTGATCTTAAGCTTGATTCTTATTAATGATTTCTCCATATGTAGACTAAACTAATTGATCAATGCCTCATCCATTGGGATTCAGAGTCTATTCAATTTGAGACCTAATTGACTACATTACAATCAATATTTTTAGCAATTCTCACTAAAACTCATTCTTACACATATCCTCTCTACTACCATGGAGATCCTAACATATTCAATGAACCATTTACCTACTTCATTGAATTAAAACAAATAGTGAAAATGATATGGAACTTATTAATTGAATAAGCTTTGCTCATGCAATTTCAAGATAGCAAGGTAATAAAAATGGAGACAAGATTCAGGAAAGAAAGATATGGGAAAAACTCATCCTTATATTAATTTCCTTCAAAAATTGTATAACAACTATAATAGAACTCAAAATGACTCAAGATAAGACATCAAGATCCTATAACATTAATGTATTCTCAGATGCTTTTAGAGAAAATACATCATAAAATTTGCATCAAGACTAGACTGAACAAAACTTAGTAAAACTAAAGTTATGCAATGACTTAGACCTCCTCTCTAGCCTTGGGATCTCACTTATATAGTGTGAGATGCAACAAGCTTTAGGCTTAGAGAGGACCGACAGTTGTCCTTAAGACAAAAATATATTTACATTGTTACTATCATAAAAGACAAAAAATGGTGCAACAGAATGGTTTACATTATGAATATTCTTTTGTAGGGACCACTTCTATTTCACCCTTTTCTGCTTCTTTATTGCTAAGAATTTAATGGTTGGCTTTATGGCTATTGTAGTTCCTTAAAAGATGTAGCCAATGGAACTGCACATGATTTATCTAACTTAGGTGACTGTAGGGTTACTTTAACTCAAGAACTTCCATCCTCATCATCACATGCTACCAAAATTATAGTTACCTCTGATTCTTCTTTTGTTGTAACATCAATTTCAACCTCAATTTTGGTAGTTGAAACTATTTGTCTATTCTCGTCTTCTTCCACTTGTACTAATGTATCAATTATTTGGATTTCATCTTGATCAAAATCAATTTCATCAAGTTCTAACTATCTAGCATGGATAAATTCTACCATCCACTTGCTAAAAAGTATTTCATCTGGCTAGTTAAAGCTTAGAATATTCTATTGCCTTTTAATTACATATTCCCCAATTCTATCAATTTCAGCAAAATCTTTCCTCTAAGAATCATAAAATAACTGTACCTTTACAATTTCTTTAGTTGTAGCTGCTCACCATGCATTCCCTTTCTCATTAATGACATTATTCATTTGAAGATAGAATAAGTGATCCAATTCCTGAGCCCATTCTTCTTCATTTGTCAATTTATCCCTTTTGTCTATGGCATGTGGGAAGAGTCTAAAATTAACACTCTTATATTTTTCTACATAATTAATGATCCTCTTTTGTAATTCAACTCTTTTATCATCAAATTTTAAGAGATCACTAGCAATATCATTAGTCTTTTCTATATGCTCACAGGATAAACTAATAATAGAAAAACATAAAAGAGTGACCTCTTTACTCCTTTTACTCCATTTGTTGACAATTGGCTTCAAGGATTAATCATTTTCCTTTATCTCATCCCAAATAATTATTGTCTTCATTAGTTTCTCATAAAATGATGGCCAATCAATTTTATTAACTAAATTAATGAGAGCTTTCCTTAGTTTATCCTCATATTGCACATTAAGTTACTTTTTTCCTCTTCAAAGTCTTTTGCAATGATAGGGTCTATCTCCCTACCCTTTTAATCAGCTATAGTAAGGTCAAAAGATGGCACATGAGGCTCTTTTGGTACTCCTTCAATATCAACAGTAGTAGGAACAATGTCCCTTTCCCCTCTAATTTGTCTTTGTTGTTCTCTCAGAGATGCCTCATCATCTATTCTAAGGGAGTCTTAGATGGTGAATATTCTTTAGCATGAGAAGATGATATTTGTTCCAACCTCTATTTCTTGAGGGCATTTTTATCAGGTGGGCTTTCTGATCTTGGCCTCTTGTATGGAGGAACATACTATATATTCTGAGCCACTACATACAAAAATCCTCTTCTACAATGTGTATTGGCTCAAGGTCACACTCACCCTGCTAGCCAGTCCTCTCTCCACCTCAATAGCCCTGTCTAGATATGTTTTTCCTAAAATTTCCTTTTTTTCATGTAGTGTTTGCATGATTCTAGTAAAGTTATTCATTTACATATCTATTTTTACTCCCCAATGTTTCTTATCAGCTAAGGGATCATACTTTAGCTCAAAGACATTTATGAAATCTAAGGATTTGTTGTAAACTATCCACTTTTCTTTTTTGACCTCCTACTCTTGCAATGAGAATTTATTCCTAATTACATCCTCAAGAAAATACACAGTTTGTATCTAGGCCTTAGCCTTACTCCTTTCTTTGAGGAGGTCATAGAATCCCTCTAAATCAATAAAGCAAGCATGGGATTGGGCCATCTGATATTTATCTAAGAATTTCCCCAAATTTCTCCATCCCTTCTTGACAAACACAAAATCATGAATGATAGTAACTATTTGAAAGAAAGTACCTTTCGATCTTCCTAACAAATCCATCTCATCAAATAATCCAATTTGCCATAATAATTCTACAATTCTTACCTTCAAAGGCACCTGGTATGGTAACACATGGGGTTTTCCCAAGAAGCTATAAACTTTAAAAATAATAGAAAAAAACATAGGGAATGATATCTCCACAATTGTGGCTTACCAATAGTCCCTTAGAATGATCTTTAGGTATTATCAATTCTAATAAGGACTATGGTAGTCTAGGGCTATCCCCTCTCAATAATAATCTAAGCCTTGAGAAAAAATACCTGTCAAATCTGACAAAACTAGTATCAGTGACCTCCCATGTCATGTTTGCACTCCATAACTAAACTGAGAGCCTTTCTCCATCTCTTTCCAATTCTAGTTTCATTTCTTTGGAGAAAAAAGTTACTCCTTTATATAGGTAGATATACGTTAACATTGAGTACTAGAAAAAAGGCCTATTACCCTTAGCTTGTGCTATTCCAATTAGACCATTGTGAATTTCTTTAGCTAAGAAAGAAAAAAAAATCTAGAAATGAACTCATTCTATACTACAAAGTTTGAGTGATGATAAGAACAATAGAGTCTTGGATGTGATCTTTCTCATCCATACTAAAGATTTTACAAAGAGAAAAGTATAAGGCATGTTCCCTAAGATTAAAATACTTCTTCAATAAGGGCTTGGGGTATTTAGTGTGACTAAAGGTAATGATCCAATCTTAACAAAATGCTATTGTAATGGTCCTCCCCTTGAATATACCCTTTGTGCATCATACCTAGCCTGAAAATCTTCCATGTCAATTTTTTCATGAACAACATGGTTAGGGTTTAGCTTGAATACTTCTCTAATCAGTTTGGGTGAAACCCTAAAAAGGTTATCCCCTACATGGTTCTTTACAACCCTAGTAATTGGATCATATTTCTTGGCCATGTTTGCTAGTAGGTCACCATCAAAGAAGACTCCAAGGAAAATCAATTTGCCTCTATTAAATTCCCATATATTTCTTATTGTAGTATCTAAATTCCATTATGAAAACCACTTCTTGAAAAGTTCTAAGCTTCCCACAAAGACTGTTGCATCCCTCAAGTAATTTTCCTTATCATAGAAACCCTCATTAACCAATAACCTAGGGTTTTCTAGAATAAATTCTCCACCCTTAGTTAATTCATTTACTGATGGATGCATTTGCTCCAGAAAATCATCATGAAGTTCTCTTTTCAAATAGTCTACTTTGCCAAAAAAATCCTTATGAGGAGGCATTTTTATTTACCCTAATATGACCATAATTTTTCAATTGTCAAAAGTTTTAAACAACTTACTTGCTCCTTTTCTTTGCCCTTTCATCTCATTAAATCACTCTACAAATCACTGAAAACCTTGAAAATTCTTCTCCTAGGTCTAGAAATATTGGTATTGTGATAATTTTTTGACCTTCTAGCTCAAAAATGGTAAATTCAAAAATTTACTATAGCATTAAGGTTGCTCGAAGTGGCACTAAACAGAATTAATGCATCTAATAGTCAATTTTCATGTTGCACCTTGAAATTTAAATTCCCTCCATCGATCATAAAGCATCAAATGACATGATTTGAATTTAGAAAAGTAGCATTAACAATTTGGAAAATTTGTCACATGTTAAATAGGTGTGTTCTTGCATCGTCACTAAGTGGTGAAGCACTGATTGTCAATCTTCCAAAGATTGATGATCACAAAAATTCTCATAACTTTGTAGTTCATGCTTTTAGAATCATGGTCCCACTAGTACACTCATTTTCCATCTTGGTGAATACAAGAATTGTCTTACCAATCACGGTGCTCCATATGATCATTCTTTTCCACCCTAACATGATTCAATAATCTCTTCAATGACCATTCCCACTTTGCCACATGGTGTGCAAGCACTTTAGTGCTTTGATTAAAGTTCCTTCACTTTTGTTTTGTAGGAATACGCTGCCCACTGATCTTCCAAAGATTAATGGTGTATATAGATCATGCCTCTTTTTTTAACCTAGTTAGCAATGTTAACCAATAAATGCATTGCTTCTTTCTAGCATATTTTGATAGTTGACACCTATACATACTACATTATTACCTATTAAAACTGTGGTCCCATGACCTCATAACATGCTACGTGGTGAGAAGGTGCTTGCCTACTTTATCTAAACTTTGATATGTTTCACATTGCAAGTAAGCACTACTCGTTGATCTCCTCAAGATTAATGATGTACCTATCTCACGCGCTTTGAACTATATCAAGACCCTTTTTGATGTCACTAAAGACATGTGTCGCCAGGGCGCTTTACTACTTTGGTTAAACTCTGCACATGTTTACAAAGTGGTAATATTCCCATTGTTGATCTTCTCAAGTTCAATGACTCAATGATATGATGTCCCAAAGTGACCCCACTATCCAACTCGACCAATGAGATTGCTAGAAATTTGAATATGCCCTAACAATTCTGAAAAGTTATGACGAATTTGGACATCTTGAGACTTTTGCAGTGCAGTAGATGAAATTTTGTCATGAAATGATACATGGCATAAAGGCACTCATCCACATTAAATAAACTTTGAGCAAGTTCATATTTTGGGCATGCGCCCACCATTGATCTTCCAAAGATCAACGGTTGGTAGGAACAAACCACCATAGTTAAAATGTTTTTCCAAATACTTAGAAAAATAACCATGGTTGGGGCATTGCTTATAGTAAAGGGTTTTATTTCATGAAAAGTAATAAAATAATTACATGAAAAAATGAAAACTTAGGATAAAGGCTTCCTGCATGATTTTATTAAAATATTACTTTCCACTAGTTTGAGGGCTAGGGCACCAAAACAAGGGTTTGTAAAATTTGAAAGATTTTACCTAGGGTTTTAACAAATTTCATAAAATTTTAAACACAAAGGTAAGGTTTTTTCACTATACAATGTAACAAAATACTTAGAGTGAAAAACTAGGCCAACAAAAGAAATTTTATTGCCCAAGTTTGATCTTGTAGCAATAACAATTAAGTAGATGGGCATACTTCAAGAGGCCTTAGCAAGAAAGAAACATCCAGAATTTCTCAAAAGGGAGCATAAGAAGAAGCAAGTTTTGATTGAGATCAAAGACATTTTCTTAGATGCATTTAGTCTTCCTAATCCAAATGAAACAAAGCCAATCATTGAACAATTGATCGACATAGTGGAAAGAGTAAGTGATACTAACCTTGATACTAATGCCAGATTATTAGAATGGTCTGAGAATAAGTTTCAAAACAAAGTGAATGAGAAGTCATCTAGTGATATAGCACTAACACAAGTTGTATTAGCAACTAAGGTAGAGAGTTTGAAGAAGGTACTCAAGAACATTTTCTCTCTATACACCAAATTGTGTAATCCTACACTCTTCATGTAAGAGATAAGGAATCACATCCTAAGCTTGGAAAGTCAAATGTATTCATTTGGAGCCAAATTGTCCATGAATTTAGCTCAAATTGAGAAACATTTTAGGACCCTTTTGCAAACCCAAATTCAATTAGCAACACTATAAGTAGATTAAGCCAACATAAGGGCTAAACTAATTAGCATCCAATCTAGACTAACTTCTCATATGGAGATCTTACACAAGGAGCTAGGTTATGCAAAAACACTTATTAAGAAAGACTCCAATATTTCTATATTAGATGGCTTAGTACACCTTGCTACTAAGTTGGCCATCCAAATTAAGTCTTTGGAAGTGGCTTGTGATAATTGGGATGCAGCTCTTAAAATTATTCTAAAGGTCCATAAATCCTTTTTGGACAAATACACTATTAGTGTATAACCAATTGACATCAGTTTCAAAAAGGTAGAGTAAGAGATAAGGGGGAGAAAAAAGAGGGAGTAAAGAATAGAGTAAGAAAATGGGGAGTAAGACTAAGCAGAAAATAGAGCAAGGAAGCAAAACACAATGAAAGAGTATCAATTGAGGCAAATCTACTAAGTAAGAGAAAGATTTTGATACAAAATACAGTATAGAATAGATCAAATGACTCAGGGGGAGTTATAATATTTTGAGGTATAACTCATGTTGCAAAATTTTGGTTTTTTGAAATTTTGTATAGAAGCCAAATAAGAGTTCATGTTATGCTTGCAAAAATAAGAGTATTAATGTATGCTCAAGTTTTTTTGACACTCATGTCAAAGAGGGAGTTTGTCAATTTTAGATTGGTTTTGAAAATTGAGTGTCTATACACTTGTGTCATTTACTTAGTTCATGCTGAATAAGTAGCATATGTGAAGTACAACATATAAGTTAGAGCATACCGAGTAAATAGTGAGTGTCGAGTCACTCAAGTGTCAGGTAGATAGTATATGTTGAGTGATTCAGGAGCCAAGTAAGTAGTGCACTCCAAGTCATTTAGATGTTGAGTGATAGCATTGAGGTCATAGTATGTGTCGAGCACTAGAGACTTCAAGTGTTGAGCTACACAGTTTTACCATAGTTGCTTGCATTCATACAAACTACTATGTAAACCATTTTTTAGTCGACTTAAAGATTGGATTATGATATTTTGGTGATAAGGAAAAATCTCAATTTGGAATCCCTATGTATTGCATGCACACAATTAGGTAAAGGGAAGGTTTAAGCGGCAAAATGGATGAATCATAGTCATTGATTCATACCTAACCCTAAGTCACCTAGGTCTTCTTAAGGAGGAAAAACCCTAAACTTCATATGTGCAAGAGAGGGAATGGATGAATTATTAAGGATATTTTTTCATTCACAAACCAAGACATTAATGGTGACCAAGGCATTTTGATCTGAATTAAAACTATAGAATTAGTGAACAACAAAGAGTCATTTGATCAAGAAGGATCAAGTACATAACATGATAGAGGTTATCTATCATCAAGCATCAAAGTGCTAATCACGGGATCAATGCTAAGACATTCTAACAGATGAATCAGCTAAATCTCTTAATAGAGTAGTCCTAACAGGCTATATTGAAATCCTCTAACAAGGTGCTTACTTAATTATGAGTTGAAGTTCTTTAACCAGGCACACTTCTAATAGGGTGTTGAAGTCATAATATTCTTTGTAAGCCTTTAATAGGGTAGATCATGTTTCATGATCAAAAATTTTAACCTTCATTGGATACACCTTATTATTGCAATAGTTAAGATTTGTGGGTGTCATCCCCATCCCAGTTTTACCTTCTCATTGGAGGGTTTTTGGGTAATCATATCTTCTATCATATATGTGTGAATGCCTACTTGTTTACATGCTTTATAAAGTATTTCATTTTACTTATCAAATCTATGAGATGGATGTGTGGTGAATATTTATGGGTCAAAGTTTAAAGCACTTATCCAACCCCCCCAGAATTTTACCTTTCCTATTGTAATTCCAACACTAGGAGTTGTGTTTCAATTGACTTTTTTTGGCCTTTCATCCCTACTACACTTCTACTTATCCTATTTTCCATTTCCAGTCGTATCAAACTTATTAACATAGCAATATTTATGATTTAAGTAATCTAAAGGATATTACTTGTGGTTTTTTTCCTACACCTCTTTCTTCAAATTATTCAATTTATAATGGTCCACCACCTCTGGCATCAGAATCTCTATTTAGTATGTTTTCCTCTTCCTGAATCTCATCATGTTGTGATTCCTTCTATTCTACCATCAAAGGATAACAAGTAACCCATGTCTATTGATCCCTTCTATCTTAACTAATTTCTAGAAATATGAAATGAAACAAATATTCTCATGATCATAGAAAGAAGCATAAAGCTAGAGCTAAGCCCCTTATGCATGCTCCTCATTCTTCATCTCCTTCTCTTGAATACCCTATTTTTGTGGAATAAGTAAATAAAACTCATAATGATGAGATAGATAAACATGATATTCATATTTTGGATTCATTTCTCTTAATATTGATGAATAAGATAAATTAGATGATTCTTGTAATAATAATGATATGGTGATATTGATCTTGACAATGATTTTCCTAACATGCTTTCAAAAAAAATTTCACTTACATCTAGTCTTGAGCATGGTGACTCTTATGAGGTACCTTTTTCATACTTAGTTATTGTTCCTACTGTATTGGGAATTACTCTTGTAATTTTTCCACTTTCCCTAAATGATATAGACTAAGATTGGAGAGATAGTTGATGCACTTGAGTAATTTCTCCAACATAGTATATTTTGTATTTTTTTATGCTATCATGTGCTTCCCCATATTATTCCATTTATATATTTTTTTAATATATTTATTTAAATGGCCCTTGTTGTTCCACTCGCACAAGGTGATAAAGGAATCAAAATACCATATCATTCTTCTATTTGTATCTTTGTTCTTCTATATTTTACATTTTTTTGTACATGTGCTAGTATTTGTACATATGTCATTATGTTTGTCCACTTGGATTTGTGTCATGGTACCACCAATTATTTTTGGTCTCCATGATGGTAGACCAAAAAGACTCCTCTTTGTAACTCTTATGTATCTTTCTTCCATTGTGTTGTTGCTATACTTACTTTGGGGAATGGTAAATTTTTATTTGCAATAATATATAAATATATTATCTCATGATCATACTAACTGTAAAGTTAGTAGATTACTTTTATGTTATCTATATGTTCTATGATTATTTCCTTTAAATTGTCTTCTCTTAGGTGCATTTCATAGTGGAAACATCTCTAAGTGGATACATGTATATTTTGTTAAAGCCAACTCTCTTGTTAAAGTGAACTACCAATGACTTTAATGTAGGGGTATACACTCTACCCACTGTCCACACATACACATTCTCTTGATAGCATAGAAACACACTTATAAACCCCTTTAAGGATTATTCACCATCATAAAGAAAGGATTATCCATTTGCACTTTTGATCCCATAAGGATGAGGGTGTCGCTATGATTGGTTCTCTCTTTTTTTTGCACTTACAATATGCTAAATCATATACATATGTAATGCATTCAAATTTAATATGGTAAATCTCATACATAAGCAACATATTCAAATTCAACATGGGATAACACATATTAACTTTATTTTTTGTGTCATTCATAATTAGATGTGTACTTCTCATAAGGAAAGCTAATCAAGCAATTTTTTCTTTGCTTTACTTTGTCAATGATTTCTCTCTTATTATGATCTTGGAGTTGGAAAAGACTCAATCCCTTGGGGGCTTGATGAATTCTTTGTCTACTTGATTTATGATAATATTTTCCTATGCCTTATGCTCTTCTTTACCAAGAGTTTGGGTTGAGATCATACTCTTACTAAAGTGGGGGCTAAATGTATGATGTTAAATTGGAAGAACTTCCATTTAATGTAATTTCATCATAATTTAAATTCTCTCATTTATTTTTATGTCTATTTCTTCTCATAGACTAAGTTGGGATAAGATTTAGTGGACCCTCCTTAGTATTCCTATTTTTATGGTGCAAATATTGAGGTAGGACCAATCCTCTTGGTATCCTCCTTTTTCATCTCCCAATCACCCAAAATATCATTTACTCACCAAAATAGTATTTTTCTCAAGATCTAGATAGAATTTCTCAAAGTCAACACCTTTTTTAGGACCTTGGGAGAATCCTCAAGCTTTCTTGGGCCCTAGGAAAACCAAGATCTGCCTCATAAGATTTGTTTGATTAACACAAAAGGAAGTTTCAATGTATAGCCTAATGCAAAAGGATGCATTCATTGGATTTAGCTCCCTCTCAACTCCACATTAAGAGGGTTTTAAGTAGGTGAATAGGCAATCTAAGTTTGAAATATAAGGAAAAGAAGATGATAAAGTAAACATATTATGCCTTGTAAGATACAAAATTTAAAATGGGCTACCAAATGACCTCCAAAATAGTCAAGTCCTAAAATATGAGACAAAAAAGTGAGGTAGACAAAACCCTATAATTATTCAATAATCTCAAAAGGTTGACTTTTTGTCAATGTTAATTTTATCCTAAAGAAGAGGAGTAATGCATCCCTAATTAGTTGTGTCTAGTCTTAATTTTGATTACACAAATCTAAAAAATGATGAAAAGGTATCTAAACTTGTAGTCATTTCCCATCCAAGATCAAAAACCTTAATGAATGAATATAATTGAAATGCTCCATAGGAATGAACGTAGATGAACATAGATCTTTAGAGGATGAATATAGATAAAATGACAAAGGATCATGAATTGTATGAAGTGATATATTGAATGTTAAAAGTGCTATGAAAGATCTAGCATAAACCTCTTAAATGGATTGACTACATAAATCATTGATCTTAAATGAAGAAATTTCTTGAATTTCTTGAATGCTTGAAGAATTCTTATGAACTTGAAATCTTGAGTGTGTGATAGATTCTTAGTGTGTATATGATTGATGGATGAAAAATGGAGAAAATTGATGGGTTTATAAAGGGTTCAGAATTAACTTTCTGCCACAAACTAGCGACACCTAGAAGTTAACTCCCTAGAAGAATCTAAACATTGGATATAAGAAGTGATCCCAAAATAAGACGTGGGAGGTAATGCAATACATCAATGATTAGCCCATTAGGAATTCAATATGTCCCTAATTGGGTAGGGATGCATTATGTGCCTTCCAACCAAAACCCAAAACTCTTGGGACTCCTTTGGGTTCCAAAAATAGGTCCTAGATCCTAGAAATTATGTATAAAACTCAAGATATAGCTGCTATGATGTAGAAAAAAATATTTTGAGAAATTGGATGAAGGAAATAGAGGACCTATGTTGTTATATCCTTGCTTGAGCATTCCTCCATGAAATTAAGAGCTTTAAACAGAATCTATTAGGTCCTACCCTAATTTTGCCTAGGAGAAAGGAGAAGAAAGTGGACAAATGATTAAATTACATTAAATGGGTGTTATATCATCATTAAATTGAGTGGATTATAATTTAATATGTTATATTTATCCCCAACTCTAGCAATAATGTAGATCAACCCACACTCACAATAAAGTAGAGAGAAGAAGAAGAGAAGAATCTAATGAATTATAATGAGATACAACATCAGTGAAAGGGAAGAAGCCTCAAAGACCAAGGTTCCTAAATCCACATTCATACACAAGGGTGCAAGCTTAAAAAAATAAAAAAATAAAACCAAAAGGGAAAATACAAAACAAGGGGTTAGTACTAAAACAAACCTAATTAATTCAGTGAAAGAGATCTCAACTAAAGAAATATCTCGCCCAATAATATCATATTTGGAAATCTATCACAAGAGCATAAATGATGATATAAGAAATGTAAGAGAAACATAATTTATAACATATCTTCAAGATCTATCTCTACTAGAATGAAATAAAAATAGAAAAGGAGAAGAAACTTCTTACCTTGCCTAGTAGAGTGGCTATCTTATTGTGAATGTCTAAAAGAGCTTCTTGTAAAAGATGGTGTTGAATAGTCTAACATGTTGGTAATCTTCTAGTCAACCCACCAAAGTTCCACCCATAGATCATTGTGATTTGTATCACCTTTGTATGGTTCTATTAAAATGAATTACCTATGTGATGGCCTAAATTTTCACCCACCAAAAAAATTGTGATATTTTGTGAAAATCACGAAGAAATTGTTTTGAATTGCTTAGGGTTTCTGAAAATGTATTTTCCCTTAAGAAAACCCTATGAATTTTTTTTGTTGAAATGTTTGTATTTCTCATGCATAACAAATAGGGATATATGAAAATTGAACTTATAATGATTATCATAAGTCTTTTGATCTATTGCCACATTATTTTTCATGCCTCTTAAGTCTTTTAAGTTGTGATGTTGAGAAATTCTTTCAGGCACAACATTGTTTATCTATGATCACTAACCATTTTGAAGGGCATGAGGATGAAAAATAGTCATAGAAATGGTCAAACTGGCTTCACATCTCTTAGTGTTACTTGTCAAGTTAAGTGTGTGAAGGAGCAGTTAAATGGAGATCACATCATCGTAGACCAATTTTGGCTTAAAGAAATCTAGTCGCAATGGTGTGAAGGGCATAAATGGTAGTCAAAGTTTGAATCATCACTTCATTGTAGGTAGTAAGATAAAACTTGAAGTCAAAGTTGCAAGGATGAAGAAATAAAATAACAGTTAAGTTTTAAGATTAGTGCAACTTTGTAGGCGGTTATAGGTAACCCAAAGTTAAGGTAGAAAAGTAGAGAAATCTTGTAATCACATCGTTGCAAGGTTAAGTGCTGATTTAGGAAGTTAAGCTATGAGATTGCAATGGAATGAAATAGCTAACCATTAAATGGTTATCAATCTATCACAGGTTAGAAACATTGAAGGGATTTTAAGTTACAAATTGACAAACAATACTCAAGATGGTTAAGGTTGAATAAATCACATCGCTTTAACCCAAAGTTAAGGTAGCAAAGTAGAGCAATCTTGTAGTCGCGTCGTTGCAAGGTTAAGTTCTGATTTAGGAAATTAAGCTATGAGGTTGTGATGGAATGAAATAGCTAACCATTAAATTGTTATCACACTATCATAGGTTAGAAAACATTGAAGGGATTTTAAGTTGCAAATGCATGAACAATAATCAAGATGGTTAAGGTTGAATAAATCCCACCATTGCAAGGAGTAAAGGCTAACTTGAGGTTAGAGTTGTGAAGTAGCAAAATGATCATAATTTCCTATTCATAGGGTCAAAGTTGTGGTTAAGATTTGAAGTCTTGAGTTTGCAAACGAGAAGAATATTATAGTTAAAGGTGATTGTCACATCATCGCATGGTTTCATTTTTTGTTAATGTTTTAAGTTGCAAAGTGGTGAAGATGTGTTTATCACACTTTTGCAAGGTTTCAAAGTTAGTTAAAATTTTAAGTTGAAACATTGTGAAATGGAGTAACAATTAACCAAAAGGGATGAGTACAACATTGCACAGTTAAAGAAAACCTCTTGTCTAGCAGTTGTGAAGAAGTAGCAAAGTAATTGTTGAAGCATCGCATCATCACAAGTGACAAAAGTGTTAAGTCCTAAACCACTACAAAGATGCAAAGTAATAAACAAAGAGGTCATCACTAGATCATAGCGGTTAGTAAGTTAAAGTGACAGACAACTGTGAAGCAATGATAAAGCATGAAATAAAGAGAATGCAATTTTGCAAGTCCATGCTATCAATTAAAAAATGAAGTTGTGAAGCACCGAATAATAGAAAGCACAACATTGTAGGCTAGACATAATAGTTAAGGAAAAGGGAAGAAAAGTTGCAAAATAGTAGAAATAACCCTCTTCACATAGTCACAACTAGAGATAAAGAAAGAAATAAAACTATGGTGAAATAGTGACAAAGAGGGTAGTTGCACCATTGCAATGCTCAGTTTCAAATGCATCAAATAGTTTTCAATGGAAATATCTAAGTTGGAAGGAAGGATATCAGCTAGAAGTATGAAATATGAAAAAAGTGAAGATTTTTCCATTCCTTCAAAGATTGATAGGTTTTGAAGTGTGCTTATTTAAATTCTATTAATGCCACACTCTTGTTCTATAGATAGATGAATTCTAAAAGACACGAAGACTTTCATTAACAGTTGCATAATTATTTGAGTTTTTAGAGAAAATTTTGAGTTGCAGAGTGATTTTGAGTGATTTTCTAGCATACAAAATTTAGATTTGATTAAAATATTTTGAAGAAATGGCTTAGAAAGAAGGTGAGTTGATTACATATGTCCAAATTGAAGAATCTACATCACAAATAAAAGACCCTAGTTCATTTATAAAAGAGTGGATGCACATTCTCCCTGGTTCTACCAATGCACGATCTATGAATGATCATGCCTTCAGAGATCCATTTGTATTTTGTAAAGATGTAGAGGTTCCTGATAGGAATAGATACAAATTGTTATAGTTCTTTTACAAGAACATAATAGAGAAAGTCCTCATTTGTAACCCTTGTGTTAGGAATTTGGGCAAGCTGATTATGCCAGAAGTATTTGTGGATGTTGACATGGTAAAGGTGTTGATAAAGTGTTATAATCTAGTCAACAAGTCATTCCACAAGAAAGATAGAAGCATCTTCCTAGCTCTAGATAAGGAGACATTCATAGAGCCATTTGATCTAGGAGGCCCAATGTTATTTCCTATTGAAATGGATAACCTAAATGAAAATTTCAAGAGTCAGAAGAATTTCTATATGGGTAGGGCAATGAAAAGGCACATCCTGATGTCTAGAAATGAGAAGAGAGAAATTCCAAAGAAAAAGGAAGTAGAAAGTTTTATGCCTCTTGAATTATTTCAAAGGTACTTTGGTCTCAATAAAGTCCTAGGTTTAGATGGAACCATAAATTCTTTGGGTGGACATTATATCATGGCACTGAATATTAAAGACCCTAACACAAATGTTGGGTATGATTATGTGACATACATCATTGAAAATATCCATGATGAGATCATTGATGCACAATAGGGACAATTGGATAATGTTAGGTTCTATCCCTACTCTTTGAACATACATTTGATCTTGTTCAAAAATGATAATTTTTTTGATAAGAGTTTCTTTAAATGCAAAGAGGAATGAGGAGAAATATTACTAGTGCAAAGGTGGACAAGAGTGTGGAAAATATTCTACCCATATTCAAATGTTATTTTCTTTTATAATGACTTTGTGCATCCTAATTTGAAAATGATAGAACTAGTTAATGAAAGAATACATAGAAATGTTGGGAAGATTGTAAAGCCTAAAATTTGTTTTGATGTTGGGAAAAAATTGGTACATGATTGGGGAAGTGTTTTTGTATTTGAGGAATATAATGTTATTAGACTATATGGATGCCCTCAGCCACCTCACATTCTACCTAAATATGTCCTAGAGAGACTAGGGTTTGTAGAAGTTTTTTGGCAACTAATCTCATTAAATAGGGAATATCTAGGAAAAACTATCAAGAAAGGAACATTTTTGTGTAGATGCACTAAAGTAGGAGATTTTAATGTAGGTAAAAATGCCATTGAGGAGAATGATGCCTTTTTGAGAAGATACAAATTTCCAACTGGACTAGTAAGAACATATGACCCTTGCAATGTAGTTTGGAATGCCCTAAAGAACATGAGGAGATATAATCTACCTCCTAAAAAACCTCTATGGGAGGAGGATTTCATTACTAATAGGTTAAATGAGGATATCTATAGAGAGAGAATGATCAAATATAAATATTTTATGAGTTTTGAGCAAGAGATTAAAAAGGTAGATCCATCCTTCAAGGGATCCTATTGGTCACAAGTTTGAATCTCCTCTGGTAATGAAAATGGAGGAATTTTTGGACTTACTACCATCCTTCCACTTTAATATTCATGAAATGTCTTAACCATCTCTTGTATTCTATAAGTCTAGTGGGTGTATTGGGCATTAACAAGTCGATATTTTGGTGCAGTGACAACTCTAGCTTGTAACATATTAATGATCAAAGTTGAACAAATGTGTACAAACTTTTTTATAAAATATTACCACAAGTTCCTAAAGAAATAAGAGAAAAGCTTACCCTAATTATTTTTATGAAGATTGAAGTCATTGATGATGAACAAAATCAGCCTAAGAGTTCAAAGTGGGAAGAGCAAAGGAATAAGAAGTAGAAAATGGTTGAGATCCCAAAAAAGGCTCAACAAAAAGCTTTATAGATCCTACCTAGAGATGGCCAATATTTTGATGATGTCATAATAAAATATATGATAGCTCAGGTTACTAAGGATAAGAAAAGGGCTATAAAACTATAGCAACAAGCTTAGATGATCGATGACAAGATCATTGAAGCAATGAATTTATGAGTGATGATAATTTCATCAGAACAAAAGAATTTAAAAGCTTCATTTTCAAGTTGAAACAAAAGCAGTTATCTTTACAAATGAAGATAGGTGGCTCTGATGAGGTAGTTATTGAATTAGTATAGAAACTACAAGAGAATGATCCTACTAGTGAAACCCTCACTATAGAAGAAGCTAGAAATCTAGTGAGGAGAAGTGGTATGATTTTTTTTCTAGGATAAGATATCAGTTCTTCTTTTCTTTTAGACTAGATGAGGAGGTGAGATATGAAAATTTCATTTGAAGATGAGAAATAACTAGGAGAATTGAGAGGGTTAAGGTACAACATTAATGCTCAAACAATGGCTATATAGAGCTTAGCTCCAGAGCATCAAAATCATACCCTTATGGAAATCAAAGAGTCCCCTAGGGGATTGTGATATTTCAAAATGTGCAATCTACCTCTAATAGCCAAATATATGGAATACAAACTTTAGTGGCACTATTGGGAAAGAACAAGATGGATATCCTTGAAGCACAATTAGAAGGAGCCTATGATCCGTATATCAAAACTAGGAGGCATCATGAGGAAGAAATGAAGAAGACTTATGTCTTGGAGTAGAAAACCCTCAAATTGGAAAATTAGATAGTATCATTAACAAACACTATCAAACTAGCAACAAAAATCTAGGACAGAGGTGTGCAAATAGAGGGCCAAATAACTAAGATAGATGATGTGCTAGGACAATCAATGGTTGTTGATAAAGAAGAAGTGGATTCAAGAAAGGAGATTGTGATTAGAACTATTACAAACTTGCTGGCTCATAAAGTAAATGCATTGAAAATAGTTTCTAAAAATGTACATAGCAATTATCTTGTCTTGCAAGGGGCTGAGTATGAGTGTTCAGAGGTAGTTGCTCTACTATCTCCACTATTTACCACATGGGGTCCTTACACTCCATTTTTTGATAATATTTTTTGAGAAAATAGGTGTTGCACACATTTCATAATATTTTTATATTGTATTAGTTTATTTTATTATTAAATGTTGTACCTAGATGGACATGCAACATATAAAGATTCTCATGGGATATACTTGAAGAGTTGTATTGTAATATTGTGATATTATTTCATGTAATTATTTAATATTCGAGAAAAGAATTAAATTTTTAATATTAAATGTGGGATCAATGCGTTAGGTAGCACATGGTCTATGTAATACCACTTAGTGGTTTTGTGGGACTTGCTACTATATAAGAAGCCACAAGGGTAGTTGTTGGTGTGATAAGAAGAAGGAAAAAGGGGAAAGAGTCAACTAGGACAAGGGTTGATAGTTTAGCCAAGGGAGCATTTGTGAAGGTTGGAAGCATGGCATGGGATGTGTCGATTCATGCTTGTTCATGTGGATTGATTGGTAGTGGTTATGGCTTTGAAGGCTTCCACCATTGTATTACAGTTGTGTTTTTGCTGAATAATACATGGTGATGGATGCTTTTGGACGCTTGGTTTTTCCCTCAATGAGGGTTTCTGAGGATATATCTTGTGTCACATTTTTGTGGGTATGTTGTCTATTCTATTGCATGTAGATTTTAGTTGCATATTTATTTCATATCTATTATGGGTTATGTAGAAACAATTATATTATATGTTGCAAGTTTCCTTACAAGTGCTCTAATGGCACAAAATAAAGATCTTCCAAAGGTAATGATTATGAATACTAGGAAAATAATCAATAAACTAATGGATTTAAATGGCTTCTTTGCTAGCAAATTGCAATTAATTTAGAATAAAATAAAATAAATTTCCATAGGAACACCCAATTTTGTGCCCACCATTCTACATAATGATGGAGGAGTTAAGGACTGGATGGAATGGTCAGCATCTTTTAAAAACATTTCAAATCATTCCAAGTTTTTAGCATACTGCAATGGTGAGGAAGATGTGATGGTAGGTTATGATTTGATTGATATGTTGTATAAATTAGAAGCATAAATGTCAAAGATAACTACAGAGGTTAAGGCAACAATAGATGCAAAATGGAACAAATTCCTTGAGTAATTAAATGTAGTTAGTGACACCACCTGATCTAACATGGACATAGATATTGCTACCTATGAGGTTATAGTAGACATAAAGGCCTTACCATTAGGGAGAAGTGATTAAGTAGCTCAAAGATGCAATTCAAATCAGGAGAGACAAAAGATAAAGAAAAGGAAAGGAAACTGAAAGGTAGCTATCATACAAACATAATTATGTTGAGGACAGCTACAAAAAGTGCCACTTGCCAGTTTTGTAACTACTTCCCTAAAGATTTTATTCAAGTATTAAGAATGTTTGTAATATAACAATATAAAATATCTTTGTATTTACTTTCCATAAAAATTTTACATGTGTCCTCCCATCTGAAGCTTGTTGCAATCCTTCCCATATAAGAATTTCCAAGACATGGAGTGAGGGTCCAAATTCTATATAATTCTAGTGTTTATGCTATTTTGTAGTCAGTCCAATTAGTCTTTGTATCAATTTTAAGATGTATTCAATTGTGCAAATATGAGAATACAAGTGAATCTTGAATGATATTTTTGCCATGTATTGAGTTATATTTTGAGTATCACACCAATGATGTATTATTTTCAAGGGATATTAATACAAAGAGGGAGTCTTGAATATCTATGTCTCTAATTTTTGTCTCCACTTTCATAGGCTTGTTATTTTGGGATTGAATTAGCAAGGTTCATGCAATTTAATGCAACTAGGATAGGTTGTATATCAAGTTATCACTCCTTTTAATTCAAGGAATTAATTAAATGCTTCAATAAATTGATAGGGTTTCTATTCATATGAGAGGGATAGCATAAGAATGGGGTTTAGGGTTAATAGCTAATTATTTTAATTTCAAGGAAATTAAATAGATCAATAATTTTACTTGTGTAACTTTGTATAGAAACGGATAAGGCACTGATCATCAATTCAAATAAAAATTAAAAAGTTCATGTGGTTGCACAAAGCACATCTGAAATAAAATCAATATTTAATTTTTTGTAATGAAGAATCAAATTGATGGTCATTACTTATTTGTAATAGTATTTCTTTGAATTATAGTTAGTTGTTGTAATCAAGGAGTCATTACAAATCCAAGAGGAATTATTGACGTTTTTCTGCTATAGGGGTTAGATCCAAAAAGAAGAGAAGAGTGTGAGTGAAATGATTTTAAAGAAGAATATCAAATAACTAGTCATTTCCATCCCTAAGGTGCACCCGCCTTGGCCCCGTGGAGCCTAAAGTGTAGAGAGTCTCTATATTCTATTAATGTTGGTCCAAATTTGAGATAAATTTAGTTGAATATAGGAAATATCTAACTCTTAGACTGAATTTTGTCTTTTGCATCCTAGTATTGGGTTTTAGAGAAATTTGGTAGTTTTAAAACACCAACACTATGTATGGGACTTAGCATGTTGTGCTTGAATGTGTTACCTTTATATGAGATTTAGTGAGCTAGTATGCATCACCCATATATATTATTTAGCATATATGCTTGTGTGTGCAAAAGAGATGAAGTAAAAATACACATATTTAAGAATAATTTAGAAATCATACCAAGTCTCTAAGGATAAAGTACTCTAAGAGATGCTTAGAATCCATATTTCTATTGTTGGAAACTTACAATTGGAAAAATTGTTGATTTGTCATTGATGTCAAATCTATTGATAAGACATATTGATACCTAAATCAAATGTCATATATATTTGATTGATGAAGAGAGTGATAAATTTCTCATAACAAAAGCACCTAGAGGAAAGGTTTAGTTATGTAAAGGAAGTCACAATAGACATTTGATTAGTTATACTTTGATGAGACAAAGTGATTGTTTATATAAGGAAAGTTAAGTTCAACTGAGAAATAGAGTAAATACTTAAGGAATGCCAAGTGATTCTAGTGTCAACTGGGCCATAGTAAGTGTCGAGTAATTCTAGTGTTGATCAAGCATCATTATCATCATCCAAGAAAGCTAGTTGATGCCAAGATAGAAGTTTTGCAATGACTAAGAATTTTAGTGATGACCGAGTATCAGAACTATGTGATTGTCAAGTAACATCGTAGAGAAAGAATTTGAGGAAATTGTGATTCCCAACTAACTCAATTAACATCTAGGGAAATGTAAATCATGTTGAAGATAAGATTGATGAGTTGGATTATTAAATTCAAGGAAACAATTAGATAAAGTCCTAATAGATTGATTCTAGAGAAGTTTCTAGAGGAAGATCAAGAAGACGTACAAATACAATGAATCATGTTGAGCCTGATTATAAACCCTAAGATCTATGGGAATTTTGGAAAAAGTTAAAAAAGAATTTTCTATAAAAAGAGGTACATAGCTGAATAGAAAGAGTGTGTGTTAGACAGAGTGCTAGTTTGTATACAATTGTGTGTGAGCCAAATATAGACGAAGGTTGATCAAAGACACACAAGTTTGAGAGTGAATGCAAAGCTAAATGAGATTTCTTACATAGATGTTGTTGATGTTGATAAATGAATCTGAGAAGAAGGATTAAGTGTTGTGCAAGGTGGAAGATTGATTTCTTGAAGGGTTGTCTAGAAAATCAAGAACAAAGATGATAATCAAGAGCTTATTAGTGACTCAACACATGAACCTGATAGTGACCTAAATTTGCAATGTGAGCCGTAATCATATAGATCAAAACCCTATTGTTTTCTTTCTAATCATTGTAAATAGTTTGTATTGAAATCCTTTTAGTAAAGGTTGACATAACAATCATTGGGAAGAATTAAGAGTATGTGTAAATCTTTTGACAAGGTGACATTCAAAATAGAATGGTCAAATTCCTTTGACAAGGCCACTCCTAACAAGGTGATTAAGTCCTCTAACTAGGTCACATTTGATAGTGTGCATTATAAACCTTTAATAGGGTTGGCTCCTAATAGAACTCATTTTAAAAGAATGAAAAGTAGTGAAATGTTGCTAGTGCTTTTTCCCAAATTGGGTTCCCAAATAAAATTAGAGTGTCAAACTTGTGTTGAATGTCTTATATACTTTACATTTTATATTCAACAAAGTATGTTATATTTTAGACAATAATTTTGGTTTATACAATAGAGACCAAACAACAACAAGATAAGAAAGAGAAAAGTGTTTTATATTTAATTGCTCAAATGATACTTATGGTCCTTGAGTAAGTAAATCAACGCCCCCCCCCCCCCCCCCCCCCCCGCGCCCCATTTATTTTAAACATTTCTAACAATTGGTATCCCAGCTCAATACTCATAGAGAAAAGTTTATAGATACTTAAAGTCAAAGATCATGACTCACAAGAAAAATGTACCAAAGCTGAAATAAGGACAATTTTCTACATGTAAAACCTTGATGAGGTTGCATATATCTAGTGTCAATGATGTTGCTATCAGCTTTGTGGAAAATGTGTATGTTAAGGTAACAACCACTCCTCTGAAAGCTAATCAACTAGAGAAAAAGAAAGAACACAATCAAGAAATGTTGGAGATTGCCTAAGCCCTAAGTTATGCCAAATTTGACGACTTAAAATATTTTTATAGCCAAAGAAAATGTGGAACAAATTGAAAACCATATATAGAGGTGATGACAATGTCTTGAAAGCCAAATCAGAAAGCTTGAGAGGTAAATTTGATGACATGAGAATGATGGAAGGTGAGAATATACTGTAATATTGAATAAGAGTTAAAGAATTTGTTAATGCTATTCATTGTGCAAATGGAGAAATCAAAGATGAAACTATGATAAGAAAAGTATTGAGGACTCTACTCCTATTTATTCCATTAGAGTGTCCACAATTCAAGAACTAAGATGCACACTAGGTAACATTTTAACCTTGGTAGGTGTAATTGGAAGACTTACTACTTTTGAAATGTCTAACTTTGATAACTATAGACTTACTACTATTGAATCTTCCTTTAAGTCACAATTGGTCCTTAGAAAAACAAAAGGAAATCATGTGAAGAGTGACAGTGATAGTTCTAATGATGAGATTGATGAACTTGAAGCCCTTATTGTAAAAAAATTTGGAAGAGAAAAAGGTAAATACAAAGATAGACTACCTATTATGTGTTTTTCATGCAATAAAGTAGGTCTTATTTCTACTAGGTGTCCTAACAAAGAGGATAAAGATGAAAGGAAGGAAAGAAAGAACAAAGGAAGAAGAGATGATTGAGACTTCAAGAGAAACAAGGATGGAAAAGGTAAGAAATCATGTTATATTACTAAAGAAGAAACTGACAATGAATCTAAAAGTAATGATGATGAAGTTGTCCATGTTGCTATGAAAGAAGATTCTAATGAAGATGAGAAAATTGAATTAATTTCATATGTAAACAAAAGTGACAAATGTATAATTGACAGTGGATATCCAAATCATATGACTAGTGATAAAGACAAATTTGAGGATATTGGTCCATACAAAGGTGGATGTGTTGAAGTTAGCAATGATATCCCATGTGTTGTAAAAGGTAAAGGTACTATTCAACTGACTGACAAGATGAAATGTGACAATGTTTATTGGGTTGAAGGACTTAACTACAATTTGTTGAGTGTTTCACAGCTAAACCAATTAGGTTATAGAGTTGAATTTTATAATAGGAAGGCCAAGATACATGATATTGATTGAAATCTAATTGGAAGTGGTGATCAGACAAGAGGTAACTTGTTCTATCTAGATTTATCAAATGAGACACCTTTTTTACACAAGAAGATGTTTTTTTATGGCACAAAAGATTATTTCATGTGAACTTTGACAATTTGATAAGTTTCATTAAAATGGAGAAAGTGAGAGGATTTCCTAAACTGAAAAACTATGACAATGCTATGTGTAAACAATGCCAATTGGGAAAAAGGACCAAGTCTAGTTTTAAGAGCAAAACATAAACTACTAGTGATATTTTGGAATTGGTTCATACTAACCTCTGTGGACCCATTGATGGTCAAAGCTACTGTGGAGATAATTATTTCATTCTATTTGTTGACGATTACTCTAGGATGATGATTGTGATGTTTCTTAAAGATAAATCTGATGTTTTTTAGTTATTCAAGTAGTATTTAGCTAGAGTTGAAAAAGAAGCAGGGAAGCATTTGAAGTGCTTGAGATCTAATAGAAGTGGTGAATTCATTTAAAATGAGTTCAATACATTCTACAAGGATAGAGGAATTAAAAGACACATGTTAGCACTAAGAACCCCTCCTTAGAACAAGATAACTAAAAGGAGAAAGAGATCAATAATGTATTGTGCAAGAACATTAATGATGGAGAAGAGTGTATCAAAAAAGTATTGGAAGCACGTGTTTAGTACCATCCTCTATACCCTAAATAGAATAGAAGTCAACAAAGGTAAAAATGCTACACCTTTTGAATTATGGCATGGAGATGCTCCTAATGTGAAATATTTCAAAATATTTGGAAGTAGATGCTATATACTTAAAGATAATACGAATGGAAAACTTGATGTAAAGAGTGATGAAGGTATATTCCTAGGATATTCCACCAAGAGAATAGCTTATAAGTATTTGAATTTTAACACTCACAAAGTTGTAGAAAGTGGAAATGTGAAAATTGATGAGTTTGTAGAAAGAAGTGGCATTGCATGAAAAGAAGAACCTAAAGACTAGAGTACATTCATTCATGTGGATGATGATGCTCCAAGAACTCCTAATGATCAAACAAATCAAGTTGTAATCTCTTAGCAGATAGGAAATGATGTAGTGCAACAAATTATCGAGTAGTAGAGAGTAAGTACTGAGCAATAGATCACTAAAGATGTCAAGTCATATACATGAAATGCTAATCATCAAATAGAGAATGTCAAGTCATATACATGAAATGCTAATCATGAACTAGAACTTGAAAAAGAAAGAGAAAATTAGCTTGAGATTATTTTTCAAGATGAACCTATAGAAGAAAAGAGAAGGAAACAACCTATGTTAGCAAAGTATGTGAGAAGCAATCACAAACTTGAAAAAATCATTAGTGATGCCAAATCAAGTGTTCTAACAAGAAAAGGACTCAAAGTTGATACATTTTCACTTTGTTAATTTGAGCCCAAAATAGTAAAACATTATTTAGACAATCAAGATTGGATTTAGGAAATGAATGAGGAAATTGACCAAATTAAGAAGAACAATACTTGGACTTTAGTGCCAAGACCTAAAGAAAAAATGTCATTGGGATAAAGTGGGTTTTTAGGAAAAAACTCAATGAGAATGGTGAAGTAACAAGAAATAAATGAAGACTAGTATACAAAGGATATGGTCAAGAAGAAGCGGTTTATTATGGAGAATCTTTTGCTCTTGTGGAAAGACTTGAAGGTGTTAGAACTCTAGTTGCATATTCAGCCTACAAGAATTTCAAGGTATATTAGATGGATGTCAAATCTACAATTTTCAATTGTATACTTGAGGAAGAAGTGTACATTGAACAATCTAAGGGATTTTTGGATGTAGACAAGAAGAACATGGTAAGTAAATTGAATAAAGCCCTTTATGGATTGAAACAAGCTCCAAGAACCTGGTATGAAAGACTACATAACTATTTGGTAATGATTGGTTTTGAAAGAACAAATGATAATAGTAAACTATATTTAAAGAATGGTAACAATAATGAAGTACTTTTATCTAAAATATGTGTTGATGAAATGAAGAAGAAATTTGAAATGTCTACATTTGGTGAAATAAAATGATTTGTTGGATTAAAAGTATGTCAAATGAAGTTTGGTATTTTTATTACTCAATCCAAATACATCAAGGAGATACTAAAGAATTTTGGTATAGAAGATGCAAGGCTAGTGAGCACACCTATGTCTAAAGGACATAATCTATCTAAGAATGTGTAATATCCCTTACCCAAATTGACTGATTTTAGGTTAAGGAATATTGTCAAACACTTGTATTTCTACCTTTCAATGGTAAAAAATTTAGAATGTTTGCAAATGATATTGCAATGCCTCTTACAAAGAACTAATATGCAAGTACAATTCTTTTGATATTTTCAATGCATATACATGGAGATATGGAATGTATACCTATAGAAAACTAACATCTTGACAAACAATTTACATACAACTATTATGCTGATCATATATGGAAATTTCATCAAACAAATGGTATGCAACATGTATCTCCTTTATTGAATTCATTCTCATGTAAAATGTTGTTATGAGTTTGCTAAGACAAATGGCTTATAATAATGACTACAGTAATTGCAAAATCAAATTTTAAATTATCACAACAAAATCATATGCCCTAAAATAATTACAATGTTAACTACTAATAGCTGCAAGAGGAACTTGATAATAGTGATGCCCAAGAATGGAGATGAATCAAGGATAAGTATTGTAGCACAACATCGTTCTTGCATACTATAGCAGCCAACAATAAATGTATGCTCCAATTTAAGCACAAATAGAACTCCTTAATTGAAGCTTTCTTGAATACCAAATTTAGTGGATATTTCACCAACTCAAATGGTTGCAACACTGAAGAGTTGATGTTCTCCAATGACTGACTGAAATCAAAAACCTTAGTTTCTTCTCCCAATTTTATATCAAATGTAATTCACAATAATCAAATCATTAACAATGAAGCTCTCACCTCTATTTATTCTTTTCCTTCACCCTTCTAGAAGGAAATATAATATTATTTAATTTCATTCTCTAGAAGCTTTCCTCTTTCCAATACAATAATTAATTGTATTTCTAGAATATAAACTCTCTAGAAGCTTCTCCCTTGCAGTACAATAATTAATTGTGATTCTAGAAAATTAAAAAAATTAAATATAAAGTTTCCTTTTAATTTTAATTTTTTTAAGGACTTTATAAGAATTAATTTAATCAATTTCTCCTTATTTCTTCACTTACCCTTTGGAGAATGTAAAGGCTAAGAACTCCATTGAGTTGCTAATAAGATGGGGACATTACAGAATGATAAATCTGTTAAAGTGAAATAGACCCTATATAGATCCATGATTGTGAAATTGTAATATGTTGCTCATAATAGACCTGATATTGCATTAGTATTTGGGATAGTTACTAGATTTTTAGAAAATCCTAAGGAGATTCAAATGATGGTAGTGAAAAGGATAATGAGATATCTGAAAGGTATAGAAGACTATGGATTGTATTAAAAGAGAAGTGATAGGTTTCAACTAAAGCTATTCACTGACTTAGATTGGGCAAGAAATATTGATGACAAGAAAAGCACTAGTAGCGGTACATTCTTCCTAGGAAATATATTGGTGTCATGGAAAAGAAAGAAACAAAATTGTATTTCCCAATCAATAGATGAAGCCAAGTATCTAGCAGTTATAGTGAACTTTTCAAATATTATGTGGGTAAAGCAATTACTAAAAGGTATGAAGGAAGAAATTACAGATCCAATAGTTATCTATTTTGATAACACAAGTGCTATCAATATTTCAAAGAATCCAGTGATGCACACTAAGACAAATCACATTTCTATCAATTATCATTACTTGAGAGAATTAGTTCAAGACAAAGAAATGAAGATAGAATATGTGCACACCAAAGAGCAAATTGCTAACATATTCACAAAATCCTTACCTAAAGATGCCCACGAATATCTTAGAGGTAAATTAGGGCTGACTCCCCTGAATAAAGATACTTAAGGAGGAAAGGTGCATTGCATCGCATGTTCTAATAAAAATATCTTAAACATTGATGCAATATAGTTTTACTTTAGGAAAAGCCTAAAATAGATAGTCAAGTACAACATAACAAATCAGGCATATATAAGTGACAAAAATAAGCTAGGCATGAAAATATCTACATAATTCATATGTATGAAGAGATTGAAGCTAAGAAAGATAAGTGTCTTTGGCATTGTTGTCAAAGAGTGAGAGATATATAGTAAAGAGGGAGAGATACTAAGATAGAGAGATCAAAGAGAAAGAGGGAGAAATAAAAAAGTTAGAGAAGGAGAATATACATTGAGAGAGAATATTATCTAAGAGGGAGAGAATATTTTAGATTGTATGATAATAAGATAATGCAAATATTAAGATGTAGAGACGTTATCATCAATGCCAAAGAAGGAGATTGTTGGAAAATTACAATGGGAACAAGTTTTGTTTTCTCATTGATGTCAAATCTATTGATAAGACATATTACCACCTAATCTAAATGTCATATCTATTTGATTGATGAAGAGGATTTGAGAAATTGCTCATAAAAAGAGCACCTAGAGGAAAGGTTGAGTTATGAAAAGGAAGCCACAATGGACTTTTGATTAGTTAAACTTTGATGAGACAAAGTGATTTTTTATATCAAGAAAGTTAAGCTTAGCTAAGCAATAGAGTAAATAGTTAATGAATGTTGAGTGATGCTAGTGTTAACTGAGCCACAATAAGTGTCAGTCAAATCTAGTGTTGACCAAGCATCAGTATCAATCGAGAAAGCTAGTTGATCCCAAGCGAGTATTTTTATAGTGACCAAGTATTTTAGTGATGACCAAGTGTTAGAACTTAGTGATTTCTAAGTAACAATGTTGAGAATGAATTTGAGAAAATCATGATTCCCAACCTACTTAGTTGATTTCTTGGGAAATGTAAATCATGTTAAAGATAAAACTAATGATTTGGATCATTAAATTCAAGGAAAGGATTAGGTAAAGACCTAATAGATGGATTCTAGAGAAGAGAGAGAGAGAGAGAGAGAGAGAGAGAGAGAGAGAGAGAGAGAGAGAGAGAGAGAGAGAGAGAGAGATTGTGTGTATACAAGTGTGTGTGAGGTGAATAAAGAATAATGTTGATCAGAGCCACACAAGTGTGAGAGTGAATGCAAAGCTAAAGGAAATTGTTTACATAGATGTTGATATTGATAAGTGAATCTGAGCAAAAGGCTTAAGTGTTGTTGAAGGGGTAAGAATGATTGCTTGAAGAGTCACATGAACCTAATAATGATCTAAACTTGCAAAGTGATTTTTAATAATATAGATAAAAACCCTATTGTTTCTTTCTAATCATTATAAAAAGTTTGTATTAAAATCATTTTAATAGAGGTTGACCTAACAGTAATTTGGAAGACTTAATAGTTTGTGTAAATCCTTTGACAAGGTGACATTCAAAATGGAATGATCAAAGTCCTCTAACATGGCCACTTCTAATAGGGTATTAAATCCTTTAACCAGGTTACATTTAATAGTGTGTATTGTAAACCGTTAACAAGGTTGGCTCCTAACAAAGATCACTTAAAAAGAGTGAAAAGTAGTGACTTGTTGTTGGTGGTTTTTCCCAATTGGGTTTCCATGTAAAATCCTAGCGTCAAACTTATGTTGAATGTTTTATATGCTTTACATTTTATATTTAGAAAAGTATGTTATATTTTGGATAGAAATTTTAGTTTATACAATAGAGATAAAGCAATAGTAGGATACGCAAAAAAATGAGTGTTTTGTTTTTAATTACGCAAATGGTACTTATAGACCTTGAGTAAATAATTCACCCCCTACTACCCCTCTCACTTATTATAAATATTTATAATAGCTACCTCATAATTTTGGGTAGAAACTATGTGCAATGAGGGTGTATATATTCCTCTCTCCTTATAATGTATATATAGTATACATGAGAAGGAAGAGAAAGAGGATACCTACTTCATGAAAAAAGGATATATCCTTAAATCAACAAATTAGACTATATTCATAGCAAGGGGCCATAAGCCTTACAATCTAAGAACATAATCAATTGTGAAAAAGGATTTTTTTTTTATGGAAATAAGATCTACAAAAGGGAGAAATCGTAATGACAAGAAATCTACCTAAGAGGAACACTTAATCAAGATATCATCTCTAAGAAGAGGATAACAAGAATAAGGATGTGCCTATTCAATCCCCACTATATAGTGGGAATAGTGATCCTTGTATGAAGGATGATAAACTTCAACCTAGATAAAGGGAAAATGTATATAGTAGGCATAGCTTTAGTTTATAACGAAGAGATGATGACATCGAACATACACCTCTTGAAAAAGAGAAAATTCATACTCAAGACACAATTATTCTTAAATAAAGAACAATGTCACATAATAAACAAGGTTCAATTAATCCTAAGAAAAGCATATCCTTAGAAAAATAAATAAAGAATATACAAAGTAAATTTCCCCCCAAGTGTACGACAAGAAAAGGAAATATATGGTGTATTATATAAAAAAAATATAGGAAATTTTAAGGATGATTCATTAAAAAAAAATTATTTCTATGTGTAAAATGCAAACATCCCATATCCAACAAGAAGTATTATAAAATAACACTACACCACAGAGAGAATTAAAGAAAGAAACATCATAGGATAATCAACTCCAAGCAATGTGAGATGTGAGGAAAGATATCATATATGAAGTAAACTATGAATCATCCTTGAATAAGAAGCATTAAAATCCAAGTAATGAAAAGGCATTTGGTAGGAAAAAACACATAATCATGCATATAACAAAGAAATACATACCCATAGATAAGAATGTTATATAAAACAATGCAAATCTATACAAAAATAAAGTGAAGAGATGAAAGGACTATATTATAAAATCCAAATATCATATTATAAACATAAGTAACATTGTGAAGAAAGAAATCAACACCTATATAGTGTATAAACATATAACATATAGAGATAATGCATCAAAGGAAGGAAATAAAAACACCATCATGTAATGAGGAAGTGATACAAAGAACACCAAAGTGCAAGAATATAGAATGATAAGAAATAAAATTCCTAAGAGAAGAAATGGATTCAAGAAAGATAGAAAAGAAGAAATAACAAACTCTTTCTCCCACACAAAATTTAGTAAATGAAAATGATGTGTATAAGAAGAAGAAGATATCCTTAGAAGGAAGGAGAAGGAAGAAGCTTTTTCCTTAGAGAAGGAAATGAAAGAGAAACCTAATAGGAAATTCCTAATGCTTATTATTTAAAATAATGGGGATTCCAACCCTAATATGGGTGAAGAAATACTAAGTGACAATATTAAGAAATTGTAACACCTCACACATATAAGGAATAATCCCTATAGAATCCTTGTCCTCAACATATAGACAAAAAATGTTACAATCAATAAGCATGTGAGAATAATCACAATGAAAAGGACATGAAAATTTGAAAAGAATCTATTCAAGAAATTATAATTTATTTTGGTTGAGAAAAAACTACTTGAATATACACCTTTAAAGCCAAATCTTTCCAAGTATCTACATAATCAAGATTGGGTCTAGGTAATATAAGATGAAAACTAGTTTCTCTAGGAGGGTCCAGTACTTCCTTAGAAGAAGAATAGGCTACAAAATGCATATTTTCCTTAGGGTGGATATGAAGAGGTTTTTTAATACCATTTCAAAGCCCTTGTAACTTTGTATAGTAATTATGCAATATCATGTAGTATATCTAGTTTTACCAAATCTTCAATAGGAGGGTAAATTTGACTTTAATCATGAGCAAAGGTCGTGTAAGGAATAATAAAGATAGCATTTTAATTTTCACTTGATAGCATCATGAGTAGAGGAGGAGGATAAGTTTCATCAAGGAATGTTGTAACATTTTCCTCATGAAAAAAGGTTTGAGATTGATCATATGTTTGAGAAGTGATAGGATATGAAGGAGGAGGTGTGTTAGGAATAGGATTAGGAGGATCATGTACACTAAGGTTCTCACATAATCTAAAGAAGAAATAAGCCAACAAAAGAAAGACCTAACCATGAACTTGAAAGAAGGAAAAGATTTAATTGTTAGTTTCATAATAGCATAAGAAAGAAGAGTATGAAGAGCCATAAATACTATGAAATGTAATAAAATATCATATAAATCATAAGTTAAAGAGAGGCAAGAATGCTAATATTAAGAAAAATAGACATGCACAAAAATATCTTCATAATGCAAGATGTAATCTAACCAACAATGCACAATTAAACTCAAAAGAAATAATTCACCTAAAAATATTAATATATAATCTAACTCTAAAATTAGACAAGTTATGAAAGTGCATCATTTTCACCAATTATGCATAGGTGGAGAATATTATCAATCCACCCTAACACCTAATGAATTGGAAAAACCAAGATCCACCACTTAAGACAGATTTGATTAAAATAAAAGGAAGTGTTAATGTGCAACCTACTAAAAAAATGATGAATTATTTGGATTTAATTCCCTCTCATCTCCACATTAAGATGGTTTTAAGTAGGTAAATAGACAAGTTAAGACTGGAATATAAAGAAAATAAGATTATAAACTATAGATATTAAACCTTGTAAGATAAAAACCTAGAAATGGGCTACCAAAAACCTCCAAAAGAGATGAATAATAAAACGTGAGCCAAAAAAAACAAGGTAAACAAAACCCAAATATCATTTGACATTTTCGCATGGTCAAATTTTTCACTAGGTCAACTTTCTCCTAAAGAAGCATAGTAGTGCATCCTTGATCAACTCTTTCTTTCCTAATTAAGATTTCATAGTTCTAACAAATGACAAAAATAGTATCTAAATATACAATCTATTTAAGATCTAAAACCTTCATATATGAATGTGCCTAAAATATTCCTTAGGAAATTATGTAAGTATAATGTTACTAAACTAGTCCAATGAATAAATAGTTTTGATTGGTAAGCTTCACAGGAAGCATATTGATGCAGGGACACCTAGGTAGGCTCATGGAAGACCTAGGATTCATAGAATATTTTATCTTTTAGTTGTGCTAGCCACACCAATATGATAATAATGGGACTAACCTAGTCCTAAGGTGAAGCATGTTAAGTTTAGGAAGCCTTATGAGGCCCTAAGTGCTCCTACTTGCATCAGTAGGTCAAATAGGGCATTTTTGTGTTTTGGAAGGTAGAATGGATAAATAAGTGATATAATGTCCATTTTACATTTATTAAGTCAATTTATGGATTTTTATAATATTTTTCACCTTTGGAGCAAGTTTGGGGGTCAAACTCATAAAGATGTAAAAGTTGCTCAAAAATTGTCAATGTTGCCATTGACAACACTAACAACTTTTGTTGCATTTGAGAAACTTTGTAAATGGGATTTAGTAACTATATAAAAAATTTAGGATGGATTTTTGATGTTTATCTAATTCAACCCTCTACCTTTTTAAAGGGTTGGAATTTTTAGCTATTTGGTTGTGTACGGACTGTAAAAAAGAAACCAATTACAGTTTATATTTTTTGAGGTTTTTGGCATTTATATGGATTGAATTTTGATCTACAGTATTTGGAAGTATTAGAGGAGTTAAAGTAAATAAATTTTTATAACTTAGGTTTGTGATTTTTTAGGGTTTTAGTTGGTTAGATAAATTGGTTTGTATATTGTCTATATGTTGTTCTGAATCAGGCAACTGGGCAAAATGGAGTCATAACTCCTCTTCCCAGTGTAGGTTTTGCATGATATCTTAGGATTAAGAAGATGAATCCTTTTAAATACTATACACTAAAGCAAGGTCCCTAGAAAGAAAGGAAATAATTTTTGTGGTGATGCCCTAGGCGAGCCAGTGATGCATGGCGACGGATCACAGTATGCACCACAGGTGTTACAAGGGATTGAATGCTTGGATTGCTTCAATAAAATCTTGGAATGTGTTATAAGGATATGTGTTGAAGCCCCAACTAAATTATTAAGAATTGGTGAAGGATATTTGGAGGGTAAAACTCCATTCTTTCCAAACTGGTTCAATTTCTTGCAAAACCCTTATTTTTCGGCATGAAAGTAGGTCATACTTTATGGATGTCTTGGGAGCCTAAGACCTCAAGAATCCTTTAGTACTCTAAAAAGGGTGTTTGAATGAATGATTGGTTTACCCTCTTGTTAAGGAATTTTTCATGTTAATCCAATTTTTCATCAAATGAAGGGCTAATTGCTTGTATCCTTTTTGCAAGCAATTTTGTGTGTTTCTTAGAACTTGATTAGGATTTAAATTCCAATTATGGTAGAAAGTCTTGGAGTGTATCCTAGTGCCTTCTAATATGCCCATACCTTCATTTGGAGTGTTATTTATGAATTTTTTTGATTGTGGAGTTATTGAAGAGGAAGAAATAAGGCCAAAGCAAGCCTAGGAAGTAGAGAAGGAATGATTGTTCTATATAATTGGTGTGCACTAGTTAAGTGGATGAGGGCCTCATTGTTAGGATCCTAAGGAAAGAAGGTTAACTAGAAACCCTATTAGGTCAAGAGAAAGGCCTAAGGAGACCCTGGAAGTAGCTAGAGTAGGAGAAAGACTAGTTACTACATCAGAGTAGTATTAGATCCTAGTTAAAGAGTTGGGAAGTTGGCGTATGTTTGTAGCTACTAGAGAGTCAGTGGGTGAGTCAAGTATGGTGACTAATGCAGAGCTAGATAAAATAGTTGGTGACAAAAAGGCTAAGAATAAACTCCTTGAAGTAGCCTTAGAAGAAGTGAAGTTAAAGTTGTGTGCTATTGTTGATGCAGCCAAGAAAAAGGAAGAAGAAAAAAATGGGAAGGGTAAGGGGATGGAAGATGAAGATATTATTCCTGAGATAGATCCTATCTTGAATGAAAATCCTTTCTTTAAAGCCAAAAAATCCCTAGGAGGTAGGGCCTTGGAAGGTGTGCCCCTATTTAGTGGGAAAATGGATATAGATGTAGTAATGGATTGGTTAGATTGGATGGAGAACCACTTTGAATGTGAAGGGGTGTCAAAGGCACTAAAGGTCAAAGTAGCCAAGTCAAGACTTAGGGGATCAACTTTGACATGGTGGAGATATGTCCAAGATGAGAGGAATAGGATGAAAAAGAAGGCTATAGCTAATTGGAATTCCATTATAACCAAACTAAAGGAGAATTTCTTACCAGAGGATTTTGGAATTCAACTTCACAAAAGGAGACATGGAATAAAATAGATTGATTTGTATGTGCCCTCTTATATAGAGGAGTTCAGAGGTTATGCCTTAGATCCAAGAAACAAGAAGAATATCCAATGAAAGTGGCTAGGTATTTGGGTAGTTTAAAGTTGAATATTCAAGAGGAGCTAAGTTTGTGGATACCTACTACTATTCTAAGGTGCCATCATCTAGCCCTAAAGATGGAAGAGAATACTAGAAAGAAGAGGGATTCTAACTTCAAGGATAGATGCAAGGGAAGAAATTATAGGGTACATAGAGGAGGATATCAAAGAAGAGGTAATGAGAAGAGAAACCAAGGTGAGATCAAACTCACTATGCAAGCCACTAAAAGAACTCTTAGAGAAGGTTATATTAGAGGAAGAGGTAACTAAGGAGCTTCTAATAGAGGTAGACGATCGAGAAGAATTAATTCATACTTTTCTAGTATGGAGTGTTATAATTATGTTTAACTATCCCATCTAACCTATAGATGCCCTAAAAATCCCTCTTCTTCAAACCATGACAAAAGGGTGGCATATGCTCAAGAACATAACTCTTGTGGCAAGGAGAATGAAGTGGATCACATAGAATTATAAAAGGGTGAGAATCTTATGTTTAGAAGGGTATTGATCAAGCAACCAACTCCTGACAAACCTAAGCATAGGAGGGCTTTATTTAGGATCAAATGTAAGATACTTAGGAAGGTTTGCAAGGTAGTAGTGGATTTACAGTCTACCAAAAACATAATATCAAAGGTGGTAGTGGAAAATATTAAACTAAATAAGATACCCCATGTGAATCCATACAAAGTGACTTGGATCAACAAGGGTCAAAGTATACTAATGAATGAACAGACTTGGGTTGATTTCCCCATAACATGGTACAAGGATAGGTTATTGTATGACATCTTACCCATCGATGCTTTCCATCTTCTATTAGGTAGACCCTAGCAATATGATAGAGAGGCAATATGTGATGGGAAGGAAAGCTTGATATCATTGAAGAAAAGAGGCATAACTTTTAAAATCTAATCTTGTTGGAAGGAGAAGAACCACAGTTCAAGGTGCCTAGTCTATTTCTATGTAGTGGGAAGGAATTTATCAAAGATATCAAGGATAAAGAGAGCCAGATTTTTGCAACTGTACTGAAGTCTAAAGGAGAAGACAATAAAGTTAAAGACCCATTACCTGTAGAGGTACAAACATTTCTTGAAAAGTACAAAGACATTGTAAGTGATGGTACTCTTGTCACTTTACCTCCTAGGAGGGTGATAAGCCATCAAATAGACTTTGTTCTTGATGCATCTTTTCCAAAAAAGGTAGCATATAAGCTTACCCCTAACCAAAACTTGGAACTAGAAAGACAAATGTGTGAACTTTTGGATGAAGGTGTGATGAAGAAAAATATAAGCCCATGTGTAGTCCCTGTTGTGGTAGCATCCAAGATGGGAGGAAAATGGAGACTATGTATAGACCTTGAGGGCTATAAATATAATAAAAAATAGGTATAGGTTTCTCATATCTAGGATTGAGGACCTCATGGATTGTCTTGGAGAGGCAATGTACTTCAAAAAGTTGGACTTGGAGAGTGGATATTACCAAATTAGGATTAAGGAGAGAGATGAGTGGAAGACAACATTCAAGACAATAGATGGGCTATCTAAGTGGCTTGTGATGTCATTTGGTCTCTCAAATACTCTTAGCACATTCATGAGGTTAATGAATAAAGTGCTTAAAGACTTGATTGAAAGGTTTGTGATTGTATATCTAGGTGATATACTAATCTTCAACAAGATATAGGAAGATCACATAAAAAATGTGGAAGTGGTATTGTAGAGACTTCATGAGGAGAAGCTAGCTATAAACATTGAAAAGTGTGACTTCTTCAAAGAAGAGCTTGTGTTTTTGGGCTTTGTGGTGTCAATGAGGTCCTTGAAGATGGATCAAGAGAAGGTTGGTGCTATCCTCAACTAGCCCCCACCCACTACATCTACTAACGTAAGATTTTTTATGATCTAGCTCAGTTTTATAGAAAATTCATTAGGAAATTTAGTGGCATATGTGCACCTTTATTAGACACCATTAAGGGTGGAATCAAGTCTAAGTTCAAATGGACCTTAGAAGGAGAAATCCTTTGAGATGCTTAAGAAACAAGTGGCTACCCAACTTGTTTTGCAATTGCCTAGTTTTGAGAAACTTTTCACCATAGAGTGTGATGCAAGTGGCCAAGTAGTAGGGGGGGTGTTAAGTCAAGAAGTTAGGCCAGTAGCCTTCTTTAGTGAAAAAATAAATGAGTCGAAAAAGAAGTGTTATTCCTATGACCTAGAACTCTATGCCCTAGTGAAAAGTCTCTTAGGAAGTGGGGACATCAGAAATTGCCCAAAATAAAATTTGTGTTTATTGACAATCAAGCTCTCATATATATTAACACTCAAGAAAATTTGAGTAATAGGCAATTGAAATGTATGGAGTACCCACAAGCTTTAGCCTTTACGATCAAGCATAAGAAATGGAAGATGAACAAGGTGGTAGATGCATTGAGGAGGATATTATTAAGAGTCCAAGTTTAGTTGCATAGCATTGGGATAGAGAGCTTCAAGAGTCTCTATAAGGAGGATGAAGACTTTGTAGAGGCATATGAGGTATGCTCTAACTTTGAGAACCATTTTCATAGCAAGTTCTCTAAATTTACCTTGCAAAATAGATTGCTATTTAAGGGAAATCAATTATGTGTACCAAGGGGATCAATAAGGGAGAACCTAATTTAGAAAAAGTATAATGGGAGTATTCCTAACCAAGGAGTATGGGAAAACATGGGATTTCATCATTCCCCAAGTAAAGCATGCTTACCATGACAGTAAGAATAGAACCACAAGAAGAAATGGTTTTGAAATTATTTGTGGGATGCATCCAAGGGATGTATGTGAGTTGAGAGATCTTGGAGGAATGGAATATAGAAGTGTACATGTTGAAGATTTTCCCCAAACCATGAAAGAAATCCTAGAGAAAGTCAAGACAACTATCCAAGATAACACACAAAAATTGAAAGCCAAGGTAGATGAAAGGAGGAAAGACATTTAGTTTGTTGTTGGAGATTATCTCATCCTACATTTGAACAAGTTTGGGTTGCAAATGGGTGTGCCAACTAAGCTACACATGAAAAGAGTGGGTCCTTTCAAATCATAGCCAAATATGGAGCCAATGCTTATAAGATTGATTTTTCATTAGATTTGGGCAGCTCTCTTATTTTCAATGTGGAAGATTTGGTTAAATTCAAAGGTATATTACCTTAGTTTACTCAAAACAGTCAGGGAGTCAATATTGATCTAGAATCCAATGTGGCACCTTCATCAAGCAAGGTGGAAGCTAAAAAAGTGTTGGACTCAAGAATCGGGAAGGTCACCAAACACAAGGTGTACATGGAGAACCTCATCAAGTGGAAAGACAAGCCAAATTTAGAAGCCACTTTGGTTATTGAGGTAGGTTTCAACAAATTTGGCATCCCTCAAGACCTCTTATCCACAAAAGTGATATAGTTTTCTTTTGTGAAGGAGTAAGGTGTAGGGGTGCCTAGGTAGGCTCATGGAAGACTTAGGGTTCCTGGGATATTTTGGATTGTATTTCTGCTAGCCACACCACTAAGATAATAATAGGACTAACCTAGTCCTATGGTTAAGTGTGTTAAGCTAGGAAGCCTTATGAGGCCCTAAGTGCTCCTAGTTGCATGAGTATGTCAAATAAGGATTTTTTGTGTTTTGGAAGGTAGAATGACCAAATAGCTGATATAAGATCCTTTTCACATGTATTAAGTCACTCTAAGGCTTCTAGTGAAGTTTGTTCACCTTTGGAGCAAGTTTGGGTGTCAAACTCATAAAAATGTAAAAGCTACTCAAAATTTGTCAATGTTGTTATTGACAACATTGAAAAAAAAAAATTGCATTCAAGAAACTTTGTAAATGAGATTTATTAACTATATGAAATAGTTAGTATGGTACTTGGGGTTTGTATTTAAGGCCACTCTTGACATTTTGAAAGGGTTGGAATTTTTAGCTATTTTGGTGTGTATGAACTAACAACAAGAAACCAGTTATATTTTATGTTTTATGAGGTTTTTGGCATTTATATAATTTAAGGCTTTTGGCAAAGTCTAGGGGTCAAACTCATAAAGATGTAAAAGTTGCTCAAAAATTGGCAATGTTATCATTGACAACATTGACAACTTTTTTTTCCTTCGAGCAACCTTGTAAATGGGATTTAGTAACTATCTAAAATAGTTAGGATCAGACTTGGGACGTGTATTTAAGGCCATCCTCAACCTTTTAAAAGGTTTGGAAGTTTTAGCTATTTTGGTGTGTACAGACTGTCAATAAGAAACCAATTATAGTTTATGTTTACTAAGGTTTTTAGCATTTATATGGATTGAATATGGATATATGGTGTTTTGAAGTATTAGAAGAGTTCAATTTAATATTATTTATAACTTAAATTTATGATTTTGTAAGGTTTTAGTTGACTAAATAAATTGATTTTTGTCTTGTTTGCATGTTGTTCTGAATTAGGTAACTAAGCAAAATGGAGTCATAACTCCTCTTCCCATTGTAGGTTCTATATGGGCTCTTGAGATTAGGAAGATGACTACTTGTAAATATTGTACAATGTAGGAGGGGCCCTAGAAAGAAAGGGTAGAATTTTTTTGGTGATGCCCTAGGCGAGCTAGTGATGCATGGCTAGGGATCACAATATGTAGTAGAGGTGTTAGGAAGGATTGACTGCTTGGACTACTTCAATCAAAGCTTAGAGTGTGCTAGAAGAATATGTGTTGAAGCCCCAACTAAAGTGAGAATTATTGTTGAAGGATCTTTGGGGGTAAAAATCCATTCTTTCCAAACTAGTTCAATTTCTTGCAAAACCCTAATTTTTAGACATGAAAGTAGGTCCTACTATATGGATGTCTTGGGAGCCTCAAACCTCAAGAATCCTTTATTAATCTAAAATTAGTGTGTAATTCCATGATTTTTTTACCCCCTTGTTAAAGAATTTTTCAAGTTAATCCAAATTTTCAATAAATGGAGGGCTAATTGCTTTAGTCTTTTTGCAAGCAATTTTGTGCAATTTTGTGTGTTCCTTAGAACTCGATTAGGATTTCAATTCCAACTGTGGTAGAAAGTCTTGGAGAGTATCCTAGTGTCTTTTAAGATATTCATAACTTCATTTTGGGTGTTAGTTATGAAGTTGGGGTTGATTGTAGATTTGATGAAGAGGAAGTAATAAGACCAAAGAAAGCCTAGAAAGTAGACAAGGAATTATTGTTATATATAATTGGTCTATACTAGTTGAATGGACTAGGACCTCATTGTTAGGATCCTAAGGAGAGAAGAGTAAATAGTAACCCTACTAGTTCAAGAGAAAGACCTAAGAAGACCCTAAAAGTATCTAGGGCAGGAGCAAGACTAGTTGTTACATCACATATCAAGTCATGTAGGATTAATGGAAGATAATATGAACACTATATAACATTTTATCAAGACTGCTAATTTTTTTTTTGAGATTTGGACATGTTTTGAAATTATTTTTAGAATTAGGTATGATAATTTAGATGAAAGAAACAAGAATAATATTGTGTTTTTGGGTAAGAAAATATTTTGGATTGACCAAATAATTACTTATAAAGATATGGAAAGTATCCTAGGTTTTAACTCTCATATGCTAGAAATTAAATTTTGAATATTTGGTAACACACAATGCAACAAAAGGATGATAGATTAAACTTTGTATATAATGAATAATATTGTTTGTTTAAGGAATTGTTGCATTGTATCTTAATGATATAATATTTATATGCACACTTTTTATGATCAATATAGATGTGAACTTGATGTTTAGAGTGGACTATAGACTTTTTATATGTGATGTGTAAAGAGGAACTACAAGGGTGGATCACATATTGAAGATATCATCACTATCAAAGGATTTTGTATATATTTCATAGCTTGTAAAGTTATTTATGTATGTTTGGGTAGTGGGATTAGCTTGTATTTTGTATTGTAATACAAAATACTAATAGGGTTGAGGCTTATAACAAGGTGTAGTCCTCTAACAAGTACATATACACTATACAAATGTAATAGAGTCATAATAGGGTCAATATAATTCACAAGATACTTTTGATTAGAGGATCATTTTGTTGGTACCATCCCCATTGGGGTTTCCCTAGTTAACAAAATGTGGTGTTATGAGTTTTTAATTTTGTGCATTGTTTTACTTTTTAGTTTATAGATACATGGAAGTTTAAGAACTACAATTGATAACTACAGTTAGGCATAACGTTTTTTAAAGAATATAATTGATCAACATCCCCACCCACATCTCAGTTATATTGGAAGACTTTACTTTCTAACAATTGGTATCAGAGAAAAGTTACTCAGAATAAGTTCAAAATCTTGAGGGAGATCACTATGGATTCAATAAACTTGTAGAAGAAACTTGAAGAAACTCTTGAGGAACTTGATAAAATTATTGATAAAAGAAAAAAGTTAAAGATCAAGCTTAAGTATATACAAGACTTTATTCAAAATTTAAAGGATTAGACTAAGAGCATGCAATATACAAGAAAGCATGTGAATAAATCAAGGATCATGAGTTAGCTATAAAACTTTAAAATTAGAATAAAATTTGCAAGCATGAATTGAAGATCATATCATTAAAGATGAGTATGATGGAAGATGATAAGAAGATTCAATCATATTTGAGATCTAAGAATGAAATTTTAAATCTCATCTTACTAAGGTGACATATGATTTTGAGACTACAAAATTTTAATTTGCAGAACTTAGGAAATGCAATATTATTGTGAAAGGAGAGGTTACACAAACCAAGCAACATCTTGGAAAGTTTTACACAAGTATAGAGAAGCTTAATGAAAAATTATGGCACAGATACATGTTGGAGATAAGATAGGAATTGGACATGTTGAAGGAGAATCATCTAAAGGATCAAAAGTTACTAAAGAACAAAAACATGTGAATCAAAAACCTAGTCTACATGCACATATGAGTAAAGAAATACCAAATCAACCTAAAAAATCTAGAGGTATCAAGACAAAATTCAATGGAAGGTTCTTTGCATGAAATAAACTTAGACACGTGAATAAGGAATCCATAGCTAAGCATTATAAACCCTTTTCTAGTTATTTTTATAAATGATTTATTTATGGACATAGATCTAATGAATCTAGGAAACCTAGCTTTAATATGCATGAAATGTATAAAAATGTGTTGGAATTTACAAGGGGGAAGTATATTTCTAAGAGGGGGGTGAGTCAGAAGTATCAAGCTTTAACCAATAAAACTTTTCAACTTAAATCAATTCATGCATGTAACAAAATTAAATAACATGAAATTAAAAGCATGCATGAGAATAGTTGACACTAGATTTGATCACATAGAAACCCTCCAAAATGAGAAGGTAAAATTGTGGTGGGGATGACACCGAAAAATTATCACTGCAGCAATAATGTAACTTGTCAAGGTCACAATGTTTGACCATGAGCCATGGTCTACCCTGTGAGAGGCTTGCCCTATTAAAGGCTCTTACACCATGTTAAAAGTGTACCTATCTAAAGGATTTACAAGACATTCACTTGGAATGTCACCCTATTAAAGGATTTATATAATGGTTGTTAAACCGACCTATCTCTATATGATTTCATTTTGCTAATACAATTGTTAGAAAGTATAGTAGAATGTTTGACCTAATCATTTGCAATCTGCTATTGCTGATTTCAAATTTCTATTTAATCCAATCTGATCCTTACTGATCTAATATGAAGCTATTTGTAGTATTGATACTCTATTCTTCTAACTAGTCTTGCAATTTGCTAAGTCACCTTGTATGCCCTCTTAACACTTCACCCCTTTTTCATTCTATTCTTCACTCACTCACACTCTATTCACTTTATTGAATTATGGGGCTTGACCTCCTTAAAAGGTTTTTGTGACATAGGGTTAAGTATGAATCTACAACTGAGATTCATCCTTTTTTCCTCTTTAGCATTCTATTTTTCTAATTGGTTGCATGTTGATTACATAGGGAATCAAATAGATTTGATCTTATCTCTAATCTTCGAGATCTATCTATTAGTTGGCATGCAAAATGGTTTACATCTTAGTCTGTGAAGGAAAAAACTCATATGATGATTTTGTGTTACTCAAAACTTGATAAAATTATCACTCAACATATACTAAAATTTTGTCTAGCTTGGCACTTGAATATGCTTGGCTTGTTATTCACTCGACACACATACTCACTCAACACTATCTATTTTTTCAGCATCTGAATGACTCAACACTTACTATCTTTCTGACTTAGTACTTGCATATATTATACTTGGCATATGTTGCTAACTTGGCATGAACTTAGAAAATGGCTTAAGTGTGTTGAGACTCAATTGTCAAAACCATTCTAAGATCAACAATCTCCCCCTTTGACATGAGTGTCAAAAACACTTAACTATACATGATGTATCTAACTCCCTTTAAGTATAATATAACTTTAGTTCAGCATATATACAAAATTTCAAAATTTCTTCAAAATTTTGTGAAGGACTATATACCTCAAAATTTGTAACTCCCCCTAAGTTGATGTGGCTTTACTATATCCAAAACTTTTTATAGTGGATTTGTTTCATGGTGATTCATTCTAATACTCTTTATCTGATGTGCTCTGATTTTGTGCTTTTTTTGTTCACTCCCCATTTTTGTCTACTCTTTTCTCTATTTTTTGGTGACTCCCCCTTTCACATGTATTCCTTGTAGATTAAGTCTCCTTTTGGCTTTATGATTTTGCCCCCTTTGTTTTTAATTTCTCCCCCTTTTTGACACTTATGTCAAAGGGCTATACTCTAACTAGGTATTTTTCCAAGAAGGTTTTGTTTACTTCCATTACAGTCCTTAGAGTAGCATCCTAGTTTTGTAGTGCAACTTCTAGGGATTTGATTTGGATAGCTATCTCTGCTGCAAGGTGAACTAAACCATCTAATGTAGAAAGATTTGGATCTTTCTTTAACACATTTTCTGCGTAGGCTAGTTCTTTTTGTAAAATCTCCATGTGAGGGGTTAGGATAGATTGAATCTAAACTAATTTGGCTCTTGTATTAGCCTCATCTACTATTAGTATAGCTAGTTCTTTCTGTGTGTGAAGCATTGTATGAAAATGCTTCTCACTTTGAGCTGGATCTTTGGTAGTTGCATGCTAGATATCTTAAAGTTTCTCTCCAAGCTCATTATTCTCTAGCTAGTTTCCTATGTGAAAATGGAAGGATCACATAATTTTGAGTACAATAAGAACATATTCTCAAGTATATCCTTCACTTTATCTATTTTCTTAGCTAGATCTACATGTGAAATTGCTATCTCACTAGATATTCTATCATTCACGTTTGCTTGAAACTTCTTTTCTGACCGTTCCATTAGTTTTGCATTTGTATCATGGTCTTCACTTTGCACCTGGTCCACTATTTCTAAAAGTTTCTCCATAATGGGCTTTGTTTCATTAGGTGATTGCAAGCTAAAGGCATCTAAGAAGACATCCTTGATCTCATGTAGTGCCTGCTTCTATTTATACTCATTTCTGAGTATCTCTTGCTTCTTTTTCTTCTCTAATGCCTCTTGCATTAGGTTAATTTGTTCAAGAGTAATATTGTCATAATCATATTTGGGAATGACTATTTCTTCATCCAATGTTGGGTCTCCATAATGAATTACCCTTGCTACTCTTGTGGAGCTTGAGCTTGGTGCAATGATTTGTAATGGCATGGCATTATTTCTTAGCTTTCGAAGCCTTGTAGGAGTTCTAGTGGTTGGCAAGTTTTTTGAAGTTCAAATTTCCTCCTGCTCCTTTTCTTTTGGACTTTCTTTCCCCTCTTTTGATTTATCTTTGTTAATCACAATTATTTTGGGTGCACCTTGTTCTTGTGCTATAGAGACAGAAGTGTCTATCTACCCTATTTGATCTTTTGCAGGCTCTTTATGTTCTATATTCTAAGTCTTGTGCTCAATCATCAAAACTTTGACTATAGAATCAACCTTGGTAGATGTGTCTATACTTCTTTTCTCTATAGGTTGTCCACTTGTAGTTGTAGGGATGTTAGAAGGTGGTTCTTTTGGATTCACCTTATCCCTTATCAAGTTAGCTACAACTTTTTGCAACTCTTCCACACTAACCAAAACTAGGTTGTCACACAACTTGGCTTGTAGAGTTGATTGGTAAAGGATCTTTTTAAGATCCTTTGTAGTCAATGCATTGATGTTCTTACCAGAGTTCTTAGGAACATCCTTTACTTTTACTATGTTACCAAGTGTAGAAGTGTTATGTGGAGGGCTTGTTGTTGGCATTTGTGTGTCTTGTATACTCTGATCTATTTCCTGCTCATCAGCAGTTGCCACTTTATCTATTCTTTGTTGTGTCTCCTCCACTATCTTGTCTCCTTTATCTTTCTCTATTTCTTCTTCTTTTTCATTCTTCCTCCTCTTCCTCATCATTATTTACTTCAAGAGGATTTTTTTCTCCTTATTTAACTATTGTTAGCCCATGTATTAACTTCCATATTTGAGTGGACTTCTTAACAACATCTTCAATCTTGTTTTGAAGAATGCTAAAGGTTCTATATTTGGGTGCAAATTTGCTCCCATGCTTCTTGCTAGCCTTGGTTATTTGACCTTTTGTTAGCTCTAGCATAACTTGAGCCAATGTATACTATATTATTTCCTTTTCCATGTTGAGGCAAAAATGCCATTTATTTTCAATAATAGAATACATTTCCTTTAGTATTGAATTGTCAAGTTCAAGTGGGGTGGTCTTGAACTTGGCCATCATGGTATAAACTTATTCTTCAACCATGTTCTCCTCATTCCTACTTACCTTACTAAATTCAATATTCTTCAAACCATTTAAGTCAGCATTATATTTAACATTGTCACAAATGTTTTCTAAATCAGATTTTAATGCATGGTTTACCACTCTAAATTGGCTTGTGTCTTTTAAATTTGTTCTCTCTTCATTTGAGTCGGGTTGAGCAATATATTTTCTTCTTATTCTTTTATTTTCTAGACCTTGTTACTCAGTTTCCTTCTTCTTTTCTTTGGCCTACTTCTTGGCCTTTTGAGTGGTAACCCTTGTGCTTGCTCTTGTAGTGGGATTTGCGAGGCTTAGCTGAGTAGCCTTCTATTTCTTTGACTTTTCTACTAACTTTGTGCTTGCCATTATTTTCTTAGGATCTAGTTTGTTAGGTGCTTCCTCAAATTTTTCCTCCTTGGCACCTTCTTCCTCTTCATCTTCTTCCATACCTTGTGTCAAGGTAGGTGGCCCTTGGCCCTATTCTCCTTCTTCTTCATCTTCTACATCATCCTCTTCTCCTATTGTTCCTTCTCCAAACTTGGCCTTAAGTTTCTTGACCAATTTCTCTTTCTTCTTTATTTTGGATGTAGTTTTCAATTTCATTTCCACTTTTGACTTTACAATATCATAAGTGTCAAAGGGTTTTGCATTTTTATCAATTTCTCCTACAAGCAATGTTGTGATTATTGTTGAGGCTTCATCTATTTTTATCTCATAACCAAGTGGCCTTAGCCATCTAATTTTTGGTATTGTTGCTTGGATGTAAGTGTAATCAATATCAACTAAAAAGAAAATATCATTGACATGTTTCTCTACAAGGGAAACTAGTATTCTAAGCCTTTGCTTCATAGACTTTTTAAATTCTTCAAAATAGCTTGTCATGATGGTTTCAAAATTTTCTCCCATCTGCTCTATATACTCATTAATTTGCATTGTCATAGGCATTGGTCTTCCAACCTATCTTGCCAAAAGTAGGAAATTCATTCTAAACATAAAAGAATGTACATATCAGAATTGACCCAAACTTACATTGAGCACTTTTTGATCTTCTTATGGCTCCCAAATTCTACATTATCTGTTGTAGTTGCAGCTCTACTAGATCATATGTATGATCTTTCTTAACAATTTTATAATGTACATCTACTGCAATACAAGGCACATTGTTTAATCTTCTTGATTAATAGAATTCGTGTGAGATGACTCTTACAACAAACTTTATGTGTGGGTCTCTAATTGTTTCTATTGTCATACCCCTTTTATTCCATTGTGCACCAGTATTTTTCTTGATGACCTCGTTGGAGTCACTTCTCAAAGCCTTTGGCCACTCTAGGGTTGGGTAACTTGTGACTCTATGGATGATTCTTTTTGTTATTTTGATAGGTCCACTTTCCAACCACAAGTAACCATTGTGAATTTTGCTCAATACTAACATAATCCACTCTATCTTGAAGACCGTATGGAAATCTAGGGCACGTGTAAGTCCCCTCTTTTTAATAATATTAAATTCCTCCTTCAGTACACTGTTATCACATAATTTATTGTAGGCTTCATGAATATCCATATCACCTATACCTCCAACTTTTCAATTGTAGCATTTCCTAATGCCTTGGACCATAACAACTTTTGGCAGGATGATGGATAACACACTAGTAGGGTCATTCTTGTACCTCTGGGATTGGCCTAAAATCTGGTTGTTCAACATATTTTCTAACTAACTGGACTTCAAAGGACTCCTTTTCTTTAGATTTTTTTGAGCTAGAATCCATTTTTGCAAACTAGGGTTTAATAATTTCAAAACAGTGTAGCTCAACACTTGAGTAAATACCTTGAATCGATGATATCACTCTGAATTGTTGTTAGAATATACTTGAATGCTTCGTCCTTTCTTGAAATTTATTCTTCACTTTGTTTTCTCTTTGCTCTATGTTTGTTGTAATGAGAAATGATTCAAAAAATTCACCTAATACCCTTCAATACACAATATTAAATGCTTAGTGCACAAACAGCTAGAAATTTAGCTTGCATACAATTTTCAGCTTTACTCGACATCAATGCAAATTCCTCTTCACTCTGAATCTATAGGGATTACCCTTACTCAGTATCAACTAATGTAATTTTTCTTGGCAACAACTACTCACTCGGCTCCAACTAGTATTGGTTGACAACTTGACACACACTATGATTTTACTTGGTGGTTGAAGGTAACTTGTCATACTCAGCAAAAGGATGAAAACTTAAAGTTTTAACCTTACATCTTTATTCATGTTGATTTTTTCTTTTTAGTGCTAACTTTTTTTGGAATTGATGTATGATAAAGCATTGAATATCAGTTCCACATACCTTCTTCTAACTAGTTTGATGAAGTGTGACCACTTGACCTATTAGGTGAAGTGATCCCTCCATTGGATGTGTTGCTTACATCTCTTCTCTTCCATGTCTTATTCATCTCTCCTCTGATGTATTCAACATCTACTTTCCCTTTTTCTTTGTTGAACTCAAAGTTGGGTGCCTTTGACCTAGTTGGGCAATACTTACTAATGTGACCAGTCTTTAGGTAGCTAAAACAAGTGGTTTGACTCAACCATCTATTGTAGTTACCACTGAAGTGTGTTCTTATGTAGTTCTCAAGAATGCGTACATACTCTTGATAGTAGTGACAACTCTTCCTAGTGTTGTAGTCCCAATTGTAGTGGTGTTCATGAATTTTTAACTTTGCTAGTTTGTTTGGTGACCACATAGGCTTGGATCTACATTCAAAGGCTCTATATCCATACTTCTTGTAGTTGTAGTAGTGTCCTTCAAATCTTGGTTTCCTAATGGTTCTATTCCTACAGTCATGTGCGTAATGACCTTGCTTATTGTATTTATGACAATGACCCATGTTTTTAGGTTTGTCATGTTGATTGGCATTCTTGCTCCTACACAAATTAGCAATATATCCTTTATTACCACAAAAATGATAAGTGGGTTTTGAATTCTTACCTTTGTCACTTCTTTGTTTAGTAGTCTTGGATGACTCTCCTTCTTTAGTTCTAGTATATCCTAGTCCTGATGTATCATTGCTAGATCTTGGAGATTTTAGTAGTTGCTCAAAGTACTTGATGGCTTCATTGGGCTTTTTGAAGCTCTCTGTAATTTCTCTTTCTCTCCTCAAATCATTTTTTAGTTTTTCATTCTACAACTTTAGGGTGGATATTTCAATGTCTTTGACATTCAACTCATGATGTGCATCCATCATTTGGCTTACAGTATCTAGCTACATGTTGGAAACTCTGGCAAGATCAGTTGACTTCTAATTTAGTCTATTGGCTAAGTTTCTCTTGTCGTCTTCTATTATGACCTTATCCTTAATGGCTCTCTTCTTCTGTTTAGTTATTTCACATAACATCATGGCTTGTGATTCTTACTCAATCTTGAGAGTTCTGATCTCTTCTGCTTTAGCTCTCATTTTCTCCATTAGGTCTACAATTGCTACATCAAACTCCTTTGAGTCTCCATTTGAAAATAGTTTTGTGGTGTCAATCTCCTTGTACTGAGTATCATTTTTAGCTATGGCAATGTCTTTTCTTTTCTTTAGGGATATCCTCAGTTCTTCTCTAGCTTCTTCCAAAGAATGTAGAATGAGATGTATTTCAATCTCATAGTTCTCTATAATCTTCCCATGCTTGTAGACCTCCATATCTAGATCTTTTCTCCAAGCTATAAAGTATCTCCTAATGAGAACTTAGCTCTGATACCAATTTCTAGAATTTACAAGTGTGAAGTATACTTCTAAGAGGGGATGTAAATCAAAAGTATCAAGCTTTAACCAATAAAAATTTTCAACTTAAATCAATTCATGCATGTAACATAATTAAATAACATGAAAGTAAAAGCTTTCATGAGAATAGTTGAAACCAGATTTGATCACCCAGAAACCCTCCAAAATGAGAAGGTAAAACTGGGGTGGGGATGACACCCACAACTTATCACTACAGCAATAATGTAACTTGTCATGGTTACAATGTTTGACCACAAGCCATGGTCTGCCCTGTAAGAGACCTACCCTGTTAAAAGTGTACCTATCTAAAGGATTTACAAAACATTCATTTGAAATGTCACCCTATTAAAGGATTTATATAATGGTTGTTAAACCAACCTATCTCCATAGGATTTCATTATGCTAATACAATTGTTAGAAAGTATAGTAGAACTGCTATTATTGATTTTAGATCATTATTCAATCCAATCTAATCATTGCTAATATGATATGAAGCTATTTGTAGTACTGATACTCTATTCTTCTAACTGATCGTGCAATCTACTAAGTCACCTTATATGTCCTCTTAACACTTCACCCCCTATTCCTTTTGTTCTTCGCTCACTCATACTCTATTCACTCTATTGAATTATGAGGCTTTGACGTCCTTAAAAGGTTTTCATGACTTAGGGTTAGGTATGAATCTACGACTAAGATTCATCCTTTTCACCTCTTTAGCATTCCATTTTTCTAATTAGTTACATGTTGATTACATAGGGAATCAAATAGATTTGATCTTATCTCTAATGTTTGAGATCTATCCATTAGTTGGCATGCAAAATAGTTTACATCTTAGTCTATGAAGGCACAAATTCATATGATGATTATGTGTTACTCAACACTTGACAAAAATATTGCTCAACACATACTAAATTTTTTTCTAGCTTGGCACCTGAATATGCTTGGCATTTGTTATTCACTTAGCACACATAGTCGCTTGGCACTGTCTCTTTGATTAGCACCTAAATGACTCAGCACTTACTATCTTTCTAACTCGACACTTGCATATATTATACTCGGCATATATTCGTAACTCAACATGAACTTAGAAAATGGCTTAAGTGTGTTGACACTCAATTGTCAAAACCATTCTAAGATCAACAAAATGTAACAACTAGACCTTCAAGATTTAAAAACACCATTATAGATGGAGTTATGTGTTACAAGTGCAACAAATTTGGACACATTGTAAGAGATTATAGACTAAAGACTAACCAATTTGGACCTAGATATGGAAAGAGTTTTGACATGTCATATTAGCAAGAACTTATGGCATACAACAAGATTTTTCATAATGAATGCTTTTAACCATATGAGAACACTTAATATGAGATCACAGAACATGACGACACATAATCCTAGAAGGAACATGACCAATAATGCAAGAACAAATGAGAATGTAAAGGGAAAGTGGTGTATGGGCCCTGGGTCCTAAATAAGGTGGTCAAACATCAAGGTGGATAGAATAGGAGGTCAATAAGTGTCTAAGATGAAACAAGACATTTTTGGCAATTTCAAGCATCCATAGAAAGCATTTAGGCAAGTTTTTACATGTTGTAATAAGACCTTTAGACAAGTCAAAGGTTGGTCAATGAATGGTCAACACTATGAGTTGACCAAAAATATTCATTTTCATATTTCATAATATTCTTGCATTTTTTGGTAAAGTTTAGTAAGCATTTGGATTATTTTGTTTGAAGTATGTGAAAAAGTTGTAAAAACTACAAAATTGCAATAAAAGTTGTCATGCAACGTTTTTGCAACTTTTATTGTAAAATGGAAGATCAACAGTTTGTTCATTATTTTGGATCAAGTATGAAGGATTGGATTTGTAAGGTCCAAGGGTTTGGCCTATAAAGTGAATTTCTTCAACCTAGTTGTGGGTTGGAATGTATTATACAAAACTAGAATAAAATAACAAGTGCTTTTGGTGGGAAAACCATGTATAGTCTGTGAGTACATATTTGTAATCTATGTGCAGTGTGGAAATAAGTAATTTTTATGGTTGTGGAGATTTGTCTTTAAATTTTTTTGAATGCACTAATTTATTTTTTTAGTGATAAATACGTTAGTATCTTTCCTTGTTTCATTTGTGCTTGTTGGTTAACCTATTCTATAGTTAGAGTCTGAACTAAAATGTCTCCTTCCTCCTAATCCCCATGGTGTAAAATCCACATGATTGGTGTGTAGAAGGATATTATGATGGATTTATCTTTTTTGATCATTTTTTTTCATTACCCACTTGCTTGGGATGCTCTAAAGACATCTAAGGCTAAGCAACTAGTGAATTTGGCATGTTGATAGTCAAAGATAACATTGAAGAAGATAGAGAACAACTTAAGGGTGCTTGAGATTTGGTGAGTAGTCAAGTAGAAATATTTATTTGGTGATGGGAGAATAAATTTGGATGTAGGTTTCAAGTTTGGAAGCTTGAAAGGCCAAACAGTGCCTTTAAGAAGCCTAAAACTAGGGCTCAAAAGTTAAAAGTGCTAGAGAATTGACCCAAAACCCATATTCTAGGATTAGTTAGATCTTTGTATGTTGTAAGTGATTATACAATTTATTTGAAGGGTTTTTTTGATCTTTTTTTAGTTTGGTTTTATTTTGGTTGAACAGGGCTACTAGGAAAGAGTCCCTAATAGGCCTCCTAGAATAACTTGCAAATTTGACATACGAAGAAGCCCAAAAACTATTAGAGGGTCATGAAACATGGTGAAAAGGTGGAGAAGGGTATGATGAGGTGTGAGGAATTTTTTTGTCCTTGATGAAGGCTTGAGGCTACTTCGAAGATAGGGATAGTATTGTGAAGGTGAAGTTGGTGTGTAGAAGAGACCAATCATCACTACCCTAGTTTTGAGTAGGTCCTAAGAAGGGATATTAGGATATACTATTGAAGTACACCCATTACTTGCATCATAAGTGGTATCAGATCTCATCTTGAAGCTTGTAGATTGGATGTTTACACCTGATTAGTGCTCTACATCAGGGATAGACAAAATGGTGACAAATGTGGAATTGGCCAAGGAACTTCATGAATAGAAAAATGAGAATCACAAGTTGAAAGATAGGTTAGTGTAGTTTGAAAAAAAAGATAGGAGTAGTAGAGAAAGCTACTAAGAAGATTGAAGAAGACCTCAACAAAGAAGAAGAAGAGATGGAGGATGAAGAAGATTAGTATGCAAATGATGAGTATGACAACATGCCTACAAACCAAGTAGCATTCATAAAAGCCCTAGAGACCTTTGGGAATAAATCTATTGATACTCCTATTTTGGAGGGAAGACAGACCCTAATGCCATTATGGATTAGATGGAGGCTCTTGAGAGTCACTTTGTATGTCATGGAGTAACATAAGGGAAGAAGATGGGGCTAGCTCAATCAAAAATGAAAGGGACAACACTCACATGGTGGAATTTCATTTAGGGGGAGAGAGTCAAAGAAGATAAGAACAAAATTACATTTTGGAAGGTAATATCTAGTATGATAAGTGATATGTATGTTACAGAGGACTATGAAGTCCAATTATACATGAGATGACAAAATCTTAGGAAAAAGGAGCTGACTGTGACCTCATATACTAAGGAGTTTCATAGGCTCTACATCAAGTCAAGGATGGTGGAGAGAAATAGTGTGAAGGTGGCCAGATATCTGACTGGTCTGATGTATAAAATACAAGAATAATTTACAATTTGATGCCCTAATACAATAGCCAAGTGTTTTTAATTAGCAGTAAATAATTAAGAGAAGATAAAAAGGAGACAAAAAAATTCTAGTAGGCGTAGACGAGGAGGAACTAATCAACAAAGGGGAAGAGAAAAATTTTCAAGGAAGCCAAAAGATATTCGACAAAATAATGGAGGTAACAGAGGTGAAATCTCACATAGAGGTAATCAAGGATTCAAAGAATAGAGGATATGAAGATGGACAATGAAGGGGACATGAGACCCTAAAGTGTCATTCATGTGGGCAACCAAGGCATCCAATGGTTCAATGTCCACTCAAGAACAAAAATCCTCCTAACTAGAAGAGATATACAAGGGATTAGTTAGCCATGACAGATGAATCTAATTGCAGCAGTAGTTCCACCAAAGTTGGGAGTGCAACACTAGTATTTTATGGAGAGAACATGATGTTAAGGAGGACTATGTTGAATATTCCTTTGAAGATATAACCACACAAAGAAAATCCCTATTTAGAACTCAAGGTAAGGCATATGGAAAACTATGTAAAATCATTGTTGACTCTAGATCAACAAAGAATGTTTTATCCTTAGAGATGGCTGAGAAGTTTTAAATTAAGAGGTTACCCCATTTAGCTCTCCATAAAATTTCATCGTTAAAAAAGAATCATAGTTTTAAGTATAATTTGACTTGGTAAGTATAAGGAAAAGGTGTTAGCATGAATACTGATGAAACTACATTGGGGGAGTATCTTAAGCATTAGAGAATATTGATATGTTGCATTTGTCATTCATGTCAACATAGCAATAATTTTTTTATGACTAGAAGAATAGCAATTCGTAATCTTAAGATGTGCAAAAGCTAAGGATGTTTTAGATGATGCATAGTGGAGACATGTTCCTAAGGTTGTACTAATAACATGGTTAAAAGGAGTAAGTCTGATTTGATGGTGTATAGAAGTTACACTCGATTTACTAGAAGAAGTGAAGAAATAGAGCATTGAGAAACAAATTTATGATGATCTATCCCTATCTTTCATTTGAGATCTAATGAAGAGATGCACAATCATACAGTGATAGAGAATAGTCATATGATGATGTCAACATGTGTGCAACACATGGTTTTACATGTATGAAGTTTTGTATTGACTAGAAGCCAACAATGTTGTTGTAATTAATTAATTATCTTATTTTAATTAATTTGGAAAGCATCAAGGCTGACTCAAGGAATTATTATGAAGATAAGGTATAAAGGAAAGTTGTTTTCATTATTTGTAACGTGTCTTAGATAAGAGGACCAAGTTGAATGTGAAGGATTAGTGCACAAAAAAATAAGGAGAAGGATGCTTATTGAATGTGTGTAAGTGATCCAAAGGATCATTGGATGCATAGTATGAGATTTGGTTACAAGATCTGAAGGAGTAGAATTCTAGTTGACAGGACAAAGATAAAGGAATGAATTAAATTTTAGTTATATTATTCTATAAGGAATAATACAAAGATCATTTGGATAGTGGGTTCTTTGATCTTAACCTTTAAGTTGTTTGGGTAGTGGGTCTAGTTCTCTTCCACAACTCCTAACAAGGTTGGAAAAACTCCTAATAAGGCTGGAATCTCCTAATAGGGGTTCAAAGTCTCCTAATAGGTACTTACATGTACTAAATGTCATAAAAAAATCCTAACAGGGTCTATCCTCTAACAAGGAATATTTATATTAGTACACCATCTTGTGGATACCATCCCCATTGGGGTTTTCCCTCTGATCAATGGTTTCCCTAGTTAACATATTTGGTGTTAATTGTGTAAGGGTATCTTCTTGTGATTCTAGTTTATATTTCTCACATGGTTAAGTTTGTTTAAGGTTAATATTTGTGATGATATTTGGATAATTGATCCCCCCCACTCCTTAGTTATATTGGAAAACTATGTATTCTAACAATCGATATTAGAGCATCAGGTCCTTGAAGATAAGGCTTAATAGCTTTGGGAGATCAATGGAAAATATGTTCTAGAAGGTTAGTCCAAGATTCAATGGAGCAAACTATGATAATTGGAAGGAAAGGATGAAAAATCATCTACTATACATGGGTCCATAATATTGGCTTTTGACGAAACCTAAGAAGGTAATTGTTGAAGAATCAAAGTTAAAAGAATTCAATGAGGGAGAAAGAGATCTATTCATGTGTAACATGAGAGCTAGAGAAGCCCTGTTGTCAGCTCATCTAGAGAATGAATATAATTAGGTAAAGATATTTCAAAGTTCTCATAAAATTTGGAATGCATTAGAAGTTAGTTTTTAAGGTGATGCTCATGCAAAAAGAATGAGATTGTAAAATTGGATTTGCACACTTCAAGATGCTAAGATGATGGAAGATGAATCTACAAGTTATGTGAGAAGAATATAAATTTTTTTTGCAGGAATCTAGTCTCTTGGTGGAACTAAAGAAGATGATGAGGTTATATGGAAGATCTTGAAAAGCTTAACACCACCATTCAAGAAAACAACTTAGATGATTTAACTAGTTATGACCAGCACCAAAGATTTCACTAAGGAAATGTTGCTTGGGAGATTAGAAGCTATAGAAGTAGAAATGATATAGTCTAGATAATTATCTATAGTTGAGACAACTTTTAGTGCTATGAACATTTAACCTAATCTGTAAATAAGTACAAGCACAAGAGGAGACTTTTCCAGTAGTAGTAGATTTGAAGAAGATAAGAAGATTGAAGAAGGAATAGCCCTTCTGGTAAGAAGAGAGAAAGATGGTAAGAAAATCTTTAAATGTTGGACTTGTGATGAATATGGTCATTATGCATCTAAATGTCCTAAAAGAGAGAAAAAGTTCAAAAAAATTAAGCCTGGGAAAGATAAGGATATAAATTATTTATATGCTAATGAAGATGAAGAATCTAATGAAAGAGAATAGAGTGAAAGTGATGATGAATTAGGATTTGTGGCTATCAATAAAGATGATCTTGATAGAGAAAAAAGAGAAGAAAAAGCTTTAGTTACACAAGTTGAGAAGAAATTAGATTGGATAATTGATAGTGGATGTTCACATCACATGACTGGTGATATGAACAAATTTTTTATGTTTAGAAATCATGATGGAGGTATTGTTAGAGTTTCTAACAATACAACCTATCATATTACAGGGATTGGATCCATTACTCTTGATGGTAAAACTAACACTAATGATGTTTACTTTGTTGATGTTTTGAAACATAGTTTTGTAAGTGTTGGATAGTTGGTAGACAAGGGATATCTATTGTAGTTCACAGAAAAAGACTTGCATTATCAAAGACAAATATGGTAAGCTTATTGGTACTAGAACTAGATCTAAAGGTAATGTATTTTAGTTGAATCCTACTAAAATAACATGTTTAGTTGCAAAGGTTGACAACAATTATTTATGCAATAGAAGTTTCTATTATATAAACTTTGATAATATTTCAAAAATTAGTAGTACATCTACAATAAGAGATCTACCTAAGATTATTAAGCTTACTAATGTTATCTGCAAGGAATGTATTTTGGCTAAGTAGAGAAAGTGTCTTTTCCTAGCAAGAAGTTCTCTACTATAGAGAAATTGGATATTTTTCACACAGAGATGAGTGGTCCTCCAAGAACTAGAGGATTATATGGTGAAAGGTACTTTATGATTTTTGTAGATGATTTCGCTAGGATGATGTGGGTAGCATTTCTTAAAGAAAAGTCTAAAGCTTTTGAGAAGTTTAAGCTATTCAAGAACAAAGTTAAAAATGAATCTAGTGTAAAGATTAAATGTTTGAGATGAGACAAAGGAGGAGAGTTCATCTCCAAAGAATTCAACATGCTCTGTGAAGAGAATGGAATCAAAAGATAGCTATCTTCACCTAGATCACATGAATAGAATGGGATTTCTGAAAGAAGGAACAAGTTAGTAGAAGAAGTAGCAAGAGCAATGTTATTTGAGAATGATGTCTCAAAGACATTTTCGAGAGAAGCAGTTAACATTGTAGTATATACTTTGAATAGAGTATAGATTAGGAAAGGTATGAGCAAGACATCCTATGAGTTATGGTTTGGTCATTCAGCATCAGTCAAATATTTCCAAATGATTGGAAGTAAGTGTTACATAAAGAGAGATGATGATATTGGTAAGTTTGATAATAGAAGAAATAAAGGTATTTTTCTTGGTTACTCATTAAAAAGTAAAGCATATAGATATTTCAACTATAGAACAAAGACAATAGTTAAGTGCACAAATGTAAGGATTGATGAAAATTTTGGTATTAAAGAGAAGATGTTAGACTATAATTTTGATGAAGAAGAGGATAATTCTAGAATTTTTAGATGGAACGTTGAAGTTCTTTTGGGGACTAACAATGACCTGCAAAATGATGTATCTATTGAGCATAGAGAATAGATATTTGAACCTAGAGAAGAGATAAGAATTGAGATATCAACTCCTACTTCCAATAGAAACATGACAAAGAATCACCCTCTAGAGTAGATAGTTGGGAGCAAGGATAAAGGTGTGATGACAATGAATAGACTGAATGAGGAATTGTGTCTAATTTTTCAAGTGGAACCTAAGAGCATAGATGAGACATGTAAGGATGATCACTAGATGCAAGCTATGAAAGAAGAACTAGATTGGATTGTGAAGAATGGGACATGGGAATTAGTTCCTAGACCTAAACACAAGAATGTGATAGGAATCAAATGGGTGTTTAGAAATAAAATCAATAAGCAAGGAGAAGTTGTGAGAAACAAGGCCAAACTTGTTTGCAAAGGTTACTCATAGCAAGAAGGCATAGATAATGAAGAAAAATATGCTCCTATGGTAAGAATGGAAGCAGTAAGGATGTTCTTTTCTTATGTAGCAAGAAAGAATTTCAAGGTTTATAAGATGGATGTCAAGTCAACTTTTCTGAATGGAGAACTTGAAGAAGAAGTTTACATTGAGAAACTTGATGGATTCCCTCTGAAAGAAGATAAATATTTTGTATACAGAATAAAGAAAGCACTATATGGTCTGAAGCAAGCACCTAGAACCTAGTATGCAAGGTTGGATAGGTATTTGTCTAAGCTTAGATTTATCAAAGGTACAACAGATGGTAACTTGTATTTGAGGAAAATTAATGATGGTTTATTTATCATTGTAATATTTTTGGATGACATAATATTTGGAGGAAATGATAAATAAAGTGATAAACTTGCTGAGGAGATGAAAAATGAATTTGAAATGAGCATGATAGGAGAAATGAAGTTTTTCCCAACATTGCAGATTATGTAGAACAAAGATGTGATATTTATCTCACAAACCACATATGTGAAATACTTGTTGAAAAGATTTGGTTAGAAAATTGCAAGTCTTTTGGTACACCCATGATAACTAGTCAGAAGTTATCTAGTAAAGATGAATCACCTACAATTGAGTAGAAGAAGTATAGATCTATGATTGGAGAATTGTAATATTTGACTCACACAAGACCAGATATAGAAAGTGTATTTGGGATTGTAGGAGGATTTCAAGCTGATCCTAAAGAGTATCATTATGTAGTGTAAATGAGGATAGTGGTAAAGAGGATATTCAGGTAATTGAAGGGTACATTTGATTATGGAATTTGGTATGATAGATCAAGTGATTTTACCTTGTGTGCATATACTAATGTAGAATGAGTAGGTAGTATGGATGATAGCAAGAGCACTAGTGATTGAGTATTCTTTCTTGGAGGATGATTGGTTTCTTGGTTGAGCAAGAAACATGACTATTTCTAAGAGGATAGTTGAGGCAGAGCATGTTGCAACAACAAATAACTATAATCAAGTTATGTGGATGAAAAAAATGTTGAAGGATATTGAAATTGATTTTACAGAGCCTATTATCATTTACTATGATAACACTAGTATCGTAAGTATGTCTAATAATTAAGTATTGCATTCTAGACTAAGCACATATCCATTAAGTATCATATTTTGAGAGAGAAGGCAGCAGAGAAGGAAAGAAGATTAGAATATGTAAGTTCTAAAGATCAAATTGTAGATATCTTTACAAAGTTTTTTCCTAAATATACTTAAATGAGTACCTAAGACGTATGCTAGGGATTATTCCCCTACCTACTTTAGAGTAGATGATGCAAGGAGTGCATTAGTGCAGTGATACAAAGTATTATGGTTAGACTGGACTGAATGCTAATGCTTCCTAAATAGGGGAGTATTTGGTCTGTACCGAGTCATGAAGGACTCTTGGTAATTGGTATTGAACAATGTCTTTCGACACTCAATCTAGTTGATGATTTGAGAAGCTAATTAACAATTGGTAATTTTGGTTGACACCTTTGACATTGATGTCAATGGGGGAGAGAATGTGCATGAAAAAAATATTGAGAGAATGTACATAAGAAAAGGGAAGAGAAGCACCTATTGAGATGTCAATGGGGAAGAGTTATCTCTTTAGTGAGATTTAGAAAGATTCCTGTAAGTGTACAAAAGGAAATGTAAATGAAAAAAAGAAAATGTAAGTGTGCAAAAGAAAGCGTAAGTGCATAGATGCAACCAAAAAGTATTATAAGTTGTTTACTTTGAACAACTGTTGACAATCCTAAAGAGGAAGAAGAATAGTACAACATTTTAGAGGATTTCAAATCTGATTAATGAAGAGTATTTAAGAAGATATGTAGTAGCATCAGTAGAGTACTATTTGGTATTATTAGAACTTCAATATTTTTCATCTATGTTGCCATCAATTCCAAAGGGGGAGATTTTTAGCATGAATGCATATGATACTACATTACAAGAGTATCCTAAGAATTGGAGAATAGTGATATGTTGCATTCATGATTGTATTTTTCATTGATCTCAACATAGAAGTAATTTTGTTATGACTAGAAGAATAACAAAAATAATCTTAAGATGCATAGAAGCTAAGGATGTTTTAGATGATGCACAGTGGAGGACATGTTCTTGAGGATGTCTTGATGATGTGGTTAAAAGGATTCAGCCTAATTCGATGGTGTATGGAAGTTACATTCAATTTACTAGAAGCAGTGCCAAAAAAGAGCATTAGACAATAAAGTTATAATGAGCTATCACTATCTTTCATCTAAGATCTAATGAAGAGATGTGCAGTTACGTAGTGATAAATAACAGTTGTATGATGATGCCAGCATATGTGCAAGATGTGGTTTCACACATATTAATTTTTATATTGACTTTAAGCCAATAGTGTTGTTGTAATTAATTAATTATCTTATTTTAATTAATTGGGAAAGCCTCAAGGCTGACTCAAGAAATTATTGTGAAATAAGGTATAAAGTGTTGGCCTAGTTTTTCATATTCAATTTTTTTTGCTTTTATAGTGATAATCTAGTTGTTTCTTTGAAATTAGGGGTTATGTGTTTCATTTTTGTTTTCCCTAGATAAAAACCTCTAATTTCATGTTATCCTAGTATTATTTGTGCCCTATGTTTTCAAAAATAAGGTTGTATGGTTCAAATTTCAAAAGATACATAGGAATTTTTTCATAAGCCCTAAGTGCCCTTAGAAAACTTTATTTCATAATTTCTGCATAAATCTTTTAGACCTTTTTCCAAAAATCATTTTACTTTCACCTTTGCTCTAAACATGGTTTTAACCATGAGTTAACCTACATAGTATTAACTTTGAAATTCTTTAACATTATAGGTTTTAAGCATTAGTGATTGATCATGAGAAGATCAACAAGCATTGCTTTCTCGCAATTTGAAATTGCTCGACCTTTAGAGAATGCGAGGAAGAGATGTCTTGACATGTGGATTTGTTGATGTCATCTCCTTTATTGGTCGCAAAAGGTAGACCTATCAAAATAGGCAGGCAGTTGTTAAATAGTTATTAGAATATGGTGGTAAATTAGCACTATTTTATTGGATGTAATTGGTGACTAGACTAAATTAAAGAACATTTGTTGCACCATCAATCATTTGAAGATCGATGGATGTCACTTTCCCACATTATGGAAGTACCTAAACTTTAGAGAAAGTAGGGAAGCATAATCGTAACACTGGTCCCTATGGGTCTAGTTCAACTTTTTGGAATATTGTATGATCGAGCAACTTTCATGATTGTTGATCCTTTGTAGATCAACGGTGAGTGCTTTCTCACATTATAGAGATGAATGAACTTTAAAGAAAGTGGAGAAGAACCTTGTTGACATGCAAAATTATGGAAGTCATTTCTTTTATGTGTTGTAAAGTTGGAAAGGTGTTAGGACAAGTTGGCGAAATAGCATCATTGTATTGGACATGATTGATGACTAGATTTAAAACACAAAAGATCTTGTGGAACCATCAATCTTTTGGAGATTGATGATGGGAACTTTCCCACTTTATAAAGATGCTTGAGTTTTAGAGAATGTAGGGAAGTGACTTTATGACACGTGGCCATATGGGGTCAGTTGTTTCAAAGGTTTCCAAGTAATGTTGAGGTGGATTGCATACCAAATGTTCTATTCTAATTTGCTAAGATATATTGCATGTTTGTTGAGGCAAATAGTGAGTTGGCTTAGTGGGCCTAACATCTTGAACCAAATGCATTAATAATTTGATTCTTTCATGATCATCAATCTTTAAAAGATCGATGATGTGTACTTCCCTACATTATGGAATTTCTCAAACTTTAGAGAAAGTGGGGAAGTGACTTTGTGACACGTGGCTTATTTTGAAAAAGGTAATATAGCCTCTCTTTTTTTAACATACAATCATCTGATTTGAGGTAGATCAGTGACTAATTTTCAAATTTCACAACACAACTAGAAATATGACTATTAGAAGTATTAATTCTAATCAATGCAACTTTGTGTAAGACCCAATTTACCATAACAATTTTAATTTTCTCATTACTAAACACCAAGGTTATAGATATCTCAAAGAGTGGAAATATTCAAAACTCAAAATGCATTTTCTAGAAGTTGTGGATTGTTGCTAACAATTTTTTAGATAAACAAATAGGAAAATTGGGTAAATGTTTGAACTTCTAGTTAAGTGAGAAACTACAGTCAGAGTAAGATGATTTTTCAATATGCCTCCACAAAGGGATTTCTCAAGGAAAGTCTATTACCCAAAAAGGGTTGTACATGATGATTTTTTTAGAAAAAATGCCACAATTCATAAATGAACTTTTTGCGGAAAAGAATTGATACCAAAGAACCCAATGTTATTGATTAGTGAGGGTTTCTATGACAAACCCAACTTGTTGGGAGATGCTGAGACATCCATTGGGGGTTTGGATTTGTTCTATAAATGGTGTCCAGATAGAAAACTTGATACTTTTTTGAATAATGTATGGGAATTTGACATTGCTAAGTTAATTACCCTAGGTGTTTTCTTTGATGATGACCTACTTGTACTAATGTCAAATATGATCCAATAACGAGGATAATTAAAAATCATCCTAGCGATAACCTTTTTAGTGTTTCACCATAATTGATTAGGCAGGTTTTCAAATTAAATCCTAATCACACAATGCATGAGAAGATTGATATAGAAGACTTGCAGACAAGATATGATGCACAGAGGGTATACCTAAGAAGAGAACCATTACAGGAACATTTTGTCTAGATAGGTTCAGTGCCATTAGCAACAATCTCTACCCCAAAGCCATTGGTAAGGAATTTTTTTTATCCTAGGGCTCAGGAAATTTACTTCTCTCTTTGCAAAATTTTGGGAATGGATGAGCAAGATCACATTCCAGGATCCATTATTTTTATTATTGCTCAAACACTTTAGTATGGTATGAGTTCTAGTTTTTAATTTTCTACTCTTTTGATTGAAGAGATTCATACTAGATTAATGGGTATAGCTAAGGCTAAAGTTGATAATCCATTATGTTGGTACTCGATGTTAATGTACATATGTTTATATAAAAGAGTTAGCTTTTTCTCTAAGGAAATGAAGTTGGAATTGGAGAGGGATGGAGGAGAGACTACCAGTCTATCTCTGGAGTTTTGATATGACATGGAAGGTCACAAATGACAATTTTGTAAAATTTTATAGATATGTTGCCTCCAAGTTGAGGATTTTATTTACTGGAGATAGTCCTAGAATACTTCAATCACTGTTAGAATTGTTTAGACCAAAGGATTGTGCAAAAGGATTGAAGTTAAGTCACAATTTGAGAGATATCATCCCATACGTAGTTTCCATAGTATTCAAAGTATATGGTTTTTTGAGAAAACCACATGTGCTACCATGCCAAGTGCCTCTAAAGGAAAGAATTGTTGAACTCCTATGGGAGATAAGATTGGTAGAAGAAAGAGAATTATTGAGAAAATTCAAAGATATATTATTTCTTCAAATTACTATTGTGCATAATTTAATTTTTGTCCAAAAGGGATGGAGATATTTAGAAATTTTTTTAGAGAAATATCAGATGGTCCAATCCCATTCTCACTTTACAAACTCGGAGGGTTTCTATGAAATATTTAGGGAGGAATCAAAATCCAAATCCCAAAAGTACATTGTGTATTTTCCTAAAGATATAGTTAGGAATAGGTTTTCATTATAGGAACAAGAGGTTAGGAAGGAAAAGTGGAAAGTCTATAGCAAGGTTTTGGATTTTGTAAATACTTTTCAGCTAGATTATGATCCTCTTTCTAATAAAAAATTATGGGGTGCAAAGATAGATATGCTTATGGATAATTTTGTTGGGTTCACGTAAATTTTGAATGAAAAGGACATTCTAACACAAACTTATCCAGAAAAGGCCACAAAGGTTGAAAATAGGTTGGCTAATAGATTAATTATAAACCCATACCAATATACATTGCAAAGAAAAGTTGGCTATGTGGTAGAAAAGAGTGTGCAACCTGTACCTCTTTACAAAAGATAGCTTTCTAAGAGCCCACCTACTGTACCTACTCCCAAGAGATAGAAACTAGAACAAGGTTCTTCTTCTAGGACTGAACAATATTCTCCTATCTAAACTCCACTCTAAATAGATGATGAAGTATCTTTGAGAGAACAATTGAGACAAATGGGAGGGGAGAAGGACATTGTCATAACAACAACAAACATAGAAGAGGGAGCGCCTAAGGAACCCCCTATGCTAACATTGTCTCTCACTGTGGGAGATTTCAAAGGTAAAGAAATAGATCTTGTAGTGCAACAAGCATCTAAAAAATTAATATATGAAATCTTTGTAAAATCAAGAGCATTCACTGAATTTTTGTCGAGAAGAAGTATAAACAATTTGGAGGAGACATGCAAAAGGCTTAAAATAGAGCAACCTGAAAAAAGGACTCTAAAATTGAGGAGGAGGTCAAGGATAATCTTATTAAGGAATTTGTATAGATAACCCTTGAAGGGGGTTAGGTAGATACTAAAGGATTCAAGAGTTCTAATTTTACCTTAGTGGGACATTGCCAATGCAATGCTTTTTGACATAGTAAGGAAATCAAAGGACATCTAGTTCAAGACTAAGGAAGAACTTTTACAAGCCCATAAAGGGTTAAAGTATAGTGATTACCATTAGGCCTTGGTAATGTGGTACATCCAAAAAAGATACAAGGCCAAGATTCAAGAGGTGTCAGCTTTTGAACATACAAATAGTCTCGTGGTTTATGAGTGGAAGAGGTGGATAGTGAAAAGGTTTCCCAGATGACTCAATAAATGGTAAAATTTGGAGATGTGGTTGCAACTAAGGACAAAATTAAGTTCCTAGAATTGAATGATAAATTTGAAAAGCTACCAGAGGCATTTGAAGAAAGAGGGAATAGAATACATCAAATGGAAAGGATGATGACTCAAATGGAGAAACAATTGGGGAAGCAAAAAATAGGAGAAAAATCTAGTCAGTCAAGGATTACCTATCCTCTTCCTCCTCTAATTGCATCTTTCAACACAATTATGCTCATAGAAATGTTAGCTGCCCCACAAGGACCCCAAGCATATATAGTTGAAGATCTTGAAGAAGAAAGGGATAAAATATGGTCAATACATGTTGAGTTGGGGGTGCAATATGAAAACAAAGTAAGATACTCAATTATGTATCGAATAGATAGGATATGTTGGCCTATATTCTATGAGCAATTGTCAAAATTAATGGATATATGGAATGAATTGAAAAATAATGAGGCCACGTTGAAGCCAATTGTAAAAAAAGGTATAGTAGGGACAATGATGTCATTATTTTATGTTGCTCAGTCATTAGTCTATCTTGTAAACAAATAGAAAAAAAATTGACATGACTAATGGGCTTTCTGATTTTGATAACAAGAGAATTGTGCTATAGAAGAGAATCATAAATTATTTCTCAAAATATCTTGGTGAAAGTTTTGATCTTTTCCCTCATGCGCTTAAGGTTGTGGATAAATTGAAAGATAAAGAACAATGGGACAAGGAATTGGATGATTTGATATTCATCCGAATAAATAAGGTCATAAATGAAAAGGACCATATATGGTTTGCCAAGATAACTAAGGAAGTTGTGAAGGTGCAAATATTCTTTTATTCTTTTAAAAATAATTTTGATGAGACTAAGAAGTTAGGAGAAGAAATCCTAAAGAAGCAACAAGAAATTATGATCTTCAACTAGCCAGATGATACACTTTTCAAAAAGTGGATGGCAGATCTTGCTTAGAAAAACCAATTAGTATCTAAAGAAAATGATGAAGATGAGGTGGACCTAAATGACCTACAAAAAATTGATGCATCAGTTAAAGCAGAGGAAGAGAAAGAGGAACAACCAACTGCATTAATACATATGGAAGTTCAGACTGACAACTTATCAAAAATGAAACCATTTGTAACTATTGATTTGGTAGTCCAACCTAATAATCTAGAGGGAGAGCCACGAGTAAAAATTAGTTTACAAGTAATAGAATCTAATACAAATCAACTGGTCCCATAGTCAAAAGAACAAAAATTACATCCAGGCCAATCATCGCATGAAGCCTCTTAGCAACAAATGGCCCCACAACAAGAAGATTCATGATGTAGACATTCTATTGCAAGGAAATAAGAGAGCACTTTTTGTCTTATAATGACAATGATCTTTATTTGTAAAATCTTTATGTCATAAGGATAGTTTTCTTTCTTCTCTAAGCCTAAATATTGTTGCATCTCATACTATATAAATGAGATCCCAAGGCTAGAGAAAGGGTCTAAACTTTTATGTAATTTTTAGTATTATGCTAGCCTTGCATTCGGTCTAGTAGTTTTGGTGTTAACTTTGTGTTCAATTTTTCTCCACAAATCTAAGAATACATTGACATTGAAAGATAAAATTTTCTTGTCTTGAGTTATTATGAGTTTACATCAGTATTCTATGATTTTCAAGAAAGATTAATACAAAAAGGAATGTTCTACCATGTCTGTTTTCTCTAAATTCTATCTCGATTGTTATGTGTTGGTTATATTGAGATTCTATGAACAAGGTTTATGCAATTTAATGCAACTAGGATAGGTTGTATGTCAATTTAGTGTTTCTTTTAATTCAAGGAATTAAGTAAATGCTTCATTAAATTGATAAGACTTCTATTCATAAGAATGGGGTTTAGGAATAATTGTTGATAAAATTGATTGTAAGGCAATTAATTAGGTCACAATTATTGTGTAGACTCTAAATGTCAAGGGATAAGGTATTGATCATTTATGTAGTTTCATGTTGAAGAAATCATGTGGTTACATCAAGCAAAAATTTAAGAATCAAATTAATTTTACTTTCATGTATGAATATATTTAATAGTTGGTCAGCACTTGTTTTCATTTAATCTCTATATTTTGTGATTAATTGTCGTAATATAGAATTGTTTGTAAATCTGAGAAGAATTGTGACCAATATCTGCTATAGGGGATAAGTGTGATGATAGAATATTAGTGAGTGATTGAAATGTGAAGATAATATCAATTACTAAAAAAATTTATCCCTCGGGTGCACCCGCCTTAGTTTTGCAAAACCTAAAGAGTATAAAATCCATGTGATTTTGTTAAATTTGGGTCCAAATCTAAAGATTTCTTAGTTGAATATAGCAGATAGCTAGTTGAATATAGAAGATAGCTAGCCCTTAGACCAAGACTTATCCTCAGAATCTTAGTATCAAATTTTTTTTGCTTGGTAGTTTTGAAACACCAACATAAAGGAAAGTTGTTTTCCTTTTTTGTAATGTATCTTGGATATGAGGACCAAGCAGAATGTGAAGGATTAGTGGATAGAGCAAGGAGTGGGATGCTTACTGAATGTGTGTATGTGATCCAACAAATCATTGAATGCACATAATGAAATCTAGTTACAAGAATAGAAGGAGAAAAAATTTGGTTTGCAAGACAAAGATAGAGGAAGGAAGTATGTTTCAATTCTATTATTCTACAAGGAATGATATAGAGATCATTTGGACAATGGGTTCTTTGATCTTAACCTTGAAATTGTTTGGGCAGTGGGTCTAGTTGTCTTCCATAACTCCTACTAGGGTTGGCACAACTCCTATAGGGTTGGAGTCTCCTAACAGGGACTCACATGTATTGAATGTTGTAATAGACTCCTAACAAGGTCTATCCTCCAAAAGGAATATTTATATTAGTACATCATCTTGTGGGTATCATTGCCACAAAGGGTTTTCCTTTGATCAAGGGTTTCCCTAGTTAACATATCTAATGTTAATTATGTATGAGAATCTTGTTGTAGTTTTAGTTTATATTACTCACAAGGTTAAGTTTGTTTAAGGTTAATGTTTGTGATGATAGTTGGATAACTAATCCACACCCCCCCCCTCCTTGCCATTCTTAGTTATATTAGTGGACTATATATTCTAACATAAGGTGCTATGTGAGATCATTCCTATGGATTCCTATCATCTAATCCTAGGAAGACCATGGCAGTTGTGTGTAAAGGCCCAACACAATCGTGAAAAGAACACATATCTGATAGAGAAGGATGGTAGATAGTTCAAGATGGATCTTTTACCTGATCATATGGTGAAAGACCAAGATGATAGTGTATTCAAACTAATCAAAGATAAAGAGTTCCTATAGTTGAATAAAGAATATGATTTTCAAGGATATGCTTTGATTTCTAAGCCAAAGGGTGAAGTTAGAAATAAAGAACCAATACCTGCAAAGGTTGTAGAATTACTAAAACAATATCCTTCAATAGTTTCAAAGGAGAAACCAAAATCATTACCACCTGTCAAAAGCATATGTTATCAAATTGACCTAGTGCTTGGTGCATCCTTTCCCAAGAAGCCTTTCTACAAGCTCACACCATAGTAAAATATAGAAGTAAGTAGACAAAGTTATGGATTTTTTGAATAAAGGATTGGTGAGGAAAAGTTTGAGCCCATGTGCATTTCCATTAGTTCTAGCACCCATTAAGGATAGTGAGTGAATACTTTGTGTTGATTCAAGATCAATCAATAAAATTATAGTTACATATAAGTTTCATATGCGTAGAATTGAAGACCTAATGGATTATCTAGGAGAATCATGTGTTTATTCTAAATTGGACTTAAAATTAGGATATCACCAAATTAGGATCAAACAAGGGGATGAGTGTAAAATAGATTTTAAAACTAATGAGGAACTATATAAATGGATAGTAATGTCATTTGTCTTGAGAAATGTACCTAACACATTCATGAGATTAATGAATAAAGTTTTGGTATAATTCATTGGAAAATTTGTAATAGTCTATTTAGATGATATTTTGATATTTAGCAAGAACAGAGAAGAACACTTGGAGCATCTTAGAATGGTGATGAAGAAATTGAATGAAGAGAAGCTACACATCAATTTGGAAAAATGTGAGTTCTTTAAGTCTGAATTGGTTTATCTTGGTTTTGTGATTTGAAAAGGATGCCTAAAAATGGATCCTAGAAAGGTACAAGATATTTTGAATTGGACAAGTCCTAAGGAAGTGGGGGATGTTAGGAGCTTTCATGGCATAGCTACTTTTTATAGGAAATTAATTAGGGGATTCAATGGGATAGTAGCTCCCATACTTGATACCATAAAAGGAGGAATCAAATGTAAGTTTAACTCTGATACTAATTGTTGGAATTAAAATACTAGGAAAGGTAAACTTATGGGGGGGTTGGGGGGTGAATCAGTAGTTTAAACTTGGACCCATAAAACTTTCACCAAACATCCACCTCATGAATTCAATATATAAACTGAAATAACATGTAAAGCATATGTATCTAAAACATGTAATCAAGTAAACATTCATACACATATGCCACCAGATATGATTACCCAGAAACCCTCCAAGTGAGAAGGTAAAACTAGGGTGGGGATGACACCCACAAATCTTCACTACTATAGTAATAAAGTGTATCCAGTGAAGGTTACAATTTTTTGATCATGATACATGATCTACCCTATGAAAGGTTTGCCCTGTTAAAGCCTTACAAAGATAGGTCTCACCTTGTTAGAAGTGTGCCTTACTAAAGGACTTTAACTTACAACTAAGTAAGCATCCTATTAAAGGATTTAAATACAACCTATTAGGACTACTCTGTTAAGATATTTTGACTAAAATCACCTGTTAGAATGTCTCAACATTGATCTTGTGGTCAGCACTTGATTGCTTGATAACAGATCACCTCTAAACACTTGTCTTCTTAATTAGATGTCTCTTTGATGTATCCTTTTCCTTTCCTCTATTCTACTCTAACTAATTTTGCAATGTTGTCTCACTTCATAACTCTTAAGCCACCATGAATGCTCTGTTTGTGAACTTGTCTCTTTGCTCCTTCAACACCTTACACATTCATAGAGTTTTTAGGGTTTTTCCTCCTTAAGAAGACTTTGGTGACTTAGGGTTAGGTCTGAATATACAACTAAGATTCATCCATTTTGCCACCTAATCCTTCCCATTTTCTGATTGGCTACATATAATTGCATAGGGAATCCAACTTAAGATTCATCCTTATCTCCAAAATATCATAATTCATCCTTAAGTTGGCTCAAAAATGGTTTACCTAGTTGTTTGTACCATTACAAACAAATATGTCAAACTGTTTCACTCAACATCTAAATTCTCTAATGCTTGGCATACACTAATCTTTATACTATGACTTGGTATCTATATCACTCGACATCCACTATTAACTTGGCTCCTAAATCACTTGGTATACATTGTCTACTTGGCACTTGAGTGACTCAGCACATGAGTGGCTCAACACTCACTGTGAACTCGACATGGTCTATAGTATACATGTTGTGCTCAACATGTACTACTTGTTTGGCATGAACTAAGTAAATAACTTAAGTGTGTTGACACTCACTTGTCAAAACCAATATGAGATCAACAGTCTCCCCCTTTGACATGAGTGTCAAAAACACTTGAGTATACATTAACATCCTTAATCTCACAAGCATAACATATCTATAACTCAACTTATATACAAAACTATAAAATTTTCAAAATTTTGCAATAACTTAGATACCTCAAAATTTGATAACTCCCCTTAAGTAATTAAGTTTGTTCTATATCCAAAAATTTTACTCTTGCTGAGTAAATATGCCTCAATTGATACTCTTTGACTTCATATTATATTTTGTGCTAGCTCTTCCTTAGCTTGATCTGACTTTCTCTATCATTTTTCTTATTTTCCTTACTCTCCCCCATTTCTCACTTTCCTTTTATCTCTCCAAAAAATTTATTCTCCTCCAAAGTATTTCTCCCTCTTTGTCTTATTCTTCCCCTTTATCTAATTCTCCCCCTTTTTGACACTTATGTCAATGGGCTATACACTTATAGTGTGTTTGTTCAAAAAAGACTTATGGACATCCAATATTATCTTGAGAGTTGCATCCCAATTCTCACATGCTACATCAAATGACTCTATTTAGATTGCTAGCTTGGTAGCAAGGTGAACTAGACCATGTAAGGTAGAAAGATTGGGGTCTTTTTTAATTAGGGTTTCAACATAGCCTAGCTTGTGAAAAATTTTCATATGGGGGGTAAAGGTTATCTGGATGCTAATTAGTTTGGCCCTTATGTTGGCCTCATCTACTGACAATGTAGCTAACTGACTCTAGGTTTAAAACAATGTCCTAAAATTCTTCTCACTCTGAGTTGGATTCATAGGTAGTTTGGCACCTGATGAAATGATCTAACTTTCCAAGCTAAAGATGTGACTTTAGGTCTCTTGGGTGAATAGTGATGGATTGCACAATTTAGTATACAATGAGAATATATTCTCAAGTACCTTCTTCACATTCTCAACCTTAGTTCTGAATGCAACTTATGTCAATGCTATGTCCCCTAATATCCTTTCATCCACTTTGTATTGGAACTTCTTTTCTGACCATTCTAAAAATTTTGCTTTAGTATCTAGGTCTTCATTACTAACCTTCTCCACTATGTTTGTTAGTTGTTTTATTAATGGCATGGTCTAATCAGGATTTTGTAGACTAAATGCATCTAAAAAGATGTCTTTTATATCCTGTAGTGTTTTCTTCTACATGTACTCCCTTCTAAGCATTTCTGCATGCTTCTTCCTTGCTAGGGCTTCCTAGAGTATGCCTATCTATTCTATGGTCATTGTAGCATAGTCATACTTAGGAAAAATAATCTCCTCTTCAAGGCTCACATCTCCATACTAAATTACTTCTTCAGCATTTGATAAACTCAAGCTCAACATTGAGATCTACAGTGGTGTAGCATATGTGCCTGGCTTCTAAAGAGTTTGAGTAGAAGCAGTGCCAAATGTTGGTAAGGTTACCAGGGCTTGGATGGTGACTTGCTCCTTCACCTTAGGTGTCATCTCTATATCTTCATGCTTACCTTTTTCTATTACAATGCCTTGTGATACACCTTATGTATGTATTGTAGGTGCAAATAAAATCATTTGACCTATCCCACTTTGTGTTTTTGTAGTACCTTGTGTTTCCACTATACTCTACTCAACTATATCAACTTTGGAAATTGTATCAACCTTGTCTAATGTGGCTTCTAGAACTTTGACCAAAGGTTGTACATTAGTGACTAGAGGGATGATAAAAGGCATTTCTTGTGGATTCACCTCTACTCTTGTTGTTTTAGTCACTACTTTCTATAGTTCATCCACACTAACCAGTATAAAATTATCATAGAGTTTTGCCTATAATGTGGATTGATCTAGGATCTTCTTGAGATCTTCCTCTATAAGGGGATTGATGTTCTAAGCTGTGACATTAGAAACATCCTTAACAGTGATTGTTTTAGTATCCATACTTGTGACATGTGGAGGACTGACACTTGGCAATTGTTTGTCTTGCACACTCTATTCTTGTTGTTGCTGCTCTAGCTCAATTGTTTCCTTGTCATCTATTTACATTTTTTCTCCTCCATCAATAGTGTCATCTTGATCATCTTCTTCATCATCTTTCACTTCAATGGCATTTTCTTTGGCTTCCTTAACTATAGTAACTCCATATGTTACTTTCCACATTTGGGTGGACTTCTTAACTACATTCTCAATGTTATTTTGTAAAATTCTAAAGGCTCTATATTTACGTACAAACCTAACTACATATTTCTTTATAGCCTTATCAATTTGTACCTTAGTAAGCTTAGGCATCACTTGTAAAACTAAAGTTTCTCTTATTTGTCTCTCCAATTTCAGACAATAGTGCCATTTTTGCTCAACATTGTCATATAAACTCTTGGCATAGAGTTGGTAAGCTCTAGTGAAATCATTTTTAATTTTTCCATCATGGCATATATGGCTTCCTCCACTTGATTTTTCTCCACTTTACCCAATTTATCAAAATCTATATGTGAAAATTCTGATAGATCTACACTATTCTTGACATTTTCACATAAATTTTGCTAAGTCTGAAAGATGAGTATGACTTACCACCTAATATTGGATGTTGTCATCTAATTCTATTTTCTCTTCATTAGACTCGTCTTGCGCCACATATTTCCTTCTTGGTTTCTTCTACTCTTGACCTCCTTACAATGTTGGTTTGATCTTTTCCTTGGTCTTTTGTGTTATTGCATGTGTACTCGCCCTTGTAGTATTGGCCTTCCTCTTCTTTGTATCAGTGGGTGTAGGTGGTTCCTCAACTTCTTCTTTCTTAGCACCTTTAGCTACTTTAGTCTCCTCCTCTTCTAGCTAATCTTCACCCATACCTTGAGTTAATGCAAGAGGTGCTTGTGCTTGAGAGTCTTCTTCCTCTTCATCATCTTCTTCCTCCTACTTGGCACCCTCTCCAAACTTAGCTTTCAACTTCTTCACTGTCTTCTCCTTTTTCTTCATAGCAGAGGTAGTCTTCAATTTCATGGTAATTTTGGACTTAGCCATTTCATAGTTTCCAAATGCCTTTGCACTTTTGTCCACCTCTTCTGCAAGTAATGCAGTAATAGCTATAGAGGCTTCATCTACATTTATTTCATAACCTAAGGGTCTTAACCATCTCACCCTTGGTGTAGAAGCATTATAAAAGTGTAGTTAGCATCCACTAGAAAACATACATCATCATAGTGTTTCTCTAATAGTGACATTGGTATTCTCAATCTTCCCTTCAATGACTACTTGAAGTCTTCAAAATAACTTGTCATTAAAGATTCAAAATTCTTACCTAATTGCTCAATAAATTCACCAATCTACACTTCTACTGATCTATTTTTTTTCCATCCCATAGTACCAAATGAAGGAAATGTATTTTGAACATAAAAGAATATGCACACCAAAATGGAACCAAATTTACATTGTGCACTCTTTGTCTTTCTTATTGCTCCAAGGTTCTCCATCAATTGTTGCAATTGTAGTTTTTCTAGATCATATGTGTGATCTTTCTTAACAATTTTGTATCCAACATCTACTACTATACAGGGCACACTATTTAATCTACTAGATTGATAGAACTTGTGTGATATAACCCTTATAGAAAAGTCTATAAGAGGATCAATAATTATGTCAATTATCATGCCTCTCTTTTTCCATAAAGCTCCAATATTTTTCTCAATTACCTCCTTTGTATCACTTCTTAGTTTCTTAGGCCAATCTAGGATTGGGTAACTAGTAACCCTATGGATTATTCTCTTAGTAATTTTGATAGGTCCATTTTCTAGACATAATGAACCATCATGAATTCGGCTAAGCAATATCCTTATCAATTTGGTCTTGAATACATTTCAAAAATCTAGGGCTCATGTCAATCCTTTCGTCTCAAAATTTTTGAATTCTTCTTTCAACATTCCATTATCATAGAGTTCGTTGTATGCTTCCCTAATCTCTATATCACCAATGCTACCAATTTTATAGTTATAGCATTTTCTCACATCTTGCACCATTAAAACATTTGGAAAAATCATGGATAATGCACCAGAAGGGTCTTGCTTGTAAGAAATGTTAGGAATAGCTTTGAAAATGGGTTGCTTGACCATATTACTCATTGATTAAACATTCAACACTTCCTTTCCCTCTACATTCTTTGAGCTTGATGCCATTGTGAAGTTAGGGTTTACAAAAAAAATTAAACTGCATAGCTCGACTCTTGATAAATACTTTATGAGATCTAAAGAACTGGTGTGAGATCATTGTTGGAATCTTCTATAACTACTTTCAATGGATTTCTAGATTGCCTTCTACTGTGCTAGCTCTTTCTCAAATTTGAAATAATGAAAAATGAGCTAAAATTGATCAAATACCCTTTGAAAACCTTGCAATTGATTTTGAGTGCTTACACAACTGTAAGCTCGACATCAACCAATTTTAGGCTCACTTAGCATCCATTACCATTCCAACCACTTGGCATCCACTACGAGCTTGGCATCAACTAACTAGTTTTCTAGCTTGGCATCTTCTAGCATTTACTTGGCACACATAGGAAATATTTCATGCTTGGCAATAACATGAAAAATTTAAAGATTTATCTTGGATTTATAAGAACATCTTGCATCTTTGTTCATGCTAATGTAATACTTCTAGTACTAACTCCTTTGGAACTAATGTATGATATGGCTTTTAAATATCAGTCCCACATACCTCTTGATTGATTAGTTTGATGAGGTGTGATCACCTAACCCATTGGGTGAAGTGATCCCTTCTCCATTTGATGTGCTACGATCATAATTATTCTTTTTCATGTCTTGTTCATCTCATCTTTGATGTGTTCAACCTCTACATTGCATTTTCCTTTATCAAATTCACAATTTGGTGCCTTTGACCTTATTGGACAATACCTACTAATGTGACCAGTCTTTAAATAGCTAAAACATGTGGTTTGACTCAACCACCTTTTGTAGTCACCTCTAAAGTGTGTACTAATACAATTCTCAGGAACATTCCCATATTCTTGACAATAATGACAACTATACCTTGTATTATAATCCCAATTATAAGAGTTGCCATTGTTCCTTAACTTTGTTTTCCTATTTGATGACCACATGGATTTGGATCTGCATTTAAAAGCTCTATATCCATACTTCTAATATTTGTAGCAATATCCTTCAAATATTTGTGTGTGTATGGTCTTGGTTTTACATTCATGTGCCTGATAATCTTGTTTGTTGCACTTATGGTAGTGAATCATGCTCTTATGATTGACATTCTGATTTACAGTCTTGATCCTGCATACATTAGTAGTATGTCCTTTCTTACCATAATTATGACAAGTAGGTTTGGAGTTCTTACCTTTGTTGTTCCTTTCTTCAGCACTTTTGGATGACTTTCCTTCTTCAGTGCTTGTGTATCCTAGCCTAGATGTATCATTATTGGATCTAGGGGATCTCAATAATTGCTAAAAGTATTTGATGGCTTCATTTGGTTTGTTGAAACTTTTATCACATTCCTTTTCCCTCTTTAGGTCATTTTTCAATTTTTCATTCTACATCTTCAATTTTGTTATCTCAATGTCCTTAACATTTGGCTCATAGTTGGCATTCATAATTTGACTCAGTGTATCCATTTGCATGTTGGAAATCTTAGTTAGCTTTGATGATTTATATTGCAATCCGTTGGCCAGAATTCTTTTGTCTTCTTCAATCATGGCTTTGTCTTCAATAGCTTTCTTCTTATGTTAGTCACCTCACATAGCAATATGGCTTGTGATTCTTGCTCTAACTTGAGATTACTAATTTCCTTGGCTTGGGCTCTATTCTTTTCCTTTATATCTACAACTACTACATCAAATTCATTGGAGTCTCCATCTACAAATACCTTAGTAGTGTCGATCTCTCTATATTGTGTGTCATTCTCTACAATAGCAATTTCCTTCCTTCTCTTCAAGCATTTCTTTAGTTCTTCTCTTGCTTCATTCAGTTGATGTAGAATGAGATGTATTTCAATTTGCTGATTCTCAATAGTCTTTCCCAACTTGTAAACTTCCATTTCAAGTTCTTAACTCAAAGCTTCAAAGATTCTCTTTTAGAGAAAAAAATCTAATACCAATTATTGGAATTACAATAGGAAAGGTAAACTTCTGAGGTGGTGAATTAGTAGTTTAAACTTGGACCCATAAAACTTTCACCATACATTCACCTCATGCATTTAATATATAAACCAAAATAACATGTAAAGCATGTATATCTAAAACATGTAATCAAATAAACATTCATACACATATGACACCAAATATGATTACCCAGAAACCCTCCAAGTGAGAAGGTAAAACTAGAGTGGGCATGACACCCAAAAATCTTCACTACTACAATAATAAAGTGTATCCAATGAAGGTTACAATGTTTTGATCATGATACTTGATCTACCCTAAGAAAAGTCTACCTTGTTAAAGGCTTACAAAGACTATTAGGTCTCACCTTGTTAGAAGATTTCAACACCTTGTTAGAAGTGTCCCTTAGTAAAGGACTTTAACTTACAACTAAGTAAGCACCCTATTAAAGGATTTCAATATAGCCTATTAGGACTACTCTATTAAGATATTTTGACTGAAATCACCTATTAGAATGTCTTAGTATTGAGCCTACAATTAGTACATGATTGCTTGATAATAGATCTCCTCTAAACTCCTATCTTCTTTATCCTTCTTGATTAGATGTCTCTTTTTTGTATCCTTTTCCTTTCCTCTATTCTGCTCTAATTGATACCCCAATTTTGTCTTACTTCATAATTCTTAAGCCACTATGAATGCTCTGTTTGCAAACTTCTCTATTCTCTCCTTCAACACCTTACACATTCATAAAGAGCTTAGGGTTTTTCCTCCTTAAGGAGACTTTAGTGGCTTAGGGTTAGGTATGAATATACGGTTGAGATTCATCCATTTTTCCACTTAATCCTTCCCATTTTCTAATTGGCTACATGTAATTGCATAGGGAATCCAACTTAGGATTCATCCTTATCTCCAAAATATCATAATTCATCCTTAAGTTGGCTCAAAAATAGTTTACATAGTTGTTTTTTCCATTACAAACAAATATGTCAAAACTATTTCACTTGGCATCTAAAGTCTCTAATGCTCAGTATACACTAATCTTTATATTGTGACTCGGCATTTGTATCACTCAGCATCCACTATTCACTCAACTCCTAAATCACTCGACATACACTGTCTACTGGCCACTTGAGTGACTCGATGCATGAGTGGCTCAATACTCACTGTGAACTCAGCATGATCTATAGTATGCATGTTGTGCTCAGCATGTACTACTTGTTCAGCATGAACTAAGTAAATAACTTAAGTGTGTTGACACTCACTTATCAAAACCAATCTGAGATCAACATGAAGATAGTCCATGATCAATGGAAGGACCACTTGGAGAAATCAATAACTAAGTACAAAGATAGAGTAGATCAGAAGAAGAAAGAGATCCATTTTAAGGTTGGTGACCTAGTGACGATATTCCTAAACAAGGATAGATTACCTAAAGGACCACATAGCAAGCTACAGATGAAAAAATTAGTCCTTGTAGAATTTTTCATAAATATGGAAACAATTCATATGAATTGGAACTACCACAAGGGATAGGAATATCACCTTTTTCAATGTTATAGACCTCACATTGTACAAAGGGGATAACAACAACAAGTCCTAGAAGCAATAGTGGGGCAAATTTTGAGGTAAAGGACCTAGCACCCAACAAACCATTATAGTTGGAGTGCATATTGCATACCAAGATAGTCAAGAAGACAAGGAACAAGACATACAAAGAATACATGGTGAAATGGCAAGGCCTACTTGAGGTTGAAGCAACCTAGATGACAGAGGAAGATGTCATAAAACAAGGCACTACTCTTCAACACTTGGCAACTCAAGGGGCTTGAGTTTTTCAAACTAGGGGAGTATGGTGTAGGGGCCCTAGGTCCTAAATAAGGTGCCCAAACACCAACGTGGATAGAATAGGAAGTTGGTAAGTATCCAAGATGACACAAGACATTTTAGGCAATCTCAAGCATCCCTAGAATAGATTTAGGCAAATTTTGATATGTAGTATTAAGACCTTTAAACAAGTCAAAGGTTGTTCAATGATTGGTCAACACTATAAGTTGACCAAGAATCCTCATTTTCATATTTCATAATTGTCTTGCATGCTTTGGTAAAGTTTAGTAGGCATTTGGAGTTCTTTTTTTAAGTATGTGAAAAAGTTGTGAAAATTGCAAAATTGCAAAAAATCTTGTCATCAAACTTTTTTGCAACATTTTTTTACAAACTAGAACATCAATAGTCTATTCTTTATTTTGGATCGAGTATGAAGGGTTGAATTTTTAAGATCAAGGGATCTGGCCTATAAAGTGAATTTCTTCAACCTAGTTGTGGGCTGGAATGTGTTGTATGGAACTAGAATAGAATAAGTGTTTTTGGTGGGAAAACCATGTATAGTCTGTGAGTGCATATTTATAATTTGTATGTGTGGTGGAATTAAGTACTTGTTATGGTTGTGGAGAGTTGTGTTTTAAGTTGTTTTTTAATGTACTAATTTTTTTGGTAGTGATAAATACATTGGTATCTTTCCTTGTTTTATTTGTGCTCATTGGTTAAACTATTTTGTAGTTAGGGTTTGACCTAAAATGTTTCCTCCCTCTTAATCCCTACGATGGAAAATCATCATGATTGTGTGTACAAGGTTATTAGGAAGGATTTTTCTTGTGTGATCATTTTTTTTTATCATTATCTACCTGCTTGGGATGTTCTAAAAATATCTAAGGCTAAGCAATTGGTGTACTTAGCATGTTGATAGTAAGACATAACATTGCAATAGATAGAGAACAAGTCAAGGGTTCTTGAGATTTGGTGAATAGTGACGTTCGGAAGCTTGGAAGGACAAATAGTGCCTTTAAGCCTAATAAGCCTAAAACTAGGGCTCAAAAGTTAAAGGTGCTAGGAAATCAACACAAAACCCTTCTTGTGGGATTAGTTAGGTCTTTGTATGTTATTAGTGATTCTAAAAAAATTTTGGATAGATGTTTGGAATTTCTTGGAGTTTGGTGTTATTTGGGTTGAACAAGGATACTAGAAAAGAGCCCCTCATAGGCCTCCTAGAGTAACTTGCAAATTTGACTTATGAAGAAGCCTGAAACCAATCAAAGGGTCATGAAACTTGGTGCAAAGGTGGAGAAGGGTGTGATGAGGTGTCTTGGAGTGTAAGATCTTGGAGGGTGCAAGGGATTGAGGTGTGGGGAATTTTTTTTTCCTTGATGAAGGCTTGAGGCTACTCAAAAGATAGGGAGAGTATTGTGAAGGTGAAGTTAGTGTGTGGAAGAGACCAATAACCACTACTCTAGTCTTGAGTACATCCTAAGAAGGGATATTATGATATCCTATTGAAAGTACACCCATTACTTGCATCAGAAAGCAAGTAGAAAGCATTTATAAGATTTTTTCAAGGAAGGAAGATCAACAAATCCTAAAGTATGGGTGGAAAAGACAAAGGAAACATCTAAGAATATGATGGGAATAGTACCAAGTACTAAAATCCTTGAATCAACTTGAACAATCAACTCCATAAGCTTATACATGGGATATTGCACTTAAAATGTCCCATCAGACCCCTAGATGTTGGAATAAAAGTTTTGTGTAGTTGATAGGAGCATGGAATGATATTATGAAATTTATATCCAACAGCAAAAAAATTATTATTGTCATAAATGAGGTCACTGAAGAGATGAAGTGTATTGGTATGAAGACCAACTTTTTATATGTATGCATTGTTGGAAACTACAATTGGAACAATTTTTATCTTGCCATTGATGTCAAACCTTATTAGTGAGATAGTTTCTACCTAAGTAGAGTCCCATATCATTTGATTGATGAAGAGGATTTCAAATGAAGAGATAACAAGAAGACATAGTGGAAAGGTTGAGCTATGTAGAACTATAATGGACCCTTGATTAGCTAGATCTTGACAAGGTAATGTGTTATTTAATTGTAACACTATGTGGAGAAGATAGATGAGTTGAATCCTAGATGAGATGATTAATGAAGGACCAAAGGCATATGATAACTTGAGTAAAAGAGTAGAGCAAAAGAATAGAAGGTTAAGAAACTTATAGTTGAAGTCAAGATGCGCTAGTGTTGACCGAGTGAATAATAGAAGTTGATAAAAATGGTTTTGATCAAGTATCAACAAAGAATCTGTATTAGAAAAGTTAGACTGAGAGAAGAGAGTAGAAGTTGAACAAGAAAGCTTACTATTGATCGAGTTATCTAGTGATGACTAAGGCTGAGGAAGACAAATTTGATTGAGTGACAACATTTAATATTTTTTGAAGGAATTGAGATTCTCAACACAAACAATTAAATTGCCAAAGTGCATGAAGGATAATTATTGATGAGGTGGACCATTTAATTTTTTTTAAAAATTCATCAAAGGGTATTAGAGGAGTCTATTACTGTCTAAAAATATCGTCGATTGTGAAGTAGTTACACCAAGAACATGGTTTGGGCCGAGTGTGTACACAGATCACCAATTGTGAGATAATTTGTACTAGGGTTTCAATGGTAGTTTGAAAATTCCTCCATGAAGAGAGCATTGTGGAAGAGTTGTAGGTGTTATGCTTGAGGGTTTTAGTGGCCTCTAAAGATAGATGTAAGTGATGGAAGAGAAAATGCACATAGGAATAAATATTTTTGTAAGAGATGAAAGCAAGGATGAGGACCAAGAAGAAGAAAATGTTGAAGTAAAGGAAATTTTCAACCCTAAAGAACAAACACTTTTTGAGGCCATCTCCAAGATTAGAAAAATATCTAAGTTTGAGGAACCCACTTTTTTGGGAAATCTTAACCTAGAAGATTTTATTGATTGGATCCATGAATTGGAGGAATACTTTAAGTATGAAGATATTGAGGATCCTAATAGGGTCAATTTTGTGAAGGAAAAATAAAAGGGACATGTGAAGAACTAGTGGCAGGAGATTCAATTAGAGTGAAATAGAAAAGGGAAGGAAAAAATCATTAGATGTGATCTAATTATAGCTAAATTGAAGTGATAATTCATTTCTATGGATTATCAGCTTGATCTACTAAAGAATATGCAAGGGTTGAAGCAAAAAGGAAAATATGTTCAAAAGTATACTGAGGAGCTCTACTAAGTTCTCTTCAAAACTAGCCATGCAAAAGATGATAAGAAGAAAGATGTATGTTATCTTAATAGGTTGATGCAAAGAATTTGGGAAGAGCTAAGTCAGGTTTGAATGAACAATATTGAAGAGCCATACCAATTTTCCCTAAGAGTTGCATTAAAAAAATGAACAAGTTTGATAACAAGAATACTAGAAGAGGTCATGGGGGAAGATCTAGTAGATGGTCTTATGGAGGCAAAAATGATGATTAGAAGAACAAGGATGAGGTCAAAAGTAGTAGTAAGAACTAGAGATGAAATAATTCCAGTCATTTTTATGATTATAATAATATAGATTAGAGAGGAAGAGGAAGAAGGAAAGGATCTTGAACAAGAGGTTTCTATGGAAAATGTTTTCATTGTGGAGAATAAGGGCATAGAGCATTTGAGTGTTCCCAATGCCAAGGAAAGATAGATTAGAAAATTGAAGACTAGGAAAAAGTTGTGCATGTTGATGAAAATGCTAAATTATCTTATTTTGAGGATGTTGAAAGAGGATAAGTCTTCATTAATCGAAGAGTCTTTCTAAGTGGTGAGAACGAACTCAATCAAAGGAGTTTGTTTTGCACAAGGTGAAAATGTGAAGATAAGTGATATAATGTGATCATTGATGGAGGAAGCACCAAAAATATGGTCATGATGTTAAATTTCAAGATGTAGAAACATGTGCATCCATATTGTATTTCCTAGGCACAAGATGAACACAAGGCCATGGTCAATGAGAAGTGTCTAGCAAAGTTCAAAATTGGAAATGACCAAGATGAGTTTCTTTTTGATATCATACCTATCGAAATATGTCATATTCTATTGAGTAGGTCATGGAATTTTGATAGACATGTTGTATATGATGGGCCTACAAACACCTACACTCTGACAAAGGATGGAGTGAAACATAGGTTGAAGTCATTGAAGGAGAAAGATGAAAAGGTATGTAGTGCTACTAGAATATATTTTGTTGAAGGAAATGATTTTCTCAAAGGTATGAAGTGTGAGAATATGTGTTTTGTTGTAATCCCAAAAGATGGTAAAGAAGAAGAAAAGAAGGTACTTGTAGGAGCATCTTGGGTGTAAAAGTAATTTCGCATCAACCAAAAAGTTTTGATTTTAGTTGTTTGAATAAGAATTGTCTTAATGTAGAGTTACTATTTTTGGAGACTTGCTACTTTGTAAGTCAGTCATACAAGCTTGGAATGTCCTAGTTTTAGAGGTGGAGGTTCATCTTTTTCATATCATCTTGCCAATTGACACTCAATACCATATTGTAAGTATCGATGAAGTTATTGTGGGTTTTAGGTGTAAATTTTTGGTACAAAAATTTGAGCTCATTATTAAAGGCCTAAAGGTGCTCAAATGAGGCCCAAAAAATTGATAGATGGGCACTTGCATGATTTCAAGCTTATAGATTAGAAGCTAACGATTCTGAAAAAAGGGTTCTAATAGAAATTCGAAGCAATGGTTTAAAAATTATGGCCTTTCAAAGTTGGTAACTTCCAAAATAAATGTGAGCGGTGTATTTGGCCGGCCCTGGGTATTAAGTTTGAGTGCCTACAACCTTCTTGGGTGACATTAATTTGTCTATTTAAGAAGTGTATGTAGATTATCTCAGACAACTCTGGGTGATATTTCATAGCTTCATCTTGAAAATTATTGTAATGAAGGTGCCCATGTGGGTTAGAATATTGTAATTCTAAATTTTTTAATTCTACATTTGTGGCAATAATAAAAATCCCATACTTTTTTTTTGCAAATTAGTTTTATTTCCTTTTTTTGTAATGTGTTTAAGTTATTAAGGGGAGCACCGTTCATCAATAATTTGTAAATTTTTTGAGAGACTTTCCTAATATTGTGTTATATAATGTACCTAGTGGACTACACCTAGTAAGGAGGATCACTCACTAGATGGAGTTGATTCTAGGAGCCAATTTTCCAAACAAGATAGCACATAGAATGGCACCAATAGAAAATGAAGAGTTGAACAAACAAGTGCACGAGTTATTGTAGAAGTGATTGATTCAAGAGAGCCTAAATCATTGTGTTATGCATGCATTATTAGCACCAAATAAGAATGGATAATGGAGGATGTACATAGATTCATGAGCTATCAACAACATCACAATCAATTACATAGTTCTACTACTATAGATGGATGATATTATAGATTGTTTGAGTGGGGTTGAGTATTTCACAAAGATATATCTAAATAGTGGGTACCATCATATATATACTAGACAAGGAGACAAGTGGAAGACTGCCTTCAAGACAAGGGAAGGGTTGTATGAGTGGTTAGTCATGTCTTTTGGGCTAACCAATGCACTAAGCACTTTCATGAGGCTCATGAATGATGTGCTAAAGGAGTTTCTAGATAAGTTTATCATTGTTTACCTAGATGATTTATTGATCTTTAGTAAGACATTATAGGAGAATTTGATGCACATTAGTAAGGTGTTTGATAAGTTGAGGGAGGAAAAAATGCTTCTAGATTTGAAGAAGTGCATTTCTTTAAAGGACTTAGTATCCCTGGTATTTGTAGTTTCAATAGAAGGTCAAAAAATGGACCCTCAGAAAGTGAAGGATATCCTTAAATGACCTACTCCAAGGAGTGTAACTAAGGTAAGATCTTTTCATGGATTGACTAGTTTAAACTAAAATTTTATTAGAGGTTTTAGCAATATTTGTGGACCCTTGACTAAAATAATGAGAGGGGATAAGAAATAGTTTAAAGTGGATTATAGGAGCATATAAGAGTTTTAATTTGTTCGAACAAAAAAGTTATAGAGAATCCTATTTTAGCACTTCCACATTTTAATAAGGTGTTTCAATTAGACTGTGATGCTAGTAGTACTGCAATAGAAGTTATTTTGAGCCAAGAAGTTAGATATATTGCTTATTTTAGTGATAAATTGAATGATGCCAAAAGAAAATATTATGTTTATGATCTAGAATTTTATGCTATAGTTCAAACATTGAAGAAGTCCAGACACTATCTTCTTCCTAAGAAGTTTGTTTTGTAAACTGGTCATCAAGCTTTGCAATATTTGAATAGTCAAGGAAAATTAAACTAAATGCATTTGAAGTGCGTTAAGTTTTTGTAGAGTTACACATTTATTTTGAAACACAGGAGTGAGAAGTTTAATGGAGTTGTAGATGCTCTTAGTAGATGACAACTTTTTCTAATAGCGATGTAGATTGAGGTGGTTGGGTTCAAGGAACTCAAGAATTTGTATCTAGAGGATTTTAATTTTGGTGAAGCATGGAAAGCTTGTATAGAACCTATTACACTTGATAGGAGAAACATATTGGATTTTACAATCCAGTATGGTGTGTTGTTCAAAGGAAGTCAATTTTACATTCCCAAAAGTTCTATGAGAAAGAATCACATCAAAAAGAAGCATAGTGGAGGATTGGTTGGACACTTTCATAGAGACAAGTCCATTGATTTGTTAAAAATAGATTGATACAAGTACGATAAATGTGTTTCAATAATTATTTTGTCATGATGTCAAACCTAGTACTTGCTAGTAAGACAATTTCTTATATGATTTAAGTATTATCATTTGTTTGATTAATGAAGAGGATTTGATTAAATAAGGTAACAATAGTACCTAGAGGAAAGGTGGAGTTATGATATGAAACAGGAGTACAAGAATCAGTTAGGACAATGATATTATAGTGCATTGTTAATCTACTTAAGGTTGCAAAGGTTGATTACACTACTTAAGTTAAAAAGAACAAGTTAAAGAAAGTTTGTCTACCAAGCTTGACAATTTGCATAGTAGGTGTCGAGAAAAGTTAGTGCAAGTCAAGCAAAAAATTAATTGGAGCCAAGAAAAGTCAATTTTAGTGTGAGTCAAGTAAAATAGTGTATGTCAAGTAAAGTTTAGTTGATGTCAAGCACTAGTAAACTTTAGTTCGTGCTAAGTGATTTGACAATGGATGTCGAGCAATGCAATATGTGATGAGCATCAGAAACTAGATAATGTCAAGTATTAGCATTATGAGAAGGATCGATAATTTGATGAATCTGAGTCAAAATTTTTGATTTCTTGGATTGCATGAACCATGTGGAAGATAAGGTTGATGAGCTGGTGGCATAGAATTCATGATAGACCATTTTGAGGCAGATTCAAAGAGGATTGAAGGAGATGTTTCTAGAAGGGAATGAAATGAAATAAAGGGGTATATTCATTAAATCCTACCTAATCTGACCTAATCCTAAAATGGACGATGGAGGATGAATGGAAAAATATCTTAATTATCTATTTATAGAGATGGTTGGTTAGAAGAAAGGGTTGTCATGTGCGAGAACCTAAGGAAGACAAGGAGACTAGGGTATTGCTTCATTCAGTAACCTAAGAGAAGAGACTACATTGGCAAGAAAAGAAAGAAGGCTTAAAGGTATGGATTCTTGAAGCTGAACAAGCTTCAGAGCTAAAGTGTGTGAAAGCTAAGCAGAATGGAGGACTAAAATAGAGATCTGTAATCTACAAGTGTGTTATAAGTTATTATCAGATCAAGCCTTACTATTACTTTCTAATCATTGTATTTGTCTAGGGTAAATCCTTTGGATTAAGGTTGACCTAAAAGTCATTTGTAAATCCTTTAATCGAGTGACATTCCAAGTGAATGGTATAAAGTGTATATGAGAAATATGTTAGCAAGTAATACTAATCTATTCAAAAACAAAAGCATTAACTAGCATATAAACCATAACATCTATGAGAGACAAAGTGAAACCCTCAAATGAGAATATGAGCCATGGAATGGCTCTCCCAATGAGGATAGTCACTTGATTTAGGGATGAGTCTAATGGATTATTTTGGGATGTATGCTCAAGCTTCAAACTAGCTTCAATGGAGATTTTTGGGATTTTTGGTGTGGATGCATGCAAAAGTATGGATTTTGGCTTCAAAATGGCATTATAACTTTACTTGATGGATTGTGATTGAAATGGCTTGGGAGGAGATTCAATTTATAGGCTAAGGGCTTGAGGGATGGAGGGCTAAGATGGAAGTAAAGATGAAAGCTTAAGGAGCGCTAGGATGCACTCAAAAGGGAGCACATGGATTGTGCTTGTTTAGCACCAATCAGGGAGTGACACATGTCACAAGGTGAGTGCATGGAGGAAATGGGAAGGATGAGTCAACAAAGGAGGCTCAAAGGATAATATCTTCATAAAGACCCTTCATTATGGCTTGTAAGAGCTTGTAAGAGTCTTTATGGCTTTTGTAAGAGCATTCATTGTTGGGTGGTTGGGATATTTTGGAGGGAGTTGAGATTGTTGACTCTCCTTGGCTTAAGAAAGTCTTAAGCTTTCTTAGGGAATGTGACAACATTAGGGGGTGGATTAGGCTTGGGTTTAGGATTAGATTAGGGATGTTAGAGATTTGCAAGTGGATGGCATTCATGAGGGTGGGTGAGTTAGTGGCTAAGCTTGGTTAGTATGGGTGGATGGGGTGGATTAGGCTAAAAAGAGGGTTTAGGAATAAGTTAAGGTTTATTAGATTTGAGGGTTTTATTTATCAAATAGGTTTATTTAATAAATGGGGATTTTGGATTTAGATAGAAGAATAGGATTTAATTGATAAATAATAGGTTATTTTGATTTATCAATTAGGACTATAGATGATTAATTAAATTAATCAGCTAGGGGATGGCAAAGGATTAATTAAATAGGAATTTAATTAATGATGCCTTTAGAGATAACTAAATAGGATTACCAAAGCAATTTAATAAAATTTAGGTGTCTACATAAAGTACTCTAACAAAGCTCACTCCTAACAGGGTGATTGAAATCCTTTAATCAGGTCACATTTAAAAGTGTGTATTGTAACCTTTAACAGGGTTGACCTTTCATAGGGCATCACTTCAGAAGAGTGAGAACGAGTGGCAAGTTAATAGTAGTTTTTCCTAAGTTGGGTTTTCACATTAAGTCATTGAGTCAAATGTGTTATTGAATCTATTATGTTTCATATTTACATTTCTACAAATTGATTTGATAGTTCCTACAAGTTTAAGTGATTGCATAATCTAATCGATGTATGCATGATGAAAATGCTTTTATAGATATGGTTTACCAAGTTGTGAAAAGTTTTAATTATATATCTAGACCTTGGATAATTGATGCACCAAGCCCCCCACCCACCCCCCCCCCCCCCCCCCCCCCCCCCCCCACCCTTCTCAGTTATTCTAAAGAATTCCAACACTTGGTATCAGAACCATATGCTTTAAGAGGACTAGTTTGAAGGTACTAGAAGCAACAAGATCAAGATGTCAAAAAGAGAGGTACCCAAGCTCAATAGAGATAACTTTCCTACATGGAAAAGTTTGATGCAGCTACACCTAGGAGGACTTGGGGATCATGCACAATCTACCATTCTTGTTGAGCATGTTGATACTATTGGAGTCTTAATTGTTAAAGATTTGGACAAAAGAGAAAGAACAAAACCAAGCAATGTTGAAGATTTCCTTTTCCCTAAGCTATGCCAGGTTTGAAGATATCAAGGGTTGTGATAGTGCAAAGAAAATGTGGGATGCTCTACACTCTATCTATGGAGGTGACAAAAATGTTCTAAGAGCCAATGTTGAAATTCTTAGAGGTAAGTTCGATGATATGAGGATGCAAGAAGGTGAGAATGTTGCTCAATATTGTTCTACGATAAAAGATGTTAATACAATAAGAGGAGCTACTGGTAAAATAGATGATGATATTGTACTAAGAAAAGTTTTGATAACACTATTGCCCAACTATGCTATTAGAGTTTTTGCAATACAAGAATTAAGATGTATGTCAGGGAATGATCTGACACTTGAAGGTCTAGTAGGTAGGCTCACTACTTTTGAGCTATCTAATTTTGATAATAACAAACCTAGAATTATTGAATCTACTTTCAAAGCTAATCTTTCATTGAAGGAACCCAATGAGAAGAAGAAGAAGAAAAAGTTAAAATAGGTGTCCAGTGACATTGATATAGATGAGGAAGATGTAGATCAACTTGAAGTACTACTGGTAAGGAGATTTCATAGAGGTAAAGGAAATTTCAAAGGTAAGTTACTTATCATATGTTTGAATTGCAATGAGGTTGGTCACATTGCTACTAGCCAGAGAAGAAGAACTACAAAGGTGGTGACAAGTACAAAAGTAGAAGAGATGAAGACAGAAAAGATTACAAAGATAAAGGCAAGAAGTCTTGCTACATTGTTGAAGAGGAAAAAAAAGATGAATCTAATGATCATGACAATGAAGTGGTGTATGTTGCAATGAAGGATGAATCTCATGAGGATGAGACAATTGTACTGGTGTCTTGTGTGAACAAAAATGATAGATGGATCATTGATAGTGGGTGTTCACATCACATGACTAAAGATAAAAGTAAGTTCATTACCTTGAATTGATATGATGGAAATAGTGTAAGGTTTGGTAACGATGCACCATGTCTAATAAAAGGAAAAGGTTCTATCAAACTCATAGAAAAGGTTTTATGTGACAATGCTTATTATGTGGAAGGACTTAACTATAATTTGTTAAGTGTGTCACAACTGAATAATTTAGGATGTAAGGTTGAGTTTGAGAACAAAATTGCTAAGATATATGATACTAATAGAAAACTAATTGGAAAAGGTGATCAAACTAGAGATAATCTTTTCTACCTTGATATAGAGGATGTTGCGTGTTTAATTGTAAAATTTGCTGATATATGGTTGGCACAAGAGGTTATGTCATGTTAAGTTTGATAGCTTAGTTAGAGAAGAGTTAGAGATTTACCTTAGTTGAAGAAGCCTAGCAATAGAATTTGCAAACAATGTCAGTTAGGAAAAATGACAAAGTCAAGTTTTAAGAGTAAGACTCATACCTCTAAAGGAGTACTTGAGATTGTTCATAATAATTTTTGTGGACCAATTGAAGTGCAAAGCTACAAAGGAGATAAGTACATTATGCTATTTTTTGATGATTATTCTAGAATGGTGACAATTATGTTTCTAAAACAGAAATATGATGTTTTCCAAATGTTTAAGTGGTACTTAGCAAGAGTTGAGAAAGAAATAGGTAAAAGACTGAAATTTTTGAGATGTGATAGAGGAGGAGAATTTACATCAAATGAGTTTGAGATGTTTTATAATGAAAGAGGATTCAAATGACAAACATCTGCTCCCAGAACCCCTCCACAAAATGCAATTATTGAAAGGAGGAATAGGTCTGTAATGGACTATGCTATGACACTCGTGATGGAGAAGAATGCTGCTTTGAAATACTAGAGAGAAGTTGTAAGTACAGAGCTTGGACTATGTACACAATGTAAATACACCTTTTGAACTATGGTATAGATACTCACACAATGTAAAATATTTTAAGGTATTTAGAAGAAAATGCTATATTCTCAAAGATTTTAGTAATGGTAAACTAGATGCAAAAAGTGAAGAAGGTTCTAGATTCTTTGGTTATCCAACAAAAAGTAAAGCTTATAAGTGTTTAAATACTAACACTATAAAAGTTATGGAAAGTGCAAATGTGAAATTTGATGAATATACAGAAGTATATGAGGTTAAACCTATGAAAGAAATAGAAGAATACGAATAATTTTTATACTTGTATGAAGGTATGCTTGCTGAAGAAGATGTTGAAGATGAAGTTGCAAACTAACAGCAAGTTTCAGTGACTATTGAGTCATATGCTATGAATGTTGAGTTGCATTTTGGAACCAAGATACATTCAGGTTCCGAGTTATAAAATGAAGTTGAGGCACATTTTGATTATGAGATTAGTGTAGACGAAAGAGATGTTGAACTATGTGATAGAGATACACATAATGATTGAAAAGTTCAGAGACCAAACAAAGAAAACTGAACGGAACCAAGATTGTCTAAGTATGTCAACAAATATCACCCTACTACACAAATCATTGGAGATAAATATGCTAGATAAATGTCATGGAACAAGTTTAGAAATGATGCAAGAACTCGAAATAGTGAAAGATGCCTTAGAAGATGTGGACTAGAGAAAATCCATGGAAGAAGAGATTGAAGAAATTGAGAAAAAATAAAACATGGACTCTAGTTCCTAGACCAGAAGACAAAAATGTGATTGGTACCAAGTGGGTATACATAAAAAAAAGTTAGATGAAAATGGTGAAGTCACAAGAAACAATGCAAGATTAGTTTGTAAAGGATATGCATAGGAAGAAGGGATTGACAATGGAGAAACATTTTCTCCTATAGCAAGATTGGAAGGAGTAAGAACTTTGCTTTCTTACTTTGCATACAAAGGTTTCAATGTTTATCAAGTTGATGTCAAGTCTACATTTTTGAATGGTATATTGGAGGAAGAGGTTTATATAAAATGGCTAGAAGGATTTGTTGATGCTAACAAAAAAAGCATGGTATGTAGACTACACAAAGATTTATATGGTTTGAAGCAAGCACCAAGAGTATGGTATGAGAGGCTTCATAATTATCTTGTAACGATTGGAATTGAGAGGACTGATGATAATAGCAATGTATACTTGAAGATAGAGAAAGGTAAAGGTATTTTTTTATCTAAAATTTTTGTTCATGATATCATATTTGGAGGTCAAGATACTTTACGTAAGGCTTTTGCAAATGAAATCAAGCAAGAATTTGAGATGTCTCTATTTGGAGAGATCAAGTTCTTTGTGGGTTTGCAAGTGCATTAGATGAAATATAGTATATACATCACTCAATCAAATTATGTTAAGGAGATACTAAAAACTTTTGGATTGGAGGATTCCAAGTGAGTAAGTATACCTATGGTGAAAAAAGATAAATTGTCAAAGAATGATGATTCGGTTGAGGTGAATCAAACATTATACAAGTATATGATTGGAAAATTACAATATGTAGTACACAATAGACCTGATACTACATTATATGTAGGGATAGTTACAAGATTCTCTACTAATCCCAGGGAGAATCATTTGATGGTTGTTAAGAGAATAATGAGATATCTAAAAGGAATAGAGGACTATGGTCTATACTTCAAGAAAAATGAGAAATTTTAATTGAGAGCCTATACTGATGTTAATTAGGTTGGAAATAGTGATGACGGAAAGAGCACTAGTGGAGGAGCATTTTTCTTAAGCAAAAGGCTAGTTACATGAAATAGCAAGAAACAAAACTACATTTCACAATCTACTATTGAAGCTAAATATGTTGTTGTTGTATTAAATTGTACAAACGTTGAATGGATCAAACAACTACTCAAAGAAATGAAGGAAGAAATCACTGAACCTGTGATACTTTATTGTGATAATACAAGTGCTATAAATATATCAAAGAATCTTGTGATACATACAAAGACTAAGGACATTGCAATCAAGTATTATTACTTGAAAGAATTAGTTCAAGATAAAGAGGTGAAGATGGAATATGTCAACACCAAAGAGAAAATTATTGATTTCTTTACAAAAGCATTACCTAAGGATGCACATGAGTATCTAAGAGGTAAACTAGGGGTGATACCCCTATCAAAGGCTATATAAGAAACATGAGGAGTGCCCTACATCAAACAAGCTTGATTGACATATGTTACACATTGATGCAGTGGATCTTACTCTAGGAGTTTCCTAAAGTAATCAAAGAGTTAGAACTAAAAATTATTCACAAGTAAGGTGACAGAGGGAGAAACTGAAAATATTCATATCTACATATGAAGATGACAGGTCTTTGGCATTTTTGTCAAAGAGGGAGAAAGTGTAATAAGTTTCATGAAAGCTGCGGGAGATGAAGGAGAAATCTCAATTTTCCTAATCCTGACTACTGAGGGAGAAAGTGTACATGTTGATTACATCTACCTAGTAAGAGGGAGATAATTTTGTGGGAGATATAAGTAGTGGTCAAGAGGGAGTCATAAGGATGAGTTGATTGTCTATTGATCATAACAGAATTTTATAACCTATTCAAAAGACAAAAATTACCAATAGAGGGATAGATTTCAATACAAGGATTTTTTTTTTTTTGGTATATTTTTTGTTATACTAATTATGTTTGGTCAGTTTGGTTTGCCATCAATTCCAAATACGGATTTTTTAAAAATAGATTGATAAAAGTATGATAAATGTGTTTCAATCATTGTTTTGTCATTGATATCAAACTTGCTACTTGTTGGTAATACAATTGCTTATATGATTTAAGTACTATCATTTATTTGATTGATGAAGAGAATTTGATCAAATGAGGTAACAATAGCACCTAGAGGAAAGGTTGAGTTATGATATGAAAAAGGAGTACAAGAATTAGTTATTACAGTGATATTATAGTGCATTATTAATCTACTTAATGTTGCAAAGGTTGGTTACACTAATTAAGTTCAAAAGAACAAGTTAAACAAAGTTTTTCTATCAAGCTTGACAATTTGCAGAGTAGGTGTCAAGAAAATTTAGCACAAGCCAAGAAGAAAACTAGTTGGAGCCAAGCAAAGTTAGTTTTAGTGTAAGACAAGTACGACAGGGTAAGCCAAGTAAAGTTTAGTTGATGTCGAGCACTAGTAAACTTTAGTTCATGCTAAGTGATTTGATAGTGGATACCAATAAATGTAGTATGTATCAAGCATCAGAAGCTAGTTAATGTCAAGTGTCAACATTATGAGAAAGATTGATAATTTGATGAGTTTGAGCTAACAAGTTTGATTTTTTGGATTGTGTGAACCGTGTGGAAGATAAGGTTGATGAGCTAGTGGCATAGAATTCATGATGAACCATTTTGAGGTGAATTCAAAGAGGATTGAAGGAGAAGTTTCTAGAAGGGAATGAAATGAAATAAAGGGGTAGATTCATTGAATCCTTCCTAATCTAGCCTAACTTTAAAATGGATGATGGAGGATGAACAAAAAAATATCTTAATTCTCTATTTATAGAGATGGATGGTCAGAAGTAAGGGTTGTCATGTGTGAGAACCTAAGGAAGCCAAGGTGTCTAGGGTATTGCTTCATTCAGTGACCTAAGAGAAGAGACTACATTGGCAAGAAAAGAAAAAAGGCTTAAGGGCATGGATTCTTGAAGGGTGAACAAGCTATCAGAGCTGAAGTGTGTGAAAGCAAAGAAGAATTGAGGACTAAAATATAGATCTATAATCTGCAAGTGTGGTGTAAGTTGTTATCAAATCAAGCCTTACTATTACTTTCTGATCATTGTATTAGTCTAGGGTAAATCCTTTGGATTAAAGTTGGCCTAACAATCATCTGTAAATCCTTTAATTGGGTGACATTCCAAGTGAATTATCTAAAGTCCTCTAACAAGGTTCACTCCTAATAGGGTGATTGAAATCCTTTAACTGGGTCACATTTAACTGTGTGTATTGTAACCTTTAACAAGATTGGCCTTTCATAGGGCATCGCTTCAAAAGAGTGAGAATGAGTAGCATTTTACTAGTGGTTTTTCCCAAGTTGGGTTTCCATGTTAAGTAATTGTGTCAAATATGTTATTGAATCTATTATGTTTCATGTTACATTTCTACAAATTGATTTGATAGTAACCTACAAGTTTATTTCATTTCATAATCTAATGGATGTATGCATCATGAATTTTTTTTTATGAATATGGGTTCACTAAGTTGTGAAAAGTTTTAATTGTGTGTCTAGACCTTGGGTAACTGATTCACCCCTCCTCCCCTAGTTATTCTAAAGAATTCCAACAATTTGGTTGTTGAGAATTATTATTAGCCATAGTTGGAGCAGCATGTAAAGATGTTTAAGTAGACTTGCAAATTATGTCAGATGGAAAAAGGAGTGACAAAAAATATTGGGTTGTATTAGCCATTAAATGCACTAGAGAAGTCATGGGAGGATGCCAGCATGGATTTTGATCATGGTTTACCAAAGACACAGTGAGGGATGATTCCATATTTGTGTTTTTTAACATATTTTTAAAGTGTGACATTTCATTCCCTACACAAAAACTAGTATTGTTGCTCATGTGACAAAGTTGTTTTTCAGAGAAGCGGTGAGACTACATGGTCTACCAAAAACTATAGTTTTAGATTGAGATACCAAGTTGTTGAATACTTTTGGCATATATTGTGGAAGAAATTGAAGACAAATTTGAAGTTCAATTCATCACATCATCCACAAACTAATAGACAAATAGAAGTGAAGAACCAGAGTTTGGGGAATTTGTTGAGATGCTTGGTTGGAGATAAACCAAAGGGTTGGGATCTTATTTTACCATAGGTGGAATTTGCATACAATAATTTTATCAATAAGAGTTCCAATAAATCACCATTCCATATTGTATATGAGATCAGCCCCAGAAATGCTTCTAAATTGAGTCAATTGGATAAAGGAGAAATAAGTAGTGCAGAAGCAAAATATTTTTCTAAACATTTGAAGAACATCCATGAGGAGGTAAAGAAGCATATTACAAATATGAATATAAAATACAAGGCTAAAGAAGATGTGAAAAGGATGTATATGAATTTCAGATTTGAGATGAAGTCATGGTTCATTTGAGAAAGGAGCATTTTTCAGTGGGTACATATAATAAGCTCAAAATGAAGAAGTTTGGACTATGCAAAATAGTGAAAATGCATGATTCTAGAAATGCCTATGAAGCGGAGTTGCATGTTGAATTGGATATTTCACCCATATTTAATATTTTAGATTTGACAGAGTATTATGAAGGAGATGATGGAGATGGAGTTGCAGAAGCACAATGGAGTATTTGAACACCTAGTTTAGTTAGAAAGAGGATTAAGGATATATTGGATGTCATGTTGGCAAGAGCACAGGGAACAAAAAATATGAAGAGTATCTAGTCAAATGCAAAGGGTGACCAGTAGAGGATTCATAATGGTTAGCAAGGGAGGAGGTTGATCGCCTTGGTTTTCCTTCAAACACCTAAGACATGATAGGATCACTTCTCAAATTACCCTGGGTGTCTGATGTAGGAGCATCCTAGGTGTAAGAGTAATCTTGCATTACCCAAAAATATTTCCTTTTTGTTTCTTGAATAAGGGTTGTCTTTGTATAGAGTTGTTGTTTGTGAAGGCTTGCTACTTAGTAAGTCAATCATATGAGCTCAGAATGTCCTAATGTTAGAGGTGGATGCTCCTCTTAGATATAGCAACCTACCAGTTGAAGCTTAGTGTCATATCATGAGTATTCATGGAGTTCTTATGGATTTTTGGTGTGCAATTTTTGTGTAAAAACTTTAGGCTCCAAAAGTTAAAGGCCTTAGAGGGGCTAGATGGGCTCCAAAATGGGGTCAAGTAGAGCTTATGTGAGTCAAACCCTATTGATCAGAAGTTGTGGATTCCAAAGAGTGGTTATAATAGTCAATCAGAGAAATAGTTCAAAAGTTATGGCCTTCCAAAGTTGGACTGACCAAAATTTCCAAAATAAGTGTTAAAGGTGTATTTGGCTAAATCTATATGTAATTTTAGAGTTAGTCAATCTCAAGGGTTAGGGTTTGATGTCTAGAAACTTCACGGGTGGTGTAAAAATGCCTATAGGAGGAATTCTCGTACATTGTCTAGGACAACTCTAGGTAATAGTTTGCAGCTCTGTGTAGGAAATTATTATCGGGAATATGCCTATGTGGGTTTGCATATTGTATTTCCAAATTCTGTAATTTCGCATTTGTAGCGATAATAAGAAACCCAGATTTTGTTCTCGCAAACTGTTGTTATTTCTTTTTTTCTATTATGTATTTTTGGTATTAAGGGGAGCACCCTTCATCACAATCATGATAAGGTTACCCCTAAGTATCACCTAAACCCTAACCCTAGTCATAAGCCTAAATGCAATAATAACTATGACTAAGCTTGACCATGTTACTAACCCTAACTATAACACTTGCAACTTACCCTAATCTTTACCCTTCATATTACACCGCCTAACTGTAAACATAACATCTTATCCCAAATCAAGACCTTAATCTAATCCTACCCTGGCATTGTTCCCTCTTGGTGACCTAACCTAAACAAAAACCTTAAATCTAATTATCAGCATTGATGTTATACTACTAATAACTTTAGCAAAATTTCTAGCTTGATACCAACCTTAGTTGTAGTCATAGGACTAATCTTAGTAGTAAAAAGTAGCACTAATTCTAACAAGGACCTTAAAGGTAGCACAAATGCATGCACTAATCTTATTACTTTGGATAATTATAGTTATAATTGTTCACGTGATACTAGTATTAAGGTTAAAGCATAACCCTAATCATAACCCTAACCATGTCATTTACCATAGATAAAATGGTAAACATAACATCCTATTCCTAAGCACAACCTTAGTCTCATCCTACCCCTAACACTGACCCCTCACCCTTATCATAACCCTATCCCTATCTCTAATTTGTTATCATTAATAATATACTACACGCAACATGGTAACCATTCAAATCAATTGTTACCATGTCCCTATCATTGACCCTAAATGCTAAGGTTAAATGTGATATTAATGATAATTCTAATGTTAAACCTCAACTATAATCATAACCATAACGCTTCCATTCATGCCATTTATGTAAAATAAAAATTTAAAAATTACTTAATAATTTAATACTGACTTTAAGAGAATTAAAATAGAAAATGTGTTCCATATTGCATCCCGATTGTTACTGGCTTGTATATATCTATATCTATATGTTTATCATAACCATAACACTACCATTCGTGTCATTTATGTATAATATATATATATATATATATATATATATATATATATATATATATATATATATATATATATATATATATATATATATATATATATATATATATATATTTTAAATTACTTAATAATTTAACATTGACCTTAAGAGAATTAAAATAGAAAATGTCTTCCATATTGCATCACCATTGTTGCTGACTTGTATATATCTATATCTATATCTATATCTCTATCCATATACACATCCATATGTAGAGTACACTAAGAGTAATGCTTCTCGAGATATCCATTTTCTATCAAATTACAAGATTTTTGTGTAGGTGGTAATATGATGTGAGTGTATTATTTATTTTTTCTTTGTGTTTTTAATATCTTCCCATTGTAGTTGTTGAAGAAACAAAACCTCGATTTAGTACTATTTAATGTCAAAAATATTACAAGTCAAAAAAAATAGTGACTATAGAAATATGCTTGTAATCTAATAAAAATAAACATTTAATAATTATTCTTAGCGATGTGAAACCATGGGCATGAACTTTTCATTAAGAAAGACATATATATCTTCAAGCAATTTTAAAATATGATGATTGATTTTTTCAATATAAAATCTATTAAATAAGTATTCACAACACACTCATGTCAAATATTTTGAAAGGCATATGGTCAATATTGGAAGTTTATGTATGACTAAATACATTCGTAATGCTCGCCAAACATAAGAATTAAACTAAGCACTCTTGAACGGACATTTTTACGTAAAGTTGTCTTGCTAAATTAAACAATACATTACATGACTCCTAGGCAAAAGAGACAAACCATTATTCAAACTTAAGAAATAAAAAAAACTCTTGAAAAGAACGTCAAACATTCTTGCTCTAGTGGTAATGTAGTTTGATTACGTATTGTGCATGGTGCTCATATATTTTCCGAATCTATTTTTTATTTTATTGTTTTGTTACAAATGAATTGACTCACATGCTCACATTCATTAATAAATGTTGTAGGATTACCTCATAAAGTATTATTGTTTGGTCAAATTCTTATCATATAAAGAACTTGTTTTTTCTCTAAATTATTATAGCATAAAACATAGGGAAAAATCAGCATATGTACGTAACAACTATGTTTACTTTTTGAATAATGATCTTAAATAAATGGTTTGTACGGTTGAGTTATAAGATTATTTAGTATAAGTTTAAGAAAAGACAATATAAATTATGGTGAAATTTTAATATGGTTTGAAATAAGTCTTAATAGATTAATACAAAAGGAATCATTTATAGTTAAAATAATTGCATACTTGATTGCATATGTTGATGATCTATCACTAGAAGGAAAGGTCGGTGAGTAAAATATCTAATCAAAAGAAAACATATTTGACTAATTTCCTTAAGTCATCTGGATATTGAAGTGATTGAAAACTTTAAGCATATTTCATCTATTATTTATATATTGGTAAAGTTAAGTGTAAATTTGGAATGGTACACTATAAGACAATTAGTGCACCCATGAAACAAAATACAAATTCTATATATAGATTTTATTATAGAGTTTGAAGATGTAACTGAGTATAGACAATTTATTAGAAGTTTGATTTATTTCACCACTACTAGGCTAGACACTTCATTTGTTGTTAGAATTGTCTTAAAATTTATGCAATGATAGAGAGAAAATCATCAAGTGATAGAAAAGATTGTTCGTTGAATTGTAAAGGGAAGATGAATTTTTAATCAAAATGCAACAAGAAAACATGTTTCAAACCACTTAAATATTCATATTCAAACTATTTAGTTGAGAATATACTTTAATATTCTTGGTAAACCTATAGCCAATTGTAAGGAAACCTAGGTGCGGAAACAACTTCCTACACTAATCCCTTAAGGAAACTATTGTGCAAATTCTATTTAAATCCTTACAACTACAGATTGATATTATATAAAAAACAATGTTGTAGTCAACCATGAAAATAAATAGAGAAAGAAAACACAAACACAAAGATATGCCTATGGGGAAAAACCTTTCAGTAAAACAACCCCATCCCTCCAAAGCCTGCACAATGTATTATCTTCAACACAAAGGTTACAACACACTTGCAATGCAAGTTCTTTCAGGACATAGAAGACAAATCCAGTCACAACAAAACACTACCAACAATACACTTTAACTCCTACTATTTGCAACCCTAAAGTTGCTTATATCATGCGCTTTCCATTTTAGGGCAACTTCCAAAGAAGAACTATATTAGGGTTTTACCATTCTCTAGAAAAGTAGGAACCCAAAAAATATTTGGGGTGAGCCCTAAACCTCGCACACTAGATGGAGACTCCAGTGTATAGTACTCGATGATCAAGTGCCACATGTCTTACCATCTTCACCCATCATCAAATCACTTTGGATTGACTTCCAATATTCTTCATATCATTTTGATCTCTTCATATTTCTTCAGATCATTTTGATCTCTTCATATTTTCTTCTAATCATTTTGATCCTTTCCACACTCTACGACATCTCAGGTTTCTTCTGTATCTCTTGGTATACTGCTTTATATCATATTTCTGGTGTGTCATCTTTTGATTTTGCTCCTGAGGGGGCAGGATGATTACATCATTGAACTTCAATTTCAAATCAATCTGAATCTTCATCACTTGGGGCATCTTGTTCCTATCTTATGTGCTCGTCACTTGGGGCATCTCATCACTCAAAACATCTTGCTCCCTTCTATCTGGCATCTTTGCTATCTATCTTATCTTTTCATCAACTGATCAATCTTATAACAACTCTTCTTAGAGTTCGATGGATAGGTATTGGGATAGTCTAAACCCCAACTCCTGAGGATCAAGCCTCGTTTTGGGGATGATTCTATGACTTATAATTCGATCTTGCTATCTTTTATTAATCTCAAGTATCTAGATGTTCTATCTAGATCCTTAAAGGTTAAGCTCTGTTCTGGGGATGATCTTTTAAATGCTATCAATCTTAGCTATCTAGGTGTTCTATTTGGATCCTTAAATATTAAGCTCCGTTCTGGAGATAATCTTTTAAATGCTTATCAATTTCAGGTATCTAGGTGTTCTATCTGGATCCTTAAAGATTAAGCTCCATTCTGGAGACAATCTTTTAAATGCTATTGCTCTCATGTATCTAGGTGTTCTTTGCTCTTAGGTATCTAGGTGTTCTATCTGGATCCTTAAAGATTAAGCTTCGTTCTGGAGACAATCTTTTAAATGCTATTGCTCTTAGGTATCTAGACATTCTGTTTGGATCCTTAAAGATTAAGCTTCATTCTAGAGACAATCTTTTAAATTCTATTGATCTCAAGTATCTAGACGTTCTATTTGGATCCTTAAAGGTTAAGCTCCATTTAGGAGATAATCTTTTAAATTCTTATCACTCTTAGGTATCTAAATGTTCTATCTAGATCCTTAAAGATTACGCTCCATTCTTGAGACAATCTTTTAAATGCTTATCAATCTCAGGTATCTAGACATTCTATCTAAATCCTTAAAGGTTAAACTTCATTCTGATGGAAACCTTTAGAATGCTTATCAGTTTGGGTATCTAGGTGTTTTGTTTGGATTTCTTAGGATCAAACTTATTTCTAGAGATGGTTCTTAAAAGCTTATCAATTGGTCTCCGGCTCATCAACTTCGGAACCAATCTCATCTTCACATCATGCTTTCTGATTTTCTTTGAATTGAATGTGCTGCTTGCACATTCATTCAAAGAGGGGAAAATGTAAAACCCCAAAAATGGATCATTGCCATTATACCAATTCTGGTCTATCTGATCAATCTTGAGTCCTATTTCACTAGGCAATTCTTATTCTGATTTTCGCTACTTCACTTAACTGTCAAATGCAGAAAATCCTAATCTACATTAATCACACTCTTTATTTAATTCCTAAGTATTGACTCAAATCAGTTACCTTAAACCTATTGATTTAATTTAATTTAGTTATAAGCGTTTATACTTTAATTCAATTAAATTACTTCTTTAGCTAATGTACAAAGGAATTAAATATATTTGATTTAATTAAATATTCTTATTCTAATTGTCAAATTTAATTATTCAATTTAGAATACTCAATTATGAGGTCATATTTAATTTCCTTAAATCAAATATCTTCTCCAATATTCTCTCTTCAGTTAAAAAATGGAATCTCTCAATTGACTAATATCATAAAGGAATTAAATCAGTTAACTCCTTATTCCGCTCACAAGAAATCAGTTAACTTCCTTTTCATAAGGAAACTTTCCATTCTAACTGAATCTCATCTTGACCATCCATCGAAATTGATCTTGACCATTTATCAATCTTGCATTCTATTTAAGAAGTTCTCAATTCCTCATTTCAAAAGAGGAGAGGTTGAATCAAATTGCTATCGAATTGCTATTGCACTTCATACTCATTTAGCTCATACATTTTCATATCTCTACATTCTTAGCTTAATTTCATTTAGCTATTAATATGCATACATTTAATATAGTTTCTTTTACAAGTTCTTAAATTAGTTGCATAATCATTCTAGATTACTTTGCACACTCATATAGAATTAGTTGCATTCTTAAATCCTTCGTTCTTAGAGGGTCTGGTTACCTATACCTCAAATCTGAGAGCATAAGAAGGTAAAATCCCTTTAGATAGAAGGCAACAGGTCACCTTGCAGGACTAATCTTGGGTGAACAATCTCATGTTCATTCTAGGATGAATCCGCATATAAAGACCGTGTTGAAGTGTGTGTGTTAACAGAGGCCACAATTCACACATACAACAATAAGAAGGCGATCATTTTCAACTTTGAAATAAACAAAATGATCTGATTTTGATCTTACATATCCAATTGACAATACGACGGCATCAAACTTAAGGTACCACATCCTAGGAGATTGTTTCAAACATTACAAAGACTTCTTTAATCTACAAACCAAAGATTCTTTACCTTTAACAATGTAGTGCTCAGGCTATGACATATAAATATCTTCCTCCAAATCACCATGAAGGAAAGTTTTCTTCACATCCATTTATTTTATCTCTAAATCATATGATGAGGCAAGTGATAAAAGAAATCTAATCGATGTCAACTTTGCAATAGGAGAGAATATTTTACCATAATCTATTCCCTCTACCTATGAGTACCCCTTCGCAACCAATCTAGCTTTGTACCTTTCAACACTGCCATCTGCACAGAATTTCTTCTTGAACACCCATTTGCTACTAATAGGTTTATGTCCTTTAGGCAAAGGTACAAGGTCCCAAGTTTTGTTTTTATCTAATGAAGCCATCTCATCATCCATGGCCTCAATCCAAGAACTTGCATCTTCCATATCTAAAGCCTCTTTCACGGATCTTGGCTCATCAATGTTAGTAATCAAAGAAAACACACAACTGGAATCTAACATAGAATAACTAAACCTTTCTGGTTTCTTCCTTACTCTCATGGATCACCTCAAGAGCTAAGGTTGATGTTGCTCTTCCTCTTCTTCTAAACTATCAGAGCTACTAGAGCTTTCCTCATCGTTATACCCAACATGGTCTTTCTATTCAGTCTTCTCAAGGATAGGAGGCAACTGAACAATATATTCGTTCTTTTCTTTTTTTATCTAGTTGTAGCACAATAGGAGAAGATGTTAGCTCTCTAAAAATAACATTTCTGCTATACAACACCTTACTAGTCACAAGGTCCCAAAGATTGTATCCTTTCACAGCAACACCGTATCCGATGAAAATAAATTTGATAGCTTTGTTTTCCAACTTAGATATTTTCTCCTTTGGAACATGTGCATAAGCTTCACAACAAAAAGCATGAAGATGTCTAAGTGAAGACTTGTTACTAGACCACACCTCCTTGGGTGTCTTACCAATAAGAGCTAATGTAGGAGACCTGTTAACCAAATAGCAAGCAATGACCACAACTTTATCCCAAAACCTTTGTTCAAGACTAGCTCCACTAAGCACACTCCTAGCCTTCTCCATTAGTATCCTATTCATTCTTTCTATAACTCCATTTTTCTATGGGGTATAAGGAGTTGTCTTATGCCTCTCGATACCTTGTTCTTTACAAAACTATTTGAACTATGCTAAGAAAAACTCACCACCATTTTTAGTTCCCACACACTTAATCTTCTTACTAGTCTGATTCTCTACAAGATCTTTAAATTCCTTGAACTGACTAAAGACTTGTGTCTTACTTTTCAGGAAATAAATACATGTCCTACTATAATCATCTATGAAAGATACAAAAAATACAAACTTGAAGATTGAAGGAACTTTTACAGGACCAAATATATCTGAATGAATAAGATCCAAAACATCAGAAGATTTATGAGAACTAGAGTAAAAGTGAACACGATTTTGTTTACCATATACACAATATTTGTAGAAGTCAAACTCAAGATTATAATCATTTAATCCCTCAATGAGGTTCTTGTTTTTTAGGGTTCTGAGACCCTTCTCACCAATGTGGCTAAATCTCATATGCCACAACATTATCTTTTATGTAGGAAGCTTTCCTACCAATGTGTTTGCACCCTTAGGCACACATGTTGCACTGCCATCGAAACCAATAACCACAATCCTTTTTAGTGATCATTTAGATGGTGGGGGTGAAGTGATAGCTGCCCTCTTCTTTGAAACAAAAAAACTATTGCACTGAGAAATGCATGCATCAAGCTAAAATAGAGTACCTCTCCTAGTACCCTTAGCAAGCATCATAGCTCCTCTCATCATCTTGCATCCATCTTTAGAAAAATGACTTGCACACCTACATCATTCAGCATACTTATAGATAATAGGTTTCATGCCAAACTAGGGATGTGCATTACCCCGTTGATCCCCTTTACTCATCCATCAAGAAATCTAATAGTGACCCATCCTTGTCCAACTATCTTTAGGTGAGAATCATCATCCAAGTACACCTTTCCACCATCAAAAACTTCATACTTTTAGAACCAAATTTGATGAGAGGTCATGTGAAAAGAAGCACCTGAGTTTATCAACCACACATCATCAAATGCATGCACTACCAAGGCTGCAATGAAAGCATCGCCATCTTCTTGAGATTTATTTGAACCTGAATCTAAGGCATTCTTCTTCTTCTTTGGCTCTTTACAGTATTTATGGAAGTCCCTAGTCTTATCACAGTTCCAGCATTTTTCCTTGGACTTTCTAGGAGTCTTTGATTTTCCACAAGATTTGGATCTACACTTTCCAAACTTATTGTCATTTTGCTTCCCTCTATCATTGGATCTACCACAAACAACAAGATCTTCCTTAGCTGAATCTAAAGACTTTCTTTGTGTCTCCTCAGATAACAGCGAAGACACCACATCATCCATTCTAAAAGTGACTAAAGTAATTCCAAGAGCCATCACAAGATGGTCCCATGAATCTGACAAGGAACATAACAGGGTCATACATCGATCCTCCTCCTCTATCTTGATACTAGATGATGTCAACTATGCAATTAGTAAATTAAAAGCATTTAGATGATCTATAATAGATCCTTCTTCCTCCATTCTTAGAGAATACAACTTCTTCCTCAAGAACAACTTGTTCACTAGATATTTGGCCTAATAAATAGACCCAAGCCATGTCCACAAACTATTTGTGGTCTTCTCATCAAGAACATTCATGAGAACTAAATTAGCTAGACAAAGTTTAATGAGACCCTTAGCTTTTTGATCCTTGAGATCCTAATCCACTTGAGATATTTTTGCAGGTCTTACATCAAGTGAAGTTGCCTCCCATAGATCGTGATCTTCAAGAAAGTCTTCCATCTTGAGTTTCCATAACTCAAAATTACTGACATTAAATTTCTCCACCTCCATTTTTCTATATGATGAACTAGCCATCTCAATCTCAATCTCAAGATGCTGACACATGCAAGTGGAGTGACACATCAACATGCCAACTAGACATGTACACTCACACTTAATTACATTATTTGCAAAAAATACATTTACAAAACAAATAATACAAATAGGAATTATCCAAGGTTGAGACACCTTATTCCTAACACTAATGACCATCGCTTAGGAATCAAAAAGGAAATTAGTCCTAACTCTTTCTTTTCTTGAAGTAATATATATGATATCTCCAAAGGAAATAAGTACATGTTGTGGATTAGAAGGAATATTCAAGGTTTTATTTAGTAAAATGGAGTTTCTTCAACACCACTTATGGTTGACGTCACTTAAGTAATCAAAATGAGAAGAGATCTAGTATTTCATGACCAAATCAAACATAACTTTAAATCCTATTTAATTCAATATTATGTAAAATATGACATTATTAACTAATATATTATCAAACTATAAATAAACTAATAAATATCCAAACAAATATACTTAGGAAGACTAATTAAAAATATCAAAGGTATACTTAATCTCATTATAACCCTTGCAATATAAAGATAATGTTATATTATACTATCTTAAAATGAAAGTATTTGATTTTGAGATGTTTTAGCCCTCCTTAGTGTCATTTTGGTCTCTTTCTCTTTCTCCAATCTTGCTCACATTTCTAGGTAATCTATCATTTTTAGTATGGCCCTTTAGGTGTTGTCTTATCACCTTTTTGGGCATATCTTCTACGGAGTTCATTATTTCTTGGATCTTTATATACTTCCTCTAAGACATTGGTGACCTCTATTTTTGGACCTCCATGGGAACAAGTTGACCATGTAATCACCCAAAAATGGTCCTCTAGACTATTAGCCCCCTTTCTAGCAATTCTACATGATTTATCTATCACTTATTTTGATCAAATCATCACTTTACTATTTATTTGATTATTATCTATGTTTTGACCACTTTATCATAAGTCTTTTATTTAGTTGAAAGAACTTGCTCCCTTTTAATTAAATAAAATCCCCAAAAGTCTCCTTATCCTAAGTGTGCACATGAAAATAATTATTCCTTAAAAAAATTTAAAAGGAATTTTGTCTCACTTGAGGGGCACACTTTTCTATATGAGAGGAATCTTTATTTTTAAAATAAATTTAATTCTCCTCCACACATATTTTTCCTCTTAAACACCATCATTGATCTTACTTAGGTGAGATTCTTGTGCACAAAGTCAACATGGTCCATTCATTCTCCACCTTTGATTTTTCCTCTTAATCACTACCATAAATTTCTCCTTAAAAGGAGTCTCTCTCATCACTCTCTCATAAACTTACACTCTTATGCTATGATTATGTTGCATGTTTCACTCTAGAGTACTTGGAGCACTCATCTTGCACTTGCATCTAACTTACTTACATTCTTAGCTTAGTATCATTTTATGCAATAGCTTAGCTCACATAGTTTAACAAGGGTTTATGTAATGCTTTATTAGCTTACTCTTTCATTTTCATTTCACTTAGCTTATCTTGAATTGTATTTCATTCTTGACTCTTGGATATGGGCATCATTTCCTTTACTCTTTGAATCTTCCATTCTATGGTGCACCTTGTAAGGGTTTCTTAATCTAGGTTCATTTGAGAGCCACAATCTCATATTTCTTGCACATCATAGATAGGAAGCTATACACCACTTCTTGAGATTCTCTTCATCAAGGGTATTCTCAAGTATATTAGTCTACAGAAGTGTGTCCACATTTTTGACATACAATTTTGGTGCCCACTGTAGGGCTGGACTCTTTTGTTTCACTCCATTTCACTAGTTTTGTTCACATTTTGCACTTGCAGGTTTGAATTTTCATTTTTCACACATAAATATCGTACAATACTTTCTACATTATCATACAATACTTCTTGCATTGGCATTGGATACAGTTCTAGTTATACTATCGTACTATTATTTTGTACTCTATTGTACTCATTTTTGAAGAATATTGTATTGTTTGATACATGTCATACTAGGTAGAAGTAGCATTTGACTACACTATGAACTATTCTACGCTACTTTATCATCCACAACTTATGTCCATCCTATTTCATTTGCATAATCTAACTTTTAGACTTCACTTTTCATTTGCTAATCTTTCACTTTCAATTTTTTGATATTCTAACAGGCTTGTAACAATGGTTTTGTAGGGTAGTTTTGAGTTTCCATTTCTTGTTTTGATGCCCTAACCTTTTTTTATGTAGGAGCCTACTTATTTTCTTGCATTTCTAAAAGGCAAAAACTGCAAAAAATAAAGCTACTAACATTTGTTGCAGGGATACCTAAGCAAAACCAAAAGAAAATTTTTGTGTGTCTTCATTTCATTTCAAATGCTTGCATTGACTAGTTGTATTTCCTTTCATAGGGACATTAAAATCCATAAGTAAGGTTCCTTTGTTGATAGGAGAGTATGCTCTTCACCTTCTTGGTGAATCAATAACCTTCAGTCATCATTGGATTAAGAAAGTGGGTGGCATATTCCACTCTTTGGTTGTCTTAATTAACTTTATTAGTGTATTTGGGGGAAGCATTAACAAAGAGCAGAGTATGCTCTTCACCTTCTTGGTGAATCAAAAATCTTTGCCTCCTTGGTGTGGATCCATTTTGTTCAATCTCCTTAGGATATTTACTCCTTTCAAGGGCCTGCTATTGGTAGAAAGATACCAATAGGAATGACCCAAAGTAGAAACAAGCAAAACCAAGACCCACTATAATCACAAACCTCTTGATAAAGGCGAAAGCCTTGGGGAGGGGATAACACTTGACTTAGTGATATTTCATGTGGGATTGTGACCTTGATGAAATCATTAGGTGGGCATGCTTAAGGTACTCTTGTGGCTACAAGACCTCTATCTTGTATCAAGTGCAAGAGGCATGTTATGAACGAGACCCTTACTAGACACTTGAGGATCTAAAAGCCACCCTATTTTTCTGCTCAATATCTTGGTGCAATGATTGGTCCTAGTGGACTACCTAGATCAGCCTAAAAACCATATGTGTTCATTTAGATATGTGTAACCATCTATGAAAAATCCAATATCTATTGTGGACAACCACTTTGTCTAAGGCAAGGGAACATCAAGTGTGGGCCAAAGTATTGAAAATTGAGTTGTGTCCTTTAGGTATATCTTACATCAATGTGTTCATGAATTTTCTAGGCTCGTGGAAATCATTTGAACATAAAGAAATTGGTAGTACCATAGGCCTACTACTTTCAAAACTTCCCAAAAGTTTGTATTCAAAAAGTTTCTTTGTCCCTTGTCCAATTTCTTGAGGATATGTGTTGTCAGCACAATTGCTATGAAAATTTGTTATCTTACTATCAAAACAAAACTTGAACACTACTATCATAGTCACTTTGCAATATTTGGTCATAAAACTTGGTCAACTTAAGTCTTTTGAGCACAAAAAGGCAACAAGTTGTCTTCACTAGTCAACTATAGTACTTCCTCTATAATAAATATTGTACTTATATTTTTTGCAAAGTGTCATACTTCCTTAGAAACTCTTTCGTATTTTTATTGTATAAATTATCATCTTGTCATATTGTAAAGTGGTGTATCATCTTAAATTATTGTTCTTCCTTTTGGAAACTGTCTTACTAAACTTCTTGTTATCCTATTTTCATCTTGTTTGCTAAACTATATTGCCTAGTTCCTATATCTAGCTGATTTGACTATGACTTCACTCTTGGATGATTTAGAGGGTTCTACACTTGATCACATTATTTCTCTAGTCTATAATATGCATGTTTAAGACTTTTTTGGCTGAAAATGATCACCTTGGCTCCTTGGTTACATACTTTAATTGAAAGGTTGTTCACTTGTCATCTCACTTACTCATCTACTTGGTGACTTGCCTACTTACTTATATCTTGACTCTAGTCACTAGTTTTGTAAATTACTTGGGCACCTTGCTTGACAAGTCACTTTGATAACTCTATTGCTATTACTCTTTGATAAGTGAATGCTTTACTCTTCTATGTTTGGACTCTAAGTCATCCTGCGTTATCTTACTAAGATGAATACTATCTCTTACATGTTGGTTACAACTAGATTTCAAGTTTTTCAAGGAAGTCATCCCTCTTTAAGCTTTGAAGAATTACCTTCAACTAAGAATCCATGCAAACAATGTTTGAGACTGAACCTACCTTTGACAAAGTAGAGGAAGATAAATTAGCCACTTGGTAGGATCCTCTTAGTCACTTTGGTAGTTCATTGAACACTCCACTTAAAATCCCTAGAACTAAACATGGTATATCTTTCACCATGAATAGGGAAGAAACAAATACACACTTGGACAATCTATTTTTTGACAAGTTCGAGAAAATAGAAAGAGAAAAGAAAGATTACTTAGATGAACAAGCTAGACTCAAACAAGAAAGACTCATATTTGCTAGGGTTAATTCTAATGTGTTTGGAGAAAATGATATCGAAAAATTTAGAGATAATGCTAATGCTAATGTCTTTGAAAACCAACATGGTAATTGCATCAACCCCTTTGAAAACTATGGAAACAATGGTAACAACACTCCTCTTAGGACTCAATGATCTCATCTTGAGGGTTATTTGTCTCCACCTAGATGTTCCAATCATGGAAAACCCTCACATAGGTGACAACATGGAAGAGAGCTAGACAATGATATTACTAGGGAAAATCTCATGAAACTCCAACAAGATGACTACTTTCAAAAACCCATGATAAAAGCTTTGGAATAAAATGAAGATTTATTTTATGCACTTGGCCTCTAGAGGATGGAAACTACCACATGATTTTGATATTCAAAGAATTTTTCAAAAGAGATAACCTACTAAATCTAAGATTTTGATAAAAAAAAAGTTAAAGATCTCCAAAGAAAATTTGCATGCATCGAAAAGGAAAAGGAAAAGCCTGTGTCCTCATTCTTCATAGAATCTATATGCACAGTCACTTTGACAAGAGTCTCTACATGATTCCTTTTCCACAAGATTTTGAGATTCCCAACTATGAAAAATATGATGGCAGTGGGGATCTGCATGATCACATAATAAAATTCTATGCTCTTAGTATGAACTCCATGCATGATGATACTTACCTCATGAGACTCTTTCCAAGGAGTTTCAATGGTCAAGACATGGAATGGCTTTAAAATATTACACCTCCCCTCAAATATTTCGATAATATTACCCAAAGGTTTATACAACACTATTCCTACAACATCTAATATCCCATCACTATTCTTGACTTGTGAAACATCAACCAAAATAAGGGTGAACCTTTTGTCACCTACTTGCAAAGATGGAGGAAGTTACAGTCTAGGTACCCTCAACAAATTCTTAAAAAAGAAAAGATTGGCATCTTTTTTAGCACTCTTGTACCTAAACTAAACTATGAATTAAGGAGATAACTATTCCTTACTTTTAATGGCATGATTGAGAGTGTGTATCGCATAGAGATTTTGGTGTTAAAAATGGAGGGACAATATTAAACAAAAGCAAGACTAATGGAAATGGAAGTGGAAAAGAAAAAGGTAAATCATGGAACGAGAACAATTATGTGGTCAATTATGGGGTAGTCGATGCACCTTAAACCAAAAAGCTCATCTTTGATTTGGCAAATGTTTTTCTAGCTATAAAAAAACAACAGATTGCTAAGACAAATGAATCTAACAAGTCTAAGTTCACACAAGCCTCAAAGCCTAAAATGTAGCGTCACTCCTTTGGCTGGTTCTTATGATGTGAAACTTAAATCCTTTCTCAGAAATAAGATCATTGCACTACCTAAAAATTCATGATCTTATGATCTTGTTGTTAAGCATCCATGGTGGAGAGAGGACCATTTCTACAATTATCATAATAACAAGGGTCACAATACTAAAAATTGCATGAAACTTAAAGTAATCGTCCAAGACCTTATTGAGGGTGGAAAGTTTGGTGTGGATGGACTTCTCAAGAATTTTGACCACCAAAATTTCAAGGAACCTCTTTCTAAATATGAGTAAGAGGAGAAGTCAACTTCTGATGAGAAAAAGAATGATTTAGAGATCAACCATACCTACACAAACATTGACAATGTCATTCATATGCTTGACCCATTCATAAAGCATTCACGTGGTGAGACCTAAGTATGATGAACCTAACTATGACACTGATGATGAGATACTTAAGATAATTTGTAGGGGTCTTGATTCCACAAAAGCACAAACCTCTAGTGAATGCAAACCTATGATCATTCTTAGAGGTGAAACCTCTTCCTCTCATGGTGAAAGAATAAATGTTGTTACTAGTAGTTAACCTAAGGTTGTCCTTAAAGATATGAATAACTCCAAATACTCAGATCCTAAGAAAACAAAGTCTTCATCTTCCAAGAAAATGTCTACTAATATCAAGTCTACTTATGAGCTTGTGGATCAATTGCAATATGCCCCTATGCAAATCCCTATTTTTTAGCTGCTAGAGTTATCTCCTTTTTACAAATAAATATTAGAGAAAGCACTATGTGCAGCTAATGTCCCCACCAACATTGAAGATGATAAGTTCCAAGTTGTTGAAAACCACATCTCCACTTCACACTACTTAAGATTTTCTGAAGAAGAAGAAAACACACTTGGACATCCACATAGCCTTGCACTCCATATTGAGGTTCAAATCTACTATACCCTAGTCAAAAGTGTCCTAATAGATAATGGCGTTGGGTTGAATATTTTCTCTTTTATTGTTGTCAAAAAATTGGGTCTATATGAATTTTCTATCAACCTTAGAAGAAAGAATACTATTAAGGCTTATGATGAGGTTTACCAGCCTTCCAAAGGTCTCAACATCTTGCCCATTAGAGTTGGTCCTATTGAGACAGATGTGGTTTTCCAAGTTGTTGATACACCTTTCACATACAACATATTGCTAGGAAGACCTTGGATACATGATATGTAGTTTGTCCCATCTACTTATCATCAACGTATCAAGTTCCATTTTAATGGCACATAAATTTATATTCTTAGGGAAAATTCTATGTCAATCAACACATTCACTGTTGTTAAATCCTTGGTACCAAACAATAGAGTTGCTAATGAGGCTAGAACTACACTTTCTTATTGTTAGAGAAAGATTAAGATGATGAATATTATCATGGGAAAATACACTCTTGACTCCATTGTTTCTCTTCTAGTTTCCCCATATTCCTATGGGAAACCATTTGAAAACATGAGACCTTCATCTTCAAATATGACAATCTATGACACCTTTTTTTAGTTCTTAGTTCCACTTGAAGATTATAAATAAGACCAAGCTATTATGGATTGGGTCTATAGAGAAAAAGAGACACCCAATGAGGTCATATTTAGAACTCCTATCTCTCCTAGGCAATATGGAAAGGGATATGAGTTCCTTAGAAAGATGGGTTAACCAAGACATTGTTCTTTAAATAATAGTAAATATGCTCTTACTAAACTTATGAGACACACCAATGGATGCAAAAGAAAAGACACTACTAGCTTAGGTTATGATGTAGTTAAAGGTAGGAGAATCCCCAAAGAAGAATTTGGAGCCCCCAACAAGTAACCACACTACAGAAACACAACACAAGATACAAGATCTGATATCAAACTCAATTCTTTATTCATAAAATAATTGACTATATGCAATGTGTCAGATTGTAAGGCCTTCTAAGTTACAACCAAATACAAATAAAGTAATAGTTCTGGAAGATCCAACTCAAACACTAGCTAGTCTATATTTGTAACATAATAAAACTCTAGTAGAAACTTCCAACAAGATCTAAACTTGTGCTCGCAAGCCCTCAAGTAATCTCCTTGTTTCCCAAGACACAACTAATAGCTCTTCTACACTTCGCTCCTCTCATCTACTCCTTCTTCTCCATGTTGAATGCTAGTTACTAAAGACTCCACAAGACCCTCTATGTATACCCAACTAAGCCACAGGTCAGCCTAGCAAGTTATGAATTAAATAAACCCTTATATTAGATACCTATTTAAGAAACAAGTCAGCCTACAACAAATATTAACTACCAAATACCTTAGAAGGATTACAAAAATCATTAAATACACATAAGAAAAATAACCAAGACCCAAATAGGTCCACCCAAAATCCCATGATCATTTCACATCATGATTTCACACCACATGCATTAAATGCTCCAAGATGATTGAATAAATCTGCAAGAACTTTGTTTGGCAAGACCAAACTGTCATGCATCAAAAACCACCAACCAAGCATGAATGATCTCCTACAAGAATTCTCCAATAACATATTATATGCCAAGAAATAGTATATGTCAAGTAACAATATATGTCAAGCTCCCTTAGGGAATGAGCACCTCAACCAACACTAAACCTAAGAGCTCCCCAATATTGATCGAGCAACACTTCTTTGGTGACCAAGTCCTCAACTCCAAAGCCAAAATCCCTCCAACATTCAGGATTGCTAACTACCCTAGGATGCTCTTGCATCAAACACCCCAGGTGTAAAAAGATGTTCTCAATAGTTGGAAGAACATCTTCGAGGATTGAACATATAAATCCCAAGTTGGTTCTTCACATACATGTCCTCCAAGTCTTCAACTTGCATACTCTTTCCATTCTTCCATCTCTTCTTATTCACATCCATCCTCAGTGTGCCACTAGTTTTCTTTCCATGTTGATCTCTAACCTTTTCAAAATCCTTCAACTCAACTCAGCTACTAATACTCAGTTTCCTCATACCAAGTTCTTCATTCTATATAGGAATTAGGGAATGTTGTCTACCACCTTCTTAATAGTAATCACATTATTGACACAATCATGCATAGCCCTACAATCATACTACCAAGGTCTTCCAAGAAATATGTGACAACTACTCATGTCAACAATATCACACAACACTTGATCCTTATACTACCCAACCTTAAAATCAACAAGACATTGCTCCCTCACTTCTAAAGCATGTTTATTTTGTAACCAAACAATACTATAAGGACAAAGATATCTCATTCTCTTCAAAACAAGTTTTTGAACCATCTTCTCAGCAAAAAGATTATCAGTACTACCATCATCAACAATCACATTGCATATTTTACCACCAAACTTACAACAAGTCCTGAACAAAATAATCATTTGACAAGGTTCTAGTGTCCTCTTACCATATAGTACTTGCTGAGCCAACAAACTCTCTCCTTGCTCAGGTTCATTGATCAAGCGTTCAACTTCATTCACAACAATAGCTCTTCTATCACTAGATTTCTAGGAATATTTAAAACATATGTGACCATTACCACATCTCTAGAAAGTACCCTTAAATGCACCTCTACCTATCCTCTTCCTCATCTCAACAGGTTTTGGTTCATCTTTTGTACTAGGTTTATCCTTTGCCAAGTGATCCCACTTCTCCTTTCCATAGGAACTATCTTGATTTCTCCTCTTCAACTTATCTTCTTCCCTCGCAACATACTAATAAGCATCCTCAATAGAATCAATATTTAACATACCAATCTCATCCTGAATATTGAACCTCAATCCATTAATGTATCAAGTCACCTTCTCCTTAAAAGTTTCTCTATGTCTAGACTGAATAGTCAACTTGCAGAACTCCTTGGTATAATATTTCACAAAAAAATCCTTCTATTTCATAATTTGCAACCTTTTAAATAATTCAAGTTCACAATCAGAAGTTATGATTTTAGCTTTCAGTTTTTTCACCATCAATCTCCACCCGATGATCTTCATTTCACCTTCTTCTCAATCTCTTTGCAAATCTTTCCACCGAAGAGCATCATGTCCTTTCAGTTTAGTCTGTGCCAACCTCAATATGAATGGATCACCAATTTCCTCTAACTCAAACTAGTCTTCCATATCACCAATCCAATCAATTAGGTCTTCAAGATTCAAAGTACTTGAGAAATTAGAAACATTTATTTTATGCTTTAGCTTCAACCAAGTGTTAGATCTATCTAGTTGACCAGCTCTATCTTCCATAGATATCTCCACATGATTGGTTCTATCTTCACCACTCAATCCATAAACCTTGAAGTCTTCAATGACTTACTCATAACTATCTTCAATACCCACATGTTGAGGTACACCAGATATGGCCCTCATGATCTCATTCTTCATCAACTCCATCTCAAAGTTAAAATCTATTTTGAGCTTCTTTAAGATCCTTGCTTCCACAACATCACATAGATCTTCAATCACCCTAGGGTCCAATATTCTTCAAGAGATCTTCTAATATTTTTGCATACCTTGTACAAAAATTCCACAAGATCAACCAGATCCAACCTTGCTCTAGTAATCTTCACCCCAGGTCCTAGTGCAGACTACCACAACTTCGATAATATGTGTACACACCGAAGAAAACTTATGCTTTGATACCACCTGATGCAATCCAATGTAGGAGAATCCCCAAAGGAGATGTCCTAGTCCCCAGTAAATAACCACGCAATGGAAACACAAAACAAGATACGTGATTTAATATCAAAATAAAAAAATTATTCATAAAATAATAGATTAGATGCAATGTGTTGGGCTAGAAGGCCTTCCTAGTTATGACCAAATACAAAGAGAGTAATAGTTCTACAAGATACCTCAAGATCCAACCCAAACCCTAGCTAGTTAAGATATATAGCACAACAACACTTTAGTAGAAACCTCCAACAAGATCTAAACTTGTTCTCACAAGCCCTCAAGTAATATCCTTGTTTCCCAAGCTGAAACTACTAGCTCTTCTACACTTCATTCCCTAGTGTTGAATGAAAATCACTCAAGACTCCAAAATACCCCCTACTTATACCCAACTAAGGAAAAATTTGTCCTAGAAAGTTACAAATTAAATAAACCCTAATATTAAATACCTATTTAAGCCACAAGTTAACCTACAACAAATATTAAATGCTAAATTCCTTACAAGGCTTACAAAACTCATTAAATACACCTAAGAAAAACAACCAAGACCAAAATAAATCCATATAAACTCCTAAAATCACTCGATGTCATGATCTCATGCTACATGTATTAAATGCTCCAAGATGATTGATTAAATGCAATATCTCTTGTGTTCGCAATATGTACCTTGTCTATTTTTTATTCGAGAGATACTTGATACTCTTATTATATGTACTTTGAGATGAATTGAGGGTTGGATGTTATACTTTGATTTGATATCATGGATACTATACTATATGCTATTTAATTTATCGTATTTGCATTTTGATGCCATTTTTACATGATAGTTGATCTATGATGATACCAGATTAAGTTATGTGATGGATTTTATGCTATGGTTATTTACTTCATTATTATCTCTTTATATTTTATGTGAACATGAGTGATGTAAATGGATTAATTAGTTATTTAATGCATTATTTCTTTAGCTATGATATTATATGCAATTGCACTTGATCATGTGTTTGAGTGTGCAGGAATTATATCCCTAGCAATGCCACATGGAGTTAGTGATTTGACTATTCATATTTTACCGATGTTGTCCCTGTATGGTTGACATATTCTTATTTTAAATATGTTTAATTAAATCTTTCGGTGATTCTTAAATCCAAACTCATCTGCATTATGTGATTAGACCACTGAGCATGTCTATGCATTTAGAGGTTCGCATTATTGTAAAAGTTGTTAAGTGATTTTCTATGATTTTGGGTTTTTGGGTTTTAAATCTTCTCAAATTTAATTTCTAGCAGCTTTGCCTAAGGTGAATTCCCATTATGAGGGATAACCTATTTTTGTTTGGGTTGATTAAGAGTCTAGCTAGTCTAACTGGCCATTTACTCTAATCGATTATTCACTTGAAAAGTGAATAAGTATTGAAAAAGGGATTTATTTTCTCACTTTTCAATTTTGCAATTTAGAAATTGGAGAGCTTTTCTAAAATCCTCTTCCTAACTAAAGGATTGGTTTTTTACTCATTCTGAGAGCTGTGAGCATGGGACCTTCACAAGGTTAGTCTCGTTGGATCTAGCTCGGGTAGACTTTGCTTTGTCATGATTTCTGGCAGATTTAGTGGGTGATTTATTTTATTGAGTTATTTTTGGTTTCTACCCCTTTTGCTATTAGGTAGGGCCTTCTTGTTTTCTTGTTTCTATTTCATTTTAGTTTCAATTTCTCGTAGCAGTTTGATAGGAAGCTGAGAACTAGTGTTCCCTTCTATTTCTATTTGCTAGTTATGTTTAGTTGGATAAGTATGAACATTTTCCCTATTTTTGGGATGGAGGTTTGTGGTTTTGCACCATTATGTTGGCCATTTTTGTCTATAGTGTCTAAACCCAAATATTATTGGATTTTCAAGGGTTTTGTACCCAAAGACCAAATGGGTTTTAATTTCAAAGTTTTTTTAGTTTTGGGAGTTTTTACCTCATTTTGTGTGTCACACTATTTTCACAAGTTGTCTTGGCATGAGTTTGGTTGTGGACTTGGATCACCCATTTGGATGTCGGTCAGACCTTTAATACACTTTTTATGTTGCATTGGAATGTGTGCCACATTCGTCCAACCGAGTATGTTTTCCTTTGAGTGACTTTCTATATTATGTTCTCATCCAGTCCTTGTGTTATGATCTTCGTGAAAGTGGTGGGCCATACATGAGTATGTGCACATACATTTGTCGAATGGCTTGCGAGCTCAATCTTTCGTGGCACTTCTAAAAGTTATAATCATTGGGGTTGGGTTGGGAATATGCATGCCTACGAGAAATCATTGTTGGATGAGCATGGGTAGGGTAGGGTAGCATATGGAGGGAACTTTTATTTCTGCAACCTGGTGTCTATGCCCAAAGCATTGCATGGGAAGTCTTAAGTAAATGATAACTAAATAAGAATACTGGGTGGTAATAAATTTAAGATAATTAAAATTCGATTGTACACCTTCCATTGGTTAGAGCAACCTCCAATATTTGCTTGGACTTGTCGATGCCAAGCGACTCTCCATGATGTCAACCCCTACTTAGTAGCCCATTGATTATCTAACCAAGACCTATAGTTTATGCATTTTCTATGTCTTGGTTTCAGTAATCATACTATCTAGCGTGAGTGTTAGCCAAGGATATTTTCTTTATCTCTGTTTGTGGTTGGACCATTATTTCCATCAGCATGATAGTAGTGGACTTATAGGTGCCACGTGGTTGGGAGGCGTAGCTACCCATATCTCTACTGGGAATCGGTGTACAAAGATGATCTATTGTCCTAGTGTGATCATTGCTAGATGTTTTCACTTGGTACTTCAGGTTCTAGAGTATACTTTCTTGTGATTTATGCTTTAATTGGAATGCTTGTATATCATGTTTAGATGATGTTAGTATTGATGTATTTCCTTATTATGATGTTTATCATATGTAGATGATCAGTTGATTTGTAGGATTATCTTATGCCTTACTTCTAGCATGTTAATTTTTCTTATGCTTATCTTGTAGAATGTTTTAGTAGTGACGTCCTTATATGATAGTACCGATGATTTAATCAATAGCTTGGGATGTTACCCATAGGGAATGGCTAGGGACCATGATGGTCTTATGATTCTATTATGGCTGGGAGGAACTACATACTTAGTTTGGTTGTTTTGCACATTGTGATGTTGTTTCAGTTTATTGCGATGTTGTTTTAGTACAGTTCGATGTTACCTTCTATACTTTCCCTTACTACTATGTTTACTCATTTAGATTCAGATTTTGGCTTTCCATCTTTCAGTTATTATTCAAGTGTCCTTGCCTCGAGATGTGGATCTACTACTCTCTGGTGTAGAGAAACTTTATTCCTTAGCTTTTAACCTTTTTTTTTTCTTGTATTTTGTCTTGGGATCTTGCACAAAATTATGCTTTCTCGCACGAGAATGCAAGATCTCATGTGGTGTGTTGGGTTTCTTCATGTGGCCTTTGGCACTTTCTCACATGAAATCCAACACTAGTTTTGGGTGTCTTGGTTTTTTAGCCAAGCAATTTCTCATGTCGTATGGTGTACATCCTCATGCAGAAAAAACTTTCTCACATGGCATGTTGCACATCTTTGTGCAAAAACTTGTCAATCTGTGGTCCTTGAATGAAAAATAGGGGGCAGCTCCACTAGTTTTCATGGATCAATTTTTGTTAATTCTATTACCCTTTGGGTTTACTTAATTTTTCATGCCTTGAGAGATCTTAGATTCTTTGTTTTGATGTCATTTTGGGTTTCCATTTTTTTTATGTGTGTGTCAGTTTGGGTAGTGGCATTTGGAGAATTGTTTTTTGTCGGGATGATGGTTAAGTCTTCTATTGCAATCTATGTGGTTCATGTATGATGTTGTCATGTGCACTCATACTTGTTCAAAAAAAATTATCTTGGCTTGTATTTCATCCTTGTTCCAAGGATCTTCGAGTGGGGCATTACATTAAATCCGCAAGAACTTTATTCAGCAAGCCCAAACTGTTGGGCATCAACAACTACCAACCAAATATGATCAAGATCCTACAAGCATTGTTGAGCAATAGTATATGGTGAGATCCTTTAGTTACTGAGCACCTCAACCAACACTACACCCAAGAATTGCCCAATAATGATAGAGGACCACTCCTTTGTTGACTGAGTCCTCTACTCCAAAGCCAAAATCCCTCCAACACGTAGGATTGCTAACTAACATAGGATGATCCTGCATTTTATTATGTTATTGATGATGGATTGTCTATCTATGATCAAGAACTCCCTACTACTAGTGATTCAGAAGAAGAAACTCAACCCATTTCTACTACTATTATAGAAGATGAAGACTTTGTACATTCTACCATTATTATTTGGGGTGAGACTAAACAACATAGTGTCCACAATGTTGAGGCTTCTACCTCTAGATAGCTGGACTTTGATGAATCATATGTAGAAGATCCTAATAGAGATGGAATTAGGAGAAATACTTCTCATCTTATTGAATGTGATCAAAGTACTAATTTTGATGAGAATGAGTGGGATTATCTCATGGTTTCATCTCATGAACTAGGGGTTGATGTTATACATGCCTATGCTAACCATATTAACTTAGTTACTGGGTCACCCATAGGGTTTGGCGAGACAAGCTCACAACTTGCCTTAGTGGACCATGTTGACCTTATAGGGGATCAACATAATTTGAGTCTCTTTGAAAATTTCCTTATAGATTTTTACTTTCTTGTCACTAGAGATGACTCCCTTTGTATCAAAAACTTGGTATCATCCACCTTGCTACCACTTATGTACCCTAATCTTATTGATTGGTTCTTTCAAAATAAGCAACCTAAACTACCCTCCTTTCAAAATGATTATGAGATCACTTGCTACCTTAATGTCATCAAACATGTTGTCTCTTCCACCAATGAACCTTCTACCAACATGAAAAAAATTGATATCAAGTACCTTAGTCACAAAATAAAATGAAAAATGAAAAAGAGAAAGCACTCTGATGGCTAAAACCACTTTTTGTTGGTTTTAGAGCCTAAAATTAGTAAAAATAAAAATTTATCCAAGGATGAAAACCTCTTTGAGGTAACGAGGATGAGGTACTTGGTCATCTTCCCAACTACTTTTAGTAAAGATCACTAGCACTAATTGAAACTACGCAACCTATTAATCTTGGAATGTAAGATGATCCCAAAATCATACACTTAGCTACGTTTTTATTAGTTCAAGAGAATGAACAATTTATTGTGTTCTTCCATAAGAAAGAGATCAAATTTTCTTGTACTTATGTATAACTGCCTAGCCTTGACATTAAAGTTATTATTTGCATCATTTATCTATATCTCTTTGTGTGAAGCCCACTAATCAAAACTAAGAAAGATGCATCCACATGTCGCCCTCTTGGTGTGAAGGATGAAATAGAAATGCTATTAAGTGTCAAATTTGTAAGAGCTATAGAGTATGCATAATGGATCTCCAATATTGTATCTATTTCAAAACATGATAAATCCCTCCACATGTGCACTGAATTTTGAGACCTAAAAAGGCCTTTGCCTAAGGATGATTTGCCACTTCCTCACATTGATATGATAGTGGACATGACTAGGGGCTATGAAATGTATTCTTTCATGGATGGTTTCTTTGGTTATAACCAAATCAAGGTAGCTCTAGAAGATCACGAGAAACCCACTTTCACTTGTGCATGGGGTACTTTTTGTTGGAATGTCATGCCATTTGGGTTAAAGAATGGTGATGCTACATATGAGAGGGCTATGCCAACTATTTTCCATAACATGATGCATAAAAACATGGAGGACTATGTAGATGTCACTTTGGCTAAATCTAAGAAACAAAATACTCACTTGGATGACTTAAGCTTGATATTGGAATGTATGGAGCAATTTTAGTTTAGGTTAAATCCTAAGAAAGGTTCCTTTAGTGTCACATCTAAAAAACTATTAGGCTATATCATATATGCCAAGGGAATTGAGGTTGATCCCAAAAAATTCCAAGTAATCATGGAAATGCCACCTTCTCACAATATTAGTCAATTAAGGAGTCTTCAAGGATGCCTTGAATCAATAAGGAGGTTTATTTCTTAGCTAACTGATAGATCAAAACCTTTCAACACAAACTTGCGTATAAGATCTACATGTGTATAGAATGAGAAGTGTGAGAAGAACCTTAATCAGATCAAACAACACTTGGATAAGCCTCATATTCTCATGCCTCCTATCTTAGGAAAAACTTTTAATTTTTTACATCTTAGTTGCAACTACTTTCCTAGGGGTGTTATTAGCTCAACATTATGAAAATCGAAAGGAGTGACCTATTCACTATATCACCAAAACTTTGGTTTCTTATGAGGTTAACTATAACAATATTGAGAAGGTTTGACTCATTGTAGTGTTTGTATCTCAAAAACTTTGACACTATATGCTAGCTCATACAACACACTTGGTTTCCAAGATTGATCCTCTCAAATACCTCTTAAGAAAGGTTTTTCTCACTAGTCGACTTGCTCAATAGATGATTATTTTTACAAAATTTGGAATTTAGTATGTTGAGCATAAATATATAAAAGGATAAGCCATTTCTGATGAAGTTGTTGATTTTCCACTTCAAGATAATGCTCCTATGACAATTTATTTCCCATATTCATCTATCATGTATGTCTCTAAAAGAACTTGTAAGACGTTTTTTAGTAGATCTCACACTCAAAATGGGTCTATTGTTATCATTTTTTTTGTTACTACTCATGGTTATACTATTCCTAAATCCTACAAGTTGTTATTTCCTTGTACCAACAACATAGCTGAATATGAGGCTCATACAAATGTGATTAAACTAAACATTGAATGGAGGATCAAAGAGCTATGAATCTTTGGAGATTCCCAACTTGTTATCAATCAAATCAGCAATGACTACTAGACTAAGGATGACAAGTTGATCCCCTATTAGAAACAGATTGATTATTTGAGGAGATATTTTATTTTTATTACTTTCTAAAAAAATCCTCAAGATGAGTATAATGTTGTTGATGCTATGGCTACCTTGGCATCTATTTTACAACTTCAAGAACACGAGTCTTAGTTTGAATTCCTGGTGGAAGAGATACATCACACTTCATATGAATCCTCAATTAACTAATTCATTTTAACTATTGTTTTTCATGACTCTTGTTTCTATACTACTATTAACTCCTACTTACATGATCAAATCATACCTACTAACCTAACCCACAATGAGAAACAACAACTCATTTGCAGTCATCCCACTACATTTTTGTCTCTAGTGACTTGTTTAGAAAGGGTCTAGATGGAATGCTACTTTGATGCTTAGAAAATGATGAGTCCAAATGACTATTAGTTGAAGCCCATGAAGGGATTTGTGGGTCTCACTCTAATGGCCTTGTGTTAGCTCAAAAATTGCTTAGGGCTAGTTATTATTGGCATACTATGCAATTTGATGCCATATTGTATGCTAAGTCATGTAAGAAATTTCAACTCCATGGTAACTTCATTCATGCTCCAGGATGTGAGTTGATACCTTCTATCACACATTGGCCTTTTTAGTTGTGGGCCTTTGATTTAGTTTGCAAGATCCATCCTAGCTCTTCTAGTGGACACACATTCATCATCACAGCTACTAAGTACTTTACTAAATGGGTAGAAGTTGTCCCTCTTTTTGTTGCTACTGGAAAGCATGCGTATACTAAATCACACAATATGTCTCTATGGTGTTCGTTCATCCATTGTCACCTATAATGGAGGAAAATTTAAGAACAAGGATTTTAGACAACTTTGCAAAAAATTAAAGATCAAGAAACACTAGTCCTTGATTCACTATCCCCAAGGGAATGGTCAAGTTAAAGCCTCTAATAGAACACTATTGAAGATCTTGCATAGAGTTTTTCATAAATCTAGAAAGTATTGGCACTTGCAAATCAATCTTGCACTATGGGCTTATTTGACTAGCATACACACTCCTCTTGGAGGTATACATTATTCTCTAGTCTATGGATTTGAGGTTGTTCTACCTTCAGAATATTAGATTCCTTCCCTATGAGTCTCTTTAAAAGGGTTGATTACTAATGAGTGTTATACAGCTATGAGAATTCGAGAACTTGAACTCCTAGATGAATGTCGTAGGGCTACTTTTGATCACATGAGAGCATATTAGAAAAGTATGTCTACTCGATATAAGAAGAAGGTTCATCCTAGGGAGCTTCAAGTTGGTGGCCTTATCCTTAGAGAGAATCCAAAGAATCAATACAAAAGACAAAAAAAGGACAAGTTCAATCCTAACTGCATGGGTCCTTACATTGTCACTACTTATTTTGGATCACATACATACTATATTTGTATTGACTCTTATGTTGGATTAAAATTTTGAAAAAATGACAACAAGGTCACAAGAAAACGTGATTGCATTAGTGACTAAAATCATGGAAAATAATGAGCCACAAAACATTTGAACAAGCTCAAGAAAATAAGAGTGGATTGAAGCAAATGCACAGTGAAATAGACATAATTGAAAGGAATGACACATGGGACTTGGTTCAATTATCTCCTAGCAAGGAAGTTATTGGAACAAGATGGGTATACAAAACTAAGTATAAATTTGATGGAAGCATTGATAACCATAAGTTTAGATTGGAAGCCAAAGGGTATACTCAATAGGAGGCTATTGATTACATTGAGACATTTGCACTTGTAGAAAGAAGGGATACTATCAAATTGGTTTTATCATTGGCAACTCAACAAAGTTTGATAGTTTATCAAATGGATGTAAAGAGTTCTTTTTTGAATGGATTTGTTTATGAGGAAGTGCATGTTTCACACAATAGAGGTTTTGAGGTACCTTCTAAAGAAATTATGTTTGTAAATTAAAGAAGGCCTTGTATGGTCTTAAGTAGGCACAAAGAGCATGGTATTCGAGAATAAACTCATACCTACAGTAGAAAGATTTTTCAAAAAGTCAATTAGATCAAAATCCCTTTATCAAAAGCTCAATTAAAGATATTTTTATCTTGGTTATCTATGTTGATGATCTTATCTACATAGGGAATAATCCAATTTTATTTGCATAGTTTAGGAAAACCATGATTATTGAGTTTGAAATGGCCAATTTAGGACAAATGCACTACTTTCTTTGTATAGAAGTATGGAAAAACAAAGATGTGAAGTTGGACTTAAGATGTCTACTTTGGATGTGATAGATCCAGTGAACCTCACTCTTTATAGACAGTTGATTGGAAGCTTGATCTACTTAAAAAATAACCATCCAGATATCACATATGTAGTGAGCTTGGTCTCTAGGTTCATGTCATAGCCTAAGGAAACACATTGGAATGCAACTAAAAGGATTCTCAAATACGTTAAAGGGACATTGAGTTATGGTCTCAAATTTCAACATTCAGAGGATAGTCGATTGATTGGATATATCGATTTGGATTGGGTAGGCTCTGCAAATGATAGGAAGTCTACTTTTGGTTGCACTTTTAGCCTTGGTTTTGTAGTGTTTTCTTGGAAGTCCAAGAAACAACCAATAGTATCACTCGCTAGAGCTGAGGTAGAATACAATGTCTGAACATCATCAGTTGTCAAGCTATATTTTTGAGAAGAATACTAGAAGACATACACCAAATTTAGAATGAACATACCTTGTTGTATTGTGACAACAATAGTTCCATACAAATGACAAAGAATCAAGTTTTTCATAATAGAACCAAAAATATTGAGATACAACATCACTATATTAGGGAATTGGTTCAACATGGTTTGATTGTAATTGTGTATTGCAGTATAGAAGATCAAATTGCAGATATCTTCACAAAGGCTCTAGCGAGTGGAAGTGTTAGGATTAACCTCAGACAGAAATAACAATTACATGCAAATATAACCAATATAAGAAAATAATAGGTCGCACAAAAGAGAACACAAGAAAAAAAAATTTAATGTGGTTCACCCAATCGTTGGGCTACATCCACCAACAACAAGTTTGATATTATTATTATCCAGTTATTATTATTTGCAATCCCTTACACCTCAATACTATTGCAAGAAGCTACAATATCACCATACATTATGAAATCCCTAACCCTGAGCCATTTTATACAATCTAAAATTAGGGCTAAAATAAGTTGTCCAATAGAAAAATAGTAGTCGATACCCTTTACAATTGTAGGTCATTTTGGGCTATAGAGGCATTGCCCCCGGAAACCTCTGAGGGGGAGTTGCCCCTCAACTCCACCTTGTACTACAAGAGGGAGTGCACCTAGGGTGTTTCCCCAGGACCCCGCAAGGGCACTGCCCCCAAACTCTCGTAGAAATAATATGGGGGGATAGCATGCCAAATAAACTTTCGAGTCTAACTAGGCTCCACATCACAACATAAAGGTTCCAGAAGCTCAGAGATCTACTTCATGTTCTTCCCAATGGCTATTGTGTGGGAGAATGGCAACATTAATGCCCATTTCCTATTGGGTTTCATTTCTTGACTCTACCATACCATATTAAATATATGCTTGTATGTATTTAGTTTCATATGAGAGCATAACAATAGTATTAATGAGCATCTTGATTGCATCACTATCTTGGGTATACTAAAGGTTTGTCCAGGATCCTTGATCTTAAGTACCTTCCATTGAGATAGTCTACTTAGAATATTGACTGAGGAGAACATATCCCTTACTTAGTAACCAAATAGTATATACAATTATTGCCTAGTCCAAACACGAGTACATTAATCATAAATATCCTAATGTTAGTTCATTCAATGTATTTAGATTTAACTTTCCTATCAATTCACTATCACAAAGTGTAGAGATCAATTTTGCAGCCAAAATATAAACCATAATAAATTACAACCAATTTATAAAATTTGAAACATTTATCTTTAATCTTATATTCTTTAGTCAAATCTCACACTAAATATTTTAATAAGAAACGTGATCTTTCCACAATTCATAATTATATCAAAAAAAAAATTGTAATTATCTTAAAATTTTAAAATCAGAATGTCTCGACACGATTACAATTGAAAGCACTCTTAAATACTAAACATTCTTTATATGTCATGATATTTATGTATTATATTTCCCATTGTCCATCAAAAGTTTAAGTCGTATATTTTCTTAAATGATTGTATTGTTTGAATATATTTCCATTAAACTTGCATTTGAGTAATAAAAAGTGGTGTTAATCATGAGCTAAAATGCATATGCCATCCTTTTGTCTAGTGAAATGATTATTCTTTCACTTTTACATTGTATCAACATTCTCAAACGGATTCCACCTATTCATTCAATATCATGACGACATGCAACTTGAATTATTAAAATCATAAAAAAAAAATTGTTATATTCATCGAGTTCTCTTAAACAATAGTCATTAACTTCACTTGGTTTTGGCTCCACGATTTTAACAAGAGTGGGGATTTGTTTAAGCTTCTATTGTGGAGAAAGCTCAAACACCTACCTTTATATCATACATTTTCATTTTTGCCTACAAACATTGTTTACTCAAACCCAACAAAATCATTTGTGGCCCCAAACTCTATGAGCAAGTTATCTAAATTAATGAGGCCATTTTTATGTGAATTCATGTTGTCATTTATTAATTATGATACCATTTACCTTAAATATATACATTCATTAGTGATTAAAAATAAATAAATTGACTTTGGAAATGTGTAAAAGTAATTATTTTTAAACATAAGTTTAAGTATATAAATGTAATTAATAAAGAATAAATTAGTTTAGATTAATTATTTATGATAGATTGTATTACAAAATATATGCAATGATAAAATGTACAAAAATGTGTGACCAAAGAATATATGTAAATATAGTAGAATATAATTTTGTATTGCCTCAAGAATATATATATAAAACATTGGTTGGAAATTAAATCTATAGGTGTAGGTCAACATTTACAATTTCATTACTTGAGTATGGGCTATTCCTATGGAACGTGTGCTTCTACTCCATTAGTCACCTAATTGAGCTCAAGAGGATTTTCATTGTTGTTAGAAGAGTATATGTTCACCTAAACCCCTGAAACACTTGAACTGATGGTCTAACAATGCAATCAAATGTCATATAATGATGTGCCTAGATTTGATACTTATAAATTTGTTGAAATATGTTGCAATGCTTTCTTCTTAGCCCACTTTTTCTTCAATTCCACTATAATTTCATGGCAGTCAAACTAAAAAATCCTAATAAAAGCTTGATATACCAACAATAACTATTTAATCAATTTCTTCTTTAGCAACTTAATATTTCTATCTACTCCTAATTCCACTTGAACTAATTTATTTGGATCCCCTCAATTTTTTTATTGGTGATTTTTATGAGTACTATAATTTCTCACAAACTTTCTAAACCATAACAATATCATATCCACATAATAGTGTAGGTTATTCAAGAGTTTCCCTCACTTTTGAAAGATCAATATTCAACCATTCATTAAATTAATGGATCACAAGTACACCAACTTATTTTTAAAAGTGCATTTCTAAAAAGTAATCAACAATTTTCCTTGTCTGAATTGATAGAGTGAGAAGACTATTAGAGACACTTTGATCTTCCTCCCTAATTTTCCCACCTTGCAACTTTTTTAAATTTCCATGGTTTCTACTAGGGAGGACTCATCCTCCCCCTCTTCCCCCATGAGCCCTAAACCTTATGGCCCCACTATTGAACCCCTTGTCAATGAGGATACTCAAGTTTCACCAACTATGGTTCTTGTCATTGTCATCAATTCTCAGAATGCATGTGCAATGACTATTGAACCTGTCAGTGCACCTAAAAATCCCTCACTAAATATGGATGGAAATTAGTGCTTGTGGGGGCCTCTAAGAATAATATTGAATCTATTTTAGTGAATATTTCCATAGTGAAAGAAGGGACAAAGGTTGGCTTCCTGGACTCTATTATTGAGAGGACAATGGTAGATCTTAATTTGGCTATGGTTGGGAGTTTTGTGAACTTCAGACCCTTAATTGATATGGTGAGAAAATGGACTTCTAAAAAATGGAAGCTCAAGGGAAGCATTTCCACTTTGGAAATGCATGAAAAACTCTTATTGTTCTCCTTTATGGGTGTTAAAGACCTTTTACGAGTCCTATCAAGCTCACAGTTATATGTAAAAAACCTTCTCATATTGGCCAAATGGAAGGCAGGGTTTAACCCTACAAATGATCACACACACATGGTACTAGTTTGGGTCAGGTTACACAGGTTCCACTTAGAATTTTGGGATGAGAAGATCTATAGATGGATAGGAGACTCACTTGAAAGCTAAATAGCTAAGGACATGGCTCTTTGTTCCATCAGCAAGACATTTTAATCACATACATTTCAAAATGAAATGCAACCTAATTTATGCTCTTGGTTCATAAATTAGAAAAGATTACATATCCATGAGCAGGAGACAAGATTGAGACTAAATTTGAAACCCTTTGATGTGCTTTATTTGTTTTCCTTGAAACCAAATATGAGAGACATACAGAAATACTTCACAAATCACCTAACAAATCTGAACTATTTGCATAAAACATAAATTGTTGTTCATACAAGAAGAAATGTTGAAGAATGGTGTCTCAGTAGTGAGTGATTTTCTTCTCAAAACTGGAACCAGAATAATGAGAAATAAAGAGATTGGTATAGAGAAAGGGATTCTCAAATTGAATCTACAATTGACATCTGTCCACATGAAATTCCCTTTCTTTACCATCAAAAGACTCTCTCTAACTTCTCTCTTCAACTGAATATCTGATTTGGTTTCATCATTTCTATAACTGATTTGCACATATCCTTTTCTGAATGATGAAAACTTGTCAAGTCATCAAAATATCTAAAAACCCACTGAAATGCTTGGCAAAATTTGAGTTTTACTAAGTGAATGTGAGCAAAGTGAACTCCAACTGCATTCTTACCAAGTTTTACTGATCCTCTAACTAGATTTTAAGTTTTTACCCATTCCATTGAGAAAGCCCCAAATTTCACATTTTTTGCTATAATTCAAACCAAGAAGCACCTGTGTAAAAACAAACTCCATAATCAAAAAGTTCATCTTCTCATGATTTCGGCGATATATAATATCGCTATATTAGCCTTCCAAAAATGCCCAAAAAATTGGTTTGAAAAATGGCCTTCTATTATGAAACTCTAGCTTGCCTGCAACATCTGATTTTAAATTTTGAAAATTTTAAAAATCTAAGGTCAAAACTTTATATTAAAGTCCTTTCTGACTCACTTAAAGTATTTTCAAGGGACAACACAATATTTCAATCCATTCAATCTTACCAATCATGGGTTTCAAGTTATGACGTCACAAACAGGGGTTCCAATCAATCTGCAAATGCTGAGACTAGTAAAAAGATAGAAATTGCATTTGGAATTGCGTTTGAAAATTGATCAAATGGATTTGTCATAAGCTAAAACTTGAAACATAACAAGTCTCTGACGTCTACAATGCAACGCAAAAGGAATTTTAGCAATTTTGGTCAACTAGTCAAAAGTTATAACACATCAAACAGAGCTTTCTAGAAATGTGTGAAAACAGTAAACTACTAACTTTGAGAGATTCAAAACCTAGTCAAACGGACTCGAAACAACTCAAAATCTAAAACATAGGTTCTTGGATATGGACACTAGACACTTCCAAAGTGGTGAATCACAAAACATTTTTGGGTGCGAGATATTCACTTGCAAACAAGGCCTCTTATTGCTATCTGAAACTTAGGCGAAAATGCAAAATTGACACTAGCTCAAAATAGGACTTCGCCAAATGACTAGGAATCTCAATTTAACTTCATGGAACACATGGATATGCTGAATGAAAGGTGTTAGAAGCATTAAGCACCTCAAGGGCCTCAAACATATAGCCAGGTACAATTGCATTTAAAAGCATTTATAGGGCTCAATTTCTTCAATAGTGCTCAAAATTCGGGCTACAATTTTGAGCGCCAACATATTCAACATCTACGCTCCTAATACAAGGATGGATAGAAAGACACTATGGGAGGAAATCAAGAACTGCATGTTGCCAAACCCTTTAGACAACTTCCTCTTGGGTGGTGATTTCAACTTCCCCTATACCCCTATGAGAAGAATGGTGGTTTATCTTATTACAATGATAGCATGGGTCACTTTCCTAGCTTCACAAATAATTCTAATCTAGTGGATATTAATATTTCTAAAAACCCTTGTACTTGGTTTATTAATAGAAAAGGCACTTACTTGATCCAGGTCTATTTGGATAGATTTCCTACTTCTTTAGCCTAGGAAATGGCTAATGACATGCACCTCAAGTCCTTTCCTAGAATGGTCTCTGGCCATAACCTACTCATCTTCATATGGTTGGACTCACCTTGGTGTAGTCCTCCCCCCTTCAAATATAAAATAATTTGGACATCTCATCCGACCTTCAAGGAAATTTTCAAATAGTGTTGAGCTACTCCAATCATGGGTTCTTGAAAGTACAGGGTTGCTACCAAATTGGTTATTATTAGGACTGAAGTTAGGGGATGGAGTAAAACCAACTTCAATGACATCTTGTTAAGAAAAAAGACCTCTCAATCACCTTAGAACACCTTCAAACTCATCTTGCGACATGCATCATACCTCTAGATGTGCAAAACAAGGAAGAAAAGTGTCAATAGGAATAGAAGAAACTCATGGATATGAAGGAATCTTACTCTAAGCAATTCTCCTAGGTGCAATGGCTAAGGGAGGGAGATCATAACACATCTTTCTTCTATCAAACTGCAAAGTATCATAGAAGAAGAAATACTAATGACTCTCTTCAAAATTAAATAGGGATAAACATTAACGAAAAGGTGTTGCTTGGTCCTCTTGTTACTAACTCTTTCAAGAACTTTAACTCTTCCACATGGACGGAGAACACTAGATTCTAGGACCACCTCCTATTCTACCTCTCAAATGTGGTTATGGAAGGGGATGATGATATATTTCATTATCATATTTCTAATGAAGAGGTTAAAAGAACAATGTTTTTATTGGGTGCCTAAAAATCCCTAGTTACAAATGGTTTCCCATCAACCTTCTTGTAGGCATTCTGGAACATTATTGAGATGAACATCTTCAAGACTACAAAATATTTCTTGAGGATGGTAAAATTCTTTGACGGTGTTAGCTTTCCTTTGGCACCTAACTTTTAAAATTTTCAAATTAAGTCACATAAAGAATCCCCCCTCGATTCTCTCATGTCTTGTATTGGATTTTAATAATAATTCTTTGTAAATTTGATGCTTTGTAAAAGGACAACATTCTAAGGAGTTGTTGAACATGAAATTTAAACTGTGTAGTTCAAGGCTCAAGTTCATTGGTTTAGAAATGTAGATCCAATAAGTTCATATTTAGACTCAGTGGTTAATTTATGTCACTTTATTTCACATAGTTACCCCCTAGATTATTAATATGAGGTTTCGGGGGAAATACCCCTAAGATGGGGTCAAGGGGTAGTGCCTCTTGCGGGGTCCTTCGAAAATGCCCCAGGTGCACTCCCTATCGCAGTACCGGGTGGGGTACAAAAATGAATTTACTATTATAAAAGGCATTGGTTGTTATTTTTCTATTAGATGACTTAATCTAGCCCTAATTTTTGTAAGCAAAAAATTACTTGTATAAAAATGGCTTAGGGCTAGGGATTTCATAATGTATGATGAGATTGTTGCTTCTTGCAATGGTATTGAGCTATAAGGGAATGCAGATTGTAATCGCTGGATGATAATAATATTGGACCTTTTGTTGGTGGATGTAGCCTAGGGATTGGGTGAACCATGTCAAATCTTTTTTCTTGTGTTCTCTTTTGTACGATTTATTATTTTTTAATATTGGTTATATTTGCATGTATTGTTCTTTCTATCTATGGTTAATTCTAACAATTCAAATGTGTAGATCCAAGTTTATATTTAAAGTTCAAATAAAACTCAAGATCCCCAAACCATGAAGGCAGTTCAGTTTCAAGGTTTAGTCTAGAACTATAGTTCCAATGGTTCAATTTCCAGATTTAAGAATGCTAAAGTCCAAAATTTTAAGTTTTTTAAAGGTTTAAAAATAAAATTTGAAGGCTCATCTTGCCTAATTCAAAATATAATGTGCATAACTTCACAATTCTTAGTTTCATATTATTGCTTGAAAGCTCATCTTGCCTGATTCATAATATAATGTACAAAACTTCATAGTTCTTAGTTTCATATTACTACAAGAAAGTTTCCAATAAATATAATGTATTGATGAATAAGTTAATAAGATAAAGAAAATATTGAGGGATTTTTTAGAAATATGTTTCTCAGTGATAATATGGTTATTCAAATACTTTTAGTTGTGTACTATTGTCATGGTTATAAAATTTCTTTAAAGGAACTAACTATGATCCAAAGGCTTTCAAGATGGTCACATACATTGGCATATCTAGACTTTATGGTGACATCCATGTTCTCTCTATTCTGATTGTGCTTGACAATTAATTCATTAGTTGAAAAAATGAATCGACAAAGACATAGATGCAAACAAAATGTAAGGTGTGACATTGTAAAATAGTTCCCAATCTGGAGCATTCCAATGGAGAATGTTTTCTTGTAAAATTAAATTACACTTGAACATTGGCAGCAATGGGTAGCACTTTGGAGGAAGTAGTATAGTTATGAGAAGAGTGCATACATGCATGTAAATTGTTTGACATCATGTTGACTTGAGCATGGTAGCTAGTCATCCATTTGGAGGAGTTTGTTGTAGAATCATCTTAGGAACAAAAAAAAAATCAAAATATATCAAAGCCTTTTCAATCCCAAAATACATTACAAATGCACTCATACAAAATAAGAGATGATAACCTTTGCAAAAGATTTCTTTAGCAATCTGTAATCATGAATTTTCTGATTGAGAAAATGGCTCTCAATATGGGAGGCATAAATTTGTGTTCAACCATTGGATCTTTCTAATTTTTGGACATTTTTTCCAAAATCAAAATTTCTAAATTATCAATGGTGTGATTTTTGAAATATGGTCATATTAAAAAGTTATGACCAACTATGTGCATTCCTATCAAGAAGATCAACAACCTATTATTTTGATATATAAAAAGTTGTAAATGACAACTCCATTTTAGTGGGAATGAAATTACAAAGGAGAATATGATAATTTTTTCCCATGGTGTATAAAAGTCTAGGTAAAAATGATCATGTGTATTATTTTATTTTGACATGATACATAGTCTTGTTTAAATTGACAATGGGAACATGTCAAGCACATATGCATGTCAACCAAGATTTCATTAAATAACATTTGACAATGTTAAGGATATTGAAATAATCTCAAGTTCTCATAACCAGAATACTATGGTGGTATTGATAAGAGTTTTCCTTAAAACTCTAAATAGGGATACTTTAAAATTTTTTAAAGAACCAATTATAAAAACTAAAAAATATTATCAAGAGGAAAAGAATAAATATGCAGCAAGAAGATAAGAGAAAGTTTCTTCATTTTATAAATAATCATAAGGCTATAGGAGAAGGGGAAACAGTTTTTGAATATTGATTTTAACAGAGATAGGAGGGAATGATTATGTTTTTCTTTATTTTTTTTGGAAGCTTGAAAGGATGGCAGTGACAATATGATCATGTGGTTATTTTTTTATTTGTTTTAAACAAAGAGGAATTCATATATATCAAATCTTGAAGGATGAATATTAATTTCTCAGATTGAAATTGATCGTGTGATCACTTGTTTCATATTTTGAATATTTTTCCTATATTTTCATGTTAAGCACATATGTGTGTATGTAAATTAGTTTGTTCACAAACTCATAAGTTGCAAAATAATACATTTAATTCCATTTTTCCTATAATGTGAAATATTTAAGAAGTGGTCATGAGGTTGTTTGGTTATGTTTCACGTATTATTGAGCTAGTGAATATATTAAGTCTAATACTCATATTCACTTTATGATGTGTGGATGTTAGTGTCTTTGTATCTTCTTGTTTAAGACATAATCACATTTAATTCATTGTAAATCTTAAGAGGGAGTTGTATTAGAAATAGGAAATACTGAGGGGGAGGGTGGGGTGAATCAGTATTTCACGAACTTTTTCCCAACTATGGATATCTTTTACAAACTTAAAACATGCACATGTGAATATACTAAAATTAAACATAGAAATAAGACATTGATACTCATAATATCATTACGAGTTGTTAACTAGGGAAATCTTGGCCAAGGGCAAAATGTGTTGGTAATGGTACCCACAAAATGATCCACTAATCAAAAGTATCTTGTGAATGATATTGACACTATTAGGAGTCTATTAAATCTATATTGTGTCTTAGTCCCTGTTGGAGGACTAGGTCTTGTTATAAACCTCAACCCTCTGTTGGAAATGATTGAAAAGATCATGAATGAAGAATAATGGAACTGGTAAAGAATGTTTTCAATCATTGTTTTGTCAATGATGTCAAATTTTCTACTTGCAAGAATGACAATTGCTTAAGTGATTCAAATACTATCAATTGGTTGATTGACAAGGAGGAGGCAATCAATAAGATGTAACTAGTGCACCTAGAGAAAGGTTGAAGTTATGATGTTGTAATGAAGTATAAGGATCAGCTAAGCCATTAATGAAATAGTATATTGATGACATAATCTAAGAGGATGGACACACTGAAATTCATCAAAGATGTAAGGTTTCAATAAGTCATTTGTAAAGCCTAACTAAATTCATTAGAGAGAGCCGAGAAAATTCTTAGTTCAAGCTGAGCAAGTTCAACTTCAGTGTGTGTTGAGCAATCCTTCAGGTGTCAAGTAACACAGGAATGTTCAAGTGCCAAGTAATTATTCAGGTGTCGAGTAATTGTTCAAGTGTCGAGTAACTCAGGAAAAGACTTTAGGTGCCAAGCATCAGTAAATGTAGTAGAAGCCGAGTAACATAGAAGGAGCTGAGCATCAGTAAACCAATAATGCCAAGTTGCGGCATTATTTGTTAAGACAAAAGATTCACAAGATCAGTAACGATAAGTTTTCTACATTGAATTTTTTGAATTGGTTGGATGATAAGGATGATGAGTAGATGTCACCAAATTTTATGTGAACCATGCAAACCAATTCAATGTGAATGCTGGTGGATTTATCATGAAGTTTCTAGAAGAAACAATTTGGAGGGAAAACAATATCATTTTCTCAAGTTTAAATCAAATTGATGAGGGGGAAATGAAGAACAAAACTTCTTTATGGGGTAAATGAAGAACACAACTTCTTTATAAGGAGTTATAGGTCAGAGATCAAGTGTGCGTGTGAGAGGGAGTTGGTCATAAGAGTGGTCGTGTGAAGAAGCCAAGAGAAGGCTAGTGTGAAGTGTCAAGAAGAGGACACAGTGAGGAGTAAGCACATAGCATCAAGACTCTGAGTTGATCAAGTGACCATAGAGTGCATCAGCATAACGAGTGGAAGAACTCAAGGAGATAGATCTTGAAGGGTGGACAAGCTGTCAGCACTGCAAGGAAGAAAAGCCAAGAAAAGAAAAGAACTGATGAGTGATCTAAAATTTGCAAGGTTAGAGTTGTAATCTTTATCAGGTCAAAACCTTTCTAATACTTTCTTACCATTGTATTAGACATTGAAATCCTACATTGTTAGGTTACCTTAATAGCTAGGTGGATAAGCCTCAGGAAAAGGATAGAAGATCCCCAAGAGAAGGATAAAAGATCCTTAGGAGAAGGATAAGAGATCCTTAAGAGAAGGATAGGAGATCCTTAAAGAGGGATAAAAGATTCTTTTGAGAAGATGACTGTAAATCCCATGGACTTGGGTGGGCCTAACAGCTCTATTTAAATCCTTTAACAGGGTGGCATTCTAAGTTGAATGTTCTTAAGTCCTCTAATAGGGCACACTCCTAACAAGGTATAGAAATCCTTTAACAGGGTCACATCTAACAGTGTGTAAAGCCTTTAACAGGGCAGGCCTTTAACAAGACAAGCCATCAGAAGTGGTTGAAATCAATTGCGCAGTTATTTTTTGGGTATCATCCCCACCCTATTTTTACCTTCTTATTCGTGGAGGGTTTTTGGGTCACCAAAATCCTTTGTGTTATGTGGTGATGCATTTTTACTTTTCATTATTGTTTGATGTTTAATTGCATGCATGACAAGAAAGTAAAAAGGATAGTACTTCTGATTCACCTCTATTTTATTAGAAAGTTTGGATTGGACATTATTGGACCTTGAATAACTAATTCACCCCCCCTCTCAGTTATTCTAAAGAATTCTAATAGTTGGTGTCAGAGCCCACTGCTGATTTGTTTCAAGGTACTAGCAGCAGAAAGATCAAGATGTCCAAGAGAGAAGTTCCCAAGCTAAACAAAGACAACTTTGTTGCATGGCAAAGTCTGATGAAGCTGCACCTTGGATCAATAGGTGACTATGCATAGTCCTCAATCATAGTTGATCATGTAGACCCTACAAGACCCCTCACTACAGATGACATGAGCAAGAAGAAGGAGCAAAATCAAGCGATGTTAGATATTGCTTCGGCACTAAGCTATGCTGAGTATGATGACATCAAAGAATGTGATACTACACATCAGATGTGGATAACATTATCAAGAATCTATGGAGGAGATGATAATGAAAATGGAAGAAGGAGAGAATGTTGCTCAATACGGTGCAAGGATGAAAGAAGTGGTAAGTGCCATAAGATAACTAGGAGGATAGTTATCAGAAGAAACAATAAGTAGCAAATACTTGAGAACTTTGCTTCCTATCTATGCTATAAGAGTATCAGCCATCCAAGAGCTAAGATGTGTACTACGCAACACATTTTCATTTGAAGGAATAATTGGAAGACTCACTACCTTTGAGCTATCCAACTTTGACAACTACAAGCTAGAAAAATTTGAATCTACATTCAAAGCCAAGACAATAGTTAAAGACAACGAGGAGGTGCAAACAAAGAAAAAGAGTCGAAAAGGAAAGTATGTATCCAGTGACAGCAACACTGATGAAGATGATGTAGACCAATTGGAGGCATTACTAGCAAGAAGATTTCACAAAGGAAGAGGAAAATTCAAAGGTAAGCTGCCAATCATTTGTTTCAATTGTAATGAAGTTGGTCACATTGCAACCATATGCACACAAAAGAAAAATTACAAGGATGGAGGCAACTTCAAGAACAACAAAGAGGACAACAAGGACTACAGAGGTAAAGGCAAAAGATGCTACATTGTTGAAGAAGACTTTGATGAGAATGATGATAAAGTAGTCTATGTGGCTATGAAATATGAATCAGATGAAGATGAAGCAACTGCCCTAGTAACCTACGTGAACAAGAATAACAAATGGATTATACAAAGTAGATGCTCTCATCACATGACTGGAGATAAAAGTAAGTTCATTTCCTTTACTCAATATGAAGGAAATAGTGTTAGATATGTTAATAATGCATCATGTCAGATCAAAGGGAAAGGTAGTATCAAGCTTACCGAAAAGATATCATGTGATAATGCAGACTATGTTGAAGGCCTGAATTACAACTTGTTAAGTGTCTCACAATAGGAAACATAGGATGCAAGGTTGAATTTGAAAATAGAGTTGCCAAGATCTATGATTCTCAAGGAAGTCTAATAGGAAAAGGTGACCAGACTAGGAGTAATTTGTTCTACCTAGGCATGGAAGATGCTTCTTGTCTCATTGTTCAAACTGATGATGTATGGTTATGGCACAAGAGGCTATGTCATGTAAATTTTGACAATCTAATAAGCATCATCAAAATGAAGAAAGTCAGAGGTCTACCAAAGTTGAAGAAGCCTAATAACACCATGTGCAAACAATGCCAACTAGGGAAGATGACCAAGTCAACTTTCAAAAGCAAGGCTTATACTTCTAATGAAGTATTAGAGCTAATTCATACTGACTTGTGTGGTCCTATTGAAGTGCAAAGCTACAAAGGAGAAAGATACATAATGCTATTTGTAGATGACTATTGAAGGATGATGACAGTCATATTCCTGAAACAAAAATCAGATGCATTCCAAATGTTTAAATGGTACTTGGCTAGAGTTGAGAAAGAGACTAGGAAGAGCCTAAAATGTCTTAGATCTGATAGAGGAGGTGAATTCACATCAAGAGAATTTGAAGAATTTTGCAATGAAAGAGGAATCAAAAGGTAGACATCAGCACCTAGGACTCCACCTCAGAATGGTATAGAAGAAAGAAGGAATAGATCAGTTATTGACTATGCCAAGACCTTAATGATGGAGAACAATGTTGCTCTCAAGTACTGGAGAGAAGCTATAAGTACTGCAGTCTACACACTCAACAGAGTTCAAGTCAAGAAAGGTACAAATGCAACACATTTTGAATTATGGTATGGGCATTCTCCTAATGTAAAACATTTCAAAATATTTGGATGAAAATGCTATATATATAGAGTCTAGAAATGGAAAGTTTGATGCAAAGAGTGAGGAAGGCACATTTTTTGGTTATTCTACTAGAATCAAAGCTTATAAGTGCTTGAATGTTAACACTAACAAAGTAGTAGAAAGCACAAATGTGAAATTTGATGAGCTTGCAGAAGTTCAAAGTGTTGAGAACACCAAGAAAGAAGAAGAATACAAGACCTTTGTATACTTTTATGAAGGTATACCTAATAATGGTGAAGTTGCAACTCAGAATAACAATCAGCAACAAAATCCAGTATCTACCAAGTCACAGATAGTGAATGTCGAGTAGCAAACACATTTAGAAGTCGAGCTAAAGAATATATAGAATGTTCATTCAGATTCTAAGAACTTTCAACAGGAAGGAAATGAAGAAATATCTGATGAAAATACACATGAAGATTCAAATTTTGAAAGAGACAACATGCAAACAAGGAAAGATCCAATATTGGAAAAGTATGTAAGAAGATATCATCCTGCAGATCAAATTATTGGAAACAAAGTGGTAGGACCAATGACAAGGAACAGACTCAGAAGTGAGACATGTCTGCTTAGCAAAATGGAACCAAAAATAGTAAGTGAAGCCATAAAAGATGATGATTTGTACAATGCTATGAGAGAAGAAATAGAACAAATTGAGCAAAACAAGACATGGATCTTAGTCTCAAGACCAGCTGACAAGAATGTAATTGGAACCAAGTGGGTGTTTAGAAACAAGTTAGATGAGAATGGTGAAATCACAAGGAACAAGGCAAGACTAGTCTATAAAGGGTATGCATAAGAAGAAGGACTAGACTATGGAGAGACTTTTGCTCCAGTTGCCAGAATGGAAGGAGTACAGACCTTACTGGCATATGTAGCCTTCAAAGGATTTAAAGTCTATCAAATGAATGTTAATTTTGCATTTCTAAATGGTATACTTGAAGAGGAAGTCTACATAGAGAAACCAGAAGGATTTTTTGATGAAAATAACAAAAAAAGGTATGTAAATTACATAAGGCTCTATATGGATTAAGAAAGCCCCTAGAGCTTGGTATGAGAGACTTCACAAGCATCTAGTGCAAATAGCATTTGAAAGAACTAATGATAACAGCAAAATGTACATCAAATCAGAAGAAGGTAAGGATATCTTTGTATCTGAAATCTTTGTGGATGACATAGTTTTTGGAGGAAAGGAAGCACTTTGCAAAAGGTTTGCTGAAAAAATGAAACATTAGTTTGAGATGTCTATGTTTGGAGAAATCAAGTTCTTTTTTGGATTGCAAGTACATCAACTAAAACATGGTATATTCATGACACAATCAAAGTACATCAAATAGATACTCAAGACATTTGGATTGGAAGACTCCAAACTAGTCAACACACCAATGGCAATAGGACATAAGCTATCCAAAAATGATGAATCATCTGAAGTCAATCAAACAATGTACATATCCATGATTGGAAAACTACAATATGTTGTACATAGTAGACCAGACATAGCATTAGCAGTTGGAATAGTGGCTAGATTCTCTGCTAATCCTAGAGAAAATCATCTCATGGCAGTAAAAAGGATAATGAGGTATCTTAAAGGAACTGATGATTTTGGCCTATACTACAAAAAGAAAGAGAATTTTGAGCTCAATGCATACACAGACGTAGATTGGGGAGGCAACATCGATGATAAGAAAAGCACAAGTGGAGGAGCATTATTCTTAGGTAAAAGGCTAGTTACTTGGACTAGCAAGAAACAAACATGCACATCTCAGTCCACTGCAGAAGCATAATATGTGGCAGCAGCAGTCAATTGTACAAACATTGTGTGGCTCAAACATCTATTGAAAGGAATGAAAGAAGAGGTAACCAAACCTATGATATTTTATTGTGATAATACAAGTGCTATAAACATATCCAAGAATCTAGTAATGCGTGTTAAAACCAAGCATATTGCAATCAAGTATCACTATGTCAGAGAATTGGTGGAAGACAAACAAGTGAAGATGGAGTACATTACAAAGGAACAAATTGCAGATATCTTCACCAAACCATTGCCTAAGGATACTTATGAATATCTTAGAGGCAAGTTGGGAGTAATGCCCCTAACTCAAGTAGTCTAAAGCAACAAAGAAGTTACCCTGCATCAATAGGAGTAGATCATTGAAATATCAGAAGAATGATGCAGAGGATATTAATAGGAGAAAAAACTCCATATCAGTCACAAGCATGGTGAGAGAGGGAGAAAACATGAGATGCAACGCTTATATTTAGCATGTTGAAGATGATACATCTTTGGCATTTATGTCAAAGAGGGAGATTTATTAGAAATTGATCAATGAAAGGTAAAGATATGGAGATGTATGAGAATGTATGAAAGGAGAGATGAAAGAGGGAGATTCAGAAGAGATAAGAAACTGATCAGCAAGCAGCTATGAAGGAAGGATTAGGAATAAAGAGTAAGGATGCAACAGTCAAGATGGAGAAGCAGAACAAAGGATTCATTTGTATCAGAAAAAGAGGGAGACATGATACAAAGAGGAAGATATGTAATGAAATTTTTTTTTTCTATTTGGTATATAATTTTGGTGGTAACTAAGTTGATCAGCTTGGTTTGCCATAAATGCCAAAGAGGGAGATTGTTGTAAATGATTGAAAAGATGATTAATGAAGAATAATGGAATTGGTAAAGAATGTTTTCAATCATTGTTTTGTCATTGATGTCAAAATTTCTACTTGAAGGAATGAAAATTTCTTAAGTGATCCAAATACTATCAATTGGTTGATTGACAAGGAGGAGGCAATCAATAAGATGTAACTAGTGCACCTAGAGAAGGGTTGAAGTTATGATGTTGTAATGAAGTATAAGGATCAGCTAAGCCATTGATGAAATAGGCTATTGATGACATACTCTAAGAGGATGGACACACTAAGACACATCAAAGATGTAAGGTTTAACTAAGTAATTTGTAAAGCCTAACTAAGCTCATTAGACAGAGTCGAGAAAATTCTTAGTTGAAGTCGAGCAAGTTCAACTTCAGTGTGTGCCAAGCAATACTTTAGGTGTTGAGTAACACAGGAATGTTTAGGTGTTGAGTAATTTTTCAAGTGCCAAGTAACTTGGGAAAAGACTTCAAGTGTCGAGCATCAGTAAACGCAGTAGAAGCTGAGTAACATAGAAGGAGTCAAGCATCAATAAACCAATGATGTCGAGTTGCTGCATTATTTGTTAAGACAAAAGATTTTCCAGATCAATAATGATAAGTTTGTTACATTGAATTTTTTGAATTAGTTGGATGATAAGTATGATGAGTAGATGTCACCAAATTTTATGTAAACCATGCAAAACAATTCAAGGTGAATGCTGATGGATTTATCATGAAGTTTATGGAAGAAACAATTTGAAGGGAAAACAATATAATTTTCTCAAGATTAAATCAAATTGATGAGTGAGAAATGAAGAACATAACTTCTTTATAAGGAGTTATAGGTCAGAGATCAAGTGTGTGTGTGTGTGTGAGTGAGTTGGTCATAAGAGTGTTCGTGTAAAGAAGATAAGAGAAGGCTAGTATGAAGTGTCAAGAAGAGGACACAGTGAGGAGTAAGCACATAGCATCAAGACTCTAAGTTGATCAAATGACCATAGAGTGCATTGGCATAACGAGTGGAAGAACTCAAAGAGATAGATCTTGAAGGGTGGACAAGCTGTCAGCACTGCAAGGAAGAAAAGCCAAGCAAAGAAAAGAACTGATGAGTGATCTAAAATTTGCAAGGTTAGAGTTGCAATCTTTATCATGTCAAAACCCTTTCTAATACTTTCTTACCATTGTATTAGACATTGAAATCCTACATTGCTAGGTTAGCTTAATAGCTAGGTGGATGAGCCTCAGGAAAAGGATAGAAGATCCCCAGGAGAAGGATAAGAGATCCTTAAGAGAAGGATAGGAGATCCTTAGAGAGGGATAAAAGATTCTTTTGAGAAGATGACTATAAATCTCGTGGACTTGGGTAGGCCTAACAGCTCTATGTAAATCCTTTAACAGGGTGGCATTCTAAGTTGAATGTTCTTAAGTCCTCTAACATGGCACACTCCTAACATGGTGTAGAAATCCTTTACCAGGGTCACATCTGACAGTGTGTAAAGCCCTTAATAGGGTAGGCCTTTAATAGGGAAAACCATCAAAAGTGGTTGAAATAAATTGCGTAGTTATTTTATGGGTATCATCCCCACCCCAGTTTTACCTTCTTATTCTTGGAGGGTTTTTGGGTCACCAAAATCTGAGTTGATCAAGTGACAATAGAGTGCATTGGCATAACGAGTGGAAGAACTCAAGGAGATAGATCTTGAAGGGTGGACAAGTTGTCAGCACTGCACGGAAGAAAAGCCAGGCAAAGAAAAGAACTAATGAGTGATCTAAAATCTGCAAGGTTAGAGTTGCAATCTTTATCAGGTCAAAACCTTTCTAATACTTTCTTACCATTTTATTAGACATTGAAATCCTACATTTCTAGGTTAGCTTAATAGCTAGGTGGATAAGCCTCAGGAAAAGGATAGAAGATCCCCAAGAGAAGGATAAGAGATCCTCAGGAGAAGGATAACATATCCTTAGGAGAAGGATAGGAGATCCTTAGAGAGGGATAAAAGATTCTTTTGAGAAGATGATTGTAAATCCCATGGACTTGGGTGGCCCTAACAGCTCTATGTAAATCCTTTAACAGGATGGCATTCTAAGTTGAATGTTCTTAATTTCTTTAAGAGGGCACACTCCTAATAGGGTGTAGAAATCCTTTAACATGGTCACATCTAATAGTGTGGAAAGCCTTTAACAAGGCAAACCATCCGAAGTGGTTGAAATTAATTGTGTAGTTATTTTGTGGGTATCATCCCCACCCATGTTTTAACTTCTTATTCCTGGAGGGTTTCTAGGTCACCAAAATCCTTTTTGTTATGTGGTGATGCATGTTTACTTTTCATGATTGTTTGATGTTTAATTGCATGCATGATAAGAAAGTAAAAAGAATAGTACTTCTGATTCACCTCTGTTTTATTAGAAAGTTTGGATTGGACATTATTGGACCTTGAATAATTGATTCACCCCCCCCTCTGAGGATTTTTTATTACAAATAAAAAAATTATGCAACATAATCTCACTGCTGAAACATGAAATTACAATGATATATGTTGTACATAAAAGGAATAGATACATAAACTTTTTGAGAATGTTGATATATGCAATATTTGATTTTTCCTTTGTAGGTCTCTATAAAAAACTTCACATATAATATCTTTCTTTTCCCTAACGTCAAATTTTCATCACAAAAATAATAGCCTAACAATGTCACAAAACATTACACAACTTTGCATCCAAAACTTTATCCTTTATACAAGGTAATTATGTCCTATAGGCCTTCATGTCTTTACACATTTTCCAAAAATAAAAAAATAATTCTTACCCACTTACAGTTAACATCTAGGATGCCATCCTTAAACATTGAAGTAATTATTTTGATAAACAAAGTAATTCATTAACATAAATTACCATTTTATATGCTGTCTTATTCTGCTTGTACAATACTGTAGTTGGTAAATTTTTAATAACTCTGTCAATACTAATCATAATGACTTGCACTCTAAGTTGGAGTATCTTTATACCTTTCTCTATCTTCCCTCAAGTGTGCATGTACCAAAACTCTATCTATGATCTTCACAAACCAAAAAGGTATCTCTACTGACCATTTGTCTTTACAACACTTATATGATTTTCTAGGTTAATTCCTCCAAACCTTAACTCCATAATTTGATCATTGAGTATATCATGTATGTTTACATAAATGACAACCTTAAAGTATTTCTATACTCACCTCATAGCTTTGACTATACTAACTTCTACCAAATATTTGAAATGATTATTGAATTTTTCTAATACTTTGGTTTCCTTCTTCTAAAGCTTATTCTCACTAATCTATACACTTATCAAACTTTCCATTTTGCCTATCATTTTCTCAAGAATTTAGTGAGTTATTTTTATTCCCTTACTCTTCTCAATGATTATGGTGGTAACTAATGCCAATAACTGGCTAATCATCTCAATTTTAGGGTCTTCTACTATTGTTAGTGGATTACTACTCATCATACTAGCTATCAAAGATTCTATTGGAGATTTTGATTAAATAGGTGTTTCCTTGTTTATATCCTTGGTTGGGGTAACCAACTAATCTTGCACACTCTGATTGTCCTTCTCTATTTTTTGTTCAGTAGTGCCTTTTGCTGATCTAATTTCTCTATTTTTGAGTGTCCATGATTTCCTTTTCTATTTCCATATGTCTTAGCTAGGGTGTGAAATGAGATTTATCTTCTATAACTATCCTCCAATCAATTTGTAGCTTTGGGTCTATATTTGTTAGAACCTTAGCCAATGTGGCTAGGTCCTCATCCTTGTTTTCCACTTCTTCCTTCTTCTTATCATTAGAACTTGGGTAGTCAACCAAATTCTATGTTGCAAAATTATCAAAAACCCTCGATCCTTATACAGATCCTTTGTCTCATCCACTATTATGTGTGTGCTATAAATATTCATTGTTTCATCATTAATTATGGTCTATGGAGTTTCAAAAAAATTTCCTTCAGTGTTTACTTCTACCTCCTTATTTTCTCTAGCTTACGCCATTACAGTATCTTATTTTTCCTTTTCTTCTATCTATATAGTAGCAACAATAATAGGGGATTTTGTTGCTCCCCCTATCATTGTGTTTTCTTCCTCTTGACCAATCTCAGGTGTATCTAACATTATTTTGTCTTCTAAGGTCTTCTCTACTATAGTCATAGGTATGTCTTTCTTTGATGATCTAGGTGGTTCTATAGTAGATGGAGGCTTAATAATTTCTTTTTCAACCCCTTCTATGTAAGCTCTATTGATAGGTTTGCCAAGAATATGATCAGTAAGCATTTTAGTGTCCTTAATCACTTCTTTTTTTTGTCCTCCCATGATTCTTATCACCCTCATCTTATCATGCACATGTGGATTAATTAAATACATTATTCTTTTCATTTGTACACCATTCTTCACATTACAAAATTATCTCACAACTTCTCTCAAAGTATCTTCTTTATTCTTTATCCTTAAGCCATCCTCATTCAATCTATCATATAATTATTTGGGTAATTCACCATGGTTTGTAAGAAGGGGTTTCTTAAATTTAATCATATATTGAATTACAATCACATCCATGTTTCTTTTCTCATATAGAGGGTATATGTCATGAAATTCTTGGATCTTCTTAAGGTTCCCTTTGTTCAATATAGAAACATTTAGACTCTCAATTCTTGGTTTTCATGAAGCTTTCCTCTTGTTGCTTCCTTCTCCTTCTTCCACCTACTATTGTGGTTAAACTTTAGGAGTAGCAAATTGAGCTCTCATTTTTCTTCCCTCGTATGATTTTATTAATTTTTATCTCTTTCCCAGTCCTATAGTCTTTTATTTTATTCTTTGAGGCTTAGGAGCTTCATCTTGTTCTTGTTTCATTTCTACTAACCTTGCTAATTTCCTTGTATGGGTAGGCATAGATTTTTTAATATAATTTACACTAAAATATTCCTCTTCCATAGGTTGATCCAAAAAAATTTTCAGTATTGAAAAAATTTGAGGTGCAGGTGTATTTGTAGAGCTAGGACCTTCAACTAACAAGGTGGAACAAATAGAATATCCTTTTGACCAACTTGTTTCATTTCAGATATAGTTTTCTTAACACTAGAAAACTCTTACAATGTGAAGCCTATCTCCTTCAAGATATTTTTCATCTCACTATCAACTCTCTTCTTGTTAGACTTTTTGATCTTAACTTGATATGCCAACTATATGTTCTCTTCATAGATCCTAAATTTTACACTATTAGGATCTAATTTTGATTTAAGGATTTCTTGTGCATATCTTTCAATTCCTTCTTTAGTGACTTCATAACCAAGTGATTCAACATATAATACTCTAGGTGTGACTCCCTCCATATATGTCAAATTGGTATCTACCATAAAGCATATCTCATGCTTATACTTCTCAATCATGGATTTTTAAATTCTTGTTCTTGTTTCATCTTTGGCTAAAAATTTGTCAAAATAAGTTTTGCAGTCATCTCAATCTTTTCAATAAGGTGTCTTCTATGCAATTCTATGATCTTATCCATTGTACACTTGTCATTATTTCAATCAGCTATTGGCATGATTGTAAATCTCTTAAAAAGATGGAAAAACATTTATGTGATCAATGACTAAAAACTATCCATTCCTTATTTTCCTTATCCTCTCCAAGTTATCTATCAACATAATTCTCATAAATTCACTTGGGTTTTCTCAATGCACGACTTGTATGTTGCTTGCACAAATCCTTTTGCCAATTCATCATCTCTAGAACTAGAGCATCACTTTGTAGCAATAATCTTACTTACAAACCTCACATCATCCTACTTTATCTTACTAATCACTATACCTTTGTCATTATAGGTTGATTTTGTGTTTTCAAGAACAGTTTACTTGACATTATTTTCATGGAGGAGAATTGATCCTTCATTACATAGTCCAATTACCTCATGAATCAAAATTGCTAAAATTTCAACTACATTAATCACCTATCCAAAACTTCTCATCATCATTTTATCTTAAGATAATCTTGGTCTAGTCTTCATTGTCAAATTCATAGTAAAACATATACTTTACTACATCATTTTGACCTAAGTGAAAAATATGTCCTTAAATGTCATATCTTGCTTGTATACCTTGTCAAACTCACTTGAAATATTGTTTTCTCCTCATGTCTCAAATTTGTAGCAAGTATAACTTCTATATCCTCCAAGTATAAGACTCTGTTGAGAATTTGTGAAAATATTGTAATGGGATTATCCTCCATTGGTGGAATAGGGTTCAACTTCTATTTGGGTCTTTAAAGTTCCTTAACATTTTGTAGCATAGATACTTTTGTTTTAATAGTTTAAAAACTTAATCTCAATTTACAAATTTATTGCACAAAGATGTAAATACCTTTAATTTTTGATTTAGGGTTTTCTATGTAAATGTCGTGGAATGCTTTGTCAAATTCTCCAAACTACTAGTAATTGTTGAGTTGTCATTTTGCACGATGCTTAATGGCAGGAATCCTTTCAAACTCCTCTCTTGAAAAGTTAATCTGGGATCAACTCCAAGGTTCTGGGCAATCTTGCGACCTATTATAATCTGCTCAGTCAAAAATAAATGTGAATGTTCATGAGGAGGCCTTTGTTGGTTCTAAACAATTAAGATAAGATTTTGAATATTCTTGCTATCTGAAAAGAATAGCCACAAAAGAAAGAAATATATTTTTTGTATTTTTCTATTTTTACAATGAATGCAATCTAACAATGCAACTATATGAATTCCTAATTTAAGCAAGGGGTTAGTAAAGCAAATAACAAAGGTAGGAAAATAAGAAATTTATGAAAATAACATGGAAAGTAAATCCTAACAGACATAAACTACGGGAACAACATGTCTGCGAGTTAAGTCTTTGAAAAGATAGTTGGGTAACCAATGAAAAGAGGAGCAATGCTTCCATAATTCCACTAATGCAATCATCAATGGGAATTCAATAATCTTAAGATGTTTCACTTTTCATCAAATCACAAGGCTACAAAAAGTGCGCTCATGTGAGATGAAAAGTAATGCAGGAACATTATGGCGAGCTCTTCTAGAACTAATTATGTCAACATAATTTGTAGACCTGTAGCAAACACCAAAATTAAAATATCACACAACCAAAACAACACAATAAAACTATTGGCTCAATTACATTCCATGAACATACATCCACAAAATATAACACATTCAGGCAAGAATCACTACACTCCAAATGTGAGCACCAACAACATATATTATTGCAATAAAATAATGGTGGCCTTGAATAAATATTACATTCCCAAGTTTATAAGAAATCTTCTCCTCAATTTGTGTTGAGAGTGAGAGATATCTTTATGGAATAATATGCTTCTAAACTAATAAAACAAATCTATTTATGTACAAACTAACTCTCTAACTAGTACTTAGTAGCACTCCATCCAAATTTATATTATTAATTCGATACATGAGCCTTTACATGTCTTAAAACAAAGAAAATATGAGAAAATAAGAAGAAGAAAGCCATTAGATAATGTAGGAATCTCTGGAGGTGCCAAAAATAGAAGCTCCATCTTCACTAGGTGTTTGTAGGAGTTACAATATCATCGAAATGCATTTCTAATGCATGGAAAGCTCCAAATTTAGAACTAGAATTTAATTTTCAATGCACCTCAGAAGAAGTGCACCAACATACCTATACACCAATGCACCTAGGAAGCTCAATTTGCCAAAAAATCAAAGTTCTTTGCTTTGAAAATAGTTTCTAGGATTTTCTCAGATGAGGTCTTAGATCACATTTTGTGTACTTACTTTGCCCCTTTTTGATGATTTATTTTCTCTTTGTAGCCAACCACATTCATAAAAAGTGTACCTCACACCTTGTGCACCAGCACACCTAGGAAAAATTTGTGCAAGGTGCTTAATTCACCAAAAAATCAAAGTTCTCAATTTTGAAAATGGTTTATGGGTTTTTCTCAAATGTGGTTTTAGATCACTTTTGTGTACTTAATTTGATCCTTTTGATGATTTATACCCTCTTTATAGCCAAAAAAATTTCATAGACCTGAACTCCTTCTGCTTCTAAAATAATAAAACACCAATCTTGAATCTTGTCATTAATAGTTGCATAAGATGAGGAAGCTATTCTAGTTCATGTATCCAACCTTTGTATCTTTGATCTTTCCTTCTCTCCAATTGCCTGATCCTTCCTAGTCAAACAAGTGCTCTAGATTATCCAAAAAGATCAAATGTTTGAAACTTTTTCATACTTTTTTACAAGTTTTTCTAGGTGTTTTAAACTAGCTTTTTCAAAGGTCTTCTACTCAAAATTTCAAGTTGAAACCTTTGTCAGTCCTTAGAACTAGGTAATTAAAGGCTCACTATTCTAGGGATTGAAATTAGATTTTTAGTTCTTCTTTCCAATGGTGTAAACAGTTTTGAATTCTGAGCTCTAGGTCAAAAGTTATGACCCCAACAATTTAAGGATGCTTTTTTATCTACACAAAGAAGCAAACATTACTCGAAAAAATTAAAAATCTTAATTTAAATATACCTTAGCTACAATAAAAAATAACCTAGAAACCCTAAAACTACAAAACTATGGTCAAAAACCCTAAAAACCTAACTTTTACAACCCTAAAAGACAAAATATTAGCGCACCTTGCACACCTTGTAGGTGCGCTAGGTGCGCTTTACCTAAACAAGAAATCCATCAAGGGTGCACACGTGCGCTAGGTGCTCACCTTTATGGCACCATTATTAAACAAGTATAAGAGGATAGGGTGCACACCTTGGACATTTTGAGCATGTGCATGGTACACACCTTCCCTTATTAACATGTTCGTGTTTGTGTGTAAGTGATGGAAGGGGATCAGGCTCATGCGCACCTCTTGGAGATGTGTAGGTGCACTATTGCACACTTTCCAAGGGGAATATACTCTTTTCCCTAAATGGTCAGTGAACTAGCACATCTAGTGAGGTGTGCTAGGTGCACGGTGTGCCTCTGAGCATGCAAACTTGATTTTCTCCCTCAAAAACAAGGTTTTCAACATCTGGGCTTTTTAAGTTAGGATCCAGATTGGCCAAAGAAACTAGGTAAAATCCTTAAAAAGACTTAGACCCTAGACTAAGGATCTAGAAAGCTAAAAAATAATACTAGGGGGTCCCAGTAGAAATGGGGCATGTGTTGTGAAACCACAATAGTAATTTGCTCTCAATTTTATTCTTTGTGCTGATTAACTCTTTTCTCAATGAAATGGTACTCGATTCATCAATATGTACCATTAAATCCAACTTAATTTGATTCTACATTAAATGCACAAGTATGCAAGGCTCAAAAAGTTGATTTCTTTAACCAGTAAGCTCTTTCTTGTTCCCAAACTCAGAATTGCATGTGCACTTAACCATAGCTTCCTCACATCCATATACACATTTTCCTAACTTCACAAGACTTAACTGAACTTCACAAGGGATAAATGATTTTTTGGCACTATTTCCGTTAAGATTTTAAAGAATAAATTGCTTAGATTGATAGGGGTTTGTTTGCAATGATTATTGACTTCAACTTGTTTTTAGGTGTGTCACTTATCTACTTCTCTACCCAAATTTGTGTGCTATCTGGTGTCTTATCTTTAAAAATGTTTCATTAAATTTTTATGCATGTTCTTTCACATTCTCCTTTTGTTCATTATTTCAATTCTCATTCCTTCTAACATTTTTTACATTCCTTCTAAAGTTAGGTGTCCTCATATTATTCCTTGTGTTGTTTGGTACCCTCATATTGTTCATCCTACAAAATCTTGTTGTATGTCCTATGTTATTACAAATCTGACATGCTATTATATTGTTTCTATATCTAGGTCCTAATTGACTAGTCTATAATCTACAATTTGTAGCAATATGTCCAAAGTTGTTGCACTTATAACACACAATTCCATTTCTTATGACATTGTTTTCTCCAATATGCCTACTAGCTACATGGTTAGTACCTTGATACGTATCATTATTAAATCTTGGTCTCCTATATTCACTAGCTCTATGTCCATAAGCATAAATTATAAAAAAATTAACTAGAAATAGGGTTAGCATAGTTACCTATATAGTCCTTCTCATGTGACCAATTTCATCAAGCATGAAAAAAATTTTCCCATAAATTTCCATCTCACTCCTTTGGGTTTCTCAAGTTGTTTAGTTACATCATCAAATTGATTAGTTTCTTCCTTATTCACATCTTTTGATGGTTATTTAGGCTATTGGATCACAAGATCTAGTAGTTCAATAACTTTGGATCTCTTAGATGATGCTTCTTCATTATAACCAATACAAGTCTTATCATAAGTAGGTCTTTTTGCCATGATCTTCTCATCAAGTTTCTCAATACTAAAATACAACTTCTCATGATGTTTCTTTGTATGTGAAGCTCTCCTTTCATAATATCATTGTACTTCTCATGTTCTATATCTTCCAACTTTGAAGTCTCAAGTTCATACATCACCTTGGTAATTTTGGATTTCAGATCTATAATTTTAGATCCCAAATTGATTGACTTTTCTTTTCATGTTCCATCAAAACCATCTTAGGATTAGTAATTCTAAGATCTCATTCTCTTTCTTAATCTTAGAAATTGCATCACTATCCTTAATCTGATCATTTGAGTCATTCTTATTGGAATTAGAGGATTCAATCTTCTCGTTCAACTTTTGGTGGTACATTTTGCCTCTTTGTATTTTTTCTTTAGAGTATCTCTTTCTTTAGTGATTACATCAAGTTCCTCAATAGCTTCTCCTAGATTCTTCTATAGTTGATCTACATCCATAATGATTTTACTCAATTTGTTAGGCCTCCTCTGAGTAACTAAGCTCTGATAGCAATTATTATAAATAAGAAATACTGGGAGGGGTGAATTAGTATTTGACAAACATTTTCCCAACTTTAGATATCTTTTACAACCTTAAAACATGCATATGTGAATATACTAAAAACTAAACATAGCAATAACACAATGCAACTCATAACATCATTATTTGTTAAGTAGGGAAACCTTGGCCAAGGAAAAAACATTGGTGGGGATGGTAGCCACAAAATAATCCACTAATCAAAAGTATTTTGTGAAAGGTATTGACCATGTTAAGAGTCTATTGCATATGTATAATGTCTCAGTCCTTGTCAGAAGCCTCAACCCTATTAGGAGTTGTTATTATAATTATAAAATGTATGCAACATGATCCCATTGCTCAAACATGCAATTAAATTATATATGTTGTCCATAAAAGGAATATATACATAAACTTTTTGACATTGTTGATATCTACAATATCTGATTTGTCCTTTGTATCTCTCTGTATACCACTTCACATAGACTATCTTTCTCTTCTCTAACATCAATTTTGCATCACAAAAAGAATAGCATAAAAATGTCACAAAATATTGCACAACTTCGCATCCAAAACTCTATCCTTTATACCAAGTAATTTTGACGTATCAACCTTCATGTCATCACATGTGTCCCAAAAATGAAAACTAATTCTTTCCCACTTATGGTTAACATCTACAATGTCATCCCTAAATGGTCAACCAATTATTTTGAAAAACAAAATAATTCCTTAACATGAATTACCATTTTCTTCACTTTGTCATGTTTTGCATGTACATTACTACAATTGGAAAATCTTTAATAACTCTATATGTACTACTCATAATGACTTGCAATCTAAGATGGAGTGTCCTTATTCCTTCAAAACCTAAATCTAGAATTTTCTCACTAAGTATATCATATATGTTTCCATAAATGACAGCCTTAAAGTATTTCCATACTTTCCTCTTAGCCAAATTTCCAACAAGTTGTACCTCTCAATTCATAGGAGAGTTATCAATTAATGATAACTCATCCAACTATTAATACATTTTTTTCTTCTTTTCCAGCATTTGGAGTTAATATGGATATTTATTATTGAAGGAAAAATGTGTTTCCTAACATATTTTTGGAAACTCGGTAGGAGATACAAAAAAAAAAGATAAGTGATTGTTTTATTTCCTCAATTATTTTCAAAAATACCTATATGCAATATTGGAGACTCTGTTATATATCAAGCTCCATCTAAGAAGTATGAGATAAGGAAAAAGGCCAAACCCTAGTATTCCAAAAAATATTGGCATAGATAATAAAATATATTGCATGACATCTTCCTCTTGGGATCAAAACCAAGAAGATGAAAGAGACTTGCATCAAGCTGAAAGTATAGGACTTAAATATTTTTCACCATACATATAAGTTGAATGAGAAGAACTATCCACTTCTTTTGAAGAAATGGAACTTTGAACTGAGCATAAGAGTGATATCTTTTAGCATGATACTAAGACTCAACATGGAAAGGTATTTGAAATAAGGGAATATGTATGCATTTGTTACATTGAAGGTATGAATGCGCAAGAATTTGAATGTTTTGATAAAAATTTGAACAAGACGATTTCACAAGAAGAAGAAGATTCCATACAAATAGATAGTTATCTAGTTGTTGCTGGTAAAGAGATGAATAATTCATATTTTTAGCCTATATATCCCCTCCATGAATACTTTTTCATATTTGAAAAGAGGAGGCATTTTATTTTAAATCTCATCCCATTGCCATAGAAAATAGCTTGCAGAAGTCACAATCAATAACTATGCACTTAAGGATTAACTATGGGATTGATTTGAAAAAAATATTTTTCTATCTTGATGTGATCCTCTTGGCTGTCCAATTGAATTAATCTCACTTGGAATAGATATTACAACATCAAATGGGACATAAAAAGAGTTTGAAAAGCTAGGAAATAAAATTACTTGGGGTGGGCTTAATGCATTATACCTGCCTATAAGATTTTGTGAGGATATCATAATTAGAGACAATTATTTTTTCCAGCTATATGATTCTCCACCAAATGATGAAGATCCCCTTTCTTCTCTTGGAATGGACAATGCTGAGATAAATATGGATAAAGAAGAGGATCAAGTTGTCAATGTATTGCAGCCCCAAGAACCATTAAAGTTTGTAGCAAACACATTGTCTCGCAAAGAAAAAGTCATACCTCAGATAATTCTAGCCATTGACGAAATAAATTGTCATGTGAAAAATTCAAGTATCCATTCATCTTATATCTCTATTTTAGATAAAGAATTTTTGAGATTTTACAACATCAAATAAAAATGAAGTCATTTCAGTCAATATTGAACCCATGTCGGAAGACGTCCATCTATACATTGACAGTATTTGGAATGCTGAAAATTCTTGTAATTGTGATGATTTTAAGAGTATAAATAATGAAAATTATGAGGTGTTTCCTTGGGGAGTGTTTGAGCATCATTTATTTCATCCATCAATGTGTAATGGTCCTAAATGTTTCTTACCTCAAGTTGATAGCTCTTTTTGTATAAAAGAGTGTAATAATCCTATTTTGGAATATTTCAATTTTCAAGATTAGTCTAATTCAAGTCCTTCCATTGAAACAAGTGTTGAAAGTAATGTAAAATCATACTCTAGGAATCTTTGATTTAATTTTCAAAATTCACTTGTAAAGGTATATCCTAGAACATATCGAGAGAAAGACAATGATTCATCTGAAGTATCACAACCCCTAGCATTGTTAAATAACTTGGAGACTGCTACTTCTTATGAAGATGAAACCATAAAGGGACTCTTCCTATCCATTCAACAAGAAGACTTTGAAGGCAATGTTCAGACTTGTCATTAGATGTCTCAAGACCAAACCACTCAACAACATTGTATGAACATGAATAAAAATATGGTGTTGTCAAAAATTTAAAGGAAAGTGTTGAGATTTTTCAATCTCAAGCTAAGGTAAATATACAGTATCTAAAAAATAAAAATATGGAGAATAAAGAATAATATCCTCTATAATTTTAAAAAAATCTAAAACTACATGACTATATAGGGGAAATAAATATTTGCAATAGTGTGGTCTACAAAAACTTGGCTTGTAGGGCTGCCTTAAACTCTAAACATATATTTTGTGAATTTAACCCATGTTGTATTTTTTATCATCTTGATAATAATAAAGATATCAATCTTCATCTTATGGGTCATTCAAAACTATTAGAAGGAGACATTTCTTGCAGTTTGTCTCAAGCTCTCACACATAGGAATGTCGTGACACTTAAGGTTGGGTAGAACTTATAGCAAGATGGACTTTACTATTGTTATTTATTTCATAGGAGAATAATTGATCCAATCAATTGTTGGTCAAACAAAGATACATTCAACTTTGGGACCAATAATCTTGGAAAGATTTGGTCTACACCCTGAGTTCAAAAACATGATCTTAGTGATGCACTTTATTCAGCTCAAGAAAGTATTTATGCTGATCAGTTTGATTTTAATGAAACTTTTGATCTTACTAACTAATTTGGAGATGATCAAATTGGTTGTAATTTGGTCCTTGAAGATGGCTTGGAGGTAGTTTTTATTTTCAAATTTGAAATTTCCCCATATGCCAAGGTTAATTCATGTGTTGGAAACTATTCTAAGAATGATATAGTGTTCTCCTTGGAGGTGTTAGAGCATTACCTTCTTCATCTAGGAGCTGAGAATTGTCTAGTAATTTTTGTGCAAAGAGCTTGGGAAAAGTTAGAATGTTGTGAAGAAATGTGGCTCTTTGGGCATGTTGTTTGATTCAAAAATACCCTACAAATAATTAGTTTAGTTTTTAGTAGTGAAGAGTTTTCCAACTGGAGGTTCTATAAAGATATGTCATTAAGATGCATCCCATTGTTCAAGAAAGGCCCTTTCTTCTCACATCCAGTAAATAGGTTTTTACAAGTCTTTCCTAACACAATTTTTTTATCATAAGATCTCCTCACCTATACATATTTGTAAATAGCTTACATCTTTGCAAGTTTTGAAATAAATAGATTAGTATCTTCATCCTTGCTTTTAAATTTTTTGTTTTTCTAGTTCTTTGACATTTTTTGGCATAGGTGTTTTGGTTTGTTAGTCTCCCTACTATCCTCCACTTCTTTTGTAAGAAAGTATCAATGTCCTCTATGGTATTGAATTTGTTTCCAAATGGTACTAGTTAATGGTCTTAAGAAGAGATTCACTAGATCCTCCATGTCCTTCTAAGTCAACAACTCTAGTTAGAGCCAATTGTTGGCTTGCCTCTAGCACCCAGGTTTTAAAATTTTAAAATTAAGTCACATAAAGAATCCCCCATCAATTTTATGATGTCTTCTATTGTATTTTAATAATAATTGTTTGTAAAGTTGATACTTTGTAAAAGGACAATATTGTAAGGAGTTGTTGAACTTGAACTTTGAACTACACATTTTAGGGTTCAAGTTTGATGTTCAAGTTTAGAAGTTTAGATTCAAAGTTCAAATTTGTAACTCAAGATCCCCAAACCATGAAGGAAATTTTGTTTCAAGGTTCAACTCAAAAGCATAGATCCAATTGTTCAATTTGACAAATTTAATAATGCTAAAGTCCAAAGATTAAGTTTTTCAAAGATTTAAAAATAAAAAAAGAAAGCTCATCTTGCATAATTCAAAATATAAAGTATAAAACTTAAGATTCATTAGTTTCATATTACCAAAAGAAAGTGTCCATTGGATATAATGCACTGAGGAAGTAGTTAATAACATCAAGAAAATATTTATAGAAATGTGCTTCTTAATGAGAATACAGTTATTCAAATACTTTTAAAGTTGTGTGCTATTGGGGAAAATATATTATGTCATGGTTACAATTTTTTTTTGAATAAATGGACTTTAAGATGCTTGCATACATTGGTATATATAGATAGAATGGAGACATACATGTTGTCTCTATTCTAATTATTCTTGCAGATTAATTCATACACAAAAGAAATGAATCAATAGAGCTATAGATGCCAAGAAAATGTAAGGAATGGCCTCATAAAAAAATTCCCAACCCAAACCATTCTAGTGGAGAATATCGTCTTGTAAAATTAAATTACACTCGAACATTGTAGAAATGGGTAGCACTTTGGAGAAATTAATATAGTTATGAGAAGGGTATAGCCATGCACGCAAATTATGTGACATAATGTTGACTCAAGCATGGTAGCTAGTAATCCATTTGGAGGGTTTTTTTGTGTAATCATATTAGGGACAATAAAATTATATCAAATACTTCGAAATCCCAACATACATTACAAATACACTCATATAGGATAACAAATGATAACCTTTTCAAAAAAAAATTTAGCAGTCTGTAATCACAAATTTTATGACAAAACTATGGGCCTCAATGTAGAGGACATAACTTTCTTCTCAACTATTGAATCTTTATTATTTTTGTATATGTTGTCTAAAATCAAAAATTTGAAATTACCAACGGTGTGATTTTATAAATATGGTCTATAACCAACTCTATGTAGGTCTATCAAGTAGATCAGCATCCTCTTATTTTGATAGAAAATATGCAGGAAATGGCAACTCCATTTTAGTGGGAATGAAATTACAAAGAAAAACATGATAAGTTCTCATAACCAAAACACTATGTGGTATTTACAAGAGTTTTCCGAAAAATCTAAAAGGGGATAATTTAAAACAATTTAAGTGAATTGGTTATAAAAACTGAAAAAAATTATTAGGAGGAAAAGAATAAATATGCAGCAAGAAGCTAAGAGTAGAGTTCTTTTTGCTAGTAGTTGTATGCCTATAGGGGAAGGCTAATTTTTTATAAATATTTATTGTAATGAAGACAAGAGTGAATGAAAATGTTTTACAATTTTTATTTTTGATTTTTTTAGGGGGGGGGGGAGCCTAATTGAAATGAAGGGACAATATGATCATGTTGTTGTTTTGTTATGTGTTTTAAATAAAGAGGAATTTATATATTTCAGATCTTGAGATATGAATATTTATTTCTCATATTGAAATTGATCGTGTCGTCATTTCTTTCATATTTTGAATATTCTTATTTATTATCATTTCAATCACATATGTCTTTGTAAATTAGTTTGTTCACAAACTTATTATTTTTAGAATAAGACATTTGATTCCTTTCATTTTCTTTATAATGTGAAAGATTGAATAAGTGGTCATGAGATTGTTTGTTTGTCTTTCTCTCATTATTTAGATAATTTTTAGTAAATCCAATAATCACATTCACTTCATGTTGATGGGTGGACATTAGTGCCTTTATAACTTCTAGTTAAATACATAATCATATTTAATTCATTATAAATCTTAAGAGAGAGTTTTTCCTCTCAACTTAGAGGAGAGTTATCAATTAATGATTACCTATCCAATTTTTAGTACATTTTTTTATTCTTTCTGAGACTTTGGAGTTAATATCATTATTTGTTGTTGAAGGATAAACTGTTTACTAACAAACAACATAATAAAACCTTCGTTGTGTTGGTCCCTAAACATAATAACCCCAAGTCTATTAGTGCCTTCAAACCCATTAGTCTATACACAACCATCTACAAAATAATCTCCAAAATTATGGTGAAAAGGATTAAGATAGTGTTAGATAAAATCATCACCCAAAATTAGAAAGGTTTTTTTCTAGGCCGATAAATTTTGGATACTACCATTTCCACATATAAAATTTTTCACTCTATTGAGAAAATAAAAAATAATTGTATGAATCTCAAACTTAATATTTCCAAAGCATATGATAATATTAATTACTCCTTTCTTTACAAAGTTCTTTCTTGTTTGAGATTCAATGAAAAATTCATCGCAATGATTAAGGAACATGTGGAAATTGTTAGTTATCATGTTATATTCAATGGAACCCTAGGTGAGTTCTTCCACCCAAATAAGGTTTTGTGACAAGGAGGCCCCCTCCCACCCAAGATATTCATCATTATTATGGAGGTCCTACAAAGGAATATGCAAAATCTGGTGGACCAAAGAAAAATCAAAGTTATCAAACCTACGTTGACCCTCGTTCCTTGTATTATCTAGAAATTTATGGATGATACTTTCTTGGTTGGAAATTAATTAATGGTGGAAGTAGTGGAATATAAGCTCATTTTTGACAAGTGTTTTATCACTTATGGGGAAATTATTAATTTCCAAAAGAGTAGAATATTCTTCTTTAATACTAACATTGATATACACATAAAGGTCATTAGAATCATGGGTTATCAATAGGCTAACCTACTCTCTAGCTACTTGGTAATCCCCCTTATTCTCAAATCGGTCAAAGATGATTTTTGATCTACTATTCTAGAATGCACTCCAAAGAAGCTCATGAAGTGGAAAGGTAAACTAGTTTGCTTCCTATCACTTTTCAAAATTTTGGGGGTTATGATAGACAAACCTGAGAAGATCCAATGCAATTTCTTCTAGATTAGGATAGAAGAAAAAAATGAAGATGTCCTTGGTCAAATGAGTCATTGTCTACTCCCTTAAAAAAATTGGTAGTATAAGACTAAGGAAAATCAATAATCTCAATATGGCACTGAACTGCAAAGTGGCATGGAAACTAATCATGGAGAAAAATGATTAGTGTAACATAATTCATACTAAATATCTAAATTGGGGCTATTTTAGTAATTTTTAATGGAATTGAACCTACCTTAGGATTCCAATATATGGAAAAATCTCAACAAGTGAAAAAATTGCCCACACAATGGTATCAAATGATAATTTCGTAACATGGACAATATCAAGTTTTGGCAGGAAAACTAGTTCAATGTCCTTTCCATGAAACCTAAAAAATACCTCAACTTATGCAATCTTCTTGTCCCTACACTGGGTGAGAAAGTGGTTGATTACCTTAGCCATGAGATGTGAACTAACCTAGTTTAACTAGTGGATGATAATTTGGGTATTCAAAATATTTTCTAGGATCTCTTAGAAAAATCTCCAGCACACTAGAATCCCAAATTTGGATAGGAAGATAGGATCATATGGTTTCCTACTACTTCTAGCATATTCATCACTAAGCCCCCAATGATCTAACTATAACATCCATCCATGACTATCATGATTGGGTCAAATTTTGCAATATGTAGATGATGCCCAAAGTTAGCTTATTCTCGTGAACCCTTTTGCATGGGAAAATTTTCACCTAGGATAACCTTGTTAAAAGAGGATTTAATCTTACCAAAATATGCATTATGTGTAAGAAGATAGATGAAAGCATCAAACACCTTATTATCCACTGTGAGTTTTCCTCTTTCACTTGAAAATAGATTCTCATCATGCTAAAACTTACTTGGGCCCTAAAAAAAGACATAAAACAATTAGTTGATAATGCAATTATAGACACCCTCTTATAATAATATTATGGAAAATGATACCCCCCTCCTACAATTTCTAGTGCATATAGAAAGAGAGGAATAGTGGGATTTTCAAAATGAACAAAGAGACCACAAGAGATAACTCAAAGTTTCTTATGTTGGACCGCTAAAGGATCCTAGTGTCAACTAGGTTGAAGGAACGTCCTTACTCTAGGGTCTACACTTTTCTTCCTCTATGGGAATCTCTAGTAACATGATTGAATGAGACTCTAAAATTATTGTTGAGGGTATTCAAAATGGGAGTAGCATGGATGGAAATGTCAACTTCATCCTCAATTATTTTATCACCCTACTGCAATATTTCCATGACTCCACCATTGACGACGTATAATGGGAAGGTAATTTTTTTTCTAACTCTATGGTTGCAATTAACTTATAGATGGAGGGTTTAAGATAATGGAGTGTGGAAAATTAGTTTCTAGAGGATACCCATAACCTTTTAAGGAGGGAGAACATAGTGCCAATAAATTTAACCATGAAGAACACCAATAATGTGGTTAATGAGAGTAAGGGTTATGGTTCTGATAACCATGGTAATAATTTCTCCATAATTTTGATGATGATTACCCTTTATGGCGACACTCGGGTTGATTTAATGATGATTTGGAGATCTAAGTGTAGTAATCTTCCATCAATTTTATATTAGCAATGGCTAATAATGACAAGGCATGAGCCCTGCTAGAATTACAAAAGTAATAAGTATGTCATCAACATTTTCAAGGAGAAAATTAATAGGAAAGCTGGCGATCATACCAAAAATGATCCAAATTTTAAAAATTCAAATGTGTATGATCAAATGGGTCACATTATGAGGTGGTATTATCCTAGCGGTCATTATTATGACAAATATGAAGATTATGACAACCAACAAAAGGCAATTTTGGGTTTTTTAAACTTTGAACCCTCCTTTTTTATCTAAAGCTTCATTTACTTATTTTTTCATTTTACTACCATGGGTTAATCCAAGATGCACATTGGACCAAATAAAATTGATGACACCTCCAAAAATAGTTCAAATGTGATGTTTGTCTCTGAGGAAGGGGAACCCTACCCTTCATGGAGAGTATGACTAGAGGCCAAGACAAAATTGTCCCAAAATAATTTATTTCTTCTTGGAATGAGAAGAGGGTTATAGTGTAGGGTGTTATCCTTTAGATAAATGAGGAGGTTACTACAAAGGTGACTGGTCTTCCCACTAAAGGGAGGAAACAGAAAAAAAAAAAAAAAAAAAAAAAAGGAAGTAAAACATCTGACTATGAGACTCTCAACCTGTTCTTCAAGCCCTCAAAAGAACCTATGAAGAAACATGGAGGCTATAGGAAGGAGGACCATTTAACCATGTGGCCATAAATTTTCCATATTATCATGAAATTCATCATCTTGGAAGGTAATTTTATTGTCTTTTACTTTTATTATCTCTTCTTCCTCAATCATCTATGCAATAAAGACCTAATTTCCACTCCATTCTTTTTGTTACACTCTATCGATAGTACTATTGAGTCTATTTATAAGGGTAAGGAAAATATCATCCTACACAAGGGCCTTATTTTTATGTTGTACAATTTTTATCATATTCTTTGTCCCTCCATCATTCCTTCTATGCATATTGTGAATCAAGCTAACTCTCCTATCTCAACCCATGATGTTGGTCCCTCTTGAGTTGGAACCAATAGAAAAATGACCAAAATTCGATCTTCCTCCCTTAGCTTTAGTGAAAAAATTAAAATTGAATACACAAGGTCATCAAAAAAGAGGAGAAAAGAGGTCTACACAGTTGAGTTGAGTGATCACATTAAGACCCCTATTGTCCACAAGTCAATCACTAATGAAAATGCAAGCAATATTTGAAGAAAAAATGAGTACATGGATTGTGATAATTTTGTTGTTAAATCCACTAATGATCCCTCCATCCACTCCTCTGAAAAGAATAATGAGTCACCCCCACACTTCCCCCTTGAGATAAACCCAACTCCTCCTCCCTCCCCCTACTGGCCCTAATTGCACTCCTCTCAAGGTTTCTTTCTAGGAGATTCCAAAAATGGACAATACCACTGCTATTGTGAGAGGGTTGTTTAGAAACATATAAAAACAATAGGTGATGCTCAAGTGTGTTGTTTAGGAGCTAGAGAAAGAGGTGGATAGGTTTAACATGTGCAACAAGGACTTTAAAAAAATTACCATTAAGATCATGCATGTGTGCTATGTCACCCTCTACATGATGTAAGATAGGATTACTAGAACTAAGGACAAGAGTGATGATGACTATAAGGAATTGTTTGAATTCCTCAAGGAAAAATAAACTATTGAGCTACTATATAAGTGGTTGGGAGGAAATGCTAAAACTTAGTTTCTTTTCTTTTTTAAACTTTTATTTTTGGTTCATAAAACCTTGAGTGAGTTTACAAATATCTTAATTTAGACTTTTATTATATGCCCTATGTGGTATAGTGGTCACGTTAATTTCCAATTTAAAGACTTATATATTTCTAGTTTAAAAACTTTGCACTATGGTTTGTACTATGTTTCTTTTTAGAGATAACAATAGGGTTGTTATTATATGTTTTGATTGTACTAGCTATGATTAATATATTGTTAGTGTGCTAGTTTTGTATGTTTCACAAGCCAACACCCTCTTGATGTTTGTATTATCAAAAACATATTTTCTTCTCTAGGCCTTTGCAATATCAATATAATATTCTTTAGATGCACTCCTCTAAAATATTAAGTGTGTTATCCTAAAAAGTGAGAACCCATAATTAGATTCTTTAATTCCTATTAGACTCCAATTTGGAAATTTTGAGTCTAAATCTTTGTTAGGCTTGATTCGGTTGACCTAATTCTTGTTTTCTTGTATCTTTTCACTATCCTCAACATCACTGTAAAATTTGAGCTTAATTTACCTAGGACATGTCACCATTGTATAAATATTCCTAGTTTATTCACCAATAGAAACCTATCCCTATGATACAATTCCAATGGCACCTTGTTCCTACAGTTTTGGGCCCAAAATTTTCCTTGAGATTGATTTTGGATTTTTCTCCTAGGATTTTCAATTATGGTAAGCCTAGATTAATTTTTAATATAGAAATAAGGGAATTAATTATAAGAGGACCTTTACCTTCATTTTACACAATTGAGTCAAGTTATAGATATATCATAATCAAGTGCAATATATCCACCAAGCAATCACAAAATCAAGTTGAGCAATTAAGGATTTGAATATGAGATTTGAAGGAAATCATCCAATTCAAGACTCTGAGATCCATCAAATCAAAGAAAATATTATCTAATCGATGCAAGTTTATCTCCCATGATGGCCAAGAAAAGGAATTATTAGTCAAGCGCGAAAGTTCATTCATTTTTCTTTGGTTATCAAGAAAATGTATATTCTAGATTTTAGAGTAGAATATTTCAAGTAAATTCATGCATCTTCATTGATTTAAGTGATTACTACATCTTTTCATGAGGTTTTATGCAATGTAAATCAATAATTTACCTTTTTACATTATTTCCTTTATGAAATTCTATCATGTTTTGAGGTTGATCCTTAAAAAGGGGCTTGATTAAAAAAACCCGTTTTTCCTTTTTTTTTGTGTTCAAGAACATGTTGCAAATTGGCTAGATACTTTTAATGCAATACAGTAGAGTTGGGAAAGTTTCATCGTAAATTGATGATTACTTTATGCCATTACCAACCTATCCCTAGTTACAAGTCAATTTCCAACCCATCCTTCCCATTTTTGGCTAATAATTTGTCATAGGCACATTTTATCCTTTAATTTTAAATTATGTTATTTTAATCTCAATAATTGTTTGGATTAATTTTTTTAATCATATTTTTAGTGACTTCTTGATTAGATATATTTAATCAATTATATATTCTCATTTGATTTATTGTGTTACTTAAGGAGAGATATATGTCTTTTTCCAAATTATTGCTTGAATATCCTTTTGAGACTATTGGATATATTATTCCTTCCTAATGTAGTATTAGTAATTCACTTTGTAATTATAGAATTGATGCAAGAGCAAGAAGAGGAAGATCATGAAGATGACAAGATTTGTGACTATGAAGCATATGAAGATGATTTGAAGACTGCAATAGTAGAAGAAGAGTACAATTCCTTGGTTTGAAATCAAACAAGTGAAGCAGTTATATGCCTTGTTGAAGATACAAAAGAAGAAAACAAAAATGAATGCATGAAAGAGGTTAATGTTTATGAATTTTGGCATGATGTATTTGACGTGGATTTGAAAGATATGATGATGATTTATATGAGGGTCATGTTAGTGATGTATGGTATGTAAAGGAAGATAGCTATGGCATTGTTGAGTTTATTAGACATGTGCTAAATTCAACAAGATTGGTGGAGTACAAGAGTTATACTTAGATAGGGTTAATTGCAAAGCAGTATTGTTAGATGCAGATACTTGTTCCAACTAGGTGTTGGAAGAGAAGAAAAATATATATATATTGATAGTAGCTACTTCATTTTGTGAATCCATATTCACAAAAAATTTCCTACCATAGGTGTCTAATGTAGGAGCATCTTGTTAACATTAAGGTCAATTTTTCTATTAGGGACTCAACACTTAGTCAATTGGTTACATTGCTACCAAGCTTATCATTTAGTTTGCTTATATGTTAACCAAGTGATTCAATTGTTCCCAAGCCAAGTAGTTAGAATACAATCTTTACTAAGCACCTAAGTTTGTTTGTAGTGTTTGTCGAGCTACACAATATTTATCAAGCTTCATAAAAAGGTTTACTAAAAACTAGGCATAGCAGAGGCTATTGAGCTATTTAATGGAAGTAAAGAAGATTGTAGTATTAATCAAGCTTTATAGTGTTAACCAATTTCAACATTTTCTACCGAGCTCACAAGGTTAACGAAGTGGATCTAGTGTTGACTGAGTCATACAGTGTCAACCAGGTGATCCAGTTGCTACCAAGTTTCTTAGAGCTCACTAAGTCACACAGTGATGATCGAGTTCAAACTACTTGGAAGTGATTAGTATGCACTGAAATTCAAGTTCAACCGAGTGTTAAATATTGTTGAGCATTGATAGTGTTTTTCATGTATCATAACATCATCAAGTTTGTCTTTAAAACTTGAGTTATAGCAGTAGAGCTGACTGTAAATTATGATTAAATTGGTATTGTAGCCGACTCTAGTAAGTTATGGTTTGGATTGGTATATGTGTAATGTATTATATCATATCCAAATATGGAATATAAAGAGTATATGATGAGCAGAAGTGTGAATTAAAGAAGGCTACAAGTAGTATAAGAGACATCAAATATTTATCTATCACACGCAAGTGAACATTACAATACAAGGAATCTCAACCACAAAATTAGAGTTGCAAATAAGAGATCAACCACTGGTTCACCCTAACAAGTGCATCAATCAAATCCTTTAATAGGGTATACTTAACTATCTTTACTAAGTCTCTTAACTGAGTGCATACTTCATTATATGTTTTTAAATCCTTTAATAAGGTGGACCTCATAGTCCTTATTGCTCCTAATAGGGAAAATCACTAGAAGTGGTCAATTATAAGCCTCAACTGGTTAATTTTATACTATAGTACTAAAGCTTGTGGGTATCATCCCCACCCCAATTTTACTTTCTAATTTGAAGGTTTCTACGTCACCGTATCTTGTGTCAAAGTGTTATGAATGTTTATTTTCTTTCATTCTTTCATGCATGCAATTAGATGAAAATATTATATGAAGGATTAATTAGTGAAGTAAGATAAAGTTTTATTGGTTCCTGATTCACCCTTCCCCTCTCAGTAACCTTACCTATCTTATATTTCCAACAATTGGTATTAGAGAATTTGGTTCTCGCATCAGAAGTATAATAGCTTGAGATAAGATCAGAGGAAATGGAGGTATATAGGCTAGATAAAGCTATTGACAATGAAAAGTTAGATCTTGAATTGGCCATTGGAAAACTCAAGAAAGCAAAGGAGAAACTCTCTCAATCATTCAAGAGAAAGATCTTGCAGTGCAAATGAATGACAATATCTACGCTGAAGAAAGAATTGAAGATATATATCCAGAAAGAAATTTTGATGAAGCTAATGAAGTAATCAAAGACCTATTAAAAAAGAATTATAATCTTCAAGAAGAAGTCAAAAATATAAAAAGAGAACAAGAAATCCATTTAGTAAGATTATGTTAAGTCATAGAAGAAAAAGACAAAGCCGAAGAAGAGATAGAAGAAAAGAACAATGAAATCTAGAAACTATCCCTTCAACAAGTAGACTTCATCGATCAAATCACTTATGCAAATGAAGAGCTTATGAATCTAAGATCAGAGAATGAAAGACTATAGAATGATCTCAACATTGAAAAGAAAACCTATGAAACAATTATGAAATCGTAGGAAAGAATGAATCAATTGAATGAACAAAGTCACTACAAACACAAAGGAAAAGTTGGAATAGGATACATAGAAGAAGGTGAATCATCTCAACAATGAGCTCAAAAGAATAAAAGGCCTACTTGCAATCATTGTGGTAAGATAGGTCATACATCAAACAAATTTTGGAGTAATGGTAAAGCAAAATTCAACGAAAAGTGTTATCGCTGCAATAAGCATGGTCATAGAGCAAGTAAATTCCAAGAGAAACCTAAGTTTGAAGGTAAATGTCACAATTGCAAACAAGGACACAAATCTTTACAGTGCAAAACCAAGTAGTGGAACCCAGTAGAGAAAATTTTGAAAGAAATATTTGGATGGGATTACAATACATGGTGTATATTTCACTACTATGGTGAATTTGGGCACATTGGAGAAAACTATGTGAAACATCATATGAGAAAAAGAGATACTAAAAAAAGATTTTTTATTTATACAGACATTGGACATCTTTCCAAGAACTATATGAACACAGGTAGAATTAAAGATGAAAAGAAAGTGAAAGATGAAAATATCAAAAAGAAGATGAGGCAACAATGGGTACCAAAATTTCTAGAGAATGCAAACCAAGATCATGGAGTGAATGGCACCCAAGTGAATGAGTTGGGTGGTTCAATCATTTCAACTTAGTTCTTTATGGAGATCACTAGAGTTGTGATTCAAAAGAAGTAATCTAGCATCAATTCCAACCAACAAGAAGTATGATCCACATTAACATTCAGGATGTGCAAGGATCATTGAGCATGATGGAAAGCAAGAGACCTTACCAAGCATGGTCAGGTCACAAAACCTTACTGAGCAAGGTCAGGTTGCATATTGTTGCAGACACAAATTGGTAGTTCCTACCAAGTGATGGTGACTCTGTCGAGCTTTAGATGTCTTCCAAGCATTAAAGAATAAACTGAGTGGACGATAGCCAATCATTAAGCAAGTATGAAGTACAAAGCATTAATGGTGAATGAATAGGAACATTTTTTAAAAGGAAGAAATTGAAGGCATTATTTCACCACAAATTTCTAGAGCTATTTGTGAAGAGTGAATTTAGAACCCCTAAGTGATTTGAGTATTTGTTGTTGAATAATTCTCAAATTTTTTAGAAGCTCTACCAAACATGGCATCTTCAATCAACAATGCAAAGAAAGGATATTAACCGTCGGTTCATGGAGTTGACTGCAAGGCATCTAATTTCAAGTGAAGTCCAGCAATTACAAAGGTGCTCAACCCAACTGGTGCACAGTCTAAAATTATATCTTAAGTATTAATCGTGCATGACATCCCTTCCTTTGACCACTATTCTATTTAGGAAATTGGAACCCTAGAAATGAATGAGGCATTCAAGGAATTGTGTGTGGATGGTGCATTAAAACCTAAACATCAACATTTTAAAACAAAGGGCTTGACATATATTTCTAATATGCCAAGAGACATTTAGGTCAAGTCGATTAGATATAGTCTATGTCATGTAGACAATGGGTAGTTATGGTCAGACCAACCCATTCAAATAATGAAGAAAATGATACATAGAAGTAATGGGCTATTAATGCTAAATAAAGCTAAGACAACCAAATCCCTTGGTTGGGGAAAATTGGAAAAGATGACTCTTGCCAAGTGGGACAAAAGATGTGTGAAGATTTATGGAGTAATAGACATGGAGCTTAAGTTTGGCATTGATGTAATTGCACACAATATTTATAGTTCTAGCAGATTAAACAGTGTGTCATATGAAGCTTTCAATCTTACATAGAAGGTTGTGAAGAATAACCTATCCTTTGACCTTGTTGAGTTTCTATTGAACCAATTCAACAATAGAGAGTATCAGAGGATCAAAGAATAATCCATGTAAGTTTTTATCTCTTTTGACATGTCTATTCTTATTTGTTCTAAAAAAATTCCCTTCCAAAGGTACAGTTGTATGGAGGAAGGATATTCCTATTATATATTGGATAAATGAATATATAGCAAAGATGGGTGAAAATTTTGATAGTATCATGGATAACTATTTTGAATCATTCAAAGAAAAGATGCATAATTAATTTAGGATCCTAAGAAACATGTAGAAGATTACAAGGATGATATCTGTTTCAAGGTAGACTGTGACAAAGTATATGTTGGAATTTACAAGTGGGAAGATTTACTTCTGAGAGGGGGGGTGAATCAAAAGTAACTAACTTTAACCTTTTCAAAACCTTTTAACTCAAATCAATCACATGAATCTAATTCATCTAATAAACATGAAAGTAAAGACATGCATGAAAACAAATAACACAAGATTTGGTAACCCAGAAACCCTCCAAAATGAGAAGGTAAAACTGGGGTGGGGATGACACCCACAAAGTATCACTATAGCAATATGTAACTATTTAAGGTTACAAAGTTTGACCACTTCCAATGGTTTTCCCTATGAAAGACATGTCTTGTTTAAGACTTTACACCCTGTTAAAAGTGACCTAGTTAAAGGATTTACAAACATCCACTTGGAATGTTACCCTGCTAAAGGATTTACAATCCTGTTAAGGATCTACAATATGGCTACTAAACCAAAATAGTTGCTAAGCCAATCTATCAACATAGGATTTTCATTCTCATAATACAATGGTTAGAAAGTATGGTAGAATGTCTTGACCAAATGACTTGCAATCCCCAATTGCTGATTCTAGATCCTTGTTCTGCACTTTATGCTTTGATCCTTGCTTGATCTGATATGTCACTCTTCAAATCTTTGATACTATATTCTTGATCAACTAGATTATACAATGCTACTCTGCTCTCTCTAAGTCTTTACACCCTTCTATACTTCATTATAATTCACCCATACACTTCTCTCTTGCGCATACATACAATGGGGTTCTGTCCTCCTTTTAAAGATTTTGAAGACTTAGGGTTAGGTATGAATCTACAATCAATATTTAATGTTCATTTCCCACTCAATTCTTGCACTTTTTCTATTGGTTGCCTGCCTTCTCCATTTTTCTTATTGGTTGCATGCTGATTACATAAGTAATGCAAAAAATTTGATCTTATCTTCAAGATCGTTTGAGATTCATTTTATGTCAGCTCAAAAAATGGTTTACATCTAAGTTTGTGAAGATACAAACTCATATGTTGATTTTGTATTACTTGGCACTTACTAGTTGTTGATGCTCGATAAATATAGGAGTCTTGTTTCACTCGACTCCTATAGCAATTATATTTCATTGTACATCTATTCTTTGTTTGACATCTATAGTGACTCAACATCACTTATCACTCGACACTTGAACTTTGCTTAGCACCTAAAGATCACTCGACACCTAAAGTTCACTCGGCACCTATTGAATTATCTGGCTCAACACACACTGTAGCTTGGCTTCTATATTATACTCAACATCATCTTGAGAATTGGTTAAGTGTGTTTACACTAAAATGTCAAAACCAATATGAGACCAAAAATCTCCCCCTTTGACATGAGTGGAAAAACACTTAACTAAACATTATGAATTTGATCTATGTGAGTATACTACACATTATTTTTGGCATATGTATAAGACTTTCAAAAACTTGTTCAAAATTTTATATACCTCAAAATTTTGTAACTCCCCCTAAGCTGATGTACCAATTCTATATCCAAAATTCCATTCCTATAACCAAAGATTCTTATGCTAAATTTTTCTCATTTTGATGTATCTAATACTCTTTGTCTTATCTACCTTATCATTCTTTTGCCTTTGTTTCTATTTACCCTGTTTCTGGTTTGATTGTACTCTACCTTTGTTTCTGCTCCCCATTTCACATCTTGCAATTTTGCATCATTTTGGCTATATCTCTTTATTACTTCCTAAAAAATTGAATTTAAATATCTCCCCCTTTATATATTCTTTATTACTTCCATCAAAGAATGTAATATCTCCCTATTCTTATTTACATCTCCCCCAAAATATTATATCTCCCTCTTTTTGACACCTATGTCAAAGGGTCCTAAGAATGAATAGAATATTTAGCCAAAAATGTATTATTTACCTCCATGATCATCTTTAGAGAAGCATCCCAATTATCTAAAGTAATTTCTAGTGATTTGTGTTGGATGGCTATCTCTATTTTAAGATGTACTAGGCCTTCGAAAGTAGAAAGATTGGGGTCTTTCTTTAGAAAATTTTCTACATAGGTCATTTCCTTGTGGAGTACTTCCAGATGTGGGGTAATGGAAGATTGAATCTATATCAATTTGGCCTTGACATAATGCCTCTTCTACTATCAATACAGCTAACTCTTTCTAGGTGTGAAGTGTAGTTGCAAAATGCTTCTCACTTTGAGTTGGATCTTTGGGTAGCTGTGTGCTAAAAATATTGAGATTTCATTCCAAGGTCAATATTCTTCGGCTAGTTTCTTGTGTGAAGAATGATGAGTTGCACAATTTGAAGTACAATGAGAATATATTCTCAAGTATTATGTTTACTTTCTCAACCTTCTTAGCCAATTCAACTTGTGAAAGTGTTATCTCACTAGATATTTTCTCATTAACTTTCATTTGAAACTTCTTTTTAGACCATTCTAATAATTTAACATTAGTTTCAAGGTCTTCATTTTGTACCTAGTCCACTATATTGGATAACTGCTCCATGATGTGTTGGGTTTCATTAGGTACTAGCAAGTTGAATACATCAAGGAATATGTCTTTGATTTCTACAAGTGCTTCCTTCTATCTATACTCATTTCTAAATATCTCCTACTTCTTCCTTCTCTCAAGTGCCTCTTGCACTTCATTTATCTGAGCTAGGTTCATTATCCTGGAGTCATAACTAGGTATGACTATTTCTCCATAGTTAAGTACCCTTGTAACTTTGGTGGAGCATGAGCTTGGTGTTGATATTTGTAGTGGGACTTCATCAGTGCTCAGATTTTTGGTAGGAGTCCCTAAGGTAGGAAAGTACACCAATGTCTATATTGCCTCCTACTCCTTTGGGGTTTTCTCCTCTTCCTTATGTTCTTCTCTACTACCTTGATCGATAATGATGATTTGAGGAGGTGCACCTTGGCTTTTTTTTGTAGGAACATCTTGTCCTATCTACTCCTTTTCTGGATCCTCAGCAGTTGTTGATGCTATGACTATATGATCAACCTTAGTAGTTGTATCCTATGCTTCTTGCTCTTTTGGTTGATTAGTTGTAGCTATGGGAGGTCATGAAGGTGATTCTTGTGTGTTCACCTTCTCCTTATTGATCTCTACTATAGCCTTCTATAACTCTTCCACACTCACAAAAATAGGATTTGTACACAATTGTGATTGCAATGTAGTTTGGTGAAGGATCTTTTTGAGATCCGTTGTAGTCAGTGGATTGATGTTCTGACCTAAGGTGTCAAGAACATCCTTTAAAATTATTTTTTCTATAGGTGCTATATGTGGAGGACTTGGTGGTGGCAGTTGGGTGTCTTGGACACTCTGTTCTTGCTGTTGCTCTTCATTTGTTGCCTATTCACCTTGTGTCTTCTCCACTATTTCCTCTTCTTTTTCTTTCTCTACCTCTCCATCCTTTTCATTCTCCTCCTCTTATTCATCATTTCTCCCTTCAAAGGGGTCTTCATTCCCTTCCTTTATTGTAGTCAATCCATAAATTATTTTCTACATCTATGTGGACTTTTGCACAACATCTTCAATTTCATTTTGCAAAATTCTAAAGGCTCTATATTTGGGTGCAAATTTGATCCCATGTTTCTTACTAGCCATAGTTATTTGACCTTTAGTTAGGTTTTTAATTACATGAGCCAATGTAGACTCCCTTATTTATTTTTCCATTTTAAGGTAGTCATGCCATTTATTTTCAACTAATGAGCTTAGCTTCTTAGGCATTGAATTGTCAAGTTCAAGTGGGGTGGTCTTGAACTTAGCCATCATAGTGTAGATGGATTCTTCCACTATGTTTTGTTCTTCCTTTGAAAACTTATTGAAATCAATGGTCTTCAAACCAATTAAATCTGCATTGTCTCTAATGTTATTACAAATGTTTTCCAATTTAGACTTGGTAGAATGTCTTACCAATCTAAATTGTTCATCATTAGACTTTGTCCTTTCTTTGTCTGATTCAGGAGGTGCAACATATTTTATTCTCTTCTTTGGTTTTGTAGGCCCTCCTTTCTCTATGGCCTTCTACTTCTCTTATTCCTTTGCCACCTAAGTTGTAGTCCTGGTATCTACCCTTGTGGTTGGTTTGGCTGGGCTTGGCTTTGTTGCCTTTTTCTTCCCCTTGGGCTGTGCAACTAGCTATTTTTCAGCTTTTCTTCTCTTTGTCTTAGCCTTAGGTGCTTACTACTTGGCACCTTCCTCCTCTACCCTTGTTCCTTTTCATCATCCTTGGCTTCTTCACCTTCTTCTTCTTCTACTTCTGCAATGCCCTCACCAAATTTAGTTTTTAACTTCTTTACAAGTTTTTCTTTCTTTTTTAGTGTGGAGGCAATCTTTAACTCCATGTCCACCTTTGACCTGACCATGTCATAGGTTCCAAAATGTGGTGCACTTTTGTCTATTTCTTCTGCTAATAGGGTAGTTATAGCTATTGATGCCTCATCTATATTTATTTCATAGCCAAGAGGTCTTAACCATCTCACTCTTGGTATGGCAACTTGAATTTATGTACATTCAATATCTACAAGAAAGCATACATCATTTACATGTTTCTCTACCAAAGAAACTAGAATTCTTAGCATTTGCTTCATTTTCTTCTTGAAGCCTTCAAAATAACTAGTCATTAGGGTCTCAAAATTAGCTCCCATCTACTCTATGTATTCATTAACTTGATCTATGATTGACCTATTTGCTTTCCACACGACTTTACCAAAAGAAGGAAACTCATTCTGTACATAGAAGAATACATAAATCAAAATAGCACCAAATCTGCAAATGTGCTCCCTTGGTTCTCCTAATTGCTGCTAAATTTTCATTCATTTTTTGTAGTTACAGTTCTGTAAGATCATAAGTATGATCCTTCTTCACCAATTTGTAACCTACATCTACTGCAATGCAAGGCACACTGTTAAGTCTATTGGATTGGTAGAATTTGTGTGCAATAACCCTAACCAAAAAGTCAACAAGAGGGTCTTGAATGGTATCAATTTTCATTCCTCTCTTGTTCCACTTGGAACTAGTATTCTTTTCAATTGCCTCCTTAGAATCACTCCGAAGGGTCTTTGGCTGATCTAGGGTTGGGTACCCTCTCACTCTATGTATAATTCTTTTTGTGATTTTCACTAGACCATCCTCCAACCATAAACTTCCATTATGTATTCTACTAAGCACTAACTTGATCCATTTAGTTTTGAATACTATAGGGAATTCTAGGGCATGCGTGAAACCCTTCTTCTCAACAATCTGATATTCTTCCTTCAACACTCCATTTTCACACTTCTCATAAGCCTCCCTCATTTCCATTTCACCTATGGCTCCAATCTTGTAATTGTAACATCTTTGGACATCTTACACCATAACTACCTTAGGGGGTATGATAGATAGGGCTCCAGCTGGGTCGTGGAAATCAAGTTGTTTCACTTCATTGGATACTAGCTGGACCTCAAATAGTTTCTTCTCCTAATTTTTCCTAGAACTAGAAGCTATTTGTGTAATATAGGGTTTAAACACAAAGAAAATATGAAACTGCATAGCTCAGCACAAACACAAATACCTTGAAATCGACGAAACCATGCTAAAATGCCATTCAAATTTGCTTAAATACTAGATTCTCTACTGTGAGGTCACTTTGCACTCTTTTTAATCTTTTTTCTTCATCCACAATGAAGAAAAATGATTGAAAATGTGATAATATACCCTATTTTCATTGCATTTAATGCTTAGTGTAGTTACAACTGTCCACTCAATTTCTAAAGGATTTTTGCACTACTTGGCTTCCATTAGCTTTTCAACCACTCGGCATCCACAAGAGTATAACCCACTTAGCTTCAACTAAAATTTCTCTTTTCTTACCTTCCTCTACCAACTCAACTCCAACTAATCATTCAGCTTCTACTATTTTTGGCAATTAGCTCGACTTGTACTAGAATTTTACTCAGCTTCTGAGGACAACTTGGCAACACTTGTGAAATCTTGAAATTTTAACTTTGCATCTTTAATCATGTTGATCTCTTCTTTTCAGTACTTACTTGTGTAGGAACTGATGTATTATAAAGCTTTGTAAATTAGTTCCTCATGCATCTTATTTTCTTAGTTTGATGAAGTGTGACCACTTGACCTTTTTGGGGAAGTGATCCCTTCATTTGATGAGCTACTCCCATCTTTCTTCTTCCATGTCTTATTCATTTCTCCTTTGATGTGCTCAACATCTACCTTCTCCTTTCCTTTTTTGTTCTTTGTGTTGGGTGCCTTTGACCTTGTTGGGAAATTCTTGTTGATATTACCAGTCTTCAAGCAACTAAAACATGTGGTTTGACACAACCATCTGCTATAGTTCCCTCTGAAATGTGTTCTTATGCAATTTTCAGGAATGTGTCCATATTCCTGACAGTAATGATAGCTATACTTGGTTTTCTAGTCCCAACTGTAATGATGTCCATGGTTATTTCCTCTTGCTAGCTAATTTTGTGTCCACACAGGCTTTCTGCACTCAAAAGCTCTATGTCCATACTTCTTGCAATTGTAGTAGTGACCTTCAAATCTTGGTGTTCTGATGGTCCTAGTCCTATAGTCATGTGCTTGATGTCCTTGATTTTTGCACTTATGATAGTGACTCACATTCTTAGGTTTGTCATGCTGATGGGTATTCCTACTCCTGCATACATTAGAGGTATGTCCTTTTTTACCATAGAAATGACAAGTAGGTTTAGTGTTCTTACCTTTGTTACTCCTTTCTTCTATAGTCTTGGATGACTCTCCTTGTTTAGTGCTAGTGTATGCTAGTCCTTAAGTATCATTGCTAGCCCTTGGTGATTTTAGTAGCTACTCAAAGTACTTGATGGCCTCATTGAGTTTGTTGAATCTCTCTACAATATCCTTCTCTCTTTTCAGGTCATTTTGTAGTTGTTCATTTTGCATCTTCAGTGTAGAGATCTCAATATCCTTGACATTTAGTTCATGATGTGTATTCATCATTTGACTTAGGGTGTCTAGCTACATATTTGAAATTCTTGCAAGCTTAGTTGACTTTTCTTCCAGTCTATTGGCAAGGTTTCTCTTTTCCTCTTCTAGCATAGCCTTATCTTCAATGGCTCTTTTCTTCTGTTTAGTTACCTCACAAAGCATCATGGCTTGTGATTCTTTTTCAAGCTTGAGTGTTCTGATTTCTTCTACTTGATCTCTATTCTTCTCCATTAGGTCTGCTATTACTGCATCAAACTCTTTGGAATCTCCATTTGTAAACAATTTTGAGGTGTCAATCTTCTTGTATTGTGTATCATTCTCAGCTATGGCAATCTCTCTTCTTCTCTTTAAGGATTTTCTCAGTTCTTCTCTAGCTTCTTCTAAAGCATGTAGACCAAGTTCTATATCAATTGCCTGATTCTCTATTATCTTCCCAAGTTTGTACACTTCCATTTCTAAATCTTTTCTCCAAGTTGTAAGGCTCCTCCTTGTGAGAACTTGGCTCTAATACCAATTGTTGGAATTTAGAAGTGGAAAGATTTACTTCTGAGAGGGGGGTGAATCAGAAGTAACTAACTTTAACCTTTTCAAATCCTTTTAACTAATATCAATCACATGCATCTAATTCATCTAATAAACATAAAAATAGATAACACAAGATTTGCTCACCCAAAAATCTTCCAAAATGAGAAGGTAAAACTAGGGTGGGGATGACACCCACAAAGTATCACTACAGCAATATGTAACTATTTAAGCTTTTAAAGTTTGACCACTTCTAATGGTCTACCTTATGAAAGGCCTATCTTGTTAAAGACTTTACACCCTATTAAAAGTGACCTAATTATAGGATTTAAAAACATCCACTGGGAATGTTACCTTGCTAAAGGATTTACAATCATGTTAAGGATATACAATATGGCTGCTAAACCAAAATAGCTGCTAAGCCAACCTATCAACATAGGATTTTCATTCTCACAATACAATGGTTAGAAAGTATGGTAGAATGTCTTGACCTAATGAATTGTAATCCCCAATTGCTGATACTAGATCCTTGTTCTACACTTTATGCTCTGATCCTTTCTTGATCTAATATGTCACTCTTCAAAACTTTGATACTCTATTCTTGATCAACTAGATTCTGCAATGCTGCTCTGCTCTCTCTAAGTCTTTACACCCTTCTGTACTTTGTTATAATTCACCCATACACTTCTCTCTTGCACATACATACAATGGGGTTTTTTCCTCCTTTTAAAGATTTTGAAGACTTAGGTTAGGTATGAATCTACGATCAATATTTACTCTTTATTTCCCACTCAAATCTTGCACTTTTCGTATTGGTTGTATGCCTTCTCCATTTTTCTTATTAGCTACATGCTAATTATATAGGTAATGCAAAAGATTCAATCTTATGTTCAAGATCCTTTGAGATTCATCCTATGTCAGCTCAAAAATTATTTACATCTAAGTTTATGACGATACAAACTCATGCTAATTCTATGTTACTTGGCACTTACCAGTTGCTCATGCTTAACACATATAGGAATTTTGTTTCACTCGACTCCCATAGCAATTCTATTTCACTCAGCATCTATTCTTTTATTAGCATCTATAGAGACTTGGCATCACTTATCACTTGGCACTTGAACTTTGCTCAGCACCTAAAGAGCACTCGACACCTGAAGTTCACTCAGCACCTTTTGAATTCTCTTGCTCAACACACACTATAGCTCAACTTCTGTATTATACTCTGCATCATCTTGAGAATTGGTTAATTGTGTTGACACTCAAATTTCAAAACCAATCTAAGACCAAAAATATACATTTAGGTAGTCAAACCTAGAGTGGCATGGTTTAAGCCTCTAGATTATGAGGTTAACATTGATGACACTAAAGATATCATAGAGGCTCTGTGTAATGAGCCTATGGATCCTAAAGCTACATATTTCAAAACATTTGATGACGTAAAGGCAAGAATTGAGCTTGAAATAAAGATACCTCAAGTAGTGAATAAAGGAAGGAAAAGAGTAGAGAATATACTAAAAAGAACTAAGTGAGCAAGTTCCCCTCTAATGCTTATCAAGGGAAAAGGTGATGATATAAAAGATGATGATGCAAAGGATGTAGAAGAGGAAGCCAAATCTGAGGAAGAAGAGCCTCTCAAGAAGAAAGGTAACGTTATCATAACAAGACCTATTAATTCATTCCCTACTATATTCACAAGAAGGCCAACCAAGTCCAGGAAGAAATTGAAGTTAGCTAAAGATGAAGTCGAGAAGGTTATTTTCAAGAGATATACACCTACACTTCAATAAAGATTGAAGAAGATGGAAGAAGGTACTGGTATGGCATGTTTCAAGTTTCTCAAGTATGAGACAAGGAATGTAGAAGAGAAAAGGTAGATTCAAGATACCATTATGAACAAATTGGGAAAATGGAAGTATTCTCTAGATGATCTTGCACAGCAAATTCCTAATGAAATTATGCAAGCAATAAAGCCTAGATGGGAAAATGAACAAAAGACTACCAAGGACATCTTTGAACAAACCATGAAGGAACTCATGCCAAATCTTAGTAAGAAGGAGGTAAAGGAATCCTTGAAGTAAAATGAGAAGAAGTTCACTCTCAAGTTAAACACTTGTATGGTACTGCTTAAGGACATTGAATATGTGATAAAGGCAATTACAACTACATGGAAGAACATTTACATGTTGCATCAACCTAGTGACTTTAGTGTACATGTTGATGACAAGGATTATGAATATGAGGAAGAAGATGTAGAAATAAGAGATGATGAGATTGATGATGTCAATCTAGATGATAAGGAGGAAGAATAGGAAGCTACTAGAGTAAACCTTCTAGAAATTCAAAGCATTGAGGAAACTGATGCAAAGAAAATTGTAGTAGTAGTAATAGGCTCATTTCCTCACTCTCTAAGCATAGCATTAGCACAATCTGGCTCATTAATAGCTTCTATGGAGTTGGTTGTGGATACTATTACTATATCAAGCACCCAAGCAATCTCTGAATCTATTCAATTAAAAGTTACATTGACTAAAGTGCCCATCACTTCATCTACCAACCAACAAGGTCGTCCATCATCAAGCTTGATCATGTTGCAACAAGGTATTTATATTATTAGTTTCATTTCAACATTTTTTTCTAGTCCATCAATTTCTACCATTGTTTCTATTCCAAATATATACATAGCTAGTACAATGATAGTTGAGAACTAGTCTCAACCAAGTACTGAAGTATTAGTCAAGGGAAAGCAAATTGTTTCCACCATTCCAAAGGAAAAGGAAAAAGAAGTAGAAGCAATTGATCTATATGAGGATATAGTTATTCCAAATTGGGATATCTCTACCCTCACCCTTGGTCAAATGAATACCATGGGAGAAGTACTGAAGAAGAGAGAAAAGTAGCAGAAGCTCACAGAAGAAAAGAAGAAAGAAAATCAAGTTCTTGAAGACATTAAAAGCATATTTTTTGATGCTCTAAATATTAATGTTGATAGAAAACAACCCATTTTGGACTAGTTAGTAGAAATTATCTATAAATATAATGAAGACTTGAATGGACAGGATAAACTACTACAAAGAGCAGAAAGAAAATTTGAGAATAGAGTGTTAGAACAAGTTGCATAGAGAATTGCAATAGATCAAGTAGAATTAGCTACTATTATTGGTACACTAGAAATATTTGTTAATATTTTTGTTTCATTATTTGTCAAGTGACACATCTATCTTTACAAAGGAGATTAAGGATAAACTATCTAAGATGGATGAAGACATGGAGGGAAGTGCACACCTGCTATCATTTGACCTAAGCCATAGTTCTATACATTATTCAAAGATCAAAATATTATTGAAGGAAGAAGCCAGGATTAGGGCCACACTAGTAGAAATCTAGGACATGATTCTTCCAAACATGGATACATTATAGAAACACATTGTACATGCAAAGACACTAATCCACAACAACAACTTCTCCATAGCTGATCACATGATGGAATTATCAGTAGAAGTTCAAATTGCATTGCATTCAAGCAAGGTACTATAGGAGAATTGAGAAAAGACAATGGTACTTGTTCTAAAGATACGTTTTGATTTATTGTCACATTTTGATATTAACATATAGATATTATATACCTTTGGCATTTTTGTCAAAAAGGGGGAGTAGTAATATGTAAAGAGGGAAAAGATATTTTAAAGGAGAAGAAATATAATATACTTTGTTTGTATGTATATAGGAGAGATATATATATGGGTGAGTAGTATAGTAGTATGGATAAGCAGAAAATACCTTTACAAAACCAATTTTGAAAAAAAAAAAAAAATAGATTATGTTACAAAGCCACAACAGATGAAGTCAAAACTAAGTTGAAAACACTGAATAATGATAAAAGGAAGTTTTGAATTATAATTTTGATTGATCATATTTTTGTTTTGATAAATGTTTTTGTCACTAATGCAAAAGGGGGAGATTATTAACATTAAGGTCAATTTGTCTATCAGTGACTCAACACTTAGTCAATTGGTTACATTGCTATCGAGCTCTATAGCTACTACCAAGCTTATCATTCAATTTTTAGTGTTAACCAAGTGATTCGATTGTTCCCAAGCCAAGTAGAAAAAATACAATGTTTACCAAGTACTTGAGTTAGTTTGCAGTATTTGTCGAGCTACATAGTGTTTATCGAGCTTCATAAACAAGTGTAGTGCAAACTGAGTGTAGCAGAGGCTACCAAAATATTCAGTGGAAGTAAAGAAGATCATAGTGTTAATCGAGCTCTATAGTGTTAACCAAATTCAATAGTTTCTACCAAGCTCACATGGTTAACGAAGTGGATCTAGTGTTGAACAAGTCATACAATGTCAACCAAATGATCCTGTTGCTATAGAGTTTCTTAGAGTTCACCAAGTTAGACAATGTTGACCAAGTTCAAGCTAATTGAAAGTGATTATTACGGACTAAGCTTAGTTCAACTGAGTCCCAAATATTGTTGAACATTGACAGTGTTTATTGTGTATCAAAACATCACCAAGTTTTTCTTTAGAACTCGAGTTAAAACAGTTGGGTCAACTTTTTGAATTATGATGAAATTGGTATTATAGACGACTCTAGTAAGTTATGGTTTGGATTGGTATATATGTAATTCATTATATCATATCCAAATATGGAATGTATAGAGTAAATGATGAGTAGAAGTGTAAATTAAAGAAGGCTACAAGCAATATAAGGGACAATGGAGATTTATCTATAACAATCAGGTGATTATTTATATACAAGGAATCTCAACTACAAAATCAAATTTGGAGATTAGAGATCAACTGCTAGTTCATGCTAATAGGTGCGTTAATCAATTCCTTTAACAAGGTAGACTTAACAGTCTATGCTAAATCTCTCAACTGAGTGCATACTTCATTGTATGTTTATAAATCCATTAACAAGGTGGACCTCACAGTCCTTATTGCTCCTAATAGGGTAGATCACTGGAAGTGGTAAATTATAAGCCTTAATAGGTTAACTTTAAACTATAGTACTAAAACTTGTGGGTATCATCCCCACCCTAGTTTTACTTTCTAATTGGATGATTTTTGGGTTACCATATCTTGTGTCACAAAGTGTTACGAATGTTTATTTGCTTTCATTCTTTCATACATGCAATTAGATCAAAATATTATATGAAGGATTAATTGGTGAAGTAAGATAAAGTTTTATTGGTTCCTGATTCACCCCTCCCCTCTCAATAACTTTGCCTACCTCATATTTCTAGCACACCTTGCATCAAATAAAGTGGGGGGCATGAAAAAAAATTAGAGGAAAGTGAAAGTGATAAAAATAGAAAGAAAAAATAGAAAAAAGGGAGGAAAGCACATTTAATTTACCAAGGTGAATAGGTGGCATAAATATAAAATTAAGAAAATTAGTTATCATTTCATTTATCGAGGTGTCTAGGTGGCATCTTAGAAGTTTGTTGAAAGTTCCTTAAATCGTGCATTTAATATTTGTTTGGATCCACAAAAGAAATGTTATTTTCTAATTGGTCCACATGTTGGTGCTTAGTTGTATTTAGGTGGGAATTTAATATAAGGTAGTTGCATTTACCTTTTATCCCACATTGGTTATGTTTGTAATATCTCGGATGGCAAGTGCCTATTTAAGCAAGGCTTATAAGCATTTGTAATCAAGCTCTCGAGGGTGATATCTTTTTGTGTGGAAGCTTTGAAGGTGTAATATCTTTGTGCTAGAAGCTTGGTGGTGAAAGATCTTAGTGTGTAAGATCTTGAGAGGTGTAATCACCTAAAAATGGTCATCTAGACTATTAGCCCCCTTCTCAGCATTTTGGCTAAATTAATTTAATCATTTACCTAGACCAAATTGCTAATAATCAATTTATTTGATTATAACCTATAGTTTGACTATGCTATCCTAAGTTCATTATTTGATTAAAAGAACATGTCCCCTTTTAATTAAATAAAAGACCCCATTCTTCTAACCCACTTAAAGTGCACACATAAAGTCTTTTTTCTATTTTGCAATTAAAAGAAAAGGCTTTGTGACTTTTGTCTTATATGACAAGTCAACTTATATTCTATTGGTTGATTTGTGTGTGCACATGGATCACTCCTCTTTTCAAATTCCACCGTTGATCATCCACCATCTTCATCTTGATCTCTACTGTCCATACATCTTTAAAAGGGAGAGAGCTTTCCCCCTCAGATCAATCCATCCTCATTTTGAATATTGTTATGCTGCAAGTTTTCTAACAGGTTTCTTTGGAGCTTTGTGGAGAACTTCTATTTCTTGTCTACATTCTCTCATACCATAGCATCTTAGCTTAGCTTTCATTTTTACATGTAGCTTAATCTCACATAGCTTAATAATAGTATTATAACACTCTCATACATGTTTTAGCATAGCTGCATTTTGCATTATCATCCTAGTTTAATTTTCATTTGCATTGCATTCTTGAGGAACTCCTTGGGACATTTGCATTCTTGCATCTTGTCTTTGGAACCTCCCATTGCATGGTTTACTAGCAAGAAGAGTATCTCTAAGGCTCATCTGAGAGCTTTCTTATTTTTGAAATATACTATCTTGCACTCCATGGATAGGGAGCTCTAAGCCGGCATCTAAGCATTCCAACTCATGGAATTGTTTGGATAGAAGGGTTTAGAGTGGGACACAAATCGAGTGTACATTTTTGGCGCCCACCGTGGGGCTTGAATCAAGTTTCTAGCTCCATTTGCTTTTATTTTTCATCTCTAGTTTTTTACAGCAGCATATTGGATCTAATCAAATGCTTTTGTAGAATTATCACTTTGATTTTAAGGCCAACCCATAAGTAAATTGGTTTGAAGGTCAAAAACTTAGTTGGTTTAAAGATTTGATCATATCTTTTAAACCTCTTGAATTTTGGTTTTGAAATTTTTTTTTCAAGTTGGATATATACTCAAAATGTCTCAGTCCAATTTTTAGAGCATTTTGAAATGATTTTCGGGAGTTATGAGTTTTTCTTAATTTTTCATAAAAAGTCTTTTCTGATTGCAAATCAGCGAATTTTTTAAAAAAACTTACATTTTCAGAAATTTTTTTCAATTCTAATGGGGGTTCTTTTTTTATGTTTTGAATTTTGAAGTCGTATTAAAGATCAAAAACTTGATTTGATAAATTTGGTCTATTTTGACAAAATTGATCTCTAGAGCGCAAATGAAGAGATTTTTTAAAATTTTTTGCATTTTTGGAAAGCTCTCTGATTTTTAACAGGGGTCTCTTATTTTCATTTTCATTTTTGGATACAAAATCATAGTAAACAAGTCCAATCTTGTTGACTAGGTCAAAATCAAAGAGTAAAAATGAGAGCATTTGTGATTAACTTGCACTTTCTTTGCATGCACTTGGTTGGAAGATAAATTGGATTTTTGAGGAAACTCACCACTTTTTATTGTAGATTTTTATTTTATTTCATACTAACTTTTGGTGCTAACAAGTTGTGATTATAGGTTGCCATCCTTATCAAAAAAATTGAAACATTGCATAAAAAGAACGCATGTCAAAGCTTCAAATGTACAAGGGCTACTAACGATTGTTTGCAGGGCTGCCCAATGCATAAAAACCTAATTTTTCTTTTTCTTTACTTTTACATGTGCGGCATATACTAGTTGTTTATTTTTAGGCACATTAAAACTTACAATTGGGATCTTTTGGTGATAGGAGAGTATGCTCTTCACCCTTGTGGTGAATCAGAAATCTTGACTTACCATTTGGTTTCAAGAGTAAGAGGCAACTAAATCTTCTTGGCGTGTTTGGGACAAAATGATTGGAATAGGAGAGTATGCTCTTCACCCTTGTGGTGAATCAGAAATCTTGACTTCCAAAAGTTGATCCACTCTTTGTGTAGTTTAGAATCCTTTAGAGGGCCTGCTCTCGGACAACCTGAGAGGAACGACCCAAGTGGGGACAAGCCGATTACCTGGCTCTTCCAACCCACTATAAACTCAAGGCTATCAAAGACACAAAACTTTGGTAGACGTAGTGTTCATCTTCGCCTAGTGTGATTGCTTATGGGATTTTGACCATAGGGAGATCACTAGGCAAGAATGCTTAAGGTACTCTTGTGATCGCAAGATCGGTTACTCATCGCAAGGTGAGGTGTCCCGTAATTGGGAGCAAGAGGAACACTATGAACAGAAGCCCTATCTAAACACCCTAAGTTAGTAACTACCTTTTTTAGCCGCTCAACTTCTTGGTGCAAGGATTGATCCTAGTGGACTACCCGGATCACCCCAAGATTTACACTCACCATATGTGTTCCCTTGGTTATGCTTATGGCATTTCCATGACAAAGCCAATATCTCTTGTGGGAAACCACTTGGTGTGAGGTGAAGGAGCATCAAGCGTGGGCCAAGTTGTTGAGTAATGAACCATGTTCTTTAGGTAGATATTGCTTGATGTGTTCTCGAATGTGCTAGACCTATGGAAATCTTTGGAACATACACATGATGATAGTTATACAACTTTCTTTTAAGACCTCACATATGCTTGTATCATACAAGGTTGCTTTGTCCCTTGCTTGATTGTTTGAAGACTACTCCATGTGTCACTATCTTGCTTGGAAAGAAATTGCTTTTGAACATCAAACTTGCTATGCTATCAATTATTGTCAAACATTGTCAACCAAGTCAAAGCATCATGTCTTAACATTTTTCTTGGGTTGCTTGCTAAGGGGAGTCTCATCATTTGACTTTGATTTGCTATGTCTCTTGTTTTTGAACATACTTAAAGTGGCTCTTTGGTCTTAGCGCTCTTGGTCTTTCTATCTTCATGGTCTATGTCCACTTGCTAGTTATCTTTTTTGCTGAAATGGTTGCCTTGATTTCTTGACTACACTCTTGGGTTGGAGAGTTGTTCACTTGTCACCCCACTTGCTCTATCTGTTTGGCTATTTGGGCATCTTGCCTAGCTATTGACTTGAGTCATTCATGTCGTAAGTTTCTTGGACATATTGTTTGACAATCACTTTAATCTCTCTCTACTATCTTGGCAAGTGAACACTCTACCTCCTATAGTTTCAACATCAAGTTATCATCTAGGCTCTTTTATGCTTGGCTTTGCATCTAAAACTATGGGATCTAAACCTTGTGCTACCAAACTTCAACAAAATCTAGATGATCATGATATCCTCCATGCCACTAAAGAGTTTCAAGATCTATATGTGCAATACAAAGAACTAGAAGAGAAAAATGATCTTTCTTACCTTCATTTCTCTAAGCGCATGACAAAAATGAAGTCTAAACTTGAGAAAAGGTTAGAGGAGAAGATTGCATCATTACATGAATCGTCCTTAAGGTCTTTACATGCATGTGAGTCACCTTCTTTGAGGTCATCCTCTTCTTCTAGGTCTACATGCTCTACTTCAAGACATCAAATGTCTTCATCTTCTAGATCTAAAGACCTCTTTAGAGGACAAGCAAATGATACATCCTTGGAGCATACGTCAAAATTTCATGATAAACCTATCTTTGACCAAGACAATGATGAAGACATGTATGCATGCTATTCACTTGGGAAGCAACCAAAGGACTCTAGACATAATTTTGATAGAACTTTTGCTCCCTTGGAAGATTCTTATGATGACACTTTGCAAAAACTTCTTGGCAATAAGATCATCATGTTACCAAAGTCTAGCTCATATGGAAACCCATTCTTGGATATCTATTGTGCTTATCATCAACATAATGAACATGCTACTTCTGTTTGTATAGAGCTTAAACATAAAATCCAAGATCTTATTGATAATGGAATTATTGGAACCTCTAATGATTCATGCGATGAGGATACTTTTCTTGAGCAAGATTACATTAATGAACATATGTCTAGTAGTGGCTCCATTACATCTTCCACTTCTTCCAACACTCGTGCATCTCCCAACACTTCAAATCTTTCCAACATGCCTCCATCAAATAAAGAACCTAATGCTTTCCACATAGACTACATGTATCCTCAAGGGCTACCTCTAAAAGAAACTCAAGCTAACCTTCACTTGGCTGCAAAACTTTTCCATGCTACTAATCCTAAACATCCTCAACCTTCATGCACTACTATGCCTAATCCAAGCACTACTCCATTCACTCTTCATTCTCCCTTCTCCTTAGAAGTGGCTCCATGTCAAGAGGACTCTAAAAAAGAAAAAGCTATAAATGTCAAGAAAGATCAAGATCAAGCACCCGTTCATCTCTTTCAAAAATTTTCCCCTCCATATCCTATATCTTGTCCACCCCCCAAGTATGATGAAGATACCACTTCCATTATCTCCCTTGAGCTTACTGAAAATTATGAGAAAAGTTCTCTTCATATGCTATCCAAGGCTACTTGTCAAGATCAAAGCATCCCCTCATGTTCTACTTCTCCACATCCACTTCAAAATTGTGCTCAAGCTTCAAGTGCTTCTATTAAAAATGTTGTTCCTATCAAAGGTACTCATGAGTCTATTGATGGCTTTGACCATGTTGCTCATTCTAAAGATGTTGATATCCCTTCCCACTATCCCTTTGCATCTTCTAAATCTATCCTTGGTCCTTATCCATCTAAGCTAAAGCATTCAAACCTTCCATCCATATTGGAGCCTTATGTTCCTCCATCTCCTACATTCACTCCTAGCTCATTCCCTAGCTCTCCTATAGTACCTCAAGATCAACAAAGACACTCATCCTTGATGACTTTTCACCCATCTATCCATCTAAACCAGTCATATCAGCCTTATTCATCCACAAATCCCAAGTCCTTTGGAAGTGACAATAAACATAAGAATCCATTGAAAAAGAAAGATCACTATGTCCCATCTAATCGACATGTGAATGCTAAGAAGGAAAATGCACAAAAGAGACTACAAAGGTCCACTATTAAGAGAGCTAAATCAAAGAAAATGTGGGTTCCTAAATCCATCATTGAAGAAATGCACTCTCAAGCACCCAAAGAACGAGGAAAATCTAAAGCTATGTGGATTCCCAAGTCTCTTTTAAAAGAATTGAATATTGAAAATACTTCAAAGTTGACATTCAAGCTTCCAAAGGCTTCTATTCCATCTTCTTCCAAAAATCTTCCTAAAAATATTCCAAAGCCTTCCACTCCACTTTTTTCCAAATCTCTTCTACCACCTCATACATCTAAACCTCAAGCTACTTCATCCATGATTCCTCCATTGTTCCAATACCCTTCAAGGTGTGTGTCAATGTTGATCTTGTCCAATATTTCAGCTACCCTCATGAAATCCTCTAAAGCTTACACCTCCTTTCTATACATGAACTCTTATCCTCCATATATTCTTCCTACTACCATTTCCCTTTCATCACCCTATCAACATCTTTGAGCATACCTTTCTATGGTCTTGGCTTATCATGGCTTATCTTTCCTATAGGAGCACTATCTAAATTCAAAAAGCTTGAGCTCTTTCTAAAAAATCAAAAAAATTCAAAAATACAAAAAGTTGAAAAAAGCCTTTAAAAAAAATAAAAAAATCTGTCAAGTGGTGAAAACCTGGAAACAGGCGCTACTTGAAATCCTTGCACCTATGTCTATCAGTCCCAATCATCCACTTCGCTACACATTTCCTGGCTTGGAATTGTTTCTTGTCCTCATCTCGAGGGCATAGCTACTTAGCCTATTGAGGTATTCTTGTGCATTAGGGTTTCTTTGACAACTCACAAAATAGTGTTTCTCAACACTTCCCCCACTTTGACATCAAGTGTTTTTCAACACTTTATAGATAGTTTACCTACGGTCTCCGATGTCGCGATATCTCACTATCAGAATCAAGTCTGGAAGAAATGGCCAAGTGACTTACACACACGCACTTTAACACTTAAATGACTGAGCTATGCTGACATTTATCTACTTTGTGTGCTGTCTATGATGATTTCTTTGCCATGTATTCCCTCCCTAATAGTCTTTCAAGGATGTCATTGACTATAAGACTGGGGGCATGGGACATATTTTCTTGATTTCTGCTTGTGGGTATACTTGTGTTTGTCTATAGTGTTGTAAGCATTCATGCTTGTCCTATTCAACACTTTGACTTATAAATGTATCATCCTTGATTGTTTTGCAAGACCACACTCAGGGTTTATCCTGGCGCTTATGCCTTGATACAGGTGTAATCTTGCTAAATTAAACTTAGGGAATCTAATCGTGTAGTTATCTTGACTTACATGTCTCTGATGCTTAGATTGGATTTCCACATACCTATCTAATATTGATCATATTCATATCCTCATAGTTATACTAGTGATGGTTGTATGATCTCATGATGTCCCTAATAAATGCTCAATGATGAAATTAAGAGTCTAAATGTTATGCACTTCTTGCTGGTAAACCACTTTTCATGTTAGCTTGCATTTTAGGTTCATTTTCTAGCTTAGTCTTGCATTCTTGCATATGGGGAGAGCTCTCTCTTCATCTTTTTGTGGACATATCAGCTAACTTCTTTCATATATTTCTTTACTTTCTTCTTGTTCATGTCTTTTCACCTTCTTAATCTTTCGCTTCATCTCTTTTCTATCTTATCATCACATTATATAAAGTTTTGACCTCTTAAATAATTTCAACATCCTAGATTCATTTTCGGGATCGAAATCCAAATTCGAGTTCATCTTGATGGTCAAAATTGTCTTTTAAAATTCTACTTTCTTTTGAGCAGTTAGCTGACCTTTTGAGGTCTAATCTCTGAATCATCACTGGGGCATCTTCATTTCTTCATGTCTTCATCATTTCCATACTTCATATCTACTTAAATTCACTATTTCATGTCTAAAATCACCTTTCTACTCATTTCGACCTTATTTTTATGCTATATCCTTCAAGGTCAACTCTAGTCAAACTGGGGCATTTTATCAATTTTTTTATATAGTCATTCTTGGGTTCTAATCATCTATCTATCATCTTGGACATTGCTATATTCTAATTTTCTCATTTCTAGCCAGTTTTTGCATCCCCTTACCTCATTTCAATTTCGATCCCGAGGGGGCATAAATACTCTATCACTGCTTAGGAGCATTTGTTTGATCTTCTCACTTGCTCTCACTCTATCTTCTTTTCTAAGTGTTAGTATTCTTCTTTAATTCTAACATCATCTCTTCCTAGTGTTCAGTACTACTGCTATCAGGCTGTGCATTTAGGACTTGCTATCTATTTCTGCATTTCACTCTTCGAAATTAGACATCTATATCTATCATCGCCTACTTGGCTTCGATTTTCTTTGACATAATGTGTTCCCAGATCGATCACGCATTAGTCAAAGAGGGGCAAATGTAATCACCTAAAAATGGTCATCTAGACTATTAGCCCCCTTCTCAGCATTTTGGCTAAATTAATTTAATCATTTACCTAGACCAAATTGCTAATAATCAATTTATTTGATTATAACCTATAGTTTGACTATGCTATCCTAAGTTCATTATTTGATTAAAAGAACATGTCCCCTTTTAATTAAATAAAAGACCCCATTCTTCTAACCCACTTAAAGTGCACACATAAAGTCTTTTTTCTATTTTGCAATTAAAAGAAAAGGCTTTGTGACTTTTGTCTTATATGACAAGTCAACTTATATTCTATTGGTTGATTTGTGTGTGCACATGGATCACTCCTCTTTTCAAATTCCACCGTTGATCATCCACCATCTTCATCTTGATCTCTACCGTCCATACATCTTTAAAAGGGAGAGAGCTTTCCCCCTCAGATCAATCCATCCTCATTTTGAATATTGTTATGCTGCAGGTTTTCTAACAGGTTTCTTTGGAGCTCTGTGGAGAACTTCTATTTCTTGTCTACATTCTCTCATACCATAGCATCTTAGCTTAGCTTTCATTTTTACATGTAGCTTAATCTCACATAGCTTAATAATAGTATTGTAACACTCTCATACATGTTTTAGCATAGCTGCATTTTGCATTATCATCCTAGTTTAATTTTCATTTGCATTGCGTTCTTGAGGAACTCCTTGGGACATTTGCATTCTTGCATCTTGTCTTTGGAACCTCCCATTGCATGGTTTACTAGCAAGAAGAGTATCTCTAAGGCTCATCTGAGAGCTTTCTTATTCTTGAAATATACTCTCTTGCACTCCATGGATAGGGAGCTCTAAGCTGGCATCTAAGCATTCCAACTCATGGAATTGTTTGGATAGAAGGGTTTAGAGTGGGACACAAATCGAGTGTACAAGAGGAAGTCTCTTCTTAGTGAAGCTCTTCTTTATGGAAGTTATCTTGGTGAAGCTCTTGGTTTGAAGACTCTTGTTATTGAAGTTATTAGTTTGTGAAGATCTTGGTGTGCAATTTTTTTGGAAGCTCTTATTTAGTAGGCTTTCATATAGGAAGCTCTCTCATATTGTAAAAATTTGGAGTTCTCTCATTTGGAGAATATTGTAAGGATTTTCAAGTATAATAAAAGCATGCTTTGTGAAGTATTTTGTCTTCTCTTTGGGGGGTGTGGGGTGAATTAGTGTTCAAAAATTTTATCCATCAAAACATTCTCCATACATCCATCTCAACATTTAACAAGTAAATTGGAAATACCATGTAAAGCATATACATCTAAATTATAAAAACAAGCAAGCATTCACACATATGTGACACAAGATATGATTACCTAGAAACCCTCCAATTAGAAGGTAAAACTGGGATGGGGTTGACACCTACAAATCCTCACTACTGTAGTAATAAAGTGTATCCAATGAAGGTTACAATGTTTTATCATGAAACATGATCTACGTTGTGAAAGGCTTGCCTTTTTAAACGCTTACAAAGCCTATTAGGTCTTACCCTATTAAATGATTTCAACACCTTGTTAAAATTGTGCCTGATTAAAGGACTTCAACTCATAATTAAGCAAGCACCTTGTTAGAGGATTTCAATATAGTCTATTAGGACTACTCTATTAAGAGATTAAATTGATTCACTTGTTAGAATGTCTCAACAATGATCCTATGATTAGCACTCTGTTGCTTGATGTTAGATCACCTCTATACTGATGTGTACTTGATCCTTCTTGATCAAATGTCTCTTTGTTGTTCACTATTTCCTTCCTCTATTCTCCTTTAACTAACTCTGCAATGTAATTCAAATCATAATACCTTGGTCATCATGAACGTCATGTTTGTGCATGAAAACTCTCCTTCTCTCTCTGGTCATTCATAAAAAGTTTAGAGTTTTTCCTCCTTAAGAAGACCTAGGTAACTTAAGATTAGGTATGAATCAATGGCTTTGATCCACCCATATTGTTGCTTAAACCTTCCCTTTATTTGATTGGATTCATGTAATACATAGGGATTCACATATAAGATTCATCCCTATCAACAAAAGATCATAATTCAATCCTTAAGTCCACTCAAAAATGGTTTACATAGTAGTTTGTGCCAATACGTTAACTATGTTGAAATTGTGTTACTTGGCATCTGAAATCCCTGGTGCTTGGCACTAACTATGACTTTAATGCTATCACTCAAAAACTAAATGACTTGTCATTTACTTCTTTCTTTCCACTTGAATCACTCGACACATATTATCTACTTGACACTTGAGTGACTTGCTAGATGAGTGACTCAACACTCGCTATTTACTTGGCATGCTCTAACTTATATGTTGTGCTCAGCATATGTTACTTGTTCAACATGAAATAAGTAAATGACTTAAGTGTATAGACACTCACTTGTCAAAACCAATTTGAGATTAACAATCTCCCCCTTTGACATGAGTGTCAAAAACACTTGGTCATACATTAATAATCTTATTCTTAAAAGCACAACATAGATGTCTATTTGGCCTCTATACAAAATTTTGCAACATCACTTATACCTCAAAACTGTATAACTCCCCCTGAGTTGTTTATTCTGATCTATACTATACTCTTTATCAAATTATTTCTCATGTTGAGTAGATTTACATCAACTAATACTCCTATCTAAACTAATTTTTGCATTTTTTTGTTCTCTTACTCCTTTGTTTCTTACTCCCCCTTGGGTATAGATATCTCTTTATTCTGCTTGCTTTCTCCCTCATTTCTCTTACTCCCCCTTTTTGACACTGATGTTAATAGGTTATACACCTATAGTGTATTTGTCCAAAAATGATTTATGGACCTCAAGTATAATTTTAAGAGCAGCATCCCAATTATAACAAGCTACCTCCAAAGACTTAATTTTGATGGCCAACTTAGAAGCAAGGTGAACTAAGTCATCTAATATAGAAATATTGGAATCTTTCTTCATTATTGTTTCTACATATCCTAGCTCCTTGTGTAAAATCTCCACATGAGGAGTCAATGTTGACTGGATGCTAATTAGGTTAGCCCCGATGTTGACTTCATTAGCTTGTAATGATGCTAGCTGACTCTAGGATTGTAAGAGGTTCCTAAAGTGTTTCTTACTTTGAGTTGGAGACTTGGGCAATGTTGCACCAGATGACTGCATTTGGCTATCCAAACTTAGGATGTGATTCTTACCTCTTGTGAGAAGAGTGTAGGATTACACAGTTTGGTGTACAAAGAGAAAATGTTCTCTAGTACCTTCTTCACACTCTCCATCTTGGTTGCTAGCTCAACCTATGTTAGTGAAATACCACTAGATATCTTCTCATTTACCTTGTTTTGAAACTTCTTTTCAAACCATTCTAATAGTTTGATATTAGTATCCAAGTCTGTGTCACTAACTCTTTCCACTATATTGGTTAATTGTTCAATTGGGCAAATTAAATCCATCTAAGAGAATCTATTTGATGTTAATCAAAGCTTTATTTTTCCTATGCTTCCTTCTAAGTAGTTCTTGATGTTTCTTCTTTGCTAGGGCCTCTTGTAATATATCCATCTACTCAATTTTGATTGCTACCAAATCAAATTTAGGCAATACAATCTCTTCATCTAGGCTAATATCTCCATAAGTAATTACTTCTTCTACCTTAGATGAGCTAGGACTCAACACTAAAAATTGTAATGGAGTTTCCTCTATGCTTGGCCTCTGAAGAGCTTGACTAGAAGGAGTACCAAATTCTACTAATGTCACCAATGCTTGGATTCCTAGTAGCTCCTTCAGCTTGGGTGTCAAACTTGTCCTTTTCTACCTATATGGTTTTAGTGGCACCTTGATCTTGTGTTGGAGGTGGAGGTGTATCTACCTAAACTATTTGGCTTTATGTCCCATCCTTTTCTAGTTTTTCCACCTTGTCTTCTCTAACTATCTCAACCCTTTATTTTTCAATTTCTTATATTTTTAGTTCCTCCCCTGTAGTTATAGCCATTGTCTTTTGAATTTCATCTACACTCACCAATATAGGGTTGTCAAATAATTTGGCCTAGAGAGTGGACTGGATAAGTATCCTTTTCAAATCTTCCCCTGCAAGGGGATTGATGTTCTGAGTAGTAGTATTAGAAACATCCTTTATTATGATAGTTTTGGTGTTTACACTCGTCACCTATGGAGGGCTGGCACTTGGCATTTATGTATTTTGTACACTTTGTTCTATTTGTTACTCTTCCTCAGCTGGTTCTTGGTTATCAATATTTATATTAATGTCTCCCTCAATTGTTCCTTGTTCATTATCATCTTCTTAATATTCTCCTACCTCAATAGGTGTTCGATCATCTTCTTTTGATGTTGGCATTCCATATAGTAACTTCCACATTTGTTTGGACTTTTGTACAACATCATCTAAGTTGTTTTTTATCATGTTGAATGCCTTATATTTTGGCACAAATCTTACAGCATATTCTTAATGGCTTTAGACATTTCAGCCTTACTAAGTTCTGGCATAACTTGAGTGAGGGATGTCTCCCTAATTTTTCTTTCAGTGTTTAAACAATAATGCCATTTTTTCTCAACTCAATCATATAAACTTTTAGGTATGGAGTTGGCAAGTTCTAGAGGAGTCTTTTTAAATATCGCCATCATGGTATATACTGCCTCTTCTACTTGGTTCTTCTCAATCTTTCCAAAATTATCAAACTCAATGTGAGAGAAATCTAATAAATCAGCATTGTTTCTAACATTCTCACATAAATTGTTTAGATCTAAGGAGGGACCGTAACTCACCACTTGGAATTGGTTTTTTTCATCTAATTTAGTCATCTCCTCATTAGACTCAACTTGGTAAACATACTTCCTCCTTGGTCTCTTCTATGCTCCAGCTTCCTCCTCTTTAGGTTTGGCTACTTCTTTAGCCTTTTGTGTAGTGACTCGTGTACTAGCCCTTGTGATAGGTGTTGTAAGTTTGGGCTGATTAGGTTTTGCAACCTTCTTTGGTTTGCTCACTACTTGAACCTTTTCCTTTCTTTTCTTCTTATTAGTAATTATAGGTTCTTTACTATCTTCTTCTTCCTCAGCACCTTCTGCAGTTTCTACTTCCTCATCTTGCTGATCTTCTCCCTGACCTTGTGTTAGTGCCAATGGTTCTTGAGCCTATGTGTCTTCTTCTTCTTCATTATCTTCTTCTTCTTCTTCTTCCTTGGCTCCATCACCAAATTTTTCTTTCAATTTATTCACCAATTTGTTCTTCTTCCTCATCATCGAAGCAGTCTTCAATTATATAGTGATCTTTGATTTGACCAATTCATAATTACCAAATGTTTTGGCTTCCTTATCCACTTCTTCTGAAAGTAATGTTATGATTGTTGTAGAGGCCTCATCAACATTGATTTCATAACCTAATGGTCTTAGCCATCTCATCCTAGGAATTACTTCTTGTACATAAGTGAAATTAGTATCAACTAGGAAGAAAACATCATCAAAATGTTCCTATAATAGTGAGACTAGTATCCTTAATCTCTTCTTCATTGATTGCTTAAAATATTCAAAATAACTAGTCATCACTGACTCAAAGTTATCACCTAATTTCTCAATAAATTCTCCTATTTAAACTACAATTGATCTATTTACCTTCCATGCAACCTTACCAAATGTAGGAAATGTATTCTGCACATAAAAGAAAATACATACTAGTATAGATCCAAATTTACACTATACACTCTTGATTTTCCTTATGGCTCCCAAATTCTCAAATAATTGTTGCAACTACAACTTGACAAGATCATAAGTATGATCCTTCTTCACAATTTTGCAGCCCATATCCATTGTAATGCAAGGTACAATATTTAATCTTCTAGACTAATAAAACTTGTGTGTTATTACCCTCACTACAAAAGCTATCAAGGGATCTGTTGATAGTATCAATGGCCACTCTCCTTTTATTCCATATAGCCCATATGTTCTTTTCAATAATTTCCTTTGATTCACGTCTCATGGTCTTTGGCTAATCTAGGGTTTAGTACCTAGTTACCCTATGATTGATATTCTTTGTGATTTTTACTAGCCCATTTTCTAACCATACAGGTATCATTTATTCTTCTTAAAACAATCTTAATCCACTATATTTTGAAGATGTTGTGGAAATCTAGGCTACGAGTTAACCCTTTCTTCTCAAAAATCTTGAATTTTTCCTTCAATGCTACATTTTTGAATAGTTTCTCATATACTTATCTTATTTCCATGTCTCCTATGCTTCCAATCTTGCATGTGTAACAATTCCTAACATCTTGAATCATCAAGACTTGCGGTGGTATCGTAGACAATACACCAGAGGGATTGTGCTTATAAGCTATATCTAGGATAGCCTTGAAAATAGTTTTTTTGATTTCTTTGCTAATAAATTGAATATTTAAAACCTCTTTTTCCTCTACACCTTTAGCTTTAGAAGAACTAGATTCCATTTCATATATCTAAGTTTTGTGAAATTTGAAACTGCATAGCTCGGCACATGTTAAATACCTTATAAATCCTATTGAAATGATGTCTAATAGCCATTTAAATCTCCTGCAAATAATTAGATCAAATTCTCCAAATCACCTTTAGCTCTTTTTGTTCTTTTTCAAATTCAAATGATGTTAAATGAGCAGAAATCGATCAAACACCCCTTAAAATACTACATTTAATGCTAAGTGCTTACATAACTGTAAGCTTAGTTTCAATTGAATTTTTGGTTCACTTGGCATCCATGTGTTTTTCCATATGCTCAGCAACCACTATGATCTCGGCCTCAACTAACAAATTTTCTAGCTTGGCATCCACTAGCATTTTACTCAGCAACCATATGAAACTTTTCATGCTTGGTAGTGACATGAAAATTAACAAAACTTAAAGATTTATTCTTGATTCCTAATGACACTTTCCATCTTTATTCATACATTTGTAATATTTTTAAAACTAAATCCTTGGAACTGATGTATGTTATATCTTTAAATATCAGTCCCACATACCTCTTGATTTCTTAATTTGATGAGGTGTGATCACTTGATCCATTGGGTGAAGTGATCCCATCTACACTTGATGTGTTGCAATCCTCCTTTCTCTTCCATGTCTTGTTCATCTCATCTCTAACATTCTCAATAACTATCTTTCCTTTACCTTTGTAGAACTCATAACTTGGTTCCTTTGACCTTGTTGGACAATATCTGCTTATGTGGCTGATCTTCAAATAGCTAAAACATGTGGTTTGACTTAACCACCTTTTGTAATCACTTCTGAAGTGTGATATAATATAGTTCTCAGGAACATGTCCATACTCTTAATAGTAGTGACAACTATACCTTCTATTATAATCCCAAATATAAGAGTTTTCATTGTTCTTTACCTTTGTCTTCTTGTTTGATGACTAGTTTGGTTTGGATCTACATTCAAAAGCTCTATGTCCATACTTTTGATAGTTATAACAGTATCCTTCAAATCTTTCAGTCTGCATGGTCTTGGTTCTACAGTCATGTGTCTAATGACCTTGTTTGTTGCACTTGTGGTAGTGACCCATGTTCTTCTACTTAACATTCTAACTTAGAGTCTTGCTCCTACAAACATTAGTAGTATGTCCTTTCTTACCACAATTATGACAAGTAGGTTTGGACTTATTACCTTTGTTACTTCTTTCTTCAACACTTTTCAAGGATTTTTCTTCGTCAGTACAAGTGTATCCTAGTCTAGATGTATCATTGTTAGATATAGGGGATCTCATCAATTGTTTGAAGTACTGTATGGATTCACTAGGTTTATTGAAGCTTTTAGAAAACTCCTTTTCCCTTTTTAGATCATTGCCTAGCTATTCATTCTGTAACTTCAGTATTTTGATCTCAATGTCTTTACTATTTATTTCATGATTAGTAATCATGACTTGATTCATTTTTTCCAATTGCATTCAAGTAATCCTAGTTACCTCTGATGATCTCTCTTCTAGTCTATTGGTCAAACTCTTTTGTCATCTTCAATCATGACTTTGTCTACTATAGCTTTCTTTTTCTGTTTGGTCACCTCACATAGTAATATGGCATGTGATTCTTGCTCTATCTTAGATTTATGATCTATTTAGCTAGGGTTAGATTCTTTTCCATTAGATCTACAACTACTGCATCAAATTCATTGGAGTCTCCATTTGCAAATAGCTTAGTAGTATCCATCTCTTGGTATTATGTGTCATTCTCCTCAATAACAATTTTATTCCTTCTTCTTAATGATTTCTTTAGATCTTCTCTTGCTTCAGTTAACTAATGTAGAATGAGTTGTATTTCAATCTCTTGGTTCTCAATAGCTTTTCCCAACTTGTAGACTTCCATTTTCAAGATCTTTCTTCAAAGTTGCAAAGCTTCACTTTTACAGAACTTAGCTCTAATACCAATTGTTGAAATTAAAATAGGAAAGGTAAACTTTGAGGGGGGGTGGAATCAGTACTTAAAACTTTTACCCATAAAGACATTCACTATACATCCATCTCATTATTTAACAAGTAAACATAAATACCATGCAAAGTATATACATCTAAAGCATGTAAACAAGTAAGCATTCACAGATATATGACACAAGATATGATTACCTAGAAACCCTCTAATAAGAAGGTAAAACTAGGGTGGGGATGACACCCAAAAATCTTCAAGACTATAGTAATAAACTGTATCTAATGAAGGTTACAATGTTTGATCATGAAACATGATCTACCCTATAAAAGGTCTTCCTTATTAAAAGCTTACAAAGACTGTTAGGTCTTATCTTGTTAAAGGATTTCAACACCTTGTTAGAAGTGTGTCTGATTAAAGGACTTCAACTCACAACTAAGGACCTTGTTAGAGGATTTGAATAAAACTTGTTAGGACTACTCCATTAAGAGATCTAACTAATTCACCTGTTAGAATGTCTTAGCAATAATCCTGTGATTAGCACTCTATTGCTTGATGTCAGATTACCTCTATACTAATGTCTAGTTGATTCTTTTTTATTAGATGTCTCTCTATTATTCACTATTTCCTTCTTATATTCTCCTTTAATTGATTCTATAATGTAATTCAGATCATCATACCTTGGTCACCATGAATGTCCTATTTGCACATACAAACTCTCCTTCTCTCTCTTTCTGATCATTCATAAAAAGTTTAGGGTTTTTCCTCCTTAAGTAGATCTAGGTGACTTAGGATTAGGTATGAATCAGTGGTTGTGATTCACCCATATTGCCACCTAAGCCATCCCTTTATCTAATTAGATGCATGTAATACTTAGGGATTCCCATATAAGACTCATCCTTATCAAAAAAAGATCATAATTTAATCCTTAAGTAGCTCAAAAATGATTTACATAGTAGTTTGTGCCAAAACAAACAACTATGTCAAAACTATCACTCGACATTTGAAGTCCCTGGTGCTCAGCACTAACTATGACTTCAATGTTGTCACTTGACAACTGAATGACTTGGCATGCACTGCTTGCTCATCACTTGAATCACTTGGCACATACTATCTGCTCATCACTTGAGTGACTCAACATATGAGTTACTTGGCACTCACTATTTACTTGGCATGCTCTAACTTATATGTTGTTCTTAGCATATGTTACTTATTTGGCATGAACTAAGTAAATGACTTAAGTGTATAGACACTCACTTGTCAAAACCAATTTGAGATTAATACATAATAGGTAAAATAAACTATAAGTGACATGTAACACTTAAACATATATTTTATAAATATAACACCAGTTATATCTCTTAAAAACTCAATAAGGGTAAAAATAATGGTGTGAGAATGATGCTCACAAATTGTTTACACTTTTGGAATATGCTATGTGCTTGTCTAGTTAATGATTACAATAACATTGTTAGTTGCTACCCAATTAAAGGATTTTCCTCAAGATTTGTCAAATTATTTACTTGACTCGTAGTAACTGTGCTAGAGGATATTAAACACTCTTTTCAGAATGTCACCTAGTTAGAGGATTTTACAATGGGACCTATTAGGATGCACCCAATTAAGGGATTTTTCTACTAGTTAGAGAATAATAGATAATAAATGATCTATAATTTGTACTACCTCTACTAGATCAGATCTAGTTAAGTTTTGTAACTCAATAATAAATCATACTTTTTCCTTTGGCTTGATTACACTAATCAAAATACAATCCAAGAAGATGCAGGAGATGTTGGCACAAGAAAAAATGGGAAAATACCAAACTCTATTTTTTCAATATTTTTTATGTTTTAGTATTTTAAATTTTTGGAGACCTTTAAAGCATTTCTAGGCCTTGAAAGCTTCCAAGAGTCAAGTTTCTTGAAATTTAAAGATAGATAATTTGATTATCTTTCCAAAGGTGTAAATGACTTGCATTTTTTAGCTATGTGTATAAAGTTATACCTTCTATTGGAAATATAAGAGGAGTAACTATGAGGGGAGGGGTGAATTAGTTACTACTAAAATAAATCCTAGATCCTTTAGATGTCAAATAAAATTCAGACTGAATAATTGGTTACTGTTGATGTTCGGTAAGCATTGCAAATTGTTGTAACTTGGTAAATATAGAGTGTAAATTACTTTAGCAGATCTAAAGATGTTATTAGTAATTACTTGCAAGCATGAAAGAATTAGCATGAACACATATGACACCAAGATTTAATGTGGAAACCCTGTTTGGGAAAAACCACCAAATGTAACTAGTTATTGTTTTCCACTCTTCTAAAGTGAGCCCATTAGGAGCCAACACTATTAAAGGTCACAAAACACATTGTTAGGTGTGACCCTATTAAATGATTTAATCACCCTATTAGGAGTGGCCTTGCGAAAGGTCTTGAAACAAAAATGGAATTGTCACCTTGTTAGAGGAATTACAAATGGCTATTAAACCAACTCTGTTAAGAGATTTTAGATCACTACTACAATGGTTAGAGAGTAACAATGAAATGACCAGATTGTGATGCAACTAAATTGCTGATTACAGTTCTCTATTTTGGTTCATACTTGATCCTTCTTGATCGAATAACACTTTTCTACTCCACAAGGATATCTATTTTTCCTTCAAGTTCACTTCCTCTCTTCTTATCTCTTTTAGTCAACTTATTCAACTTGCATCTCACACAATTTGAAATCACAACTTGACCTTTTACGTATACCTTCTAGATTGTCAAGTCAGCTCAAATACAAATTAGAATAACCAATATTCATCACCTCAATCAACTAGAAATAATAGGTAAGATAATTAAGCTTTATATGCCAAAATAAGAAAATCCTTTAATAGTCGACCCAACTTGGTAGAAATAGATTTTGAAGTGATTTCATGTGTTAACCAATAGAAGCTTGATTAATACTAACTCTATTCAACTTTCTCTTTGTTAATCAAGTGAGCTTAGTTAACACTCTTCTTTGTGTAACTTCCTTTGATGTCCGAGTGAGCTTAGTAGATACTACCTTGTGTACAGAGTAAACTCAAGAATGCTCGATAGACTAGGAACACTATCTTCACTGACCAAGTGAGCTTGGCATGCACTGACTATCAACTGATATGTCATTCATGTAACATCAAAGACAACACACAATTAATCAATTGTTTCCAACAATCTCCCTCTTTGGCATTAATGGAAACACAACATGTCATAGCACAATGAAATTTTGAGAACAAGACTCCCTCTGATAGAAAGTTTCTCCCTCTTTGATTTTTGTATAGAAAACTTCTCCTATAGTATTCTCCCTTTATGAGGGAATTTCTTAACTTCTCCTTCTAAAAAATTTCAGAAAGATATGATAGTAAACTTCTCCCTCTTTGACAACACATGTCAAAGACAATTCTGATTAGTATCAATGTACCTTGAGTATATATTCATCTGCAATATGTCCTTGTCAATACTACATCAACTAATTGATCTTCAACTTGGTTCCTATTGATGCATCACTAAACTTTATTTAGTGAGCTTCAGATAGGAGAATGACCCCTAGCTTACCTCTTAGATACAAACATGCATGGTTAGGTAATGGCTTGGTGAAAATATCTACAATTTGTTCTTTTGTATACACATATCCCAATATGATTTATTTGTCTTGTAATAATTCCCTTACAAAGTGATATTTTATAGCAATGTGCTTTGTTTTGGAATGCATCACTAGATTCTTTGATATGTTGATTGCACTGGTGTTATCACAATATATGACTATTGGCTCTTTGATTTCAACCTTCATTCCTTCCAAAAACTATTTGAACCAAACAATGTTAGAGCAATTCATTGCTATTGCTACATATTTTTCTTCTGCTATGGATTGAGATGTGCAATTTTGCTTTGTACTTGTCCAAGATACCAGCCTTTTACCAAGAAAAAATTCTCCACCACTAGTGTTTTTTCTGTCATCAAGATTTCCTACCCAATTAGCATCAGTAAATACTTTTAGGTCAAGGTTGCCTCTAAGTTTGTACCATAAGCCGTAGTCTTCAGTACCTTTCAGATATCTCAAGATTCTTTTTTATTGCCATCATGTGGTTTTCTCTAGGTTTAGCTGAGAATCTTGCCACTATCCCAACTACTAAGGCAATATTAGGCCTTATATCTACCACATACTATAATTTCCCAATCATTGATTTGTATAAGGTTTTATCTACTTCTTTGGAGTCATCATCTTTGGTAAGCTTAAGCCTAGTACACATGGGGGTTCCAATTGGTTTTGAATCCTCCATTCCAAATTTCTTGAGTATCTCTTTGATATACTTAGATTGAGTGATATAGTTACCATTTCTATTCTATTGTATCTACAATCCAAAAAAGAATTTTATTTCACCAAACATGGACATCTCAAATTCTTTAATCATTTTTTTTGAAAATGCTTTGCATAAGTCATCATTTCCTGTGAATAGAGTATCATCCACAAATATTTTACCAACACAATCTTCTTATCTGGTCCTTCCTTGATATATATAGGCTACTGTTATCATTTGTTCTTTGAAAACTAATTTGTATCAAATAGTTATGTAGTCTTTCATACCAGGCTCTAAGAGCTTGTTTTAGACCATATAGGGCTTTGTGTAATTTGTAGACCATGTCCCTTTTGTCTGGATCAACAAAAACTTATGGTTGTTCAATGTAGACTTCCTCATCAAGAATGCAGATTTAACATCCATCTGATATACATTGAATCCTTTGTGAGTTACATAAACCAATAAAGTTTGATCACCTTCTAATCTTACAACAGGGGCAAAATTTTCATTGTAATCAATACCTTCTTCTTGAGAATAGCCTTTACATACTAGTCTTTCTTTGTTTCTTGACACTTTTCCATCTTCATTCAACTTATTTTTGAATACCCATTTTGTACCAATCACATTTTTGTCTTTGGTCCTAGGTACAAGAGTCCAAGTTTTATTCTTTTCTATTTGTTCTATTTATTCTTTTATAGTCTCAATCCCACTTTAATTTTCCAATGCATCATTGACACTTCTAGGTTCAAATTCAGCAAGTAAACATGTACCTTTTAGTTTGCTTCTTGTCATTGTTCCATCTAATTTGTCTCTAATGATTTGATCAGGTGCATGATGCCTTCTGACATATTTAGCCAATATAGGTTCTTTGATTTTTGAATGAATTGTGTTGTCTTCATTTTGAATCTCAACTTCTGGCTTGGGTCCTTCTATCTATGGCTCAGGTTCTTTAGACTTGGTATGAACTAACTTGATAGCCTCCTAATGTGACTCGGGTCCCTATGACTTAGTTTACACTTCCTACAACTTAGTAACTAATGGAGACTTGGAGACCTTAGGAGATGAAGTCTCCTTTTTGTCAAATGTGTTTGGCAATGTATCAGATTCATAGTAGACAAATCTTTTGTATTCTTCTAGCTCCTTTTTGCTTTCTTCTTCAGTCTTTTCTACAAACTCATCAATTCTCACATCTGCACTTTCTATGATTTTGTGAGTGGACAAATTCAGGCATTTGTATGCTTTACTTCTGTAAGAATATCCTAAAAATATACCTTCATCACTTTTTACATCAAATTTTCCTTTTTTATAGATTCTTTCAAGATATAAAATTTTCTTCCAAATACTTTCAAGTAACTTACATTGGGTTTTTAGCCATACCATAGTTCATATGGAGTTTTATTTGAGTCCTTTTTCAACTAAACTCTATTCAAAGTATGAACCATAGTGTTGATAGCTTCCTTCCATTATTTGATGACAAAATTCTTCTCAATCATTAGTGTCCTTGCACAATCCATGATGGATCTATTTCCTCTTTTAGTTATTCTATTCTGCTTAGGAGTACCAGGGGCTGATACTTGTCTTTTGATTCCTCTTTCAATGCGGAAATTGTTGAATTCATTTGAGATGGATTCACCACCTCTATCTGATCTCAAGCATTTCAATCTTTTTCTAATTATTTCTTCCACTCTAGCCAGATACCATTTGAATTTCTCAAAAGTTTTTGATTTTTCTCTCAAATACATAAATATCATCATTCTAGAATAATCATCAACAAAAAGAATGAAAAAATTTTCTCCACTATAATTTTCTATTCCAATGGGTCCACATAAATTAGTATCCACAATTTCCAAGAATCTTCTAACTGATAATTTTTGCTTTTAAAACTAGTCTTTCCCATTTTACCAATTTGGCAATTTTTGCATAATCCAACATCAAATTTCTTCAAACTAGGAAGACCTCCTACTCTTCTGAGTTTGCAAATCTTGACCATATTATCAAATTTTACATGACATAGTCTTCTATGTCATAGCCAACTTTATTCTACTTGAGTAATGAAACATGAACAATCACCAAGATCAAGATAAAATAGGTTACCTTTTTTTATCTTCCTGATTCAATTAGATTTCCTTGGTTATCCAGTAGTCTTGCTTTTCCATTCATGAAGTCTACCTTTAATCCAATGTTGTTTAGTTGTGCCACACTTAGTATATTATGTTTTAGTCCTTCAACCTAATAGGCATTGACATATACAAGTTCATTCGTTAATGAGATATGGTCATTTCCTTTTATGCAACAATGTTCATTATTTCCAAACTTTACACTACATCCATCATAGTGTCCAAAATGTTCAAACTTAGTTTTGTCTCTAGTCATATGGTGAGAAAATCCACTATCTATGATCTATCTGTCATTTTTGATAACATGAGAGACAAGTTAGATTTTATCTCCTTCATCATCAGATTCATCTTTTACAACAATATACACTATTTCATCTTCATTGTTATTAGAATCTTTAGCCATAAAACAAGTTTTCTCACCTTTTCCTTTGTAAGATTTGTGACCTTTGAATTCCTTCTTGCCTTTGTACTTGTGGGTTTTCTTCTCTTCCTTGCTTTCTTTGTTTGGACACCTAACAGTAATATGACCAATTTTTTCACAAGAAAAATACATTATAAGGATTTTACCCTTGTACTTTCCTCTATTCCTAAAAATTTTCTTTGCAAGTAGAGCTTCAACAACTTCAAGATCACTATTAAAAATTTCTTTAGTTTCTTCCTCACCTTTTGATAGATTTTCTTTTATTTTATTTTCAGTTTCTTCCTCACTTTCTGATTGATTTTCTTTTATTTTCTTTCCTTTTTCTTTGATGAGAGTTTAGCTTCAAATGCAAACTCAATATTCTTGGAAGCAGGAACATAGTTGTCAAAATTTTCTAGTTCAAACACTGTCAATCTTCCTACTAGGGCATCCAAGCCTATTTTTTTATTTGGATCACATCTCTTTTCTTGAATAGTAGACACTCTAATTGCATAGATGGGAAGCAAAGTTCTAAGTATTTTACTTACAACAGTTTCTTCTTTGATTTCTCCTCTAGATGCTCTAATTGCACTAATAATGACTTTGATTCTTTCCACATATTTTGAAACATTTTCATCTTCTCTCATCCTCATTTGATCAAATTTTCCTCTAAGGCTTTCTTATTTGTCTCTTCTTACATTGTCATCACCTCCATAGATTTCTTTCAATTTGTTCCACATATCAAAAGCAATTTTGTAGTCTTTGACCTCATCAAATTCAGCATAACTAAGAATAGATGCAATGTCGATCATCATGATGTTATGGTTCTTCTTCTTAGTAATATCCCCAACTAATAATGTTCGAGTGGGAGTTTTGTATTCTTCATCAAGATATTTGCATCCTGAATCACTAATGGTATCCAAATGAAGCCTCATAAGTCCTTGCCATGTTGAAAAGTTGTCTCTGTTCAGTTTGGAATCTCTCTCTTGTAAGACATCTTAATCCTTAGCTTAGGTCCATGAAACCTTCTTTGCAAGCACAAAAAGCTCTGATACCAATTATTAGAAATATAAGAGGAGTAACTAAGAGGGAAGGGATGAATCAATTACTACTAAAATAAATTCTAGATCCCTTAGATGCCAAATAAAATTCAGACTAAAAAATCGATTATTGTTGATACTCCGTAAGCATTAGAAATTGTTGTAACTCGCTAAATATAGAGTGTGAATTACTTTAGCAGATCTTAAGATGTTCTTAGTAATTACTTGCAAGCATGGAAGAAATAGCAAGATAACATAAGACACCAGGATTTAATGTGGAAACCCAATTTGGGAAAAACCACCAAATGTAACTAGTTACTATTTTTCACTCTTCTGAAGTGAGCCTTGTTAGGAGCCAACCCTGTTAAAGGTTACAAAACACACTGTTAGGTGTGACCCTGTTAAAAGATTCAATCACCCTATTAGGAGTGGCCTTGCAAAAGGTCTTGAAAAAATACAATGGAATTGCCTCCTTGTCAAAGGATTTATAAATGGTTGTTGAACCAACTCTATTAAGAGATTTTAGATCATTGCTACAATGGTTAGAGAGTAACAATGAAATGACCTGATTGTGATGCAACTAAATTGCTGATTATAGATCTTTGTTTTGGTTCATACTTGATCCTTCTTGATCAAATAACACTTTTCTACTCCATAAGGATATCTTCTTGTCCTTCAAGTTTGGTCCTCTTGTTATCTCTTTCAATCAACTTATTCAACTTGCATCTCACACACTTTGAAATCACAACTTGACCTTTTACTTATACCTTGTAGATTGTCAAGTAATCTCAAATACAAATTAGATTAACCAATATTCATCACCTTAGTCATCTAGAATCAATAGGTACGATAATTAAGCTTTACATGCCAAAATAAGAAAATCCTTGAGTAGTCGACCCAGCTCGGTAGAATTTGATTTGGATGTGATTTCTTGTGTTAACCAACAGAAGCTCGATTAAGACTGCAAACTTACAAAATTCCTTTGGTAACTGAGTGAACTCAGTTAATACTGAATCTATTCAACTTTCCCTTCATTAACTGAGTGAGCTTGGTTAACACTCTTTTATACATAACTTCCTTCGATGCCCGAGTGAGCTCGGTAGATACTGCCTTCTATACAAAATAGACTCAAGAATGCTTGATAGACTAGGAAAATTGTCTTTACTGACCAAGTGAGCTAGGCATGTACTGACTATCAACTGATATGACATTTGTGTAACATCAAATAAAAAATAAAAGACAACACATAATTAATCAATTGCATCCATCACCTTCTACAAGTACACATAAAGTTTAAAATATTTTTTAAGTAGTTTTTGTACTTTTAGTATTTTATTTTCAATTAAAATTTATGTGAACTATTCATTTCTTTTTGAAGGGATGTTGGTGACCTTTCAAATCCATTATACTTTGTATACATTTGAATTATGAATGAAATGGATCACATTTTGGCTTGCAGAAATATATTGCTACATTTTAACTAGTTTCAACTAAATCAAAATACCATAGTTTCTACACTAGGTACTGTAATCTAAATTTTTAATTTAGATCACACACTCAATACTATCACTTACTTTGTGGTCATAAACTTCTCCATCTGTGAATTCTACTTGCATCTAATAATAAGTTAATTCTTTGTTTATCCTTAAGTAAAAAATTTCTTAATCATTAACTCTAAACCTACATGCAAGAATCCAAATTTATCATAATTAATCTAACTGTTCATTATTTATTTTATCCTGACCATGTCAACTTTCATTTGATTTATATCTTGGAAATTGTTCCAACTCCATAAGTTGTTTTGACCTTTTATAAACTTCTTAAAGAATCATCATCAAACATATTACCTTGATTAATCCAAAACTAATCATCCATCCCAATAACAATTCAAATCTTATGATCGTCCCTTGAATCTTTATAAAATTTTCTTAGTTTATAGATAAGCCTTTCATGTTTAATTTTTTAGTACTTTGTACCTATATATATATATATATATATATATATATATATATATATATATATATATACATCATTTGTACTTGGTCATCTAGATCCCTTGTTCACTTCTAATTTACCAATAAGTCATTCTTTACATGTTCAACTATTTAGTGTTGGAAACTTACAATTGGAAAAATTGTTGTTTTGTCATTGATGTCAAATCTATTGATGAGACATATTGCTACCTAATCTAAATGTTATATCTATTTGATTGATGAAGAGGAATTGAGAAATTGCTCATAACAATAGAACCTAGAGAAAAGGTTGAGTCATGAAAAGGATATTACAACGAACATTTGATTAGATTGACTTTGATAAAGCAAAGTGATTGTTTGCATCAAGAAAGTCAATCCAAGCTAAGAAATAGAGTAAAAAGGGTAGGGAATGGCAAGTAATGCTAGTCTCAACCGAGGCACAATTAGTGCCAAGAAAATCTAATGTTGATCAACTACCAATATCGACTAAGCAAGATTGTTGATGTTGAGCTAGAAGAGTTATTGTGATCGAGTAATTCAGTGATGACTAAGTGATAAAATTTAGAGATTGCCAAGTAACAGCGTTGAGAATGAATTTGAGGAAATCGTTAGATCTAGCCAACTCAGTTGATTTCTTGGGAGATCTAAACCATTTTGAAGATAGGATTGATGAGTTTGATCATTAAATTCAAGGCAAGGATTAGGCAAATACCTAACAGACATATTCTAGAGAATTTTCTAGAGGATAATCAAGAAGATGGATAGATACCTTAATGAATCATATTGAACTTAATCATAAACCCTAAGATCTACAGTGATTGTGGAAAATGGTAAAGAAATAATTTCCTATTTCAAGAGGTGTAGATTCAAAAAAATTGTGTTTTTTAGTGTGTGTAGTGTGAGGTGATGCATATGAGAAAGGCATATAGATGAAGGTGGGTCAAAGACATACAAGGGTGAAAACAAGTGTGTTGTTGAATGTGAAGCTAAAGGAGATAGCTTGCACACATGGTTTTGATATTGATAAGTGAATCTAAGTAGATGGCTTTAGTTTTGGTGAAGAATAGAAGGTTGATTGCTTGAAGCATTGCCAAGTGAATTAGAAACATAGATGACAATGTCGAGCTTATCAGTAACTCAACACAAGGACCAAATAGAGATCTGAACTTGCAAAGTGAGTTGTAGTCATATATATCAAAACCTATTGTTTTCTTTCTAATCATTGTAAAAAATTTGCATTGAAATACTTTTAACAAAGGTTGACCTAACTATCATTTGAAAGACTTAATAGTTTGTGTAAATCTTTTAACTAGGTAACATTCTAAATGGAATGATCAAAGTCTCCTAACAAGGCCACTCCTAATAGTGTGATTAAATCCTTTAACAAAGTCACATTTAACAGTGTGTATTGTAAGATGACTAAGATAAATGGTTGGCACTCTAAGTGTTTTTGAATTGGCTAGTTCTTTGTTAGGCAAGAAACTAGAAGGGAAGAATCTTGTGGGAGGTACTAATCCTGGTGGGATGGAAGATTGAAATGAGAAAAATCTAGCAAACTCTATAGGATTTATGGATGTTGGTATCACTAAATGTGGGGTCTGAGAACTCTCTTTGGATTCTTTTCCTACAAATCACGTACCTAATCAAGAACTCGAGAATGAGAAGATTCCTTTGGAGAATGTGGAGGAGACTAGCGAGAGGAAAGCAGAAAGTTCACAGAAAGGGTTAGGTGATCAAAGGGCATGGTCTTCCCTATTTGGTAGGAAACCTGGTGGAAAATCATCTTTCCCTCCAGTTACATTGAAATATTGCTGGGAGAAAGGTGAGGTTCAAATATTTATTCCAAACCCAATTGTTGATTTCTCTGTCTCTTCTATGGAATTTACTCTTGTTGGAAAATTTATGGGGGCTAGACTAGATATAGAAACATTGAAGAATATGATAAAATAGAAATGGGTTATCTGTAGTCAAGTTGATATAGCTCCTATGTTGAATGGATTCCTTTCATTTGTTTTTAACTGCAAGGAAGATATGAATATGGTCCTTTGTGGAGGACCATGGTCGTTTGGAAAAAGTACTCGCACTATTAAAAAATGGAAGCCAAACATGGATTTATGTGATGCCTTCTTCTTAAGTACTTTGATCTGGGTTAGACTTCTTGGCCTCCCTTTGGAATTTTGGCATGAGGATATCTTTGAGGGAATAGCTAGTTCCTTTGGGAAACTAATTGTAGTGGATCATGTTATGGCTTTGAAATCTAAACTTTAGAGTGCAAGATTATATGTGAAAGTGGCAAACTTGAATCACCTCCCTAAAAAGTTGGAACTAATTTCAAAATTGGAAAAAGAATACAAGAAATTATATATGAAGATCTTCCAAATACGTATTTTGCCTATAAAAAATAGCGTCATAGGGTGAAAAATTGTCCTAACAAAAGCAAGAACTATCCTAAGATTGATAAGGAGGATAAAAAGAAAGAAGGAAAAACCTAGAAGAAAGTTTGGAAACCTAAAGCTACTCTTGCATAGTGTTTGAAGGATAATCTAAATCTAGAAAATCAAGAAATTGGTATGATGCCAAATTTTGCTTTGAAGGAAAACTTGAGTAGTGAAAATCAATAGATTGGGGTGTAGTTAGATTTTTCCTCACCTGAGCAAAATAAAGAGAATATGGTTGACATGATGAAGCAATTAGTCATTGATCAGAAGAATGATACAAACTGGGAAGATCTAGTTGAGATGGAGGAAATAGATGAGGCTGAAATTCTGATGGATAGAAGTAGATCAATGGTGTTGGAGGAATCCCAGAATATCGAGTCTATTGAAATCTAGAATGTTATTCCTAAGCCTCTTGAGACACCTTTGTGCAAAGAAATTGTTCCCTTTTAGAATGATTTTGAAATTAAGAAGAGGAACTTGGAAGGGAAGAATTTGAAACAGAAAAAGAGTCAAAGGAAAAAATGGAAAAGAAAACTAATACAACTCCTAAAGGAGTAGAGACTTGTAGTAGTAAATTGGAGCAGCAATCTAAGGTGAAACCAAATTTTGGAACTCTAGAGAAACCTAGAAGGAAATCTTCTAGGAAAACTAGAGAAATGGAAAGTTTGTAGAATATTGCTAATGAAAGACAGGCAGTTATTCTAGATTTTGCCTCCAAAAAACAAACATGAAAATTATTACTTGGAATATTAGGTTATTGAATAGCAGTCTTAAACTTGATGTTGTTAGGAATTTTGTTAGGGAGCATAAGCCAAATTTTCCTTTGCTGCAAGAAATGAAGATGGAGAAGGAGAGAGATGAAAAAATTAAGTCCTTTAATGATTACTATTTAAAAGAAAGTAATTCAAAAGGAGCTTCAGGAGGAACTCTGATGTTATGGAAGAAATTCTACTACTGAGGAACTATTTTGAATGCTAGTAAACATTTCATCGTGTTTAAAATTACTAGCATTGACCAAAATAATGAATGGTATATTGTTAATATGTATGCACCAAATATTAAGAACTCTAGGAAAAAGGTATGGGAAACTCTATCTTATATAAAGATTAAAGACTACTTTGGCAGATGGATCTTCATAGGGGATTTTAATGTTCCTCTTTATGACCATGAAAAAAAGGGGGGTAATGTGAGCCAACTGGATGGGAGACTGGATCTAATAGATTTCATTAATAAGGAGGGTTTAATGGATCTGGATCTTCATGGTATAGAGTTTACCTGGAGTAATAAGAGGCCAAGTGATTATTGTATTCAGGCTTGATTGGATAGATCTCTTACTTCTCCTGATTAGACTAAAGATTTTGTATGCAAGTTAGAAGCTTTATAGAAAATCAAGTCAGATCATTTCCCTTTGATTTTTACTACTAAAAAGATCAATATCAAAAAAAAAAATCCTCTTAGGTTTGAAGAAATGTGGATGTAGCACCCACTATTTGAGAGTAAATTGGTTGAATGGTGGAATATAGATGTTGATGGAACTACTCTTTCTAGAGTGGCTTAAAAATTAAGAAATGTCAAAAAGGAGGTTAAAATTTGGAATAAAAAATGTTTTGGTAATATTTTTGAGAGTAAATCAAGTATTAAGAAAGAGCTACAAAATATTTAGGTCAAGATTCAGAAGGAAGGATACACTCTTGACCTTTCTAGAGAAGAAAATAAAAAATTGGTGGAGTATCATAACATTGTTACTAAAGAGGAAATTTATTAGAGGCAAAGATCCAAATCGATCTGGCTAAATGAAGGAGATAAGAATACCAAGTTTTTTTATCTTTCTACTTTGAAGCATAGAGCTAAAACTCATATCTCATATCTTAAGAAGGGTAATTTGAAGATTACTGAGGAAAAGGACATTTCAAAAGAGATGATCTCCTTTTTTTCCACTCTGATGACATCTGACTCTAACACTAATTCTACTAATCAAGCTAAATTTTTAAAGGTGATTCCTTCTCTAATTACTGAGGAGAAAAATAAATTGTTAGGCACCATTCCCAAGGAAGAGGAAATTTTAAAAGAAATCTTTTCCTTAGGAGGGGATAAGTCTTCAAGACCAGATGGTTTTCCTATGTTCTTTTTCCAAAAGGCATGCAAACTGGTTGGAAAAGATGTATGTGATGTTGTTAAAGAATTCTTTGGGGCTAAAAGAATGCTAAAGGAGATTAATTTCACCTACCTTTGCCTTATTCCTAAAAATATTGGGGTTGATTCTCCAAACTAATTCAAACCTATTAGTCTGTGTAATTCTTTCTATAAGATTATCTCAAAAGTCCTCACTTATAGGCTGCTTTTGGTGTTTCCATCTCTTATTGTTGTTCAACAAAATGATTTTTTCCTAGGTAGGCAAATTCTTGACTTTATTATTGTTGCTAATGAGAATATTCATCCTTTATCTTGTTCCAATAATCAAGGTTTTATCATGAAAATTGATATTGCAAAAGCCTATGACAAAGTGGAATAGGCTTTTCTTGTTAAAATTTTATTGGCCTTTGGCTTTAGTCATAGGATAGTGAGGGAAATTTTTCAGTTCATTTCTACTACTTCAATTTTTGTTTTGGTGAATGGGTGTTCCTCTGAATTCTTTAGCCCTTCTAGGGGTTTGAGAAAGGGAGACCCTTTATACCCTATTCTATTCACTATTATGGTTGATTGTTTGGGGAGGTATATTGGGAAACTAGTTTTGCAAGGGGATATTAAAGGTCTACAACCTTCTTCTCAACCTCTTACTTTTTCTCATGGTCAATTTTTTGATGACACCATTTTCATGGGGAAAGCTAAAGTCAAGGAAGCTAGAAATCTCACAAAAGCTCTTAGCCTTTACTCTTCTACTTTAGGTCAGTTAATAAATTGGAATAAGAGCTCTTTGTTTTTATTAATACCCCAGTTTTAAGACAGATAAAAATTGCTAAAATTCTAGGGTGCTCAATAGGATCTTTTCCTTGTATTTACTTGGGTCTCACTTTGGGACCTAAAGCTCCAGATTCTTGTTGGCAAGATCTCTTTAAGAAGTTCAATAAGAAGCTTGATGGATGGAAGGATAACCTTTTGAGTCAAGCTAGAAAAATTACCCTCCTTATAGCTTGTCTCCAAAGCATCCCCACTTATGCTTTGAGTCTCTTTAGAATTCTAGCAAAATTTATAGATACTATTGTTAAAATCCAAAGGGATTTTCTTTGGTCTAGCATTACGGAAAGGAAGAGAATGGCTCTAATAGCTTGGGATCAAATTTTTAAGCCTATTAGGGAAGGTGGTTTGCAAATTAGGTTAGTGTGAAGAATATGAATAGAGCTCTTTTAGCCAAATAGGGATGTAGAGTGTATCATGATGATAAGGAATGGAGTACTATATCAAACATAAGTATCTTTTTCATGCTCCTTCTATATCTAATTTTCTATCATCTCCTGATGTTATTTTCCCTTCTACTATTTGGGGAGCTATGCAGGGAACTAAGAACATCTTAACTAAATGGTGTTCATGCAAAGTTGGAAATGAGCAGAAGGTCAAATTCTGGGAAGATTTTTTGATACTGGATCATTTTATAATTGAGAAATTTGAGGATAGGACCCATATTGATAAATGTAAGCAATTGTATGGGACTCTTGTGTGACATTACTAGTATAATAATAGTTGGGTTAGCCTTGTTGATGTTAACCAGGCTTTTCATAATATTCAAACTATGTTGAATGCCTTTTCTTTGTATCCCCTTAAGGAGGATAAGATGATATGGAGTGCTGATGTAAGTGGCCATTTCAAAGTTTCCTCTGTATTCAAATCTAGGGAGAAAGGTAATTTCCTTTTATGGACCAGAGCTTGGATAAAAGGTCTTATACCAAAAATAAATATCTTTTATTGGATCTTACCTTAGAATAAAATTATTACTCGAGACAATTTGCAAAAGAGAGGCATTAATGTGGTTAATAGGTGTAGTCTATGTAAATAAGGTTATGAAGATAGAGATCACTTGTTCTTAAACTGTACTTATAGTCAACAAGTATGGAATTCTATTCTCAACTTCTGGAATATCACTTAGGTCCACCAAAAAAATATAGAACATTGTTTTAAGCGCTAGATTTTCCCATCTAAGGATAATGATGTTGATTTCTTGTGGAAAATTACTCTTCCCCATCTCTGGTGGGGTATCTGGAAAGAAATAAATAATAGAATCTTTAGAAATAAAGAAATGATAGAGTGGGTCCTTGGCCAAAATATTGTTAGGGAAATAGAGGAAAACTTCAATTCCCAAAGAAAGTGTAATGAAGAATTCCAAATTGACAATCCAATGTTTTCTAAAGGTTCTAATATGAAGAAAGAATATCCAAGAATGAATACTAAGTGGAAGGCTCCTTCTACGGGATGAATTAGAGGGGATTTTGATGGTGTTGCTAAAGGAAACCCTGGAAAAGCGGACTATGGAGGGGTTTTGAAGGATCACATAGGTAATATTATAGATGTTATTGCTATACCTATTGGTATTTCTAAAAGCCATAAAGCTAAGGCTATGTAGCTCTATATATTATGAGGTTAGTAGTGGAAATTAGTTTTTAGTACCTATGGATGGAAGGAGATTCCTTGAACATTGTAAATATGCTTAATGGTAAAAGCTTGATCACTTGGTCTATTGAAGCTATTATAATGGAAATCAAATCATAAAGGATAAATTTGAGAAAGTCTTTGTATCTCATTCATTCTGTGAAGGAAATGTTGTGGCTGACTGGATTGCTAACCAGGCAGTCCAATGGTAGTGTAAGTTGACATGGCAGGATGTCCTAATCATGAGTGTGGATCTAAAAGCTCTTATTAATTATGATTGAACTCATGTGATAGAGGGAAATCTTTGTTAAGATTAGAAATTTAATGATAAATGGAAGTGGGGTTATGGAAGCCAGTGTTATTTTCTCAAGAAAGTACATATATGTGATTATTATCTTTGCTTGGCACGTATGTGTTTTAATGAGTGCCTTTTTTTTTTTTAATGAACACATTGTCTTTTCTTAATTCTTAATGTCTACCTTTCTCCTTGTTGGAAATCTGATTGAAAAGCTCATTGTTGTTGAAGATCAAAGAGGGAGATTGTTGTAAAAGAATGTTTTCAATCATTGTTTTATCATTGATGTCAAATCAGCTATTTGTAGGGATGATATTTTCTTATAAGATCTAAGAACTATCACTTGGTTGATTGATGAAGAGGATTTGATCAACAAGATGTAACAAGAGCACCTAAGGGAAAGTTTTAGTTATGATGTTGTAATGAAGTGCAAGGATTAGTTAAGACAATGGTTAAGTAATGTATTTATGACATACTCAAAGATACAAAGGTTGGTCACACTTACAATTATTGGAGGAAGAAGTTGTAAGAAGGTTAACTGCAAAGCTTAAACTAAGATCATAAGTGGGTGCCAAGCAAGTTAGTTAAAGCCGAGAAAATTTTTAGTAGAAGCTGAGTAATAGACAATTCTAGTGTGTGCTAAGTGATCTTCATGTGTTGAGTGAAGATCAAGTGTCAAGTATCATAAAAAAATTAGTTTGTACCAAGTGATCTTTAGGTGTCGAGCATCAGGAAAAACACAGTTGATGCCGAGTAACACAGTATGTGCCAAGCACTAGTATTTCAATAGTGTCAGGTTGCTGCATTATTTCAAAAGATGAAGATTTGCCAAATCTAAGCCGAGATAGTGCTTACATTGAATTTTGTGAATGAGTTGGAACATAAGGATGATGAGTTGTTGGCACAGAATCCTATGTAAACCATTTTTGGAAAAATTCTAAATGATTATTCAAGAAGTTTCCAAAGGAAATAGAATATGGGTTAGATGTAATGAATCCTACCTAATCCATGCAAATTGAAATTGAAAAATGGAAGAATTGAGCAGGAAAAGGTACTCCAAGACTTCTATTTAAGAAGTCATAGACTAAGAAGCAACGAGCTACTGATACTATTGCTACTGAAGAGCCAAATCTGTAAAGTGGTTAGAAGGGTGTCAAGGAGGAGACATCTAGGAGAAGGAAGAGTACAGAGGCTTTTCTTCTATGAGTGGTCATGAAGAGATGATTGCACTAGTACATTGAGTGTGGAGACCCAATGAGATAAAGCTTGAAAGAAGGGAAAGCTATCAAGAGTTGCAGAGATTGAAGGCCAGGCAAGGGTATGAGCTGAGAAGTGATATGAGATTTGCAAGATAAGTTGTATGTTGTAGTTAGATCAATATTTTCTAATACTCTCTAGCAATTGTATTAGATCTTAAAATCCTATGGACTTAGGTTTGCCTAAGAGCCATTTGTAAATCCTTTAACAAGGTGGCATTCCAAGTGAATGTTCTAAAGTCCTCTAACCAGGCCCACTTTTAATAGGGTGGTTAAATCCTCTAACAAGGTCACATTTAATAGTGTTTTGTAAGCCTTTAACATGGCAGGCCTTTCACAGGGCATCATTTTAGAAGAGTAATAATTGAGTAGCATGTTACTGGTTGTTTTTTCCCAAATTGGGTTTCCACGTAAATCAGTGTGTCATGTGTTGATTTCTTATGTGTTATGCTTGCATGTTTCTTTACAGTAGCTTATTGATTAGATAAGTTAAAGCTTAGATGAATGAATGGTTGAATGGATCCACTATACGTAGTGCAAATTTTGAATAGGACATGTACCTTGAATAATTGATTCACCCCCCCCCCCCCCCCCCCCCCCCCTCCCGCCTCAATTATTCTCAAGAATTTTTAACAATTGGTATCTGAACCATCTATTGATTTAGTTTCAAGGTACTAAAACTAGAAAGATCAAGATGTCCAAGGGAGAAGTTCCCAAGCTCAACAAAGACAACTTTGTTGCATAGAAAAGTTTGATGAAATTGCACCTTGGATCAATAGGTGACTATGCACAAACCTTAATTGGAACAAAACATGTAACTCCAGCAAGACCTCTTACTATAGATGATTTGAATAAAAAGAAGGAGCATAACCAAGCAATGTTGGGTATTGCCTCTACACTCAACTATGCAGAATATGATGACATCAAAGACTATGACACAGCATTCAAGATGTGGAAAACCTTATCAAAAATCTATGGAGGAGATTAGAATGTCCACAGAGAAAAGAGAGAAAGTCTAAGAGGAAAGTTTGATGACATGAAGATGGAGGAAGGTGAAAATGTTGCTCAGTATGCTGCAAGAATGAAAGAAGTGGTGACTGCAATTAGAAATCTAGGTGGACAACTGGAAGAAGAAACAACCATCAATAAATACTTAAGAACTCTACTTCCTATGTATGCTATTAGAGTTTTAGCCATCCAAGAGCTGAGGTGTGTACAAGGGAACACACTAACCTTTGAAGTAATAGTTGGAAGACTTACTAGATTTGAGCTATTCAATTTTGACAACTACAGACCTGAGAACCTTGAATATGCTTTCAAGGCAAAGATGACAATAAATGATACTGAGGAGGACACGTCAAGCAAGAAAAGAAGAAAAGGAAAACATGCATCTAGTAACACAGATAAGGAAGATGTGGAATAGTTAGAAGCACTACTAGCTAGGAGATTCCATAGAGGTAAAGGCATTTTATGGATTGAAATAAGCCCCAAAAGCATGGTATGAAAGATAGCATAATTATTTGGTAAATATTGGTTTTGAAAGGAAAAATGATAGCAGTAATCTATGTTTGAAGAATGGTAAGAAAAATGAAGTACTGTTATCTAAAATATGTGTTGATGATATTATATTTGGAGGAAGAGAAGCCTTATGCAAATCATTTATAGATGAAGTGAAGGAGTTAGAAATGTCTATGTTTGATGAAATCAAATTCTTTGTTGGATTACAATTTTGTCAAATGAAGTTTGTTATTTTTATTATTTAGATCAAATGTATCAAAGAGATACTAAAGACTTTTTGGCATGGATGATTCAAGGCCAATGAGTACACCTATGTGTACAGGACATAAGCTATCTAAGAATGATGATTCTACTTAAGTGGACCAGACCCTATATAGATCCATGATTGAAAAACTACAATATGTTGTTCACAATAGACCAAATATTACTTTAGTAGTTGGGATAGTTGCTAGATTTTTAAAAAAATCCTAAAGAAAATAACATGGTGGATATAAAAAGGATAATGAGATATTTGAAAGGTACAGAAGACTATGGATTGTATTACAAGGAAAGTGAAAGATTTGAACTGAAGGTGTTCACTGACTCGGATTGGACAGGAAATATTGATGATAGAAAAAGAACTAGTAGAGGTGCATTCTTTCTAGGAAAGATATTGGTGTCATGGACAAGCAAGAATCAAAATTGTATTTCCCAATCAACAGTTGAAGCCAAGTATGTGGTAGCTATAGTGAACTATTCAAATATCATGTGGATAAAGAAATTACTAAAAGGTATGAAAGAATAAATTAAAGATCCAATGATTATCTATTGTGATAACACAAGTTCTATTGACATTTCAAAGAGCCCAATAATGCACACTAAGACAAAGCACATTGCTATCAAGTATCACTACTTGAGAGAACTAGTTCAAGACAAGAAATGAAGCTAGAATATGTTCACACAAAAGAAAAAATTGTTGACATATTCACTAAAGCCTTACCCTAAGATACTCATGAATATCTTAGAGGTAAATTAGGGGTGATTCCCCTAAACAAATCAACCTAAACAAACAAGGTCCATTACATCAAATGTTCTTATTAGAATATCTTACACATTGATGCAATATAGCTCAACTTTGGGAAATGCCTAAGGTAAATAGTCAAGTATGGAATAAAAAATTAGTCATAGATGTTAGAAATATTCAAGACTATGCTAAGTTACTGGTGAATCAATAACTTCTAAAACTTCTACCAATTTCAATTCTTAATCCAATAAATCAATTAGCACTTAATTCATCACATCTGATCTAGTTGCATGCATGAGAAACTGAAAATATGAAAGCATCCACAACACTTGAACACAAATATTTGGTGACCCAAAAATCTTCCAAATAGAAAGTAAAACTGTAGTGGGGATGATACCCACAAACTTTAGTACTACAGCATAAAGTTGGTCTGTTAAGGCTTACATTGATCACTTTTGATGATTTTCCTTGTTAGGAGCAAATAGGAGTGTTAGGTCCACCTTGTAAGAGGATTTACAAACATACAATGAAGTATGCACTTAGTAAAGATATTTATAGAAGACTATTAGGTTTACTTTGTTAGAGGATTTTGACTGGTTCACCTGTTAGGATGAAGCAGTAGATCTTTGACTTTGTAATTGAGTTTGCTAATACAAATTCCTTAGTGTATTGATCACCTTTTTATGATAGATATGTCTCTTATGCTCCTTATATTGATATGGCCTTTATAATTATTTATTTTTTGCATTCATAACTTGAACTTTTTGCATCCACAATACATATGCTTACATTCACATTCTTTCTTTTTCACATACAGTACATTGGATATGATATAATACATTACATATATATACCAATCTAAATTACAAAATTACAAAGTCAATCATGACAAAACTTAACACAAATATTACAAAGTTGGCCCACATGAAGATACTTAGGTTCTAAAGACTGAGTTGGTGAGGTTCTAATACTTGGCATCCACTATCACTACTTGGCATCATCATGCTCTTGGTAGATGTAGAATCTTAGTCCATACTGATCACTTTCAAGTAGTCTTGAACTCGGTCTGCACTTGTGACTTGGTAGATAATGTGCAACTCAACAAACACTGAATAACTTGGTTACCATGAAGTAGCTTGGTCAACACTGGCTTCGCATCACCTGAACTAAAAACTCAATAGATACTGCAATGCTCAGTAAAAATTGGCTTCGCATAACATGAATTGTGAACTTAGTAACCACTAATAAACTTGGTATACACTAAAATACATGGATTGAACTACTGGACTTCACACAGACTGAATCTACTTGGTAACCAATGACATTAGTCTAAAAGACTCAATAGTAACTACAGAACTTGGTGGCTACTAAATTACATGACAAGCACTATAAACTATTTAATGAGCTTGGTAGCTGTACAAAATCTAAATAAGTGTGTATTACTAATAACAAACTTGATTGATATGTTAACAATCTCCCCCTTTGGCATTAGTGACAAAAATACTTATTAGCCCAAAAAGTGAATACCTTGTATTCATCACCATGTGATACTAGCTTGATATATTTTGAGATTTTTGAAAATTGATCTTTGTAAGTAGCATATTTCTCCCCCATACTATGTGTTCCTCTATGTACATTTAACTTTTCTTCAATGTAACTTTTCTCCCATATAATAACATATCTCCCCTTGTAACTTTTTTCTTATATACATGTAACATTTCTCATCTCCCCCTTTTTGATAGTAATGCCAAAGATTTATTGTAGCATATTTACATAGAGACACCAAAATGAGATAATAATTTAGAGTGTACCTTGAGGGTAATTGCCAAGGTTTTAGCCCAATTATCTTGCAAGACCTTGCATGTATGAATTGCAATTTACACTTTTGTTGAGAGTTCAATCATGTGATCCGCAATAGAGAAGTTGTTATCATGGATGAGATTCTTTGAATATACAATGTGTTTTTACATAGCATCCATGACTAGAAGGATAATATTTTGTATATCAACCAATGTTGAATAGATCCTTGCTTCTTCTCTTAACAATTTAGCTTACAAGTCTGATAAAAATTTGATCTTCTTGAAATGTGCAGAGCTTGAACTAGGGTCAACTTGCAGCTGCTAAGCACTTGCTTTAAGATCTATATCAATTTTAGACAATTTGTCCTTTACTTCCTTTGTATACTTAGTGAACTCACATAGTTTCCCAAAAAGTGATGATACATTCGAATAGGATGCCTCACGATTGACCAAAATTGTTGAAAGCTCAACTTGATGAATAGTTATTTGCTGAGCAATGTACTCCAGCACTTTATTATTGAATTTCTTTTTAGCCTTTTCAACTAGCTTTTCCTAACCTTTGGTATCCTCATTCAAGTTTTTGGACTGCCTCTCCAAGCTAAAACAATATAGATTGAGAAGAATCAACCTCAATTCCAATTGCCTCGATCAAGATATTCTTGGCATCATCTAATATCTTATATTCTCTATCTCTTTCCTCTCTCAATATTTGTTGTTTGGCATTTTTATGGAGGAGTTCACCAAATATGTGCATTTGGTCTATAAAAAGATTGTAGATATCCCATTTGGGAATTTCTATTTCCTCATCCAAATCTATATCTTCTTCTATCTCCTTTCCTTTCAAAAAATTTGTACTTGGTTGAGCCTTAGGCTCAACTATCCTTGTACTTATTGCCTTTGTACCTAGAATGGAAATAATAGTGGACATACTCAGGCTTGCAATAAAAACTAATATAGTACCAACTAAGGGAATACTAACAGAGATGCTAGAACCAAAATTGATGAAGTCAAAATTGTAGAATCCAAAACTAGAGAGCTTACCACAGAAGTACTCAAAACTAAAGAAGTTAAAATTGGAGAGGTAATGAATGAAGAACTCAACTTGACAGATGAAGAAGGAGTCTGTAGCTTGGTTGATGAAGTCAAATTCACTTATGTCAATGATATACTGAGTTGAGGTGGTGCAAAGAGTGATTGGACATTTGATGTATTAGTAGTAGTCACAACCAAAATTGCTGAAGTTGTCTCCATACTTGATGTATTCAATGGTTTGCTCAAGGAGTGAGGAAGTGAGGCAATGACTATAGTAGCTATCTTGACTGGGTCAGTCTCCTCATCATCTTTCTTATCTTCCTTGGTAGCTTCTGGACCTTGATCCTCTTCATCTTATTCATTATCAAAATGAGTTACTTCTTCAATATTTTCCTCCTCATCTTTCTCCTTATCTTCTTCTTCATCAACATCCTTTACTTTAATTGGATATTCACTTGGTTTATGAAGATGATAAACATTTTTCCAAGTTTTTATAGCATTTCTAACAACATGCTCTATATCTTTAATCAAAACTAAACAGGTATTAAACCTTAGAGTCAATTTTTCTTCATTTTTCTTTAATGACTCTTTTACCTCAGCATCTGATATGCTCAGTAGTAACTGCCACAAGGTTTGTGCATAAATGTCTTTGACTATTTGCATAGAAAAATCCCATCATGGCTTGATCTTTTCTAGCAATTTAGTAGAGACTTGAGAAGCAATCTGGTCTAGTGAGTACTTCCACTTACCCATTTTTCTTAACACCAGTTCTTCAACTTGTTTCTACTCTACCTCTATTCTAGTCTTATATTTTAAAGATTTAAAGTTTTTTATTCTAGCTCCTTCTTCCAATTGCTTCAACTTTTTATGGAAGTTGGGTGGATGTTTTCTTAATACAATGTCACTTCCTTTCTTCTGTGACCTCCTTGTGAAGACTGTAGTGGATGATTTTGCAAGCTTGGTGATGATCACCTTGCCCTTTTTCTTCAAAGGTTCTTCTTTCTCAAATATTTCCTCATCCTCACCTTTTCCTTCAGTTAATAAGAGAAGTGTACTAGATTTCAATTTGGCTATCCTTCTCTTCCCTTTGTTAACTACCTATGGGAACTTTATCTACCTCAATTTTTGCTTTAGCTTCATCATAAGTACCAAAATAAGGGGCCTTGGGATCAATAGGTTCATTGACAAGGGCTTCAATGATATCCTTGGTCTCATCAATATTTACCTTATAACCAAGAGGTTTGACCCACACAACTCTAGGCTTGACTGCTTGGATGTATACCTTGTCACTGTCCACCATGAAGCACACATCATCCTTGTAGTCTTCTACTAATTTTTTTGGTATTCTAAACCTATTGCTCATTTTATCTTTGAACACATCAAAGTAGTTCTCCATGATGTTGGCATAGTTCTCTCCCATTTCTGCAATATATTCATTTATTTGGTAAAGTACAAGCACATCTTTTCTCCAAACTATAGTGCCTTTCGAAGAGAAAAACTTCTGGACAGAAAAGAATAGATAGGTTAACAGTGAACCAAATTTGTACAAGTTGTTCTTTGAAGTTCTAATAATTTTCATATTCTTATTGAATTGCCTCAACAATAACTCGGCACAATCATAAGATAGGTTTTTCTTCACCACTTTATATGTCAGGTCCACGACTTCACATGACACACTGTTAAGATGGCTTGAACTATATATCTTATGAGCAATAACATGGATTCCAAACTTCAACTTTGCATCAGTAACACTGCTTATATTCCATACCTTTTCCATCCCAATCAGCTAGGGTTTTCTTTTCCAACTCTATTTTACCTAGGGTTTTAGTTGGTTTGGCTTTAGCAAGCATGGGGAGGCTAGTGATTCAATGAATCCTCTTCTTCGTTATCAAAATTGGCTGCTCTAACCACAATTGACCATTATGCACCCAGTTAAGTATATACCTAATCCATTTAATTTCAAACTCTTAGGGCATATGGGGAATGTGTGTTAATCCTTTTGCTTCCAAATGTTGATGCTCGGGTTTCAAGGTTCCATCAACACATAACTGACCTAGGGCATCATCCATCTCTAGAGTACCAATTTCTTGAATTGCACATTTAAAATGAGTAGGAATTTTGTTAACAAGAAGTACTTTGGGAGGGATTTTGGATTGAGCTCCACTTGGGTCTAGGGTTTCAACAATAGTGGGCATGAGCTTGAAATCTAGTGCTTTCCACTCAAAATCTTGAACCAACATGTCTGAACCTTTCTTGACCTTACTTCTATTGGATGCCATTTTCACTCAGTAGCTTGAGAGAACTTTGAAAACTTTTGCAAGAAATTTTCTCATGTTGCTTAATCACACAAAAAATAGCTCTTCGCACTAGCATTCAAAAATTCATGGTAGGAAATGAATTTGATTCCATGCCTTTTGTTAAAATTTTGTCATTAATGCTTGATATGGAGGTAGATAATTTGGCATTACGGTGACATTCTATCATCCACTACTTGCCATTGATCACTCGGCAACATCTCCATGATTCAGTAACCCCAAGTGCCTTGTTACTCTCGGCCTTGCTTAGTAGAGTCTATGACCTAACCTTACTTAGCAGAGAAGGTAACTCAATAATACTGATGTTGATCTTGCTCAGTGATCCCTTTGTATCTTGTATATGGATATGGATCTTTGTCACCTTTCAACTAGAACTGATTGAGGTGTCTTCTTTGATAACCTGGTTCCAGTTCTTCCTTGAGAACTTAATTAGAAATGATAGAGTCACCCAATTCTTGAGAGACTTGACCATTATTACTTGGACCAGTATCCTTGATAGACTTATGAATCCATTGTTGTCTCATCTACTTTTAGATGTTATTAGTCTTTTCCTTGTTCTCATCTTCAATTTTACCAGTATTCATACAATTCTTGGCAAGGTGACCAAGTTTTGTATAAATGAAACATCTTTTAGTCGTATCTCTTTTCCTCATATGATGTTTAACACAATTCATACCAATGTGCCCAAATTCTCCACAGCAATGACATCTACACCAGGTATTGTAGTCCTAACCAAATATTGCCTTCACAATTTGTTCTACAAGATTCAATGTCTTTTCTTTGCATTTTGATGTCTTATGTCCATGTTCCTTACATTTATGATAGTTTCCTTCAAATCTTCATTTCTCTTTGCATTCATTAGGCCTATGACCATGCTTACTACAATTGTAGCATTTTCCATTGAATTTTTCTTTTCCATTACTCCAACATTTGTTTGATGAATGACTTATCTTACCACAATGATTGCAAGTAGGTCTTTGATTCTTTTGAGCACCTTGTTCAGAGGATTCACCTTCTTCTTTGTATCCAATTGTTTCTTTTCCTTTTCGCCTATAAAGTTTTTTCTCATTTAGTTGATCCATGTTTGCTTGAGACATTGTTGGTGCTCAAAATTGCATTCTCATTTTGAGCATTTATTTAAAATTTTGAGTCAAATCAAGCCCCATAAATGCGTATGTACCTGACTTTACCTTTGAGGCCCCTGAGGTGTTTAATTTTTTTAACACCTTCCATTCAGCCTATCCACTTGTTCCATGATGATAAATTGACATTCTGAATCATTTGGCAAAGTCCTATTTTGAGCAAATGTCAATTCTGCATTTTTTACCCCAAGTGTCAAACAGCGACAAGAGGCCTTGTTTGCATCTAAATATCTTGCACCCAAAAAAATTTTGTGATTTTCCACTTTGGGAATATCTAGTGTCCATATCTAAGAACCTATGTTTTAGGTTTTGAGTCATTTTGAGTTCATTTGATTAGGTTTTGAATCCCTCAAAGCTGGTCACTTACTGTTTCATGCTTTTGTGTAATTGTATAAATTTGTAGGAAGCCCTATTTGACAAATTCAGAGGCAAAGGAGACCCTATCACACATATCAAAGAATTTTACATGCACTACCAAGAAGTGGCATATGATGACATCTTTCTCTTGCATCTCTTTCCAAAAAGCTTGGCCGGACCAGCTCCGGAATGGATTTATAGAATCCCCTATCGCACAATTAAAAATTTTGCTAAATTATCTAAGGCATTTCTAGCCCAATATACCCATCTTGTTGAAACAGAGCTATCAGTAGTTGATCTTGTCCACACTAAGAGAAAAGGTGGAGAAAGCCTTCCTAAATATCTGCAAAGATGGCAAACCCTTACCACCTGCATATCTTGCACCTTGCCAGAGCGCCATTTGGTGAAAAAATTTATTGATAATTCCCATCCTAGCTTGGCTCACCACATGATCATGAACTATTTGCAGACCTACAAAGATATCAAAGAGAAAGGAATGATCCTTGAGCAAGGAATCATTAAATATGGTGTGGTCAAGATTTACGAGGAAGCCAACCAAAATCAATCACATTCCAATGACAAGTCTAGGTATTCGAACAAAAACAAGCATGTTGCAACAGATGGCATCACTAACACCAGACATGTGAATATTGTTGGTCCTTCTCAAAACCAGTCCAACCCACCATATCAACCAAACAATCAGCAAGCTATCAACTACCAATAGCAAAATAACCAAAGCTATCAAAACCACAATCCAAGACCCAACTTTCAAGGGTCTAGTAATCAAGCTAATGCCATTAATGTAGCTGCAGGACAAAAGTCCAGATTCCAACCTGTACCTAGAAATTATACACCCCTTGGTGAACCTTTGGATGTCATTTTTGAGAAATTAGTTAAGGAAAACCTCATCAAATTTCCTCCTACCCAGCAAATTGACCCAAGCCAATCCAAAGCTGCATGGTACAAAGATAATGAGTACTACAAATTTCATAGGGTAAAAGGTCACACCACTCTCAGATGCATGAAACTGAAAGATTATGTGTAGGACCTCATTGATCAGAAGGAAATCACTCTTGGTGCCCAAACCTCTCCCAATGCAGGCCTACAGATCTATCAAAATTCTTTTCCTCCTCACAACAACCAAAATCCTAGAAAAGCACCCATCCAAGCCAACAACAACAACACCAACAACCGCCAGCCAAACCAACAGCATGGGAAGAACAATGACCACACTTCATCCTATATAGACTATGGTAGCCTCATAGATTGTATATCTGAGAAAGAGCCTTCTGTCAATGTTATCAATATCCAAGGACCAAATAATGAGTGTGCAGTCACCACTCAAAGAGCACGATTTAACATCGCAGGCCCACGAGTTTCACCACCACCATCAGCTCCATCAAAAAGCTAGTATTATATCTTGGAACACCTTGGGAACATGCCAGCCCAAATCTCCATTTTAGACCTTCTTTGCACCAGTCCTGTGTACAAGAACATCCTTGATAGTGCTCTTATAGAATCTTGTGTCCCTTCAGATATCAATGCTATTGATTTTTGTAATATTGTTGGACACCTATCCTCCTCATGTGCCCTATCATTCAAACCCACCGACATACCTGTGTCGAGCTAGATCAAACCCTTTCGCTTCACATAGCCATCATGGTATCCAATTTTGCTGTGAAAAGATCAATGATAGATAATGGATCAGCCTTAAATATTTGCACCCTAAAATTCATAAAACAAGCTAGGTATATTGAGGCAGATATCATCAGTGAGGTTATCACCATCAAAGCTTATGACAACTTGGAAAGAACCACAAAAGGAACTATTTTGCTACCAATCAAGGTTGGGCCAGCCATCCAAGAGACACTCTACCATGTTATTGATCTAAACCTACCATTTAACATCCTCCTCGATCGCCCATGGATTCATGCCATGAAAGCCATTCCATCCACTTACCATCAGTGCGTCAAATTTTTGCATCAAGGCACTAAGGTAACCATCCATGCCGATCCAGAACCCTTTGCTTACTGCAATGCAGTTGAAGCTTCATATACAAACCATTGCCCTGGCATTGATATCAGCACATCCATCGCCAGCTCATCCCACACTTGTAATAACCCGGAAACCATCCTCGCCTCCACCTTGTCAACCGTGAAGATCAATAACAAAGGTTGTGGAGAGTATAGTCTGTCAAATCTATTTGTTGTCGGGGCACTCCCACTTGATCCTCATGCCCATGGACGATCAACATATCACAAAGATAAGGAGATTCCACCTCCTTGATACAAACAGTTTGGCCCAACAACTTTTGTATCCTCAAAAATTCCTCTTCATGAGGAGCTCACTCCAAATATCAACAATTGGTTACATAAGGATACACCTCAAAGAAATCAAGCATGCTTTGATCACTTCAGCTAGAAGTATCCCCAAGAACATAAGCTCATCACTGACAAATGGAACTATTAAGGTGGTGGTCTAGGACAAGATGAAAGAGGCATGCAATGCCCCATCGACGCACACAAGTGGGAATCAAAGTCAAGTCTTGGCTTTGGCATACCCACAACTAGGGGCACCAATACAGACGGTCACACTTTTTTGAACATTCACCGCAACCTTGTCAAAATCAAAGACATTCCTAAGGAAGTTGAAAAGAGAGCCTAGGACGATATCCTAGATCAAATCTCCCTCAGAGACTCTGTTCTCCAAGAACTATCCATCCACCTCATTGACCTACCACTGGCCCATCCACAACTCATAGATTGGGACCAACCAAGCATCATACACATTAATGAGTTCACATCAAAGGAAGCACTTCTGAGATTCATGGGAGCCAAAACTCCTCATAAGAAAACAAAGCCAGATTTTGCCTATATCTACAAGCTAGATCCCAAGTGCTGCAGTGGCAGAGAAGAGAAACGCTATAGAAGGCAATATTGTTGAAAATGTAATAGGAAATTTAATGTTATGTTTTAAATGCTTTTAGTTTTTGAAGTTTGTAATAACGTCCTACATGTGGTGGCATACCTAGAGTAGCAGTTCGATAAGCTCTCCAGATATAGCCACCTAGGACCAGGTGTGGATCTTAAATTAGAATAGTTTTTAATTCGTAGGTGGAGTGTTTAATGATTTTTAGAATCCAATAATAGGTAGTAGGACATTTTTTGGAATACTCCTAATCTAGGAAATGACTGTCTAACATTGGTAGGAAAAGAATGTTTCAGATTCTTATCCTTTTTTTGGATAGAAGACGTTTTTCTTTTCTAGATAGAAAGAAAATGTTTCACATCCTTTAATTTAAAAAAAAAAAGAGTCAGTTTTAAATAGAGCCAGTCGGCTATGTAAGACACGAATCGAATTTGGAGAGACATGGAATGTTTTTTATATTTTGTCTTTATGCAAGTTTTTGATGGTTTGAGTTTTGAACGGATTTTTCTTATCTTCTCACTAGAAACAAGTTGATAGTTTGAAGAAGATAAAAAAAAGTTTTAGTTTTGGGTCGAATTCGGTATGTTTGCAGAAAATTAGTCTCAGTGCATGGGTAATATCGCCCAAATGAACTGTTAGATTTCTCTCAAATTTTTATATGTTGTTTGAAACCTAGTTACACAAAATATCAACGGTTGGATTGAGAAAATATATTATGGTTCAAAAGTTATGCATATCTGTTCATGGGTCTATCTAGAGACAGCAAGAAGCAATGTTTTGCAGAAAAATGTACTCTGATGCGTGGTCAATATCTCAGGTTTGAACCATTGGATTTCTCTAAAAAAATTATATGTTGTTTGAAACATAGTTACGCCAAATCTCAATGGTTGGATTGAGTAAAGCTTTTCTGGTTCGAAAGTTATTCATTTCTGACTGCAGGTCTATCCAGAGGCAGCAAGAAGAAATTTTTGGGGGGATTTATTTTCAAAGTTTTGAATCTAGTCGATGGTTATAGGAGTATTATGAGTTGAGTCTAAGGTATCTCTAGTTGTGTTTTCATAATAATAATAATGATAAGAACAGATGGTTCAAATCACAATGGGTGGTTATAATGTATTGTGTGTGATCCTGAAGGTTGTAGATGCCCATTGAAGCAACTCAGTTGAGTGACTGATTCCTCCTGAGTTTTCCAAGGTGTGGCTCTGCATCACCATGGGGTATTTTGGAGAAAATCCCCAACCTAGTTTCAATACACCCAAAACTAGAACTAAGGTGAATCTGAGACTAGCTATGGCAGTGAAGAGAACCCCTCAGCAAGAACATCTAGAGCCACAAGTAGAACATGAGGATTTAGCATAGCCTCCTCAAGGTAATCGACTGGAGGTGTCTTCTATTCTAATTGAGGATACTAGAGAAGTCAACATCGGTTCTTCAGAGATCCCCAGACTTGTTCACATTGCTGCATCTCCATCACAAGACCAAGCTTATCTCCTCTCTGAGGTCTTAAGAGAGAACATTGGTTGATTTGCATGGTCATATCAGGACATGCCAGGACTTGATCCAAATCTTGTAGTTCATCATCTTGCAGTCGATCCAAAGATCAAGCCTGTCAGACAAAAGCTTAGAAAAATGCATCCCAAGGCGGCATTACTAGTCAAAGCTGAATTAGAAACAATGTTAGCTGCTAAGGTTATTCGACCTATCGACTACTTAGAGTGGATCTCCAACATGGTCCCTGTCACTAAACCTTTCGGTGACATTAGAATCAGCACTAATTTCAGAGATCTTAACAAAGCTTGTACAAAAGATGATTTTCCCTTGCCCAACATAGATATGATTGTAGATCTTATAGCTGGACATGAAATTTTGTCCCTCATGGATGGATTTTTTGGGTATAATCAAATCAAGATTGCAGAAGAGGATCAGCATAAGACAGCATTCACTACCCCTTGGGGAACCTTTTGTTACAACATGATGCCTTTTGGCCTAAAGAATGTTGGGGCTACCTATCAAAGAGCTATGACAGCCATTTTTCATGATCTCATCTATAGCATTTTGGAGGATTATGTGGATGATATCTTGGTCAAATCTCATACCTTCATGGATCATCTTGCTAACTTGGAGAAAGTCTTTGATAGGTTAGCCAAATATCATCTCATGTTGAATACCAAGAAATGTGTCTTTGGGGTCACATCTGGCAAGCTTCTAGGCTTTATAGTTTCTAAACAAGGTATAGAGATCAACCCCAAGAAGGTCAAGGTTATCTTAGGCATGCCTCCACCCTAGACACTATGATAGCTTTGCTCTCTTCAGGGAAAGCTTCAATCTATCTGGCGCTTTATCTCCCAGCTTGCAGATAAGTGTACACCATTTTCACATTTACTGAAGAAGGATGAGAAATTCAAGTGGGATCCTTTATGTTAGTGCAGCTTCGATCAGCTCAAGCAGTACTTCACCAATCCCCCTATCTTAGTTCCACCAGTTCTTGTTCGTCCCTTGATCTTGTACATATCAGCAATGCCTACTGCTCTAGGGGCACTTCTAACACAGCTTGATGACTACGGCAGAGAAAGAGTCATCTACTACATCAGTAGAACCCTAGTTGGTTATGAACTCAATTATACTCAACTCAAAAGCTTCTCCACTACATGGTAAGTCATACCATCCAACTAGTCTCCAAGATCGACCCTCTCAAGTATATGCTCTCCAGAACAGCACTTACAGGCCGTTTGGCCAAATGGGTTATGCTCCTTAGCGAATTTCACATCCAGTATGTGGATAGAAAGGCAATCAAAGGGCAAGCTATAGCAGATCACCTTGCTAATGCACCTCTAATAGATGCATATCCTTTGATCACAGAATTTCAAGATGAGCATATCTGTCTAATTGAAGAACAACCCCCATGGAAACTTTATTTTGATGGCTCATACAGATCTCATGGATCAGGGGTAGGAATATTGTTGGTCACACCTAAAGGAGATTATATTCCAAAAGCCTTCAAGCTACAATTCCCTAGCACCAACAATATAGCTGAATATGAGGCCCTCATAGCAAGATTAAGGATAGCTGCAGAATGGAACATCACTGAGTTACAAATCTTTGGCAATTCTTAGCTCATTATCAAGCAAGCCCTTAATGAATATCAAACCAAAGATGAAAAGCTATTACCCTACAAAGAGCTAGTTGATCGGCTAACGTAGCATTTTACAAAGCTTCAGTTTACACAAGTGCCTCGAATACAGAACAAAGTAGCAAATGCTATGGCTACTATTGGCTCGCTCTTGGAAATTCCCCAAGCAGCTACACAATATGAGTTTTTAGTCGAGCAACTCCTCACACCCGCATATGTGAATGAGGATTCAAATTGTGTTTGTATCTTGGTTTATCCCCAATCCCCTTGGTACCCTGATATTCACGCTTACCTTAACGATGGTATGATATCCCCTCACCTCACACATACCCAATGCCAAAACCTCATCCAAAAATTATCTCACTATGTTATCATAGCCAATACCCTATATCGTCGGGGTTATCACGATACTCTCTCTCAATGTTTAGACCAAACCGAGGCCGCGAAGGTGTTAAAAGAAGTACACTTTGAACTTTTTGGTGCCCACACGAGTGGTATTGTCATAGTGCGACAAATCCTTATAGCAGGCTACTATTGGCCTACCATTGAAGAAGACTCCTGTGACTTTGTCAGAAAGTGTCTCCCATGTCAGAAGCATGCAAATCTTGTGCACGCTCCAGCATAGGATCTACAACCTATTGCACCACCTTTGCCTTTCACTTGTTGGGGCCTTGATCTAGTTGGAACTATCATACCTCTCTCATCTAATGGACATAAATGGATAATAACAGCTACAGACTATTTCATTAAATGCATGGAAGTAGTCCCCCTAGTCTCAGCTATAGTAGTTCAGGTCTCCAAGTTCATCTTGTACCACATTGTTTGCTACTTCGGCATCCCATCCACCATCTTCACTGACCACGGAGGTAACTTTGAAAATCTCAACATGGAAGAATTATGTACTTCCCTCTGCATCCATCACCACTTTTCTAGCCCATATGCCCATATTTCCCACAAGGTAATGGCCAGGCAGAGGCAACTAACAAAACCCTCCTCAAAATCCTAAAGAAAGTTCTCAATGATTTCGGCCACAATTGGCACCTACAAATAAATCCAGCTCTATGGGCCTATCAAACCTCCTTTCATACATCCACAAGAACAACTTCATACTCCTTAGTCTATGGTGCCAATGCAGTACTACCCATAGAGGTTGAACTTCCCTCATTGCACATATCTTTGCGAGGGCAAATATCAGATGAAGAATACAGAGTAGCTCAGCTCACCTAGCTAGAACTCTTAGATGAGAAGTGACAATAGGCTTATGATCATCTTATAGTCAATCAAACTTGTCTCAAAAGGAATTTCAACAAGAAGGTGCTCCCATGACACTTTCAGCCAGGCGACATGGTCCTCAAAGAAAACATGAAAGTCCAAGCAGATCAAGAAAAGAAAGGCAAGTTTGAACCTACATGGCTTGGTCCTTATGTTGTCACTGCCTCCTTTGGCTCCAGAGTCTACCAGCTATCTACACCAGAAGGAGAACTCTTGAATGATCAAAGATATTTGCAAATTAGTTATATAGTAATGATGAAAACAAAAATCAAATCAAAGGGGTAGAAAGATGAAAGAGGTTTTCAGTTGCAGGAGATTGAATTTCAAGTGGACAGATGTCAATTGCATAACGGATCTGAGAATTCACTCCTTGTTATATCTTTCTTTCATCCATTCATTATAGTGGTCAGAATTTTGGAAAGTTTTCTCTGGAATGACGATAGTTAGTAGAACTGGCCCTGGAATTGATGAACTCTAAATGGAAGATCTGGGATGTGCTGGTTCCAGACCATGAAGCTTTTTCTTTGGCTATGATACCCCCTTCCCATCCCATTAGTTTCTCATTCCCGCCATTTTCTCTCTTGTATGACAGCATTTGTTCATTGAATAGTCTAGTTTATTAGGTTTTTATGAGTTAAGTTCATGCATTTTTATGTATTATTTCAAGGAATTCAATACAAGGAATAGCAAGAGTTTAGTTTTAGTTTAAATATTGTCTCCTTTCTCAGTTGAGCTATGATGTTTTATGGTCTTTGAACAAAGAGACTAGATCATAAGTGTAGTCCCTTAAGGTTGTATATTGCTTCATTGTTGCTTGTAATTCAAGGAATTATGTAAATACTTTAGAGATTCAATAGGGTTGCAAGTTTATTGAGGAGGATATCAGGTAAGAATGAGATTTAGATTGAACATCGATATCCAATTTACAAGGTAAATGGATAGATCTAGAGTCTTGGCATAAGTATGTGTTCTAGATATCCAAAGTGCATGAAGGAGATTCATGAATTGCCCAATGGATGAGGCATTGATCTGTTACATGAGCATAAGTTTGTTGTTCATACCTGGTCTGCATCCACTTTCCCCACCCACATAAAATCAAATCAAATTCAAATCATTTTTACATTTTATGTTGAAGAGCTATAATAGAATGCCCTCACTCAGCTTATGAATTTCATAGATTTGCATTTAGCAATTGTAGATCTGTGTTATTGCATGATTTATTAGGAGAAATAAGGGTTTTATCTACTTTATATTAGATTCAGTATATGCTTTGATAACTGGTACCATATAAAGAATCTAAAGGTCCACCCGCCTAGGTTTTGTAGAGCCTGAAGAAGAAGGGTCTAGCCTTATAGGTTGCCTGGTGTCTGAAATGATGTGTTGAAGATGGGAGTTAGCTACCCCCAGTTGTGTCATATTCTTATTGGGGTAATTGGAAACCTATAGCATTTTCAAACACCAACATATTTCATCATTCTTTCATTGATTTGCTTCTCAGTGTTTACGTCATTCCTCAATCTTTCATTGATTTCTCTTTTAGATCTCAGCTCATTTTTTATTCTTTCATTGATTTTCCTTTCAAATTTAGATCATTCCTCATTTGCATTGGAGAGCTGATCAGTAAGGTCTTCCTGCTAAAGGGATTGGTTCTAGATTTTATTGTTCCTTCCATCCATCTCTTCTTTTATCTTATTTCTCTATTTCAAGACCTCACATAACTTTACTGACTGAATTTCTTGTTCTCTTTTCAGCTTTCTTACTTCTTGTTGCAAGGAACCATTCTTCTCTAGGAGTTCTTTGATTGCATCATTTGCTTCATCTGACCTACTTGAAGGGTGAAAGTCTTCAATTCTTTCTTCAATATAAAGATGATCATTCATTTGATTTGTAAGTCCCTTTCTTCTTTTCAGGGATTGGGAAAGTTGCTCCTTAGGTTTCTTGAGTTGGGCGATGGCCATTTCCAAATCCAACTTTTCCTTGTCAATAGCTTTGTCAAGTTTGAATATCTCCATATTCTTGATCTTTGCTGAAGTTGTTAAATTTTCTCTTGAGAACCACAATGCCCTAATACCAATTGTTGGAAATATTCAAGACTGTGCTAAGTTACTGAGAGGGGAGGGGTGAATCAGTAACTTCTAAAACCTCTACCAATTTCAATTCTTAATTCAATAAATCAATTAGCACTTAATTCATCACATTTGATCTAGTTACGTGCATGAGAAATTGAAAATATGAAAGCATCCTCAACACTTGAACACAAAGATTTGGTAACCCAAAAACCTTCCAAATAGAAAGTAAAACTAAGGTGGGGATGATATCCACAAACTTTAGTACTATAGAATAAATTTGGCCTATTAAATCTTACATTGATCACTTCTAATGATCTACCATATTAGGAGCAAATAGGACTACTAGGTCCACATTGTAAGAGGATTTACAAACATACAATGAAGTATGCACTTAGTAAAGAGATTTATAGAAGACTGTTAGGTGTACCTTGTTAGAGGATTTTGACTGGTTCATCTATTAGGATGAAGCAATAGATCTCTAACTTTGCAACTAAGTTTGCTAATAGAGATTCCTTAGTGTATTGATCACCTTTATGTGATAGATATGTCCTTGCTACTCCTTGTACTAATATGGCCTTTTATAATTCTTTATCTGCTCCATTCATAACTTGTGTAGACACCAAAATTTGATTACACCGCTTTGGTAATCCTATTTAGTTATCTCTAAAAGCATCATTAATTAAATTCCTATTTAATTAATCCTTTGTCATCCCCTAGCTAATTAATTTATTTACTCATCTATAGTCCTAATTGATAAATCAAATAACCTATCATTTATCAATTAAATCCTATTCTTCTATCTAATTCCAAAATCCCCATTTATTAAATAAATCTATTTGATAAATAAAACCCTCAAATCTAATAACCCCTAACCTATTCCTAAACCCTTCATTTAGCCTAATCCACCCCATCCACACATACTAACCAAGCTTAGCTAGTAACTCGCCCATCCTCATTAAATGCCATCCACTTGCAAATCTCTAACAAGCCTAATCTAATCATAAACCATCTCTAATCCACCCCGTAAACTTTTCACATTTCCTAAGTAAGCTTAAGACTTTCCTAAGCCAAGAAAAGTCAATAATCTCAACTCCCTCCAAAATATCCCAACCACCCAACAATGAATGCTCTTACAAAGGCAATAAAAACTCTTACAAGCTCTTACAAGCCATAATGAAGGGTCTTTATGAAGATATTATCCCTTGAGCCTCCTTTGTTGACTCATCCTTCCCCTTTCCTCCATCCACTCACCCTGTGACATGTGTCACTCCCTGGTTGGTGCTAAACAAGCACAATCCATATCCTCTCCTTTGAGTGCATCCTAGCCCTCCATAAGCTTTTTTCTCTCCTTGCATCTTAGCCCTCCATCCCTCAAGCCCTTAGCCTATAAATTGAATCCCCTCCCAAGCCATATCATCACAACTTTTGAGCTAAAGTTATAATGCCATTTTAAGACCAAGTTTTATACCAATCTCATACATCCACACCAAAAATCCCAAAAATCTCCATTGAAGCTAGTTTGAAGCTTGAGCATACATCCCAATCCTTAGACTCGTCTACCAAGCAAAGAGCTAAATCCTATTGAGAGAGTCCATTCATTTGGCTCACATTTTCAATTGGGGTTTCCTCTTTAGTCTCTCATTTATGTTATGGTATTTTAGTTTGTAAATGCTTTTGATTTCTTAATTTAGTGTTTCTAACATACTAATATAGCATATACATTTTGGTACGCCCGGTGGGACCCCACTATGGGTCATTTAATCATCAATTTCTATCTATATGTTATTTTTTCTAACAAACTGATGTTTCTTGTTGTTTGAGTGAGTTGTAGGGTCTTTCACTTATTTTTTCAGGTTGAAGGGCGCACTTGGGAAGAAGACATAACTTCAAAAATTCAAAAAATAACAAAAAAAATTTAAAATTATGGAAAAAATCTGCATTTTTTATCTTTTTTTGTGCAGTGTCATCTCCACAGTTTGGCGTCTGTGCCTACAAACTATCATCTTCACCAACTACTTTGTCATTTGTGCAACCAAACTAATGTCTCCACAGATCGGCGTCTCTGCCAACTACTCTATCATCTCCGCCAGCTACTTTGTCGTCTTCGCATCCTTAATCTGTCATCTCCACAGATCAGTGCCTCCACCAGCTACTCTGTCGTCTCTTCCACTGCCTCTCCTGTTCTGTCGTCTATGTTGTCGCCTCTCCTATTTTGTCATCTCCGTTGCTGCCAACCCAAACTGTCGTCTTCACAAATCAGCATCTCCGCAAATTAGCATCTACGCTTGTCTCTTATTTTTTGCATCACAAAACTGACCTGTCGTCTCTGCTTCTTTCTTTGTCGTCTCTGCAAATTGGCATTTCCACAGATTAGCATCTCTGAATTTTGGCATCTCCGCCTATTGAACTGTCATCTCTGCCTGTTTCTGTTGCATTTTTGTTTTAAAATCTTTATTTTTGCACTTTGTAATTAAATTTTTTTATAAAAAAGAGTATAAATCAAATTTTGACTTTTAGTGGTTTCGTAGGATTTAGACCATTCTAAGCATTTTTACGCCTAGTAAAAATAACAAAAAAAGTTTAAAAAAATTTCTTATTGTTAAGCTTTCATTTTGGAAGATTTTGGGTGACTAATCAATTTGCTTTTTTTTTGTCTTATTGCAGGTTAGAGCAATAGATTTAATCATTTTTTTAGATTTTTCGTGGAATGAACTTGAATGGTTAAACACATTTTTCTTTGAATGTATGTTGTTCAAAAAACACTCTTGAATGCCATGGATTAAAATCATTTTTTCTTGGAATGCATGCTTAAAACAAACAACTCAATCTTGAATGCAAAAGATCAATTAACCATTGCAATATCTCACACTTCAATTTTTGGTGCATTAAAAAGAACAAACAAATCTCTCTTTTGCATGCAACTTAGGCAAAGTTAATTTTTGAACACTTAAGAAATTTGTTAAGTTAAAAACAAATCAACAAAAATCAAATTTAGTAGTTTCTTCATTGGAATCACCCTCTTTAATCACCCATCAATTTAACCATTGGTTGCAATCTCAGTGCCATCTATGGTGATGGGTCCACTTAAGAGAGTGTTAAGTGTTCTATAGTCAAATTCTACTTAATTCACTTTTTGAGAGTTTGTCTTAAACTTATAGGATTTCTTCAATGTCCAAAAATCTAGATTAAATCGATCACACTTCAAGTTTGGGCACTAAAATTGAATAACTATTGACGTGGAGGGCCTCCGGGCGTGCGCTTGACAATCGAGTTTCACACATCTTTTTTTTGAGTTTATAATGAAAAAACACTCAATCTTGAATGCCTTAAAAAAAATTAATCGATACTTAACATGAAGGGCCTCCGGGCGCGCAGGTTTACTTTCTTGTTGACCCTAACTCTTCTTCTTGTTCGCATTCTTCGATCGATTTTTCTTTGTTGATGCATTTCAAAGTTGGAATTGAACATTTGCATATTAAACATGAGTGCTTACAAAGTCTAGATCAGCACACATAAGAGTCAGTTGGAAAAGGAACAAGCGTGTTTTTTAGCCCAAGGTCATCCAAGTCTTCTCTCCCCTTGTCGTCTTTCGAGGCCATCTTGGGTGCATAAGATTAGGATCGAAAACCTTGTTTCTCTTTTTAGGAGGCCTGCTTGGGGATTTCATCACCCCTTGGGATGACCTCAACTCCATCGTTCCGATGGAGTATAAAGATTGGGAGGTGAATCCATAGACACCTCTCTTGGAATCAAGATTTTGTCACTTAGGCTAAGTCTCAAGGAACTTTATACCCTTGAGAAGTGAAAGAGGAGAAGTGGGTTACCACTCCTCTCGACTGTGTGACATCTTTTTGGTTTCATCTACGGATTTGGGCCTCACGTACCTTGGGTATATCGAGGACTCCCTAGCTAAACCAGTTGTCAGCCTTGCAGACAACTATCTAGGATATTAATGTGTTTGAAGTGATTGATCGAAACATTTGTAGAACATACACACTCCTTGGCGCAAGTATCACATTCTGAGAATCAAAAACTTCTATTTGGTTGTTACTATCTATTGCTTGATTTTTTATTTGTTGAATGAACATTTTCCAAACTTGGTCAATCCTAGCTTAGGGCATACTTAGCATAGTCACTGCCTATTCCAAAAGTTGAAGAAGTTGAGTAAAAACAATCGAGATCTCTCAAAGCTAAGTAGATTCAAGAATTCATGTCAGAGCAACCCAAACCCAAACAAAAGTTTCACAAAGTCAAACTCAAACCATCTCAGGCATACCAAGAACTTTTAGCCAAGAGAAAGGAACTAACACCAAGCCCTCGAATTGCCAAACTCCACAAAGTAGAGGACAAAGCTAATGACGAAGCCCTTCAAGATGCCTGGTTAGATCGCACCACCCAACTTAACCAACATCCAGGAGTTAACAATGCTTATGCCTTACCAACTAGGCATGACTTCTATGATTAAACCCCCTTGTTTCTCCATATCTTCTTGCATGAGCTTCACTTTAGAGTCATCTTTGTAAGAAAGCTAGCCATATTTAGTCTTCCCCTTAAGAATTTTAGCTCATCCATCTCATTTAGAACCAAACCATCTCGCCAGCAATCCAAAAACTTCACATCCAAGCCTTCAAAATTATTGTCACTTTGCCAAAAGTTTTCCATTCCTAACATCTTCCAAATCCACCAATCTCACCAAGGTTATCCCTTTGACAGAGCTTTGTCTAGGGTAATCTAGCTTTGTCACTTGTCATCCCTCATCACCTTGAGCTAAAGGTTGGGATCCACAAGTGGTCAATCTCGTGTTCTTCCAAAAGGATCATCATTCTATCCTTAAGTTGACACAATCACCACCAAGCTTGCACATAGGAAAGCAGACCTTTCGTGCTTTGGCAACATATCTTTGAAGTTAGAATTCTCAACCCAATCCTCCTTAGGTTTTGTCATAAAGCTTTGCCTTAACCTAGGAAATCATTTGCATAGAAAAGCCTTCCCCTTTTTTGCATCCATCAGCATTGTTGTATCTCATCCCTAGGAACATTCTGCATTTTCATGCCACCCGTCACTCGCTTAGGCAAGAAGAAGAAGGAAACAATGGAGCCCTATCATTTGGATCCAATAGCATCACTCCCCTTGAGCACTCAACCATCATTCAGCCTAGAGAATGCTATACCATCACCTACAGACATTGAAGCTTTCATGAACCAACCAAGAAATGTAGTATTGGTGAACGCCATTATAGACAAAAACAAGGAAACAATCATGGCTAACTTTCAAAGGGACAACATTGGAGCCTTCAACTTTGGAAGACCTCCCCCATTATCAGATCCATCTCACCCTTTTTTTGAGCAACTCCCACAACCCATAGGCTCTTATGATTCGAATTATCCTCAATATATGCCAAAAGAGGAGCCTCAAACTAGTCCATATGATCCAACAAACCCAAACATACCAGCCTCCACTCAAGTTGAAATCTCCCTTCCACAAGCCAATCCAGCCACCACCACTCCACCATTGGTCCATAACACTCCATCCCAAACCCCCTTCACACAAAACACCTCACCATTCACTCCCTTCACCATTGCTGCCACTACTCTCCAACCTAGCCTTCCAAATCCACCCATATCCCAAATCAGTGCTAGTATCTTTGGCCAACCTCAGCAATACACAATCGGGATGCCACCCATGGGGCCAAGTAATCAACCATTCATCACCCCCAGCTTGTTTACCTCAGCTCAGAACACAATTCCATCATTTCCACTAGGTCCTATGAGCTTAGTGCCATCAGCCACAAATCCACAAGCTACTACCCTTACTCCACAAAGCTATCGAACCCCACCAGCTACTACCAATGTTCTGCCAAGCTCTCAAGTGACCCAAGCTCCGGCAACCACTCTACCAAGCTTTCAAATCCAGCCACCAAGCTATCAAACCCCATCAGTTCCATTTCAAGGCTCTCAATTCCCACCACCTCCACCACCAACCAATCCATTACCTCCTATTACGAACTATTTTTCTATGCCACTTCTAGGATGAAATCCACCACCACTAACCACCAATTACTTGGCCTCTTTTGCCATGTAGACACCTTCCCAAATGGGGGCACAGCCCACATATATTGGTCAAAGTCCTCAAATCCAAAGTCAAGTTCCACAAGCTCCCCGATCCTTTCCCCAAGCTTCATACCCATCTTATACCTTACCTCCACAAAGCAATCCATTTATCCCACAGCCAGCTTATGTTCCTCAATCCCAACCTCAAATCCAATATCAGCAGCAAGCCTCGCAACATATGCAGCAATATGTGCCACCTCCACCTCAGCAATCCATCATCCACCATTCAGTTGCCCAAGCCATGTACAATCCCTACAAGCCCATACCTCAAAGCCATCCATATTCCATTGCCCCATCTAGCACATACCTACCTTAGGGCACTCCTACATTGGGGGCACCCCAGCCATCACCCATTAATTCAGAATGTGAAGCCATGACAACAGCTTTGAAGAACATCCAGGAAGGAAATGATCCAAAAATCTTCAAGTTTGAGAATGTGTGTCCTTACCCATTCGACAGATCCATTACCATGACACCATTTCCCAAGCATATTGAGACACCCAAGTTTGACAAAATTTAGAGGCAAAGGAGACCCTGTCACACATATCAAAGAATTTTACATGCAAAGGTGTTGGTCTAGGACTAGACAAAAGAGGCATGCAGTGCCCCATCGACGCACACAAGTGGGAATCAAAGTTAGGTCTTGGCTTTAGCATACCCACAACTGGGGGCACCAATACGGATGGTCATGCTTTTTTGAACATTCACTGCGGCCTTGTCAAAATCGAAGACATTCCTGAGGAAGTTGAAAAGAGAGCCTACGACAATATCCTAGACCAAATCTCCTTCGGAGACTCTGTTCTCCAAGAACTATCCATCCACCTCATTGACCTACCACTCGCCCATCTATAACTCATAGATTGGGACCAACCAAGCATCATACACATTGATGAGTTCAGATTAGAGGAAGAACTTCTAAGATTCGTGGGAGCTGAAATTCCTCATAAGAAAACAAAGCCAGATTTTGCCTATATCTACAAGCTAGATCCCAAGGGGTATTTTGGAGAAAATCCCCAACCTAGTTCTGATACACCCAAAATTGGAACTAAGGTGAATCCAAGACTAACTATGGCAGTGAAGAGAACCCCTCAACAAGAACATCTAGAGCCACAAGTAGAACATGAGGATTTAGCATTGCCTCCTCAAGGTAATCAATCGGAGCTGTCTTCTATTCTAATTGAGGATACTAGAGAAGTCAACATCGATTCTTCAAAGATCCCCAGACTTGTTCACATTGCTGCATCTCTATCACAAGACCAAGTTGATCTCCTCTTTGAGGTCTTAAGAGAGAACATTGGCCAATTTGCATGGTCATATGAGGACATGCCAGGACTTGATCCAAAGCTTGTAGTTCATCATCTTGCAGTCGATCCAAAGGTCAACCCGGTCAGACAAAAGCTTAGAAAAATGCACCCCAAGGTGGCATTACTGGTCAAAGCTGAATTAAAAAGAATGTTAGCTGCTAAGGTTATTCAACCTATCAACTACTCAAAGTGGATCTCCAACATGGTCCCTATCACTAAACCTTCCAGTGACATCAGAATCTGCACTGATTTCAGAGATCTTAACAAAGCTTGTCCAAAAGATGATTTTCCCTTGCCCAACATAGATATGATTGTAGATCTTATAGCTGGACGTGAAATTTTTTCCCTCATGGATGGATTTTTTGGGTATAATCAAATCAAGATTGCAGAAGAGGATTAGCATAAGATAGCATTCACTACCCCTTGGGGAACCTTTTGCTACAACATGATGCCTTTTGGCCTAAAGAATGTTGGGGCTACCTATCAAAGAGCTATGAAAGCCATTTTTCAAGATCTCATCCATAGCATTTTGGAAGATTATGTGGATTATATCTTGGTAAAATCTCATACCTTCATGGATCATCTTGCTGACTTGGAGAAAGTCTTTGATAGGTTAGCCAAATATCATCTCATGTTGAATCCCAAGAAATGTGTCTTTGGGGTCACATCTGGCAAGCTTCTAGGCTTTATAGTTTCAAAATAAGGTATAGAGATTGACCCCAAGAAGGTCAAGGCTATCTTAGGCATGCCTCCTCCCTAGACACTATGACAGCTTCGCTCTCTTCAGGGAAAGCTTCAATTTGTCTGGTGCTTCATCTCCCGGCTTGCAGATAAGTGTACACCATTTTCACATTTACTAAAGAAGGATGAGAACTTCAAGTGGGATCCTTTATGTCAATGCAACTTCGATCAACTCAAGCAGTATCTCACCAATCCCCCTATCTTGGTTCCACTAGTTCCTGGTTGTCCCTTGATCTTGTACATATCAGCAATGCCTACTACTCTAGGGGCACTTCTAGCACAGCTTGATGACTACGGCAGAGAAAGAGCCATCTACTACATCAGTAGAACCCTAGTTGGTTATGAACTCAATTATACTCCTATGGAAAAAGCTTGTTTGGCAATTGTTTTCTCAACTCAAAAGCTTCGCCACTACACACTAAGTCATACCATCCAACTAGTCTCCAAGATCGACCCTCTCAAGTATATGCTCTCCAGAAAAGCACTTACAGGCCGTTTGGCCAAATGGGTTATGCTCCTTAGCGAATTTGACATCCAGTATGTGGACAGAAAGGCAATCAAAGGGCAAGCTATAGCAAATCACCTCGTTGATGCACCTCTAATAGATGCATATCCTTTGATCACATAATTTTCAGATGAGCATATCTGTCTAATTGAAGAATGACCCCCATGGAAACTTTATTTTGATGGCTCATACAGATCTCATGGATTAGGGGTAGGAATATTGTTGGTCACACCTAAAGGAGATTATATTCCAAAAGCCTTCAAGCTACAATTCCCTAGCACCAACAATATAACTGAATATGAGGCCCTCATAGCAAGATTAAGGATAGCTGCAGAATGGAACATCACTGAGTTACAAATCTTTGGCGATTCTTAGCTCATTATCAAGCAAGCCCTTAATGAATATCAAACCAAAGATGAAAAGCTATTACCCTACAAAGAGCTAGTTGATCGGCTAACGTAGCATTTTACAAAGCTTCAGTTTACACAAGTGCCTCGAATACAGAACAAAGTAGCAAATGCTATGGCTACTATTGGCTCGCTCTTGGAAATTCCCCAAGCAGCTACACAATATGAGTTTTTAGTCGAGCAACTCCTCACACCCGCATATGTGAATGAGGATTCAAACTGTGTTTGTATCCTTGTTTATCCCCAATCCCCTTGGTACCCTGATATTCACGCTTACCTTAACGATGGTATGATATCCCCTCACCTCACACATACCCAATGCCAAAACCTCATCCAAAAATTATCTCACTATGTTATCATAGCCAATACCCTATATCGTCGGGGTTATCACGATACTCTCTCTCGATGTTTAGACCAAACCGAGGCCGCGATGGTGTTAAAAGAAGTACACTTTGAACTTTTTGGTGCCCACACGAGTGGTATTGTCATAGTGCGACAAATCCTTATAGCAAGCTACTATTGGCCTACCATTGAAGAAGACTCCTGTGACTTTGTCAGAAAGTGTCTCCCATGTCAGAAGCATGCAAATCTTGTGCACGCTCCAGCACAGGATCTACAACCTATTGCACCACCTTTGCCTTTCACTTGTTGGGGCCTTGATCTAGTTGGAACTATCATACCTCTCTCATCTAATGGACATAAATGGATAATAACAGCTACAGACTATTTCATTAAATGCATGGAAGCAGTCCCCCTAGTCTCAGCTATAGTAGTTCAGGTCTCCAAGTTCATCTTGTACCACATTGTTTGCTGCTTCGGCATCCCATCCACCATCTTCACTGACCACGGAGGTAACTTTGAAAATCTCAACATGGAAGAATTATGTACTTCCCTCTGCATCCATCACCACTTTTCTAGCCCATATGCCCATATTTCCCACAAGGTAATGGCCAGGCAGAGGCAACTAACAAAACCCTCCTCAAAATCCTAAAGAAAGTTCTCAATGATTTCGGCCGCAATTGGCACCTACAAATAAATCCAGCTCTATGGGCCTATCAAACCTCCTTTCATACATCCACAAGAACAACTTCATACTCCTTAGTCTATGGTGCCAATGCAGTACTACCCATAGAGGTTGAACTTCCCTCATTGCACATATCTTTGCGAGGGCAAATATCAGATGAAGAATACAGAGTAGCTCAGCTCACCTAGCTAGAACTCTTAGATGAGAAGTGACAATAGGCTTATGATCATCTTATAGTCAATCAAACTCGTCTCAAAAGGAATTTCAACAAGAAGGTGCTCCCATGACACTTTCAGCCAGGCGACATGGTCCTCAAAGAAAACATGAAAGTCCAAGCAGATCAAGAAAAGAAAGGCAAGTTTGAACCTACATGGCTTGGTCCTTATGTTGCCATTGCCTCCTTTGGCTCCAGAGTCTACCAGCTATCTACACCAGAAGGAGAACTCTTGAATGATCAAAGATATTTGCAAATTAGTTATATAGTAATGATGAAAACAAAAATCAAATCAAAGGGGTAGAAAGATGAAAGAGGTTTTCAGTTGCAGGAGATTGAATTTCAAGTGGACAGATGTCAATTGCATAACGGATCTGAGAATTCACTCCTTGTTATATCTTTCTTTCATCCATTCATTATAGTGGTTGGAATTTTGGAAAGTTTTCTCTGGAATGACGATAGTTAGTAGAACTGGCCCTGGAATTGATGAACTCTAAATCGAAGATCTGGGATGTGCTGGTTCCAGACCATGAAGCTTTTTCTTTGGCTATGATACCCCCTTCCCATCCCATTAGTTTCTCATTCCCGCCATTTTATCTCTTGTATGACAGCATTTGTTCATTGAATAGTCTAGTTTATTAGGTTTTTATGAGTTAAGTTCATGCATTTTTATGTATTATTTCAAGGAATTCAATACAAGGAATAGCAAGAGTTTAGTTTTAGTTTAAATATTGTCTCCTTTCTCAGTTGAGCTATGATGGTTTATGGTCTTTGAACAAAGAGACTAGATCATAAGTGTAGTCCCTTAAGGTTGTATATTGCTTCATTGTTGCTTGTAATTCAAGGAATTATGTAAATACTTTAGAGATTCAATAGGGTTTCAAGTTTATTGAGGAGGATATCAGGTAAGAATGAGATTTAGATTGAACATCGATATCCAATTTACAAGGTAAATGGATAGATCTAGAGTCTTGGCATAAGTATGTGTTCTAGATATCCAAAGTGCATGAAGGAGATTCATGAATTGCCCAATGGATGAGGCATTGATCTGTTACATGAGCATAAGTTTGTTGTTCATACCTGGTCTGCATCCACTTTCCCCACCCACATAAAATCAAATAAAATTCAAATCATTTTTACATTTTATGTTGAAGAGCTATAATAGAATGCCCTCACTCAGCTTATGAATTTCATAGATTTGCATTTAGCAATTGTAGATCTGTGTTATTGCATGATTTATTAGGAGAAATAAGGTTTTTATCTACTTTATATTAGATTCAGTATATGCTTTGATAACTGGTACCATATAAAGAATCTATAGGTCCACCCGCCTAGGTTTTGTAGAGCCTGAAGAAGAAGGGTCTAGCCTTATAGGTTGCCTGGTGTCTGAAATGATGTGTTGAAGATGGGAGTTAGCTACCCCCAGTTGTGTCATATTCTTATTGGGGTAATTGGAAACCTATAGCATTTTCAAACACCAACATATTTCATCATTCTTTCATTGATTTGCTTCTCAGTGTTTACGTCATTCCTCAATCTTTCATTGATTTCTCTTTTAGATCTCAGCTCATTTTTTATTCTTTCATTGATTTTCCTTTCAAATTTAGATCATTCCTCATTTGCATTGGAGAGCTGATCAGTAAGGTCTTCCTGCTAAAGGGATTGGTTCTAGATTTTATTGTTCCTTCCATCCATCTCTTCTTTTATCTTATTTCTCTATTTCAAGACCTCACATAACTTTACTGACTGAATTTCTTGTTCTCTTTTCAGCTTTCTTACTTCTTGTTGCAAGGAACCATTCTTCTCTAGGAGTTCTTTGATTGCATCATTTGCTTCATCTGACCTACTTGAAGGGTGAAAGTCTTCAATTCTTTCTTCAATATAAAGATGATCATTCATTTGATTTGTAAGTCCCTTTCTTCTTTTCAGGGATTGGGAAAGTTGCTCCTTAGGTTTCTTGAGTTGGGCGATGGCCATTTCCAAATCCAACTTTTCCTTGTCAATAGCTTTGTCAAGTTTGAATATCTCCATATTCTTGATCTTTGCTGAAGTTGTTAAATTTTCTCTTGAGAACCACAATGCCCTAATACCAATTGTTGGAAATATTCAAGACTGTGCTAAGTTACTAAGAGGGGAGGGGTGAATCAGTAACTTCTAAAACCTCTACCAATTTCAATTCTTAATTCAATAAATCAATTAGCACTTAATTCATCACATTTGATCTAGTTACGTGCATGAGAAATTGAAAATATGAAAGCATCCTCAACACTTGAACACAAAGATTTGGTAACCCAAAAACCTTCCAAATAGAAAGTAAAACTAAGGTGGGGATGATATCCACAAACTTTAGTACTATAGAATAAATTTGGCCTATTAAATCTTACATTGATCACTTCTAATGATCTACCATATTAGGAGCAAATAGGACTACTAGGTCCACATTGTAAGAGGATTTACAAACATACAATGAAGTATGCACTTAGTAAAGAGATTTATAGAAGACTGTTAGGTGTACCTTGTTAGAGGATTTTGACTGGTTCATCTATTAGGATGAAGCAATAGATCTCTAACTTTGCAACTAAGTTTGCTAATAGAGATTCCTTAGTGTATTGATCACCTTTATGTGATAGATATGTCCTTGCTACTCCTTGTAATAATATGGCCTTTTATAATTCTTTATCTGCTCCATTCATAACTTGTGTAGACACCAAAATTTGATTACACCGCTTTGGTAATCCTATTTAGTTATCTCTAAAAGCATCATTAATTAAATTCCTATTTAATTAATCCTTTGTCATCCCCTAGCTAATTAATTTATTTACTCATCTATATTCCTAATTGATAAATCAAATAACCTATCATTTATCAATTAAATCCTATTCTTCTATCTAATTCCAAAATCCCCATTTATTAAATAAATCTATTTGATAAATAAAACCCTCAAATCTAATAACCCCTAACCTATTCCTAAACCCTTCATTTAGCCTAATCCACCCCATCCACACATACTAACCAAGCTTAGCTAGTAACTCGCCCATCCTCATTAAATGCCATCCACTTGCAAATCTCTAACAAGCCTAATCTAATCATAAACCATCTCTAATCCACCCCGTAAACTTTTCACATTTCCTAAGTAAGCTTAAGACTTTCCTAAGCCAAGCAAAGTCAATAATCTCAACTCCCTCCAAAATATCCCAACCACCCAACAATGAATGCTCTTACAAAGGCAATAAAAACTCTTACAAGCTCTTACAAGCCATAATGAAGGGTCTTTATGAAGATATTATCCCTTGAGCCTCCTTTGTTGACTCATCCTTCCCCTTTCCTCCATCCACTCACCCTGCGACATGTGTCACTGCCTAGTTGGTGCTAAACAAGCACAATCCATGTGCTCTCCTTTGAGTGCATCCTCGCCCTCCATAAGCTTTTTTCTCTCCTTGCATCTTAGCCCTCCATCCCTCAAGCCCTTAGCCTATAAATTGAATCCCCTCCAAGGCCATATCATCACAACTTTTGAGCTAAAGTTATAATGCCATTTTAAGACCAAGTTTTATACCAATCTCATACATCCATATGAAAAATCCCAAAAATCTCCATTGAAGCTAGTTTGAAGCTTAAGCATACATCCCAATCCTTAAACTCATCTACCAAGCAAAGAGCTAAATCCTATTGGGAGAGTCCATTCATTTGGCTCACATTTCCAATTGGGGTTTCCTCTTTAGTCTCTCATTTATGTTATGGTATTTTAGTTTGTAAATGCTTTTGATTTCTTAATTTAGTTTTTCTAACATACTAATATAGCATATACAACTTGAACCTTTTGCATCCACAATACATATGCTTAGATCTGCATTCTTTCTTTTTCACATACATTACATTGGATATGATATAATACATTACATATATATACCAATCCAAATTACAAAATTAAAAAGTCAACTATGGCACATGTTAACATAGATATTACAAAGTCAGCCCACATGAAGATACTCTGGTTCTAAAGACTGACTCAGTGAGGTTCAGATACTCAACATCCACTATCACTACTCAGCATCATCATGTTCTTGGTAGACATAGAAGCTCGGTCCATACTGATCACTTTCAAGTAGTCTTGAACTCGATATACACTAGTGACTCGGTAGATATTGTAAAACTTGGCAAACAATGAATATGTTTGAGTTTTTTTGGAATTTGATTGTGTAAATTTTTTTTGCATCAATATTTCGGATCACACACCATGATCCATCATCAGGATGAATAGCTAGAGAATAGAAAAAATAAGTATTCTCTAGATATTGATCCTAATGATGGATCATGGTGTGTGATCCGAAATGTTGATGCAAAAAAAATTTACACAATCAAATTCCAGAAAAACTCAAACATATTAACAATGGATTATGGAAATCAAATGTCAATAAACACTAAATAACTTTGTTGCCATGAAGTAGCTAAGTCAACACTGGCTTCGCATCACCTGAACTACAAAATCGGTAGATACTACAATGCTCGATATACATTGGCTTTGCATCATGTGAATTGTGAACTCGATAACCGCTGATAAAATTGGTATACACTAAAATACACGGTTTGAACTGCTGGACTTCACACTAACTAAATCTACTTGGTAACCACTAAGATTAGTCTAAAAGACTCAAGAGCAACTATAGAACTTGGTGGCTATTGAATTAAATGACAAGCATTGTAAGCTATTCAATGAGCTCAGTAGTTGTACAAAATCTAAATAAGTGTGTGTCACTAATAACAAACTTGACTGATATGTAAACAATAGATGAATGAAAAAAATCAGCTAGACACATAAATATCTACATAATTCAGATGAATTAATTGTTTGAATCTCATAAAGATAAGTGTCTTTGGCATTATTGTCTAAGAGGGAGAATATATAGATGAAGGGAGAGATACTGAAGATAAGGGAAAATATACAAAGATGGTTTTCAAAGAGGGAGAACATACAAAAGAGAGATATATCCTAGAGGGAAATCTATCATTTAAGAAAGAGAAAATCAAAATGACAATAAAAATCTTTTGGATTGTATGCTAACTAAGCTACTCATAGTATTGAGATATTTGAGATGTTGCCACCAATGCCAAAGAGGGAGATTATTGGAAACTTACAATTGAAACAATTTTCATTTTGTCATTAATGTCAAATCTATCGATGATACATATTGTTACCTAATCTAAATGTCATATCTATTTGAGAAATTTCTCATAACAATAGAACCTAGAGGAAAGGTTGAGTTATGAAAAGGATATCACAATGGACATTTGATTAGATAGACTTTAATAAAGCAAAGTGATTGTTTACATCAAGAAAGTCAAGCTAAGCTAAGGAATAGAGTAGAGAGGCTAGGGAATGTTGAGTGATGCTAGTGTCAACCGATCCACAATTAGTGCCAAGAAAATCTAGTGTTGATGGATCACCATTATTGATCAAGCAAGATTTTTGATGTCGAGCCAGAAGAGTTACAGTGATCGAGTAATTCAGTGATGGCTAAGTGTCTGAATTTAGAGATTATCGAGTGACCATGTTGAGAATTAATTTGAGGAAATTGTGATATTTAGCTAATTCAACTGATTTCATGGGAGATGTTAACCATGTTGAGGATAAGATTGATGATTTTGATCATTAAATTCAAGGTGAGGATTAGGTAAAGACCTAATAGATATATTCTAGAGAAGTTTCCAGAGGATGATCAAGAAGATGGAAAGATACATTAATGAATCATATTGAACTTGATTGTAAACCCTAAGATCTATGGTGATCATCAAAAATGGTAAAGAAAGAATATACTATTTAAAGAGGTGTAGAGATGAATAGATTGTGTTAGTTAGTTTGTGTAGTGTGAGGTTATGTGTATGAGAAAGGCATATGGTCTATATAGAAAAAGGTGGATCAAAGATGCACAAGGGTGAACACAAGAGTGTGTTGTTGAATGTGAAGCTAAGGTAGATAGCTTGCACAAATGCTATTGATATTAATAAGTTAATCTAAGAAGATGGCTAAGTGTTGATTAGAATAGAAGTTGGTTGAAGTGTTGCCAAGCGAATAAAAAATAGAGATGACAATGTGGAGCTTATTAGTAAGTCATCATAAGGACCAAATAGAGATGTAAACTTGCAAAGTGAGTTGTAGTCATACAGATCAAAAAAAAAAAATTGTTTCTAATCATTACAAATAATTTTTATTGAAATCACTTTAATAGAGGTTGACCTAACAGTCATTTGAAAGACTTAATAGTTAGAGTAAATCCTTTAACTAGGTGACATTCTAAATGGAATGATCAAAGTCCTCTAACAAGGCCACTCCTAATAGGGTGATTAAATCCTTTATCAAGGTCACATTTAATAGTGTGTATTGTAAACCTTTAATAGGGTTGGCTCCTAACAGGTGTCACTTTGAAAGAGTGAAATAGTGGTGATATATTGTTGGTGGTTTTTCCTAAATTGGGTTTCCACGTAAAATCCAAGTGTCAAATCTATGATCAATGCTTTATGTGTTTTACATTTGATAATTTTTTCATTAAAGTAAAGCATGATATGTATGAGATAGTAATTTAATGATTAATGTAGAGACCAAGAAATAATATGATAAGCATAGCAGTGAGTGTTTGTGTTTTAAAGTTCAAATTTTAGTTAAGGACCTTGAGAGACCAATTCATGCCCCCCGCCTCCACCCCAGTTATTCTAAACATTTCTAACATCTAGTTCACCTATTTATCTTTTTCTATCAACATCATTTTGTACTCATCAAATAACCTTTACGTCTTATTATTTTTTGGTGCTATGTTAACCATATCATCTTGACATAATCATCTAGCATATCTAATGATCCATCCAAGTACTTCTACAAATTTAAAGAAACATTTAAATTATTTAAATTTTTTATCAGACCAACTTGAACGTTACCCAATTTAATTCCATCAATCACAACTTATTGAATACTTCACATTAATAGGTCTTATCATTAACTTAGCATCATGACACAACACTTAACCTTTGTGTAGGATAGAGACACTTAATTATTACTGCAACTTATTATTTTCTCTAATGAATATGTGGTAACATGTTAAAAAAACATAGGCAAATAGTTGACATTAATGACATATATAATTGATTTACCTGTTATAAAATATCATTCCAATCTTCATAAATTCTTCATCAGCAATATCCAATAACCTTCTCCTTTCTTGAGTATCAAATTAGTTATGCCAACAATCTCCCCCTTTAGCACTAATGGAAATACTTTTGATCTTTGATCACTATTGATAGAAGTGGAAACATATTTTTCCATTATGCCTAAACTCTATCTCATGATTACTTCTTGATGAAAACACATTGTCACTACTATTCTCTTCCTTTAATACTAACATTCCTTTCTATGGTTTCTATCCTTTAATATGAAGATACTTCTCCCTATTTTAGTCTTTCTTTTACTTTTTTATGGTTATCATGTCACACTCCTTTTAACTACATTCATTGTTGTTAGAAATAGGAGATATAGAGATGGGGGTGAATCAATATTCCACAAACTTTTTTGCAAATTATGGATATCTTTGAATATCTTTAAACATGCATATAAGATTAAATTGAAAAGTAAGCATAAAAACAAAAAAATGCAACTCATAACACCATTATATGTTAACAAGGGAAACCTTGGTCGAGGGAAACCCCTAGTGGGGATTGTATCCACAAAATGATCCACTAATCAAAAGTATCATGTGAAAGATATTGACCCTATTATGATTCTATGACATCTGTATAGTGTATTTTTCCTTGTTAGAGGCCCAAGACTTGTTAGAAGCCTCAAACCTATTAAGAGTTGGTATTACAATTACAAAAGTAGCAATTTGAGTCCACTACTCAAACATGCTTATACAATGGTATATTATGTACACAAAATGGTATAGATAGAAAAACCTTTCTAATAGTATTAATATCTTCAATATCTAATTTTTTCTTGGTGGCTTTCTTCACAAAACTTTGCATGTATTATCTTTTCTCTATTATAACATAAATTTTACATCATATAACAATCATAATATAATGATAAAGTTATCACACAACTTCGCATCCAGAACTCATTCCTTTATACCCAATTGTTATGTTTAGTCATCATTCAACCTTGTTGCATGCTTCCCAAAACATAAAACCACTTCATGCTAAGTTAGGGTTAACATCTATGATTTCATCTCATGATAGTAAAGTAATTATTTTGGTAAAACCAAAATAATTCCTTAACACAATTAATCATTATCTCAGCTCTATTATGTTTTGCTTGTACAAAAATGTAACTGATAAATCACTAATATCTATGTCCAAACATGTCGTAGAAACTTGTATTCTCAGATATACTCTGTACTACCTTCTGTCAAGTGTGCACATGCCAAAATGTTGTCAATGAAGTATGCTAACCAAAAAGGACTCTCTACTGGCAATTAATCTTCGTAACACTCAAAAAATTTCTATCTCTTCTTCTCCAAAACATAACTTCATTTTTTTCCCACTGGATATAGAATATGTGTTTCCATAAATGAAAACCTCATAGTATCCCCTTATCCAAATTTCCAACAATCTCCCCCTTTTGCATTGATCGAAACAAATGGGAAAATTGGCTACGTCCCAAAAATTTCCTAATTTACAATATTTGTGATTCCCATACAAAATTGGACAAAATGTGGATCATTTCTATTTATATATATTTCAATGAAGGTAAAGAGTTATATATATATATCATATAACTCTTTACCTTCATGTACACACTTTCTCAATTATTTGATACATGTATCCAAGTTTTCCAAATAATCCTTCACATTATTATATACCTTTCTAAAGAGATTTGCATCATGTTTAGCTTGAGATTTCATACTAGAAACTTATACTAATTTCTTGAACTAAGTATCAAATTCTTCTAATACTCCCTTTTCCATTTTCTATGGATTACTCCCATTCATCTATACTAATATTAGACTTTGCATCTTATTTGTTATTTTATCAAGACTCTTTTGAGTACTCTTGGCTACCTTATGCTTCTCAATAAACTTGATTATTGAGTAAGTTGAAATTAATCTTAACTTTTCAATATCATTCTCTTTTGTTCCAGTAGGGTTGCTCATAATTTTTTCACAGAATGATTCCAATAGGGACTTAGATGAGCTAGGTATCTCTTTAGTATGCTCCTTGGTGGGTGTGACCAGCTATAACTATAGGTCTCGAATATCATCTTTCTCTTTGGTCTACTCTCCTACCTCTATCATAGTCTTCTCTAGCTCTTTCTCTTTTTATCTAACCATTTTTTAGGTTTTAACTTGCTACCTAGCCTCTAAAATAAGCTTGTCTTGTTAATGTTCTACAACCTCCTTATTGGAAACTACAAATTGAATAATTGTTATGTTTTCATTGATGGAAAACCTTACTAGTAAGAAATTTTCTAATAGTATAGAGTACCATATCAGTTGATTGATGAAGATGATTTTAAAATATAGATAACTAGATGAGCTAGAGAAGTTGTTGAGTAAAGAGGAGTAAGTAAGTTGGAATTACAATGCGAACTTGATTAGTTGGTATTTGACAAGATAATGTGTTATTTAGTAATTATATGAAGTAAAAAAGAAGATAGTTGAATTGAAGTATGGAAGAGATGATTGAAGCAACTTGAGATGTTGAGTAAAACGCTAAGCTTTATCGAGTGATAGCTTCACTAGTTTAGTGAAGCAGAAGATTAAGGAACTTAAGAGGTAGCCAAGAAAATACTATCATTCGAGTGACTTTTATGGTTGAGCAAGATGGAGGGGAAAATTAAAGTATCACATAGTGAAGATCGAGTAAGTCAGTGAAACCCATACAAGACTAAATAGTAGAGACTAGTCTACCCTGTGTTGAACAAGCACAATAACATAGTAATGACCAAGTGTCACCAAAATAATATTTTGTCAAAGAATCAAGTTCTGAGGCCAACATAGTTAAGTTTTTTGGTGTGTCAAAATGAGTGAATGATAAGGATTGATGAGTGGGTGTATTGAATCCATGAATTGAGTTTGTTAAGTGGTCAAAGGTAAGGATTTAAATAGAAGTTTCAAGAAGTTTTAAGAAAGGAATAGAATGACTAAATGATAGACAAATTTTATGAATTTAAGCAAAACCTAAGATTCACAGTGATCTTTAAGAAGAAAACGATCTAAGCTACCTATTTAAGGAGGTACAAGAGATGTTTTAAGTTGGTTGGTTCATTGTTGATTGGTGATTTTGTGAAGGACATAGAAGAATATAGTAGTAGAAGAAAAGTGAGAATATTGGGGAAGTGTGATTTCTTGAGGGTTTTCCAAGAAGATTAGAGGAGGAGAGTATAGTGAAGTCTAGTCAATGAACTAGCAAATGAGTTGAATGGAAATCTAAATTTTCAAAGTGAGTTGTATCTTAAAAGATCAAAGCTAGTTGTTACTTTCTAACCATTGTGGTAGTAAAAATCCTTTAATCAAGGTTGACCTAACAATAATTTATAAATCCTTTAATCAAGGTGGCATTCTAGTGGAATGATCTAAAGACCTCTAACTAGGTCACTCCTAACAAAGTGATTATATCCTTTAATAAGGTCACACCTAATAGTGTATTTAGTAACCTTTAATAGGGTTGGCTCTTAACTAAGCTCACTTCAAAAGAGTAAAAAGTGGTTGTATGTTACTTGGTGGTTTTTCCCAAATTAGGTTTCCACATTAAATCTTGGTGTCATATAAGTGTGAATGTTATTTTCATGATGCATGCTATTTATTGTTGTTTACTTCTATTGGTCATCACATACTAAACAAAGATTTAAGTGATGAATTAATAAGTTGATTTGCTAATGAGTTTCTATATTGTTCAAGTGAGTTTATGAGTTTGAAAAAGTTGTTAAAAGTAAAATTGGTACATCTAGACCTCAGGATAACTGATTCAAACAATCATTCTACCACTCCTTAGTCCTTTTACTTTCATCTTTTCTCTCCTCTTATCTTTCTTCTTCTTTTGAGCTAGAGCTAGAATAATCTACAATATTCTCAGGTACCAAATTGCCAAGACTCAATTTTGATTGAGTTCTAAATCTATCTATTGAAACATTTGCAAAGGGGTCCTCACTAGTATAAACTATAATGAATTATCCCCCCATCATCAAGATCCCTTCCACTTGACATGGTATAACCATCTAATCAATTATTTCTTTTTATTCAAGCACATACAAGGTAGTATTAGTTACCTTGTCTTCAATCATTGATGAAGGCATTGTTGTTGTCATAAGAGTATCTATATTTGATGAACTAGGTGGAACTATTATTGGTGTAGGTGTAATGGATTCATTTTCAACCTCTCCTTCTATTTTCATGTCATTTATGGCATCCTGAGGCATTATAACTATTTTATCTTTTTCTTCCTTCTCTTCTGTTGTAGGGGTGTCAAGGTTGATCTATGGTGAGCTAGTTGATGCCAAAGTATCCTTGAATTATGTCATCATCTTTTATTACTACTTCTTTAATCTCTTTAATTGCTTTCTTAGAGTTTCCTTTCATAATAAGAATTGTTCTTGTCTTATTTCTCAATAAAGGTTCTAGTCTCTCCATGATTTTCTCAAAATTTTCTTCACTCTCAATTTCACAAAATATTTCTAACAATCCTTTCTCTTATCACCTTACCTTCTTCTTTGACTCTCTTCTTCCTACTCTTTCTCCTCTCATTCAAGTCATCTGATATTTTTCTATGAATACTGATAAAAATTTAATTTAAAAATATCATGTACCGAATTATTGCATTCTCTAACTACAACTTTTTTAAATTGTCATATAAATCATAGGATTTGTTTTACTTGGTGAGATTTCCTTCATTTATAATCATGTTTTTCATGTTTTCAATCTTATGCTTTTACTTCTACTTTCCTTCACTTGTATCCTCTGGTTTATTGTTCTTTGTTTCAGATTTAGATTGCTCTTGTGGAGGTGTAATGTATCCTGTCATTTTCTTCAATATTTCCATTTTTTTCTTGTGTGACATGTTTTGTTTGCCAATGTATGTTACAATTGTTTTTTTCTTTTTTCCAAGTCCATTGGTTGTCTCTTTTATTCTCTTTGGTTTTGGTGAGCCCTCCTTTTCTTTTTTTACATCAATAGGTGTTGCCACAGAGGTACTCCTTGTAGATCTTCTCTATGTTATTATACTAGTAGGTTGTATTATTATTATGCTAACTTCTTCTTCTAATGTAGCAAGTGCTACTACAATATAAGGTGTAATAGGTGTTTGGGATCATGATACTAATAATGTCACTTTCATTGAAGGCCCACTTCAAATTACAAGTGGTTTAGCTATTAAAGTCTTTGATTTTTCAATAGCTTTCATTTTCATAGTTGTTGCTACCATCTCTTTGAATTATTCTCTGTTCATACCTAATTCCTTGAGTAATTCATCAATTTGCTTGTCCACTTTCTTCTTGATTTCCTTACTATATAGTTGTCCTTGTACTTCACTTAATTTCTCTTCAAAGGTTCCCCATATAAGACAATCTTTGTCTTTGTTTGATTCCAAAATTAGATTGGCATACCCTTCTATCATTTTCTCATTCACTTCCTAGCCCATAGGGTCAATGAACTTTACCCTAGGCTCTATTTCCTCCATGTAAGTTTTAATCTATTTCAACCATAAAGCACAATTCATCTTTGTTCTTTTCTACAATAGAAGGGAGTATTGTAAACCTTTATTTCATTTCTTCCTAAAAATATTTCATCATTCTTGATATTGCATCTGTTATCTTTTCAATTGGTTGTTTCCTAAAGTAGTAGATAATTATTTCCATTGTACACTTGTTAGAATCCAATTCATAATTAGGCATTCCTGGAAATATCCTCATCACTTGAAAGAATGGATGTATAAAAAGTGATTCAAATCTAAATGTGGTTGTCTTACTTTTCTTGATTATATCCAAATTATCAATTAACTATTTCTTAAGAATATCACACATGTTGATTTTCTCTTTTCCTACTATCATCATGTAGGTTGCATGTATAAACCTAGTGGGTACTGAATTTACCCTTGAATTGTAGTTCATCTTAAAACCTATGATCTTGTTGATCAACCTAACATTAGTTTTCTTTATCTTGTCTAATCTCATGCATCTGCCATCTAATGAGGATTTTGTGTTAGTCTCAACTAACTAATTGATATTCTTATCATTTACAAGACTAATGCATTCACTTCTTAGTCCAATAAGTTTATGAATCAAGTCATTTGTAATCATAACAAGGATTTCTCCTACCCAAAAAATACCCTCATGAATTATGCTTAGTATAATTCGAATCCATTCATGTTGATTAGGATCTTCAAGGAAAATTTGCTTAGTGATATTCAAGGTTTCAAAATTCTCAAACCCTTGTTTGAAGGTCAAATCATTGTTGTATACTAGATTCATGTCCTTATGTATGTCATTTTCTCCAATTGACTCAAATTTGTTGCAAATGGATGCACAGATGTCTTCAACATATAAAACCCTACTGGGAACTTGTGAAAAAGCTTCAGATGGATCATCTTCAAGTGAAATATAAGGGTGTGGTGCAAGAGCACCCCACCAAAACTAAGGGGTCTTAAGGTCTTCTAGGTCTTTACACCTTTTGATTCTACCATATTTGGTTAATTAGGCTATTTCTTGCATATTGATCCTATTTGTGTGATCCTTGAATAACTTTGGTATTTGTATAAACCAGTTGCTTCATGAGGTTTCAAGGATCTAGTAGTCTCCTAAGGTCATGTTAAAGGTCTTAAGAAATGTTAGGGTCTTTTAAAAGTCATGGTAGAGTCATAAAACCAAAATAAGTTGCATCACTATGACAATAATGTAACATTAACATAATATCAATAAACTTTTATTTGTAAAAGTTCCCTTCAATAGTCACAACCTTCAAATTTTGGTTGGACCAATTGGGGGAAGGTCTTCATAAACCCTTATAGGTGGGTGGAAGACATCATGATGTAATATTTTCTTGTGAATCAATAAAATACTACTATTTTCCTACAAAAGTTTTGGTTTTATGCTCATTGTACAGATTGTACAGAGATAGGTGACTGGAGGGTTAGGTTTTATTAAAGCTTAAGGAGTTGCCTTTCAAATGAGCCCACTCTGAGCCCTTGAATCACTAGGAGATTAGAGTTATAAGGGTTTTTTCAAAAACTGATTACAAACCCTAACCACCTAGGGTTTTGGCTAAAAATGACAATATCTCACATTTCTAATGGTGGAAAAAACTAATTTTCTCAAAAATGGGAGATTGGCAAGTGTACTTTATGATTTTGGAGGTTTTAGGGCAAGAGCAGATGGTGGCCATATAGTACAAGCAAGAATGAAATGGCATCCTTATGTGACAACTCTGCTACATACTAAAATTCACTAAAATTCACACCTTGGAGGTTGAGCCAAGTTATGAAACCTTGGAATCCTTCTATTTATGATCTAATCTAACTATTCCTTGTGTTGGTTTTGCATTACACTTCTTATTTCTAGTAGTTCCTTGGTAAAATAGACCTAATTGGGGCAATGATGCCTGTCATGAAGTGTTGTTGTGAAGGACTAAAATGTAATGTTAGAACTTTCCTTCTTAGGAGTATTTCAAATTCAATAAAGGGTGCTAGAAATGATGATTTTTCCTTAGGGTCCTTTGGAAGATTTTTCACTTAGGTCACAATTTGGCTTTTAAGAGGGCTATTAGGCCTTTGCTACATTATTAGGATAGATTATTGGAAGTTGGGTCTAACTTGTTGTTGGGCAGTGATCCCTTGGTTTTTGTGCATGATTTTAACCCCCTAGCATGTTGATAGCCTCAAAGTATGTGAATACACCATTTGAGGGAGAAAAGTCAAGTTTTTCAAACTTAGGTTGCATGGGTTATGAGTGGTCTTTTAACCATGTTCTTATTCAAAGGTGCAGAAGTTTGGGTATGTTACTAATCATGTTGAATTGGTAGTTAGCATAACATAGGTTTGTTGATTGTTATTCCCTTACCTCTGCATCAAGGCACTTGTTGAATTTATATCTAGATCTTTCATTAGCATCACAAACTACTGGAATCAAACTACTGGAATTGCCATTCTTTCAAACTAAAGACCTTAAATTCCTTTAAAATATGACTGCGTAAGTGACAAATACCTTTTTAGATTATAAATTAAGGCTTCTACAAATTCACTTTCAATCTACTTAAACACTTCAAATTTTCTTCTTAGGGTTCTCCAACTCTTTTCATTATCAAATGGTGTCTATTCAATAAATTTCAACCATTAAATTTGATTCTATTTGATTTTGCATTGATCATGCAAGTACATACGAATTTAAAAGTTGTTATCCTTTACCACAAATCTATTGTCCTTTTGAACATGAGCTCCAAATTACACTCTTTATTGTAGCTTCATTTCATCCCTATCATGCTACCATGAACTTTGCAAGTCTTAGTTTAACCTATTATGGGTTAAATAATTTTCTAATGTCATTTCCCCTTTATTTTCTAATGAATTACTTAGATTGATCAAGGTTTATTAGCTACTACATATGACTTCAACTTTTTATTAGATGAGTATTTTTTCTTCTTTTATACCCATATTTGTATTCTTTTAGATGTCTTAGCTTTAACAAATATTTTGTCGAAGTTCTATGTTTGTTGTTTCAAAATTTCTTTATGTATTAGATTGTTGTGTTCACTCCTTCTCATATTGTTGTTTGCATTCCTTATATAATTAGGTTTCCTTTCATTCTATTATCTCATGTTATTTTTTCTCATATTGTTCATTCTAAAAAATCTTTCTCTATGCCCTTGAGTTTTTTACAATTATAATAGGTTGACATTGTTTCCATAACTAGGTTCTAATTGATTAATCTGTAATCTACAATCTCTAGCAATATATCCAAAGTTGTTGTACTTATAACACATAACTTAATTTATTATGACATTTTTTCTCCAATAAGTCTACTAGTTGCAAGGTTAGTACATTAATACATATTATTTTTAAATCTAGGTTTCCTACATTCATTAGCTCTATGTCCATAAGAAAAGCAATTATAATAGTAACCAAAAAAAGTGTTAGTATACTTACTTGTATAATCCTTCTTCATGTGACCAATTTTATTGCATGCAAAGAATCTTCAATTAAATTATTTCTTCACTTCTTTAGGTCATTCATATTATTTGGGTACTTCTTTTTTCATATATTATTGTTGTTGTTCAAGCTATTGGTTTACTACATCTAGTTCTGCAATAACTTCATATCTATTAGATGATTCTCCTTTATAATATCCAATACCCATCTTATCAACTTTAGGTATTTGTGCCATGATCTTCTCATAAAGCTTCGTAATGCTTGAATACAACTCCTTAATATGTTTCTTTGTTATGTAAGCTCTCTTTGCATAATAGTATTGTACTTATCAAGTTTTTAAGTTTAAGCTTTGCAGAGTCAAGTTTAGATGTCACCTTGGTAAGTTTGGATTTTAGATTTGCATTCTCAAATTCCAATTTTGAATGACATTTCTTTTCATCTTCCATCAAACTCATATTAAGATTTTTGATCTCAAGTTCATGCTTTAGAATTTCATTCTCCTTCTTAAGCTTAGAAACTACATCACTATCTTTGATATGATCATTTAATTCTTTCTTTTTGCATTTAGCAGATTCAATCTACTCTTTCAACTTCTGAATGAAATCTTGCACTTCTCTAAGTTTGATCTTTAGGTTTTTTCTTTCTTCTATAGTTACATCAAGTTCCTCAAGAGCTTCCTCTAGGTTGTATCACAAAGATCTTACTCAAGCTATTAGGCCTCCTCTAAGTAAATATTCTCTGATACCATTTGTTAGACATCACTGGTATCAAAGCATAACTTCATTAGTGGTATTAGAGAAAACCTTCATCAATTTTTATCAAAGCAAGAGTTCTTGAGTGTGTGGATAGATCGCCAAATGTGAGGCAGTTTGCACTAGGACCTTGGGTTGAAAAGTTTATCAAGAAGGAGTTCTTGATTGTGTAGACTGATCATTTTCTATGAGGTAGTTTGCACAAGTTTTTTGTGTTGCACAAATTTTTTCTTATGAAGACTTGAGCATGGACAAGAGAAAGAAGAAGATGAATTTTGTGATTGGATGGATTTTGAGGATTCCTAGACTTTGAGAAAATTAGAGCAAGAAATCAAGAGGCATTATAGTTGCATTATTTGATTTGCAAAAGCAAGTGAATGAATTAGAAGTAGAGTTGCAAAAGAGAAGGGCATGTTAATCAAAAATAGATGTTGATAATCATTTGGATGTGGAAAAGAAAGAAGAGCAAGAGGATGAAGATGAAAAAGAAGAGGAAGCACATGAAGATGACAAGATTTGTGAGACAAAAGTAGATGAAGATCATTTGAAGAAAACAACAGTGGAGGAAGACTACCATGCCTTTGTTCAAGGTCAAGCAAGTGAAGTGGTTACATGCCTACTTGAAGATATGAAAGCAACAAAAAAAGATGATGGAATGGAAGAGGTAAATGTTTATGAATTACAGTATGTTGAATTTGAGATGGATTTGAAAGAATGATGATGGTTTACATGAGGATCTTGTAAGTGATATTTGGTATGTTAAGGAAGATTTTTATGGTATTAGAGGGTTTATTATAGATGCATTAGATTCTACAAGATTGGAGGAGAATGAGAGTTACACATGAATGAAGTTAATTATAGAGGAGTATTATCAGTGGCAAATACTTGTTCCAAATAGGTGTTGGAAAATAAGAAAGAAGGAAATATATCAATAGCAGATACTTGTTCCAATGAGATGTTGGAAGAGAAGAAAAAAAATATATTGATAGTGGCTACTTCATTTTGTGAATCCATATTCACAAAAAAATTCCATGGGTGTCTGATGCAAGAGCATCTTGTATCACAAAAAAGGGGTCATGATAAATAAATAAATTTAAAAAAAAAAAATTGGAGGAGAGAGAAAGTGACGAATATGGAGGAAAAATATTTTAAAAATAAAATGAAAAGAAAAAAAAGGAGAAAAAGAGGAATTTCTATTTTCAAGGTTAATAGGTGGAATAAATAAATATATATATATATATATATATATATATATATATATATAAGAGATGTTATTTCATTAATCGAGGTGTGTAGGTGGGATTTTAGAAGTTTGTGGAAAGTTCCTTAAATAATGCATTTAATATTTGTTGTGATTCACAAAGGAAATATAATTTTCTAATTGGTCTACATGGTGGTGCTTATTTGTATTTGGGTGGGAATTTAATATTTTTCATAGGGTAGTTGCATTTACCTTTTATCCCACATTGGTTTTGTTTGTAATATCTTCAGTGGTAAGTGCCTAATTAAGCAAGGAATATGATCATTTATAATCAAGGTATAATATTTGTAAGAAAGCTTTGGAGATAAAAGATCTTATTTGGGAAGCCCTTCAAGTATAAGCTATTCGGTGGCAAGCTTTTCTTCTATAGAAGTTCTTGGTATGCAAGCTAGTTGGAAGCTCTCTTATATTGTAAGAAGTTGGAGTTCTCTCATGTTGGAGAATTTGTAGGGAGTTTCAATTATAATAAAAGCATGCTTTGTGAAGCATTTTTTCTTCTCTTTGTCTCTATATAGTAGTTGGTTTTTTGTTGTGAGTTGGTAAGGGTGGTGTGGACCTTCGTCAAGGAGTGGCAAACCAATATTCCAAAAACTTTTTCCTAACTATGGATATTTGTGACAATATTTAAACATGCATATAAGATTGAACTGAAAAGTAAATATTAAAAAAATACAATGCAACTCATAACACCATTATTTGCTAACTAAGGAAACCCTAGCCAAGGGAAAACCTCAGTGAGGATGGTACCCACTAAATGATCCACTAATCAAAAGTATCTTGTGAAAGATATTAACCATGTTAGGAGTCCATTACATCTATATAGTGTATTTCTCCTTATTAGAAGGCTAGACCTTGTTAGAAGCCTCAATCTTATTAGGAGTTTAAATTACAATTTTACAAAAGTATCAAACTAAACCCACTTCTCAAACATGCATATGCAATGATATATGTTATACACAAAAAGGTATAGATACAAAAACCTTTCTAATAGTCCTGATACCTTCAATATATTATTTTTCCTTAGTGGCTCTGTTCACAAAACTTTGCACGTACTACCTTTTCTCTATTATAACATAAATTTTGTGTCATATAGAAATGATAATATAATGACATAGTCATCACACAACTTTGTATCCAAAACTCTTTCCTTTCTACCCAACTGTTATGTTCAGTCACTCGTCAACCTTCTTACATGCTCCCCAAAACATAAAATCACTTAATGAAAAGCTAGGGTTAGCATCTAGAATGTTGTCCTGGCATAATAGTTAAATAATTATTTTAGTGAACAAAAATAATTTCCTTAAAACAATTAATCATTCTCTCAACTCTATCATATTCTGTCTATGCAAATTTTTAATTGATAAGTTGTTGATATCTTTGTATCTACACGTCATAGAGACTTGCACTCTCAAATATAGAATCCTCATACCCTATACTACCTTCTGTCAAGTGTGTGTATTCCAAAATTCTATCATTGAAGTGTGATAACCAAAAAGGTGTCTCTGCTAGTAGCTAATCTTCATAACACTTAGACAGCTTTCTAAGTCTTCTTCTCCAAACTAAACTCTTAAGTTTTCCCACTAGGTATACAATATATGTTCGCATAACTGAAAACCTCATAGTATCCACTTAGCCAAATTTCTAATAATTACAACATTACTTTTTTTCTATTATCACGCTTCTCTCCCTTTCTTGTTAGAGTGGGGTTGTCATTGCCCCAAAAGACCAATCTTTTGATGCCCAATACAACCACTCAACTATAGTACATAGTAGGTAGTTAAGCCCTTGTCACAAATCCCAAGGAGAATGCTAAACAAATTTCCAATAATCTCCCTGAGTGTCTAAGGATTCAAACCTGTCACCAAGCTCTAATACCCATGAAAATTGTTATGTTGACATCAATGACAAACTCAGTCATGAATGTAATATATCATCATAGTAACATATCTAAAATACTCCCTCATAGGAATATCATCAACATTCATGCTTCATTAATCTCTCAACATTTGTATATCATTTTTCTATCTATGATCATTCTCTCCCCCTTTCACAGTAATGCCAAAGGTAAAGCATTATTTACCCTTTTACATTCTTCTCTTCATTATCCTTCTTTGAATTTATCTTATCATTTTTTTTCTTGACCTTCTTCCTCTACAATTGTTGTGACTTCTTCTATGGAGTAGTCTACCACTATATCAATTCATACATAAGATTTTTTATTTTCTCATTTGAATTGGTGTAATCTACATCTTTCCTCTAATTTATTTTGGATAGGAGAATCACCACTAATATACTTTTGAGATAATCAAATATCTCCTTTGGTAGTGGTTTGGTAAATATATCAGCACCTTGATCCTTTGTAGAAATGTATTCAAGTATAAACTCTTTCTCTCGTACTTTCTCCCTAAAAAGATGATATTTTATAGCAATATATTCTTTGTCCTTGAATGCATTCATCACTAGATTCTTTGAGATATTAAAAACACTTGTGTTGTCACAATGTATCACAACTAGTTCAGTTACCTTCTCATAAACACCTTCAACTATTTTCTTAATCTAGATTAATTATTGGCAATTGATAAAAACAAAGTATTTTCTCTCAAATTAATTATAAAATACATGTTTTCATCTTGCTTGTCCAGAACACCAATCCCTCCAAGAAAGAAAGATCCTCTACTGGTAATTTTTCTATCATCAACATTATCAACCCATTCAGCAAATATATATAAATTTAGACTAAAATTTTGTTGTTTTCCATACCATAAACCCTAGTCCATTGTTCCTTAAGATATCTGAATATTCTGTTTGTTGTTTTCATGTGTGACTCTTAATAATTTGATGAAAATATTACAACTATGACAACTACATGTGCTATATCCAATCTTCTATGAATAATATATTACAACTTACTTATCATTAATTGATAAAATGTTCCATTTACATCTTTAGAATAATCTCTTTAGACTAATTACAACCTATAATCATATGTGTAATAGCTACTTTTTCATCTTACATTCTAAAAGTTTTTTATATCTCCTTGATGTACTTTGATTGACTAATGTAGATACCATTCTTTAATTATTTTATTTGAAGTCATATAAATAATTTGATCCCTCCTATCATAGATATTTTAAATTCTTCTCATTTCATTTGAAAATGATATGCTCATTGTTTCATTTCCACTAAAGATTATATCATCAAAAAAAAATCATCTATTAGTATCCTATCCTCATTTTCAGCTTTAAGATACACATTAGTGTCATCACTAGTTCTTGTGAATTCTATTTGAATTAGATAGGCATGAAGTCTTTCATACCATGCTTTTGGTTCTTTTTTCAATCTATACAATGCTTGATGAAATTTATAAACCATGTTCTTATCTTTCTCAGCAAAAAATCCTTCAGGTTGTTCAATATATACCTCTTCTTTAAGTATTCCATTCAAAAAAGTATATTTCACATCTATTTGATAGTGGTGCAGGAGCACCTATCAAAAAGCAACAAAAAGAGGATACATGAGGATGAAATACTTTATCTTTAATTGTATTTTGAATCCATTTGAGTCAGTATGTAAGGTGGAGTGCCTACCCCTAGTTTACTTTTCAGTTATTATTGCCAAACTCATTTAGGCCAATTTATGTTTATGCTTGATGATTAGTAACATTATTTTCTAGATTATTGGATATTGGTTTCATACTCAGTTGATTATATGATGAGACTACTATAGTACTTGTTACTTTATGTGTGCATGATTATACCTTGATAATGATTATTTATAGTGATTTTAGTCAATTAATGATGTTAGTTAGATGGATTATTTGTACGTATTTTCTATGGATACTTACCCCATAATGCATGTGTATGGTGTGCGTATATATTTTATTTATGTATAATGTTTCTGATATGGTTAAGGAAGGGAGTTGTAGTCACCTGCTAGTTAGGATCTGATGCACCACTTCCTGCTATTGCCTATTTAGTTTAGAATACATGTGTTTTTAAATGCATGGTTTTTATGCAGATTGAAGATATTGGGTATCAACTTTCCAGAATTGCCAGGATGAGCATACCCTATTGCAATATCTCAATGCTGAGAGAGGGGAGATAAATTCTTGAGTCCAAATCCTAACCTTAAAACCAATTGTCCTAAAAATTAGGACAATTATTTAAGATTATTACCCTTTTGAATTCATCATATGACGTAAATTTGTGATTATAACCCTTGAGTTTGATCTTGTATGTCATATTTTTATGATGGGTTTTCATATTTTGTCTTGTAGGTCTTTGGTGATTTTTCTATTAATTAAGTCAAATTAAAAGAATATTTAATGATTTAATTTAATAAAAAATTACTAAGATAATTTCAATATTTAATTATATTTAATTAATTAAGAAATTAATTAAATAGAAGAATTAAATTTAAAGAGAAATTGATAGTTCTAATTTTAGAGCGTAATAATATTTATTTAATTTAATAATAATATATTTAGGAGATCATTTTTAAATAAATTTTAAATATTACTATTACTTAATAAATATTTTATCAAAAAATGTTTCAAAAATTAATTACAGAGAGAAAGAGAAACTAATTTATTAAAGATATTTTAAATTTCAAAAAGCGTGCATGAATATTCAAAAAAAAGTAAATAAAGAGTTAAAAGATTTGGATCAATGAGTTCCCTCGTGTAACCACACAATCAGTGCCCCAAATTTAGGAGAGAACTCCATATTAGAGATTGAGAGTTCATTTCACAGGGACAGATTTTTGGAGAAGGGATTTTCAGAGAGAAGGTTTTTAGAGAAAAGAGAATTCTGTCACAATCTCTGGGTGGTTGCATATTAGCATCAGATTCAGGTAGAGTCTCGTGTTTTATTCGCACAATGAATTATGTTCTTCGAAATTCCTGTCTACATCATCTTTGTTGAATCTGTTTTCCAAAATTTGTCTATGATGATTCTTTCATTGTGATTTATCGATATTCATGTCAAATTCTATTTGTATTATGAGAATTGAGATAGTAGAAAACCTTCATGTTGTAGATTAAAAATTGATAACTTAATCACGAAGAGTTTTGAAAAGAAATTAAAATTGTAGAATATTAAATTGATTGGTTTATTAGAATTTCTCTATCAGAATATTTGCATAAATTTCTTTAAAAATATATATTTTTAAAAAAAAAAGGAAAATATGGTTTTGTTTTATTTATTAAAAAAAATAGAATCCATATATTATTATACAAGGGGGGAAGGTTTTATTTTTATAAAAAAAAAATAATAAATTTTTTAAGGTGGGAGCGGGGCCAACAATCCCCACACCCCAATGTCCCTACTTGTGGCCATTAAAGACTATGTGTGGCAGGTGGTATTGCTACATGTGTCAGCAGTAACACCTATGACCATAGGTTTGCAGGTCGGTGGGCCTTTAAAAATGTGGATTCACTTTTATGATTTTTTTTATATTAATTTATTTAAAAGTTTAAATTAAATTATATTTAATTAATTAAAATTTTAATTTAATTAAAATTTAATTTATTTAAAAATTAATTTTTTATAAGGTTTTATTAATATGGTTATTAATAATTTTGTTAAATTATTAAAATATGATAAATCATTGAGGGTCTTTATTGAAATAATTATTATAAAAATTAATTTAATTAATTTAGTTATTAAATGATTAATTGTTGATAGGATGTTATAAAAGAAATATTGATCATGGGAATGCTCTATTTAAAATTTAATAATTTTAAATAATTGCCAACTAATTCTTTAATAATTATTATTTAAAATTTAAAATCTTTATAGAGATAATGTTCATTTTGTGAGTTTATGGTAATGAGGTATTCATATTTAAATGTGAAAATGGGTTAAGCTATATGGGAAACATAGTAAACTTTATCAGACTAAAAATGTACAATGAAATGGAAACTTAAATCTAAATGTAAACTCGGACTGTGCATCTTTAAAATCAAACAAAACTATAAATTACACTAGTTGTTGAGTGTTTTCTTGTATGTCAGAATTGGGAATGGACTAGAGTGTTGACCAATCCTAGGATTTTTACCAAAGGTCAGGAAGTATTATTTTGGTGATTATATATGATGTTATGTTTTGACTTATATATACCTTCTTGGATCAGTCTTGTTAGGATGGTCATATTTTTGTTGTTATACATTGACTAAGTGATTTCTATACTTGTCAATTGCTTTGTTTAGAGAACTGATGTATGATTTTGGTCTTTTGAGATCTTTTTGCTTTGTTGAGCTTAGGGTAGGTAATCTATATGTTAAGTTGGGAAGTAGCTTGCAATGGAGGTCAAGGCCCTAAAGAGGTTGATGGGTAACCCATTTTAAGTAGTTAATAAGTGAAAACACTACACTAAATGAGAGTAAAATGAACCTAACAAGAGTCTTTGTCTTTCTTCGTCCATGCCTCAAGTGCTAGTACAAACTAGGATGGGAGTAGAGAGGACACTTGTTTGCAACCATTCATCGTTAGTATGCCTTAGTAGTACAAAAGGATACTAGTGCCACATAGAGTCACTAGGGGGCTGGAGGATTAAAAGACTAGCTGGGTAACCCTAGAGTTGGGTTGTGCAATAACACTTGCCCACTAGCATTATGGATTCCCTACTTGTCTTGTAGCCTCTAGGTTTAGATTTCATTTTATCTTGGAACCTTTGAGTTAGATTACTTTTAGGGTTTTCCTTGACCTAGATATTGCTTTTCATTTTTGGGATTGTTATCATTTGTGGGACTTGAGACCATCTCCTCAGTGTAGTGGGAGTGGACCTTTCTAGGTTACCATGAGGTTGGGTTGTAGTGCTTTTTACTTTTACCATTGAGATCTATTCGTTGATGTCATGGCTAGAGTTCCTTGTTTTGCATTTCCTTTCATTATATCGTTCTATATTATGATGGATGGTTATATCTATATGATGGATGATTTTATTTATTGTATTATATTTTGTTTCATGGATCCAAAAGGGATGATGTAATTTATTTTATAAAAGTATATTCTTTTAGCCTTTCATACCTTGTGACATGTACAGTGGATGATTGTGCATTCTGAATTAATAACAAGTTGCATTCAAAACAAATGTATATTATTTAAATGAATTGAACTTGTAATTATTCTTTCGTGTGGATGTGTTATTTATTGGACTTAGTATTATTTAAATCTAAATGTGATTCAACGTCTTACAATCCTTAAGGAATGTAATCTGTTATGTTTGTTTATGTATAATTATATGTTATTGCTTCTGCTATTTTATAATTTTTGTTATATGTTATTTTAAAAAAAAATTAGAAAACTTAGTAAAGCTTTAGGTTAGTTCTTTTGGAACCCTTGGCAAGGCGTTACATAAGGCTAAATAAAGTCATTTGTAATAGATTGTCCAAGTTTTCTAGTATGGTAAAATTATGTAAGTAAACCCATGCAAGGGTAAAATATTATAAAATATCATACATAGTCTATTTTGATATGTTAGTAGGGTTTTTATAAAGTTTCATGGTCATTTATGAGAAAATGTAAAAGTTTTCAAATACATAATAAAATATTATGATAAAAGGTTGACAATATGTAAAGTTGATGTAAAGAAGAAGTTCAAGGGTCATATAAGGTAGACAATAGGTTAAAGGAAGTGAAAAGGCATTAAAATATCATTTACTGGTCATTATTTTCATAATTTAATGGCTAGAGAAGCTGGAAGAAGAGGTGAAATAAAGAGAAGTTTGTATTTGTGAGTTTTATGACAATTTTTTTGTGTAAATTTTCAAAAACCTGACAGTTATTTCTATTAGTAAAATTTCATATGAAAATATATATAGACCTTCAACTTATATTTTCAAAAATGCATTTCATTTATCTATCTTTTAGTTTTGGTTTGGTTGCATTTTATTAATTTTTTTAGAAGTTATGGCTATTTTGGTGACTGCAGATCTGAATCTATCCTTGTTTGTTGATTTGGTTCAAAGTTTGGAAAAGTGTGTAATATTTTCCTACTAAGTCATGAAGTTTTGATTATGTGATTTTTGAGTCTTTTTACACTTGCATCAAATTGGTATCAGAGCTTAGCAAAAGGTATGGCCTAAGGTGAGTTGTAAATTTGTGTTTGTTGTGACAGGTTGAGGAGAGAACCTATAGAGTGGCCAAAAGACTAGGTTAAGTGGAGAGAACCTAGATAGGAGAAGATAGTCACACGAGGATATCTATCTCATGATGAGAGGATAGCATTAGATGCATAGGTTTCATAGTGGGATTTTTGAAAAAAAATGGAAGAGATAAAGAAAAGAGAGGAGAAAAAACAAAAGAGAAGAGGAAGCTAGAATAAAACAGGACATAGAAGAGGAAATAAAATTCCTAATGAGGGAACTTTAAAATGGGGAATAAAATTTAGAGAGACTAAAAGAAGAATTGAAGAAAAATATGGAAAAGGAAAATAGTGATCTGGAGAAACCATTCATTAAGGATACAAAGGCATGTGAAGATGGAATAGAGAACTTGGTTACCAATGAAGAGAAGAGTTGTCCATTAGAAGGACAATGTGAAAAAATTGATGCTGATATAAATTTCTTGTAGAAAATAGTTTTTGATGAACCTTATGATAACAAGGTTCTTGAAGATAAAAAAGATATGGAAGTGGTAGTTATTGATGAGCCTTATGATGAAAAGGTTCATAAAGATGGAAAAGAGATGGCATTTGCAGTTAAGAAAGAAAGTGGTGTGGCCAATCAAAAGGATAATAGTTACAACAAGGAAGAACACTCATAATGAAGCCAAGAGGATAGAGAAGCCTCAAATAGTGATGAATTTTTCTCCAAGCATGGAGATATTGCAACATAAAGACATTAAAAAAAAGGATGCAATGGTTCCTATAGTGAACCAAATTGATAAATTGATATATGATGAGATCTCATTTATTTTTTATAATCCATTTATTTTAGGTTCTCAAGAGTTCTACTTGAATTATTATGTGGAAGAGTTTTATGAAGATATGAAAATTGATATGGGTACTTGGCAAGTGTACAATCGACAAATATCAAAGAATTGGAAGACAAGAAAGAGGAAGGGCAATCCAAGGGACTTGGATTTTTTTGTCCCTAGGAGTATGGTATAGGAGCACCAATGAAAAAGGAACAAAATAGGATATATGAAAATGAAAGACTTTATCTTTAATTATATTTTGAATCCATTTGACTCAATATATAAGGCTAAATAAAGTCATTTGTAATAGATTTTCAAATTTGTCTAGTATGGTAAAATTATGTAAATAAACCCATGCAAGGGTAAAATATCATAAAATTTCATATATATTCTATTTTGATATGTAAGTAGGGTTTTTATAAAGTTTCATGGTCATTTATGAGAAAATGTAAAAAAATTTAAATATGCAATAAAATATTGTCATAAAAAGTAAACAATATGTAAAGTTGATGTAAAGAAGGTCAAGAGTCATAGAGGTAGACAATAAGGTAAAGGAAGTGAAAAGGCATTAAAATATCATTTATTGATCATTATTTCATAATGTAATGGCTGGAGAAGCTAGAAGAATAGGTGAAATAAAGAGAAGTTGTATTTGTGAGTTTTATGACAATTTTTTGTGTAAATTTCCAAAAACCTAACTGTTGTTTCTATTAGTAAAATTTATATTACAAAAATACAGACTTTAAACTTATATTTTCATAAATTTATTTGAGTTATTTGTCTTTTGGTTTTGGTTTGGTTGAATTTCATCAATTTTTGCAGAAGTTATGGTCATTTTGGTGACTGCAGGTCTGAATCTATCCTTGTTTGTTGATTCGGTTAAAAGTTTGCAAAAGTGTGTAATATTGCCATAATAAGTTATGAATTTGTGATTATGTAATTTTTTTTTCATTTTACACTTGCATCAATTTTTTATCAGAGCTCAACAAAAGGTATGGGCAAAGATGAGCTGTGAATTTGAGCTTGTTGTGATAGGTTGAGGAGAGAACCTATAGAGTGGGCAAAAGACTAGGTTGAGTGGAGAGAACCTAGATAGGAGAAGATGGTCACATGAGGAAATTTATCTCATTATAAGAGGATACTATTAGATGCATGGGTTTCATATTGGGATTTTCAACAAAAAAAAAATGGAAGAGGCAAAGAAAAGAGAGAAGGAAAAAAAAAAAAAAAAGGAAAGAGAAGAGGAAGCTAGAATAAAACAAGAGATAGTAAAGGAAATAAGAATCCTAATAAGAGAACTTTAAAAAGGGGAAGAAAATTTATAGAGACTAAAAGAAGAATTGAATAAAAATATGAACTAGGAAAATAGTGATATGGAGCAGCCATTCATTAAGGATACAAATGTTAATATCTGATTGAAAACATCATTTGATTAGAAAGATTGTTGAAAGAAGACAATGTGTTTCAATCATTGTTCTATCACTGATGTCAAACCTACTACGTGATGGTAAGACAATTGCTTATATGTTTTAAGTACTATCATTAGTTTATTGATGAGGAGGATTTGATCAACTAGATGTAACAAAAGTACTTAGAGGAAAGGTTGAGTTATGATTATGTATTGAAGGACAAGAATCAATTAAGACAGTAATAACATAATGTATTGATGATCTACTTGAGGTTACAAAATGACTAGCTACACTTAGAAAGTTTAGAAGAATAAAGTTAAACAAATCTCATTTGCCAAAATTGACCAAGTGGATAGTAGGTGTTGAGAAAAGTTAGTGCAAGCTGAGCAAAAAGTTAGTCAGAGCTGAGTGAAAACAAATTCTAGTGGATGCCAAGCAAGTTAGTAGATGTCGATTAATTTTTAGTTGATGTCAAGTACCAGTAAAATCTAGTTGATGCCAATTGATTTTACAGTTGATGTCAAGTAACACAGTATGTGCTGAGCATCAGAAGATTGATAATGTCAAGTTGTTGCATTATGACAAAGATCAAAGATTTTCCCAATCAAAGCTAACAAGTTTATTTTCTTGAAACTTGTGAATCAGGAGGAAGGTAAGATTGATGAGTTGATGGCATAGAATCTTATGTAAACCATTTTGGAAGTGAATTTAAATGGATTCCAAAATAAGTTTCTAGGTAAGAAAATATATGGGTTAGATACATTGTGCCCAACCTAATCCATCGAAAACCCTAATTTTGATGATGGATAATGAGTAGAAAAATGTTCTAATTTCCTATATGTAGGAATGTCTAGTCATGAAGCAAAGTGTTAGAGATTTTTATATGAAAATCTAATAAGGAGAAGAAAAAGGGGTTTTTCTTCATCAAGTGATCCAAGTGAAGAAGTCTGCAATGGCATACTAAGCTAGAAGGCTTAAAGAGGACAGAATGCTTGAAGGGTGGGCAAGCTATCAAAGCTGCATAGATTTGAAGCCAAGTAGAGTTGAGGACTGAATAGTGATCTATAATGTGCAAGTAAGGTTGTAAGTTGTATCAAATCAAAGCTCTATTATTACTTTCTAACAATTGTATTAGCCTAGGGTAAATCCTTTGGAGTAAGGTTGACTTAACAGTCATTGAAAATCCTTTAACAGGGTGTCATTCCAAGTGAATGGCCTAAAGTCCTCTAACAAGGCTCACTTTTAGTAGGGTGACTAAAATCCCTTAACCGGGTCACATTTAATAGTGTGTATTGTAACCTTTAATAGGGTTGGCCTTTAACAGGGCATCACTTCAAAAGAGTGAAAAAGGAATAGCATCTTATTGTTGGTTTTTCCCAAATTGGTTTCCACATTAAATCATTGTGTCAAATGTGTTGATGGATGTGTTGTGTTTCATGCTTTACATTTTTGCAAGTTGATTTGATAGTAACATATCAGTTTTAGTTAATACACAATAAATGCATGCATGGTTGCAAATATTTTATGGGTTCACTAAATTGTGAAAAGTTCTATTTGTACATCTGGACCTTGAGTAACTAATTCACACCTCCCCCCCCCATCAATTATTCTAAAAGAATTCCAATAATTCATATTAGAGCCTAGTTGCTTAAGAGGATTATTTTTAAGGTACTAGAAGCACAAAGATCAAGATGTCAAAAAGAGAGGTACCCAAGCTCAATAGAGATAACTGTGTTGTATGGAAAATTTTGATGAAGCTATACCTTGGAGGACTTGGAGATTATGCACAATCTTGTATTGCAGTAGAGCATGCTGATCCAACATGAGCCCTAACTGCTGAAGATTTGAAGAAAAAGAAAGAACATAATCAAGCGATGTTGGAGATTGCATTTACCCTAAGCTATGCAAAATTTGATGATATCAAAGGCATTAATAGTGCAAAAAAGATGTGAGATGCCCTAAACACCATTTACAGAGGAGAAAAAAATATTCATAGAGCCAAGCCAAAGAGCGTTAGAGGTAAGTGTGATGACATGAGAATGGAAGAAGGTGAGAATATTGTTCAATATGTTGCTAGAATAAAAGAAGTTGTTAGTGCAATAAAAGGTGCTACTGGTAAAATAGATGATGATACTATGCTAAGTAAAATCTTACAGACATTGTTGCCTATGTATGCCACTAGAGTATCTACAATCCAAGAGTTAAGATGTATACCAGGAAATGATCTAGCCCTTGAAGGTCTAGTAGGAAGACTCACTACTTTTGAGCTATCTGATTTTGACAACTATAGACCAGAGAGTATTGAATTAGCTTTCAAAGCAAAATTTTTATTGAAGTATTTTGAGGAGGTAAAGCGAAAGAAGAAGAAAAAAAAGATAAAGTATGCATCCAGTGACAACAACATTGATGAGGAAGACATTGAACAATTGGAAGCATTGTTGGCTAGAAGATTTCATAGAGGAAAAGGAAAGTTTAAAGGTAACTTACCTATCATTTGTTTTAATTGCAATGAAGTTGGTCATATTGCTACAATATGTACACAGAAGAAGAACTATGAAGAAGGAAACAAGCATAAAAATAGAAGAGAAGATGATGGAAGAGACTACAGAGACAAAGGCAAGAAGTCATGCTACATTGTTGATGAACATGATTCTGATGAAAATGATGATGAAGTGGTATATCTTGCAATAAAGGACGAATTTGATGAGGATGAGGCAACTACACTTATGACTTGTGTGAACAAGAATTTCAAATGGATCATTGACAGTGGATGCTCACATCACATGACTAGAGACAAAAGTAAGTTCATTACCTTAACTTTTTATGATTGAAATAGTGTAAGATTTGGTAATGATGCACCATGTTTGATAAAAGGAAAAGGGTCTATCAAACTCACAGACAAGATTTCATGTGACAATGCTTATTATGTTGAAGGATTGAATTATACCTTGTTAAGTGTGTTACAATTGAATAATTTGGGATGCAAAGTTGAGTTTAAAAATAAAGCTACCAAGAAGATATATGACAAAATGGAAAATTTATTGGAGAAGGTGATCAAACTAGAAGTAATCTATTCTATCTGGGTATAGAAGATGCTACTTGTCTTATTGCAAAATTTGATGATGTATGGCTTTGGCACAAGAGATTATGTCGTATTAATTTTGATAATCTAATTAGTATCAGTAACATGAAAAGTGTTTGAGGTTTGCTTAAGTTGAAGAAACCAAAAAATATATTGTGCAAACAATGTCAACTAGGCAAGATGACAAACTCAAGCTTTAAAAGTAAAGCTTATACCCCTAAGGATATACTTGAAATTGTTCATATTGACTTGTGTGGACCTATTGAAGTGCAAAGCTACAAAGGAGATAAGTATATAATGCTATTTGTTGATGATTACTCTAGGATGATGACTATCATGTTTCTAAAACAAAAATCAGATGCTTTTCAAATGTTTAAGTGGTACTTGGTAAGAGTTGAAAAAGAAATAAGTAAAAGTTTGAAATTTTTGAGATTAGATAGAGGAGAATTCACTTCAAATGAGTTTGAGATGTTATGTAATGACAGAGGAATCAAGAGACAGACATCTACACCTAGGACCCCTCCACAAAATAGAATTTCTGAAAGAAGAAATAGGTCTATAATAAATTGTTCTAGAACACTCATGATGGAGAAGAATGTTGCTCTGAAATACTATAGATAAGTTGTAAGTACTATTGTAAACACCTTGAACCATGTGCAAGTCAAGAAAGATACTCATTCGACACCTTTTGAACTATGGTATGGATATCCATCTAATGTGAAATACTTTAAGGTATTTGGAAGAAAATGCTATATTCTTAAAGATTTTAGGAGTGGAAAGTTTGATGCAAAACACAAAGAAGGTATATTCCTTGGTTACTCCACAAGAAGTAAAGCTTACAAGTGTTTAAATACTAACACTAACAAAATTGTGGAAAGTGAAAATGTGAATTTTGATGAGTTTACAAAAGTACATGAGGCACAACCTACAAAATAACCAAGAGAATACAAATAATTTGTATACTATTATGAAGGAATGACTGCTACAGAAGATGCTACAAATCATGTTGCAAACCAATTGTCAAGTCACAACTTTTGAATGTCGAGTTGTATTCAAATGCTAAGTTGCAAAATAAGAAAAATGCATAATCTGACTCTAAGATTAGCACACATGAAAGAGATGTTGAAACTCCTTATAGAGATGTACACAGTGATATTGAAGCTGAGAGACAGAATGTAGTTACAAGAACTTAGCCTAGATTGTCCAAATATGTCAAAAGACATCACCTTGTAGATCAAATCATTGGAGAGAAAGATGCAAGGCCAATGATAAGAAATAGAATGAGAAGTGAATCATGTTTTTTAAGCATGAAGGAACATAAGACAGTAAAATATGCATTGGAAGATGATGACTCGTGCAAGGCTATGGAAGAAGAAAATCAACAGATAAAGAAGAACAAGACTTGGAGTTTAGTTCCTAAACTAGAAGACAAGAATGTGATTGGCACAAAATGGGTATTTATAAATAAGTTAGAAGAGAATGGTGAAGTGACAAGAAACAAAGCAAGACTAGTTTGTAAAGGGTATGCACAAAAAGAAAGAATTGACTATGGTGAAACATTTTCCCCTATTGCAAGAATGAAAGAAGTGAGAATTCTGCTTGCTTATGTTGCATACAAAGATTTCAAATTTTATCATATGGATGTCAAGTTTGCATTTTTGAATGGCATATTAGAAGAAGAATTCCATATAGAACAGCTAGAAGGTTTTGTAGATAAAAATAATAAAAATATGGTATGTATTCTGCACAAAGCCCTGTATGGATTGAAACAAGTACCAAGAGCATGGTATGAGAGACTTCATACATATCTTGTTAAAATTGGATTTGAAAGAATGGATGATAACAACAATTTGTACATGAAGAAAAATAAAGAAAAAGGTATATTATTATCTAAAATATTTGTTGATGATATCATATTTGAAGGACAAGATCCTTTGTGTAAGGATTTTGCAAATCAGATGAAGCAAGAATTTGAAATGTCAATGTTTGGTGAGATCAAATTCTTTGTGGGATTACAAGTATATCAGATGAAACACGGCATATATATCACTCATTCAAAATATGTCAAAGAGATATTAAAGAAATTTGGACTAGAGGATTCAAAACTATTAAGTACACATATGGTGATAGCACTCAAGCTATCAAAGAATGATGATTCAGTTGAGGTAAATAAAACATTATATAGATCCATGATTGGAAAATTGCAATATGTTGTGCACAACAAGCCTGATGTTGCATTAGTTGTGGGGATAGTTGCAAGATTCTCTGCTAATCCCGGAGAGAATCACTTGATGGCTATGAAAAGGATAATGAGATACTTGAAAGGAATAGAAGAGTTTGGTTTATACTATAAGAAGAATGAAAAATTTGAACTAAAAGCCTACACTAATGCTGATTGAGCCAAAAATATTGATGACAGAAAGAGCACCAGTGGAGGAACATTCTTCTTAGGCAAAAGACTTGTTACATGGACTAGCAAGAAGAAGAGTTGTACTTCCCAGTCTACTATTGAAGCAGAGTATGTTGTTGTTGCTATTAACTGCACAAACATTGTATGGATCAAATAGCTACTTAAGGGAATGAAGGAAGAAATCATAGAGCCAGTGACACTTTATTGTGATAATACAAGTGCTATCAATATATCAAAGAATCCTATGATGCATACAAAGAAAAAGAACATTGCAATCAAGTATCATTATGTAAGGGAATTGATTCAAGATAAAGAAGTGAAGATGGAATATATTAATAGAAAGAAGCAAATTATTGATATCTTCACAAAAGCATTACCTAAGGATGCTTATGAGTATTTGAGAGGTAAACTAGGGGTGATGCCCCTATCAAAGGCTATGTAAAAGATAGATGGAGTACCCCACAGCAAACAAGCTAACATTCATTTCATACAAATTGATGCAATGGACCTTACTTTAGGAATTACCTAAAGTAATCACAAAATTGGAATTACAAATCAGTCACAAGCAAGGTGACAGAGGGAGAAAATTGAAGAACTTGCAAAAGCATATATCTACATTTATTAAAGATGCCAAATGTTGAGTATATGTCTTTGGCATTATTGTCAAAGAGGGAGAAAGTACATTAAACTGATCAAGTGCAAGAGGAACAATGGAGACAGTACATGATGTAGGATCATCTTGGGTTTTCTTCCAATCCTACATGTTTGGAGGGATTTTGGTTAAGTGTTGTTTAGCTTGGTAGATATTGGTGTTCAGCATACACTAGGAGCTCGGCATGGTCTTTGGTTGCTTGGCATGGTCATTGGTTGCTCAGCATGGTTTGGGGACTTGGCATGGTCTTTAGTTAATTGACATGGTCATTGTTTGCTCAGCATGGTCTAGGGACTTGGCTTGGTCTTTGGTTGCTTAGCATGGTCTTTGGAGCTTGGCCTTGCTTAGGAATTTGGTACTTGTTATAGGTCATATAACTAATTTTCTATAATGAGTTAGAGGATGAAAATTGTAGGGATTAAAGAGGACCTAGATTAATAACTATGGTTTGAACCATGAGTTCTAATTCATTTGGAGCTAAGAGATATTGCAATTTTACTTAGATATTGATTTTGGGCATTTAATTGTTGTTGCAGGCCAAATGTTACATTTAACTTGTGTTATGGGCTGACTTGTGGCTTAGATTGGTATAAGTAGGGGTTGGGGGGGAGTCTTTACTCATTATTCATCCATCGTGGAGAAGTGGAGGAGCTAGGAGAGTGCATTTTGCAAGAGAGCTAGTAGCTAAGGCTTGTGAAACAAGGAGATTGCTTGGGGGGCTTGTGAGCACAAGTTGAGATCTTCCTTGAGGGTTTCTACTAGAGAGTGGATCTAGACTAGCTAGTATTTGGATTGGATCTTGAGGGATCTTGTAATCTTGTAGAATTATTACTTGATTTGTATTTGGTCATAACTAAGAAGGCCTTACAGCCTGACACATTGCATGTAATCAATTATATTTTATGAATATATTATTGTAATTTGGTATCAGATCTTGCTTTGTTGTTTCTTGGTGTTGTGTCTATATTGTTGGGAGCTAGGACATCTCCTTTGGGGATTCTCCTACCTTGCACTATGAGACTGATCTTGTTGCAAGGCATGATCATAGAGATTTTTTTGGATTGCAGATCCATGGTCTTGGACTTGTGATTTGATTCATGATTGTTCATGTGAGGTCATAGGTTGTGATCTGACTTGCAAACAATTCAATTTTGTCACAAGGAATGTAAGAAGGATTTGTTGCAGAGGGTTTACAAAGATCTTGAAAGATGGTTTTTCTATTGCTTGGTGATATTGCTAGGGGCTAGGACTTCTCCTTTAGGGATTCTCCTACCTTGCACTGTGTTAGATGGAGATGTCCTAGCCCCCAGCTATATAATCACATAGTGAAAACACAACAGCAATAAACAATAATGCAAGATCTAATACCAAATTACAATAATATATTCATAAAATATAACTGATTACATGTAATGTGTTGGGCTATAAGGCCTTCCCTATTATGGCCAAATACAAAGCAAGTAATAGTTCTATAAGATCCCTCGAGATCCAAATAAAACCCTAGCTAGTCTAGATCCACACTCTAATAGAAACCTCCAAGGAAGATCTCAACTTGAGCTTACAAGCCCACCAAGCAATCTCCTTGTTTTCCAAGCTACAGCTACTAGCTCGACTCCAACTTCATCCAAGATCCAATTGTAAACTGCCTCACATTCGGCGCTCTATCCACAAACTCAAGAAAAACTCACTCTTTAGCTACCTCCTCTTCTCCAAGATGGATAAATAATGACTAAAGACTTCCCCACAACCCCTAATTATACCAATCCAATCACCCTAGGTTCAAAAGGATGTTTTAGTAACTAATTCTTCACATACATTTTCTCTGAGTCTTCAACTTGTACACTCTTTCCCTTTTTCTTCTTCTTCTTCACATCCACCACAAGTGTTCCATAGGTTTGCTTTCCATGCTGATCTCAATCCTTCTCAGAATCTACCAACTCAACTCAATTGCCAATACTCAAGTTCCTCCTACCGAGCTCTTCATTATGCATAAGAATCAGGGAAAACTTCCTACCACCTTTCTCAATAGTAAACACATTACTAACACAATCATGCATAGCCCTGCAATCATACTACCAAGAACTACCAAGTAATACATGACAATAATTCTTATCCACAATATCACACAACACTTGATCCTTATAATGCCCAATCTTGAAATCAAAAAAGCATTGCTCCCTCACTTCCAAAGCATGCTCACCTTGTAGCCAGCCAATCCTATAAGGATAAGGATGTCTCATTCTCTTCAAACCAGGTTTTTGAACCATCTGTTTAGCAACAAGGTTATCAGTACAACCACCATCCACAATTACTTTTTAGACTTTACCACTAGACTTACAATGAGTTTTGAACAAACTAGTCCTCTGACAAGAATCCAATGTCCTCTCACTAACTATTATTCGTCGAGCCAACAAACTTTATCCTTGCTCTGGCTGATTGTCCTGGACTTCAACCTCATTCACAATAGTAGTCGTTCTACCAATCAGACATTCAAAAGATCTATGTCCTTCTTAACCACACTTGAAATAATTACCTTTGAACCCACCTCCACCTATCCTTCTTTTTTGTTCAACAGGTTTTGGTTCACCTTCTACTTTTGATTTAGCTTGTGCTGAACTATCTTGCTTCTCCTTCCCTTGAGAACTACCTTGATTCTTCCTCTTTAGCTTCTTCTCTACTCTTAAAGCATATTGATAAGAATCCTCAACTAAATAAATATTCAACATACCAACATCATCCTGAATATTGAATCTCAAACCATTAATATAACGAGCTACCTTCTCTTTTGACAATTCTCTATGCCTAGACTGAATAGTCAACTTCTAGAACTCCTCTGTATAATCTTTCATTGTCATATTCTTCTATTTTAGATTCTATAACCTCTTAAACAACTCAAGTTCATAATCAATAGGAATAAACTTAGCCTTCAACTTAGTCACCATCAATTTCCATCTAGTGATCTTCATTTCACCTTCCTCTTCTCTATCTCTTTGTAGTTCCTTCCACCAAAGAGCAGCAAGTCCCTTCAACTTAGTTTATGCCAACTTTACTCTAAGTGAATCCTCAATATTCTCAAGCTCAAAGTAGTCTTCCAATTCACCAATCCAATTAATTAGGTCTTTAGGATTCAAAGTACCCGAAAAATTAGAAACCTCCATCTTATGCTTTAGCTTCAACTAAGATCCAGGTCAAGCAAACTAACCAATCCTATTTCCCATAGGTCTCTCCATACGATCATTTCTAGCCTCACCACTTGATTCAAAAAATTAAAATTCTTTAGCAACTTCCTCATCACCATCTTCAATACCCATATGTCTAGGTACACCACCCAAAGCACTTACAACTTTAGCAATCATGTCACTCTTCATTGATGCAATCTCAGATCTGAATTCTGCTCTCATCTTCTCTAAGATCTATTCTTCTATAGTATTAGTAAGATCAACAATTTCCCTAAGGTCTAATATTTTTGGAGACATCTTCCAAAATTTTAGCAAACCCTAAGCAACAAATCCACCAACCAAAAGATGAATCAGCTGCAAGATCAACATTCATCAACCCAAGTCTTGGTGCAAACTGCCTCAACTTTAGTGATCTGCCTACACACTCAAGAACAACCTTGGCTCTTATACCACCTGACACAATACAATGTAGGAGAATCCCCAAAGGAGATGTCCTAGCCCCCATCTATACAAATGCAACACCAAGAAACAACAAAGCAAGATCTGATACCAAATTACAATAATATATTCATAAAATATAACTGATTACATGCAATGTGTTAGGTTGTAAGGCCTTCCCAATGATGACCAAATACAAATCAAGTAATAGTTCTAAAAGATCCCTCAAGATCCAATCCAAATACTAGCTAGTTTAGATCCACACTTTGGTAGAAACCCTCAAGGAAGATCTCAACTTGTGCTCGCAAGCCCCCCAAGTAATCTCCTTGTTTCACAAGCCTCAACTACTAGCTCTCTTCCAAAATGTGCTCTTCTAGCTCCTCCATTTCTCCACAATGGATTAATAATGACTAAAGACTTCCCCCTAACCCCTAATTATACCAAACTAAGCCACAAATCAGCCCAAAACACAAATTAGAATACAAATGCATTAATTAAATGCCACAAGTCAGCCTGCAACAGCAATTAAATGCCCAAAATTGATATTCGAGTAAAATAACAATATATCCTAGCTTTGAATGAATCAGTACTCATGCTTTGAAACATAGTTATTACTCTAGGCCCTCTTTAATCCCTAAAATTTTAATCATCTAAATCATTATAGAAAATTAGTTATATGGCTTGCAACAAGCACTAAATTCCTAAGCAAGGCCAAGCTCCAGAGACCATGTCAAGCAACCAAAGACCAAGTCAAGTTCCCAAATGTGAAATAACTAAAGACCATGCCAAGCAACCAGAGACAATGTCAACCAACCAATGGCCATGTTGAGCAACCAAAGACCATACCAAGCAACCAATGACCATTCCAAGCAACCAATGACCATGCCGACTTCCCAGACCATGCCATGATCCTAGTGTATACCGAACACTAGTATCTAACAAGCTCCACAACACTTAACCAAAATCCATCCAAACATGCAAGATTGTAAGAAAAATCAAGATAAAATGTGCTCTTCTAGCTCCTCCACTTCTTCATGATGGATGAATAATGACTAAAGACTTCCCCCTAACCCCTACTTATACCAATCTAAGCCACAAGTCAGCCCAAAATACAAATTAAATATAAATACATAAATTAAATGCCACAAGTCTACCTGCAATAGCAATTAAATGCATAAAATCAATATCTAAGTAAAATCATGATATCTCCTAGATGTGAATGAATTATAACTTGTGTTTCTAACCATAGTGAGTACTCTAGGCCCTTTTCAATCCCCAAAATTTTCATCCTCTAACTCATTATAGAAAATTAGTTATATGATCTATAACAAGCACCAAATTTCTAAGCAAGGCCAAGCTCCAGAGACTATGCCAAGAAACCAAAGACCAAGTTGAGTTCCCAGACCATGCCAAGAAAAAAATGACCATGTTGAGTAACTAAAGACCATGTCAAGCAAACAAAGACCATGCCAAGAAACCAATGACCATGCCAAGCAACCAAAGACCAAGCCGAGCAACTAATCACCATGCCGAGTTCCTAGACCATGTTGAGCTCCCAATGTATGTCAAACACCAATATCTGCCAAGCTCTACAAAACTTAACCAAAATCATTTCGAACATGTAGGATTGCAAGAAAACCCAAGATGCTCTTGCATCAAAAATCATCAGAAGATCAGATGACTAAAAGAAAGAAAGAGGGAGAAAGCAAAAAGTAATCAGAGGAAGGACCAAAACAAAAAGAGGGAGATATTCTTCTAATCAATTCAACATGAAAGAAAAAAAAGATATAGAAGGAACTTAGAGGAAGTTATATTATGTAACCTAATCAAAAGAGGGAGTTGTTGATAGAGGGGGAAATTTCAAACACAAGTTTTCTTTTTGGTTTTGTCTTACTATTTTAACCTAGTCAGTTTGATGGAACAAGATGTTCATCATATGTTTGATTGGTTGATCAGTTTGGTTTGCCATCAATGCCAAAGAGGGAGATTGTTGATATTTGATTGAAGATTTTATTTGATTAGAAATATTGATGAAAGAATACTATGCGTTTCAATCATTATTTTGTCATTGATGTCAAACCTGCTACATGTTGGTAAGATAATTGCTTATATGTTTCAAGTACTATCACTTAGTTGATTGATGAGGAGGATTTGATCAACAAGATGTAACAAAAGTACCTAGAAGAAAGGTTGAGTTATGATTATGTATTGAAGTACAAGAATCAATTAAGACAATGATAACATAATGTATTGATGATCTACTTGAGGTTACAAAATGATTGGCTACACTTAGAAAGTTCAGAAGAATAATGTTAAACAAAGTTCATTTGCCAAGCTTGACCAAGTGGACAGTAGGTGCCAAACAAAGTTAGTGCAAGCTGAGAAAAAAGTTAGTTGGAGCAGAGTGAAAGAAAATTCTAGTGGACGTTGAGCAAGTTAGTAGGTATCGAGTAATTTTCAGTTGATGCCAAGAACCAGAAAAATCCAATTGATGCTGAGCACCAGTAAAATCTAGTTGATGTTGAGTAACGTAGTATGTGCTGAGCATCACAAGATTGATAATGTTGAGCTATTGCATTATGAAAAAGATCAAAGATTCACCCAATAAAAGCCAACAAGTTTATTTTCTTGGAAGTTGTGAATCAAGAGGAAGATAAGATTGATGAGCTAATGGCACAAAATCTTATATAAACCATTTTGGAAGTGAATTCAAATGGATTCCATGAGAAGTTTCTAGAAAAGACAAGATATGGGGTAGATATATTGTATCCTACCTAATCCATTGAAAACCCTAATTTTGATGATGGATAATGAGCAAGAAAATGTTCTAATTTCCTATATGTAGGAATTATGGTCATGAAGCAAACTGTTGGAGAGTTTTATGCAAAAATCTGATAAGGAGAAGAAAAGGGGTTTTACTTCATTAAGTGACCCAAGTGAAGAAGTCTGCAATGGCATACTGAGCTAGAAGGCTTAAAGAGGATAAATGCATGAAGGGTGAACAAGCTGTCAGAGCTACATAGATTCAAAGTCAAGTAGAGTTGAGGACTAGATAGTGATCTATAATTTGCAAGTAAGATTGTAAGTTGTATCAGATCAAAGCTCTACTATTACTTTCTAACAATTGTATTAGCCTACAGTAAATCATTTGGAGTAAGGTTGACTTAACAGTCATGAAAAATTCTTTAATAGGGTGGCATTCCAAGTGAATGGCCTAAAGTCTTGTAACAAGGCTCACTTTTAGTAGGGTGATTGAAATCCCTTAATCGGGTCACATTTAATAGTGTGTATTGTAACATTTAATAAGGTTGGCCTTCAATAGGGCATCACTTTAGAAGAGTGAAAAAGGAGTAACATGTTACTGGTGATTTTTTCCAAATTGGGTTTCCACATTAAATCATTGTGTCAAATGTGTTGATGGATGTGTTGTGTTTCATGCATTACATTTTTGCAAGTTGTTTTGATAGTAACATATCAGTTTTAGTTAATACAAAATGAATGCATGCATGGTTAAGAATGTTCTATGGGTTCACTAAATTGTGAAAAAAATTATTTGTACATCTGGACCTTGAATAATTGATTCACCCCCCTCTTAGTTATTATAAAATAATTCTAACAACAAAGGCATGTGAAGATGAAATAGAGAACTCAATTACTAATGAAGAGAAAAGTTTTTCGTTGGAAGAACAATGTGAATAAATTGATTCTGATATAAAAAGTTTATAGCAAATAGTTGTTGATGAACCTTATGATAAAAAGGTTCTTGAAGATAGGAAAGATATGGAATGGTATTTTTTGATGAGCCTTATGATGAAAAAATTCATAAAGATGGAAAAGAGATGGATGTGATGGTTCTTGATGGAGCCAAGAGATGGCATTTGTAGTTAAGAAAGAAAGTGGTATGGCCAATCAAAAGGCTAATAGTTGCAACAAGGAAGAAGACTCATAATGAATCCAAGAGGGTATAGAAACCTCAAATAGTGATGAATTTGTCTCCAAGCATGGAGATATTGTAACATAAAGACATTGAAAAAAAGGATGCAAATAGGTGTTGATGAACCTTATGATAAAAAGGTTCTTGAAGATAGAAAAGATATGGAATGGTATTTGTTGATGAGCCTTATGATGAAAAAATTCATAAAGATGGAAAAGAGATGGATGTGATGGTCCTTGATGGAGCCAAGAGATGGCATTTGCAGTTAAGAAAGAAAGTGGTATGGCCAATCAAAAGGCTAATAGTTGCTATAAGGAAGAAGACTCATAATGAATCCAAGAGGGTAGAGAAACCTCAAATAGTGACGAATTTGTCTCCAAGCTTAGAGATATTGTAACATAAAGACATTGAAAAAAAGGATGTAAAAGTTCCTATACTTAACCAAATTGATGAATTGATATATAATGAGGTCTCATTTATTTTCTATAATCCATTTATTTTAGGTTTTCAAGAGTTCTACTTGAATTGTTATGTGGAAGAGTTTTATGAAGATATGAAAATTGACTTGAGTACTTGGCAAGAGTACAACTAACAAATATCAAAGAATTAGAAGACAAGATAGAGGAAGGACAATTCAAGGAACTTGGACTTTTTTGTCCCCAAGAGTATGGTGTAAGAGTACCTATCAAAGAGGAACAAAAAGAGGATACATGAGGATGAAATACTTTATCTTTAATTATATTTTGAATCCATTTGAGTCAACTTGTAAGGCTAAATAAAGTCATTTGTAATAGATTGTTAAAGTTGTATAGTATGGTAAGATTATCATGTAAATAAACCCATGCAAGGGTAAAATATCATAAAATGTCATATATATTCTATTTTGATATGTTAGTAGGGTTTTTATAAAGTTTCATGATCATTTATGAGAAAATGTAAAAGTCTTCAAATATGTAATAAAATATTATCATTAAAAGTTGACAATATGTAAAGTTGATGTAAAGAAGAAGGTCAAGAGTCATAGGAGGTAGAAAATAGGTTAAAGGAAGTGAAAATACATTAAAATAACATGTATTGGTCATTATTTTCATAATTTAATGGCTAGAGATGCTGGAAGAAGAGGTGAAATAAAGAGAAGTTTATATTTGTGAGTTTTATGACAATTTTTTGTGTAAGTTTCTAGAAACCCAACCTTTTCTTCTATTAATAAAAAATCATATTAAAATATAAAGACTTTAAACTTATATTTTCAAAAATTTATTTGAGTTATCTATCTTTTGGGTTTAGTTTAGTTGAATTTCATTGATTTTTGTAGAAGTTATGGCTATTTTGGTGATTGTAGGTTTGAATCTATCCTAGTTTGTTGATATGGTTAAAAGTTTGCAAAAGTGTGTAATATTGCCTTGATAAGTTAAGAAGTTGTAAATTATGTGATTCCTTTTATCCTTGCATCACAATCTCTTAGCCTCCATTATCTATTCTAAACCATGCCCTAACTACCAACTTTTCCCTTTCCATGGAGATGCTCCCACTCTATCACTTCTACTAGTCACAACCTATGTCCTTGTGCCTATCCTTGAGACACCCAACTAAGAAGCTAGCCAAAAGTGCTCCCTCATGTCTAGTGGTAATATTTCATGATAAATGTCTTAGTATAATCCCACTATCTTCCTTACATCTAACATCTTAACCTCTCTCCTATTCATGTCCCTCTAGAGGCACAAGATCTCATCAATGTCAACTTGTGATCTCACATCCTACATTAAGGCCTACACCCTTGCTCAGCTTCAGTTTTGTTTGACTCTGGTGCTTTTGATTCTTTCATTTCACCATCTCTTGTTCAGCGATGTGGGCTAGTGGCAATGTGTTAGGTTGATAGGTGGTAGGTTGAGTTAGCCATAGGTTCTAAGGTGGTTGTTGACTCGTTGGTTAGGAGTTGTGTTTTGAGTTTGGGAACCTTCACTACCACAGTGGACTTACGCATTTTACCTCTGAGATCGTATGATATTGTGTTAGGCATGGATTGGTTAGCCACCCATCAGATTAATATCGATTACCATCGTAAGGTGGTACAGTGTGTGGATGACACAAGTGGGCAGGTGGAACTTTTGGGGATTCAGAGACCAATCTCTCTTTGTATGATCTTGGCTAATCAGCTAAAGCAGAGTGTACAAAAGGGTTGCCAGATGTTTCTTGTGTCTCTTAGTGATCTCGAGGAAGCCGAGAGCCATACAGTAACACTCGATGATCACCCACTCCTTCGTGAGTATGCCGATGTGTTTCCTAATGAGATTCTTGGTATGCCACTGTAGCATGACATTGATATTTGAATTGATCTTGTACCAAGAGCGGAGCCCATTTCTCAAGCTCCTTATCGCATGACTACTTAGGAGTTGAGTGAGCTCAAATTGAAGTAGGAGGAATTATTGGCCAAGGGCCATATTCATCCTAGTGTATCCTCATGGGTGCACTAGTCATCTTCATAAAGAAGAAGGATGGTTCATTACATTTGTGCATTGACTGTCAGTAGTTGAATAAAGTGATGGTGAAGAATCATTACCCTTTACCAAGGATAGATGACTTGTTTGATTAGATGAAGGGAGCACGAGTGTTCTCAAAGATTGATCTGAAGTTGGGATACCATCAACTTCGTATCCAAGAGGCTGATATTCATCGAATAGCATTTCGTACACAATATGGGCATTATGAGTTCACAGTTGTACCTTTTGGGTTGACAAATGCACCATCAGTGTTCATGAGTTTGATGAATGGGGTATTTTGCATGTACCTCAATCAGTATGTCATTGTATTTTGGATGACATATTGATCTACTCGAAGATGGTGGAGGAGCACAAAGTCCATTTACATCAGGTATTGTAGTGCTTGAGAGACCATCAACTGTATGGCAACCTGAGTAAATGTGGGTTCTTCCAGGCAGAGGTGAAGTATTTGGGGCATATCATCACTGGTGATGGAATTTCTATGGATCCAAAGAAGATTTGTGCTATCATGGATTGGTCAGTACCCATGAATGTCTCAGAAGTTCATAGTTTCATGGGATTAGTAGGTTACTACCATCACTTTGTGAAGGATTTCTCACGAGTAGCCCATCCCATCACTTCTCTTCAAAGGAAAGGGAAGAAGTTTGTTTGATCAGACCAGTGTGAGGTAGCATTTAATGCTCTTAAGGAGTGTTTGACTTGTGCACCAGTCCTTGTAGTGCCTAATCTTGTAGGTGATTTCATGTTTTGCACAGATGCTTCATTGGAAGGCATGGGTGCGGTGTTGATGCAGGATGGTCAAGTGATTGCATATGAGTCTAGAAAACTCAAAGACCATGAGCTTGACTACCCTACTCATGATTTGGAACTTGTGGCCATAGTGCATGCCCTTGTCCATTGGAGGCATTTTCTTTTGGGACACAGGTTTGAGTTGCATAGCAATCATAGGAGCTTGCAGTATATCTTTACTCAACCAAACTTAAATGCATGACAACATCGTTGAATGGAGTTCCTCTGCGAGTACGACTTTGATGTTCATTACATCAAAGGGAAGGAGAATTTCATTGTAGATGCCTTGAGTAGGAGGCAACATGAGGTATCAGTGATGTCATTGGGAGTGGATTTGTGAAGTCATATTTTGGAGGCTTTGCCTAGTGACACTTGGTATCAAGAGGTGAGGGCGGAGATCGAGTCTGGATGCACCCTTGAGGGCAAATTTTTAGGTTATATGCTCAATTATGATGGATTATTGTGACACTCAGGGTGTGTTTATGTACCCTTGTTGGGTGATTTTTGTACCTTAGTTTTGTTGAAAGCACATCGTGCACCGTATTTCACACATCGTGGAGTCAAGAAGATCCATGCTGATCTCAAACAGTTGTACTTCTGGGCAAGGATGAGATGCGATGTTGCTGACTTTGTTGCTAGATGTCTTGAGCGCCAGAGAGTGAAGGCAAAGCATCAACATCCAGCGGGTCTTTTGCAGCTACATGCCATTCCAGAGTGGAAGTGGGATACAATATCCATTGATTTTATCACAGGGTTTCCTATGTCATCATGGAGACATGATTGTATCATGGTGACAGTGGACAAGTTGTCCAAGGTAGCATATTTTTCACCCATGAGAGCATCCTACACTGCTTCTTCGATAGTGCATGTTTTCTTGGCGAATATTGTTCGTTTGCATGGGATCCCTCGTCGGATCATTTCAAATAGAGATCCAGTGTTTACTTTTGCATTATGGACATCTCTACATCATGTGTTGGGCGTTCAGCTCAATTTTAGTTCAGCTTATTACCCAAAGATCGATGGTCAGACTGAGAGAGTAAATAAGGTTCTAGAGGATATGCTCCGCATGTATGTTATGGATAGGCAGGTGAAGTGGAAGGACTATTTGTGCCTTGTTGAGTTTGCATACAACAACGGTTATCATAGTTCTCTTGGCATGTCACCTTTTTAGGCCTTGTATGGTAGACCATGTCATACCCCTTTGAGTTGGGATCGTTTGGAGGACCATGTTCTTTTGGGTCTAGAGATGCTTCAGGATATGGAGCAGCAGGTTGTTCGCATTAGGGAGCATTTGGTTACTGCTTAGGATAGGCAGAAGAAGTATGCTGATGCCCTTAGGTTGGATCGTCACTTTTCTGTTGGTGATAGGGTGTTTTTGAGAGTGCAGCTGAGCAAGAGCCCCATCCATTATGGGAAAGGCTCTAAGTTGGCACCACATTATGTTAGACCTTTTGAAATCCTCGAGAGGATTGGTCCTATTGCTTATCGACTAGCATTGCTACCTAGCCTATCGTGCATTCATGATGTTTTCCATGTTTCTATGTTGAGAAAGTATATTCCTAATGTGACCCATGTTCTTGATTGGGATGCTTTGCAGGTAGCGGACGGGCAGCTTACTTTGGAGCCCATTCGTATCCCATAGCACCGAAGGTTGACCTTGTGAGATTCGAACATAGAGCAGGTAAGGGTCCAATGGGACCCGAGTGATGAGACCTCTGCGACTTGGGAGGATGCTACATGACTGAGGGGATTGTACCCCTATCTTTTTGTTGGCTTCCAGGAGTAAGCCTATGCTAGTGGGGGAGGATGTAGTGCCTCTCATGTTTGCAGTTTGTACCTTGTCTATTTTGATTCGAGAGATACTTGATACTCTTATTTTGTACCTTATGATGACTTGAGGGTCAGATGTTATACTTTGATTCAGTACCATAGATGTTATATTGCTATATTGTTCAGTTTATCATATTTTCATGTTGATGCTACTTTGAGATGACATTAGATCTATGATGATATCTAGTTATATGATGTATTGGACATGTTTGTTGATTATATTATGAGATGAATTATAGGCTATGGTTATTTACTTCATTTATGTTCTTTATGCTTCTGTGAGCGTGAGTGATGTAAATGGATTAAATAGGTATTTTAATACATGTTGCTTTGGCTATGATATTATATGCAATTGCACTTGATCATGTGTTTTAGTGTGCAAGAATTACATCCCTAGTAGAGATAGTGATCCAGCTACTCATATTTTGCCAATGTCACTCTTGTATGGTTGACATATCCTTATTTAGTTATTTTAAATTAAAACCTTTCGATGATTAGTAAATTTGAACTCGTCTGCATTATGTGATTACACCAATGAGCATGTCTATGCATTTAGAAGTTCGCATTCATCACGAAAGTATTAAGTGTATTTCTGAGTTTTTGGATTTTCGAGTTTTAATCTTTTTGGATTTAACTTCTGGTGGCTTTGCCTTAGGTGAATTTCCATTACGGATAATAACCTATTTTTGTTTGGGTCGATTTAGAGTTTAACTACTCCAGCTAGCTATTTTCCATAATCAACTATTCATTCAAAATGAATAAGTATTGGAAAAATGAATTCATTATTCACTTCTCACAATTTGAAAATAGAATTGGAGAGCAAATTTGGAAATCCTCTTGTGAAGGATTACTATTTTGTTTGTGGTGGGAGCTATGAGTGTGGGATCTTTGTAACGTTGGTCTCGTTGGATTCAGCTCGAGGAGTTCTCACTTTGCCGTCAGTTTCAGCAATTTTGGCGGATTGGTTATTTTATTCTATGGGTTTCTGTTTTGGCCTCTTTTGTTGTCAGGTAGGGCCTTCCCATTTTAATGTTTTTTCTGTGTTTCTACTTCCATTTCTTGTAGCAATATGTTAGGAGGTGAAGAACTAGTGTCCCCCTCCATTTTTGGTTGCTAGTTCTACCCGATTGGTCGGGTATGAACTATTTCCCTATTTTTGAAATGGGGGTTTGGGTTTTTGGGCCGTTATGCTAGCTGTTTTTGCATACGGTGTCCAATTCCTTTTATTTTTGGATTTTTGGGATTTTTGAACCCAAAGGCCAAATGGGTTTTGATTTTGGAATTTTTCCAAAATTTGGGGTTTTTACCTCGTTTTGTGTGCCACCCTATTTTCTTGGGTTTTCTTGATACATTGTGGTTTGTGGACCTAGATGATCCATTTGGATACCAATCAAAACACTTTTGTATCTTTTGTTGCATTGGGATGTGTGTAGCATCTGTCATCTTGATTATGCTTTCGATCGATTAACTTCTATTTGCATTCTCATCCTATCCTTGTGTATGATCTCTGTGATGGTGGTGCGCCACACACATGTACATTTGTCGGGTGACCTGCAAGGCTCGATCTTTCCTGGTACTTCTGAAAGTTGTGATCATTGGGGTTGGGTCAGGAGTTTGCATGCCTATGGGCACTCATTGTTGGATGAGCATGGGTAGGGTAGGGTAGCATATGGAGGGGGCTTCTATCTTGCAGCCTGGTGTCATGACGCCATAGGGTTGATAGAGGGAGCTTTATATAAGTGATAACTAAATAAACATTGGGTGGTAATAACATTAATGATAATAAAAATGGTACTTTTGTGTATTGGCCTTCCATTGAGGGAGTTGAGCTACACAGTGTATTGGCCTCCTGTTGAGGGAGTTGAGCTACATAGATCCGAGCTTGGGCTTTTGATGCCAAGTGACTCTCCATGATGTCAGTCCCTACATAGTAGCCCATTGAGATGTCTGACCAGGACCTGTAGTGTATGCATTGTCTATGTCTTGGATTCAGTCATCATACTACTTGGCGTGTGTGTTAGCCATGGTTGTTGTTTTGTGTGTGTGTGGTTGGATCATTATTTTCATCAGCATGGTGGGTGTGGACCTATGGGTGCCACGTGGTTGGGAGGCATAGCTACCTTCACCACTGCTAGGGATCAGTGTATAGAGAAGGTCTATTGTTCTAGCGTGATCATTGTTGGATGTGTCACTCGGTACTTTGATTTGCAGAGTATGCTTTCTAGTGATTTATGCTTTCATTGGGATGTTGTTTTCCATGTTTACATGATGTTGGTTTTTACGCATTCCTTATTATGATGTTTAGCATGTGGTAGATGATGTTATCTGATTATAGGGTTATCTTATGTTTTCTACTAGCATGTTAGATTTCCTTATGATTGTTGTAGCATGTTTAGTAGTGACGTCCTATTACGATAACACCGATGATCCAATCGATGGGTTGGGACATTATGCATGAGGGGATGGCTAGGACCCATGATGGTCTTCTGATGCCATTGGTGATTGGGAGGAACTGCATACTTAGTGATTACTTTGCTCATTGTGGTGTTTTCCCTTTCTGTACTTTTCCTTCATTGTTTGCTAGATGGTTAGATTTTAGCTTTCTGTCTTTTAATTATTCAGTTATAGTTCAAGTGTTCATGCCTCAAGATGTGGATCCGGTACTCCCCGGCGTGGAGGTTTTATACTCTATTTTTCCCTTTTTGTATTCTCTTTTAGTGTTTTTGTGTTTCCTTGGGCGACACTTTTTCAGCATGTGCGACACTGGAAAAGTATCGCACGCCTCTTGGAGAAGTGTCGTGTGACACTGAAAAAGTATCACACGCCTCTTGGAGAAGTGTCATGCAACACTATAAAAGTATCACACGCCTCTTGGAGAAATGTCGCACGATACTGGAAAGTATCACATGCCCTTTTGAGAAGTATCGCTCAAACTCTAAAAGTGTCACACTCCTTTGTAAGAAATGTTGTATGACACTTTTTAGTATTGTATTAAAGTATCACACAGGTTTTGCAAAAACCTACACAGGCCAGCAGTGGGCACTTTTCGAGTTGATCCAAACTTTTTAGGAGTTGATCTGGATACCCTTTTGGGCATTCTTCGACCCTATGTTGTTGCATTTTGATTTTAGATGGTTTCTCTTGAAATCCAATTTTTGGGTTTCTGTTATAGTCCTTCAGGGTTTAAAATAAGTTGATGCATATTTAATTTCTTATACTTAATATATATTTTAATATATGTGACGATTCATTTGAGATGGGTTTCAGACCTCTACGGGTTAAGATAAAGATTCTAGGAAATTTCAGGGCTTCAAAATTTAGACTTAGCCAATTTTTAGGAGTCTATTTTGATCTTTTAGCTTGGTCAATCTCTTATGTTTTCTTGTTTGTTTTTTGGTTAGTGGTGACATTTGGAGATCCGTTGGGTACCAGGATGGTCGTTAAGTCTTCCGTTATGATCTATATGATCCGTGTATGTTGTTGTCATGTGCACTTACACTTGTTTATATATATATATATATATATATATATATATATATATATATATATATATATATATATATATATATATATATATATATATATATATATATATATATATATATATATATATATATATATATATATATATATATATATATATTGGCTTGTTTTTCATCCTTGTTCCAAGGATCTTTGAGTAGGGCATTACAATTAGTAAATCTTGCACAAATGTTGCTATTGATATCCAAAGATGTTGTTGAGTGCAAGTCAACACTGATGGAGGAAAAACAAACATGTGCTTGAGTCCTCAGTTCACCCTCTATTTTAATTGCATTGATTAAGGAAGCATTATTATATGATTATATGGAGTAGTCTTATAGCTCTTCATTATTGCTCTTGTGGGATCCAAAGTCAAATACCACCATCTGTGTCTTAAGAATATTATCTTATCAATCTTCCTGAGTTTAGTGGTGCCACTAGTAATCAAATTGAGATATGTCATTAAGAAGACACATTCAGCATGAGAGAGTTTGCATTTGTCTTATCAAAGAAATCCAAAGAAAGTATAAATCACCAATAATGGGAATGTATTGAATACTTTGAAGTTTGTAACTAAAAAATAAAGTTAAACATAGATAAATATGGAGAAGAAAAGTAGAAGAGTATCATATTAATAGAAGATCATATCTCACCAAGAACAAGGTTTGAGCACCTATTGAGTCATGTGCCTTAATCTTTTCTTACGACAATTTTATCTAGAATCAGAGGGATTTTGACACCTGATTAGAGGGAACCTTGGACAAAGAGGACAAGATGTTGATACTAATATACTTGAAGCTTTACAAGGGAAGCATATTATCTTATATTATTTTCACTCGTGTTACTATGAAATCAAACAAGTACATTTACATAAGAGATTCATTCATGTACAAATACAAGCCTTTCAAGCATGAATATACTCAAGATGTTACATCAACAATATCATTCGCAATAATACTTTGATCATTAAGATCACCAAGACATACATTGGGTATTCTAGAAAGCCAATAATTTTGTGTAAACCTTTAAAGAGAGGGAGCATATATGGAGGATATGATTTAGTGAACCTTTGGTACCTTTGATCATATTGATTCAAAGGGAGTAAACCACATTGTGGTGGATTTACCAATGATATAAATTTGGAATACACAAATTACAAGATGTGTGTAATATAGGTTTAATCAAAAGATCAAACAAATACCTTTGCATGAATAAAGGAAATTTGAGTTGTTGTTGTGAGAGGTTAATGAAGCTTTTAAGAATTCATTTGAACCATCTCTAAGTCTCTCTTTGATGAATGAAACTCAACGTATGAGTTTTAGATTCATTCATGTGGCACAATCATACTCAATCAAAATATTGGTGTATCGTGGATAAGTTTTAGAGAATGGAAGAACATGTTTCCTTCTACTATTAAGATTAATTAATGTTTGGACCTTAAATGGATGAAAGGAGCAAGTTGGAACTTCGAAAGAAGTTGGCATATTTGATGTGATGCAAAAGTGTTCAACAATATAAGAGTGGAAATTTTACATTATGAGGGGAATAATAACCAATGTTTCATTCCCACTTGCACCATCTTTAGAAAGGAGATGTTCCATGACCCTCGTGGGTATATAAGTACTTGTATCTTTTACATTTATCTATTCATTTATTTATAATCCTATACATACTATAAGAGTTATTTTTCTTTCTTTTTTTTTCCTTTATGTCTAAGGATGTTCTTGTAGGAAAAGAAAGTTGGTATTTTACACATGCTACCAAATATTGTGTAGACTCAATCTTATGATAGTAGCTCCAAATATGTTGATGATCAAGATGGATGAAGTGAGACTCTTGAATCAAATATCTTTGATGATTGAGATTATGAGATCCTTCTACATTAAGAGGGAGTATGACACTTCTTCTAAGGAAACACAAGAGCTTAGAAGATTGATACTCAAAGAGAGTCTAGAAATACATGTGTGTGACTACATGATTTTGATGGGCCTACTTCTATACATATCATGAGTAAGTAATGACTTATCACTAGAAAGGTGGAAGATTGATATCAAATTTAGAGGGAGTTTGAAAGGCATACTTGGGTGAAGAGAACTTCTAATTAAGTAACTAGAGGATCTGACTTCCTAGGATCATTGTTCAGAGTGAGAATTTTGAGGTGTAATCCTTTGTGAATGGTATCTTCTATATGAGGAGAAGTTCTAAGTAAAATTCCTTGTAATTCATTCTTCTCTATGAGAGAGAATTGAAGTGAAAGCCTTTGTACCACCTTCTAACTTGGTTCATGGTGGTTACTATTTCACATATGATATGTAATGAAAGGTGATGATCTTTTAATGACATATATAAATAGAAGGTAACCATTGTAAGGTGAAGATCTTATAAATCATAGACCTTGTTGGTTTGATTTTTCACAATATAGAGAAAGTCTAAAATTTTAGTGAAAAATCATTTAGGTCATTGTATGTTGCAGATTAGGGTTTTGTTTAATCATATTTTACAAATTTTTAGGTTACCCTAGTCATGCCCTGATTCGTGTGTTGTTGAATTCTATTAAATTCTCAAGGTTTGTCTCTCAACACAGCTATTAAAATACCCTAAGTATGAAAAAACCCTAGGTCTCTTTTCAAATTTTCAAAAGGGTTTGTAAAGTGCTTAAGTTTTTCTCTTTACAATCTTACAGTGTAGGATTTCACATAAGAACGAAATACTCTCTTGCTCATGTTTTCATGGTCGCATTTTATAATGGAGTGTAAAAGTGTAAAGAAGTTTTTGTTTTACAAGGATACGCTTTTGCCTTTTGTAATAGCAAAAGAGTTCATTTTGAGGCTCCCTGATCATACATTTGGTTTTTGAGTGAAGAAGCGTAAAGGCTTTTTGTGCTTTGAAAGTGGTAATACAGTTTTATGGTGAACAATTGAGTAGGTGAGTGAAAGAAGCTTGAAGAGGTATTCCTAGTCATATGATAAAGTGTTAAGCATGTGATCATAAAAGGTTTTAAAGGAAAATTGTCATGTCACTTTACAGGATTACGAGTAAGTAGTTGAGCAAAGGGGCAGAAAGGTGTTGAGCTTTGATCTATGCACCTACATTATAATGAGTAGTGTAAGAGTGTAATACCCCAGCATGGCATAAAGGATGGTTTGTAAGAATGCATAAAGTGTTTTATAGCTCTGCAGGTAAAAGGAATTTGTAAGAGCGAAAGTGAGGTTTAGTTGTGTTTACATGCGTATGTTCCTTGGGCTCGCGAACAACTATAAAGCCATATTATAATAGTGATCATACTAAGTGGGACCTATTGAGTTGTCAGATGGGCCCTGATGCAAGAAAATTAAGTGGTGACATGCCATATATATCAGATGGGCCCAGCTCATGTGGCAAATGACTTAAGTTCTTAATTTTGCATGTGCTTAAAATCAACGGTGATGTTATTTTCTATTTTTCTAAGCTACAATCTAGGTCATTGATAAGTGAAAGGTGAAATTTTATCATTACCCTTTACGCTTGCAAAGTAAGTGTATGAACAAAGAGTTATTTCATCGTTTCTCCATGGTTATGAGTTAGGTTTAAGCATATAAGCATAAAAGGAAACGTGAAGGAATGATGACAAGGCTTTACACTTATACGAGAAAGGAGAAACATAAGAGCAGGATGCCATTTGTAAAAGCTTTCCGTTGTTACAAGGATAAGGTAACTCGTGCAAGCATAAAGGAGGAATAAAGAAAAGATAAGAGGCATTACAATGCCACAGGTAAAGCCTTAAGCATATGACCAGAGGATGGATATATAAAGAGTTACGATGTCTTAGGTAATGAGGTGAGTGGAGAAACGTAAAGAAGTTTTTAAGGTTTCCACTGATATGTGTGTGTGCAAATATAAAGGGTAAAGAGAAGGTTATAACAAAGGCTTTATGCTCATACGATCAAGGTTTGAAGCATAAGAACAAAGATATAAGTTAAGAAGACTGGAGATTCTACGGTGTAAGGGATCACGTAAGAGCATAAAGGAGACTTCAATACAATGCTAAAGAAACCCTAATGCTTCTATGCTTGGGGTATGTTGAAGCCTCACGGGGAGAATGTATAGGCTTGCTAGGGGTATTTCTAAGGTTATGAAGATTGAAAGATCTTGACTCAGCATAAGAGCAGAAGACAAGAATTTGAAAAGAAAGCTATTGAAATGTCTTGCCAATTCAAAAAAAGGACAAAATCACCAGAGCCAAGTAAAATAAAACATTGAAAAGGACATTAGGACCAAATTTCATGATTGGTATTCTTTGTTGTCAACCTACAAGGGTGGTATTAAAAGCTCCTACTTGTAGAATTAATTAAAAAGCTGGTGGACTAAATGATTAAAACATAAATATTTGATTGAACATCCAGAATATTTCCACTCTAAAGAATTTGTGTTCTTTCTTTGAAAATTGAATCCAAGCATCCATAGCCTTGTGATTTATGTGTTGTTGTGCAAGAATTCATAGTATAATTTACAGAAAAGATGGTTGACAAGGAGGTCAAAAAGGTTCCTGAAGAAGAGGTCGAGGTTGAAGACAAAGGTGATGATGTTGTAGAAGTCACAGCAAAAGGGAAAAGAAAGAAGGGTACTACAAAAATTGAGAAGAAGTCAAGGGTTAGGAAGCCCAACAAGAATGTTGAAGATTGGTTGAAACTTCTTCTAGGGTCATCAAATGCCATTTCAGCAAATGGCCATATCTTCAAAGACCCTTACTTCCTAGTAAGGGATGCACAGTGCCCTAGAATTGATGGTTTCAACTTGTTTTTATATTTCTACCAGAACAGAACAGAAAATGTGCCAGTCTGTAACCCATGGAATAGAAACATGGCAAAGCTGATATTTCCAAAAGTATTTTTTGATGTGGACCTATTGAAAGCATTGATAAATTCCTACATTCTAATCACTAGAACATTTTAAAAACATAATGGGAGCTTTTTGTGCACACTGGATAGAACTTCTTTCATAGAGGCTTTTGGATTGGAAGGGCAGATGGATGTACCTACTGATATTGAGGATTTACAGGGTAAATTTGGGAGAAATAAGACTTATTTTGTGAATAATGTCATGCTGCCCCACATTCCTTATAATGTAAAAAAGGTAGGCTTGATTCCAAAGAAGGAGGGGGACATTTTTCCCTTAAGAAGATTCAAGAATTATTTCAAAAATACAATATATGGGCTACATAAAGTGTTGCGAAGTGATGGTGCAGAGGATTGTGTTTATGGTTCCATATTTCTAATGGCTTGTGATATACAAGACCCTTTCCACCATAAAGAGTATGACTATGTGGCCTTTATCATGGATAGCATGCACAATCAGCTTGTCAATGCTAAAAAGGGAGAAATGAAGGATTTCAAGTTCCACCATTATTCACTACGGATGCACCTTATCCTGTCTTACAACATTGGTTACATTAGCTAGGACTTTATTGATCAAACTTTAGATGAATTTGGTGAGTTACATGTGCAACTTTGGACTCACATTTGGGATAAGAATTTTGATTATTCAAATGCACTTGTATTCTTTAATTTATTTAGCTCTGTTATCATGAGGCAATTGGATCATACTTTCTTTAGGGCACCCAATGTTTTGAAGACCTTGCTTAGACCCTCATTTTTAGATGAAAAAACAAAATTAGATCATAAGTAGGTGAGCATCTTTTTATTTAAGGAGTGCACCTTAATGAGAGTATATGCATGCCCACAGCCTCCTCATATTCTACCTAAATATTTACCCCCCAGATTGGCCATTATTGAATTCTTTTGGTAGTTCTTGTTGATGAACAAAGAAATGATCCCTCCTTATCGGCATAAGCCCACACTTGTTTGTAGAACATTTAAGGTGGGAGATTTTAAAATAGGAAAAAATGCATATGAGGAGTTAAGTGAGTACCTAGGCCAGTACAAATTTGCTACTGGGCCTTATAGGATGTATGACCCTAACAATTATATTACCAATGAGGTCAAGGCCATTAGGGGACACATCTTATGTCCAACCAAGCTAATCCCTATGGAGGATCTAATTGCTAACATAGTAGTAATAGGGGAGGCTGATGAGCTACTAAGAAAATATGGTGAAATAAGAAAGGTAGAGGATGCCTTGAGAAGGAAAAAGCCTAATTTTAAGGATTTTTATATAGAGGTTCCCTACCTTGGCAACCTAAGAAAAATGGTAGATAATTTTGATTACATCATGTCACAGATGCCACATGAGCCAGGAGGAGGGGAAGCCACTATAAATAGAGAATCCCCTGAGCTAGATGTACAGTTGGAGGTTGAGTTGGAAGAGGAGCAACCATCAACTTCAACCTAGGTGCCAAAAGGCAATAAAAGGTAGAAGACAATGCACATCCTAGAGAGGGTGGTAAGAAGAGCCTTACAAGTAATGCCTAGAAATGATGAGTATTTTTCTAATATTAGGCAAAATTATTTAACTCAAAGGGCTATAGAGGTAGGAAAAGCCTCTACTGATCTCTGAATTGTAGCATCAAGACTGGATGACGGGCTCATCCAATAAGAAAGGTTTATGGAAGATGATAATTTCATTAAATCATCAGAGTTTAAAAGCTTTCTTTACAAATAAAATAGAATGAGCTCACATTAAGCCTTATGCCAAGAGAAGATCCTAAGAAAAATAAAGAACAAGTTGATAAACTACTTGTCTATGACCTAGAAAGTGAAACAATGACCCCTGCAGAAGCCAGGGAGTTAGTACATAGGAGTGGTATGATTTTGATACCCAACTAGGATATTGACAAAGCTTTTGTACTTGATCAAATGAGAAGACAGGATAAAGCCATCAATTATGAAGCCAGTAGCAATGAAGGATTGAAGAGGGGGTCATGATTTAATATAGATACAAAAACCCTAGTAGTGTGGAGTGTTGCCTCTAACACCAAAAAGCCCAAAATGATAGATATACAGGAAACTGCATAGGGCAACATGATTGTGTGGACATTGGAAAATACTACTAGAAAAGAAATATCTAGCCTAGTCAAACACTTTGCTCTCATGAATGAGGTAATGGTAGATGAAATTGAGGATAGGTTGGCTGCTATCTACAATGAATGTATAGATATCAAAAAATTGTATGAAGAAGAGCTCAAGATAGGCTATGTGCAGAAATAGATTATAGAGGAGTTGGAGGGGAAAATCCATAATTTAGAAGCAGAAATAGCATCCCTCAAAGAACAACTCAAGGCTACAATAGAGGCAGAAGATGCACTAAGGCAAGTGGAAGAACAAAGGCACATTGTAGAAGCAGAGGCCCAAATAGAGGAGATACCTATATGCGTAACAATGTCAGTACCTATGGTAAATGTGGAAATAGAGGCTTCTCAATCTGACATTGAAACAAAAGAGAATGTTATGATGAATATACTAAATCACAGAATAAGTATTTTGAAGAGAATATCTCAAGATGCATATAGCACATTCATCAATCTACAATCTATAGAATAGGTATGCAAGGATGCAATAGGATGGCTTGATCCAATCTTTCAACAATGGGGACCATATATACAGTTCTTTGACAAATTGATACCATTGTTAGAAAAAAAGCCAAATATGCCAAATGAAGTTATTGTTGTGAAAGAAGCCATGGACAAAGTGAATGATTTGTTGCAATTTTTCACAAGGAAACTAGAAGCCATACAAAATAAAATGAAAGTATTAACAATGGTTTTCATTCTTTAATTCTTTCTATTCTTAGTTCTGATAACAAAGTGAATACCCTATTCAAGGTTGAAACTGAAATGAATAAGTTTACCATAGAAGGGAAAGTGATTACTGATGCCAAATGGCAAAAATCTGTTAATGAATTAACAACAAACAAGACATGTGAGTGGCCTACCAGGAGAGAGGTCATTTTCTGGGAAGCAATTGTAGAGATAAAAGCTTTACCAATAGGGAGCAGTTAAAGGAAAAAGACAAAGTTAAAGATTTTATGCTCCAGCTATCATCTGTAACTGTTTTTTATTGTTTCTTTTTGAATTAAGGTGTCCAAATATTTTGAAAAGGGTTGATGTACTTATTTTTGTAAAAGGACACCTATCAATCACAATTTCCCTTTTCTTGTTGCAACTCATGTTATATAAATGAGTTTTCAAGGCATTGTGAGGGTCCAAAATTTTGTATGTTTTCAATTTTTTCAAGAAAATACATTCAGTCTAGTCATGTGTAGTTGTCTTTTGAGTTTATTTCCAGTCATGTACATTTTTTATGACAAATAAAATGCAAAATCAGTATGATTTTCTTGGTTCTTTACTAAGTTTCTATTGGTTATTGTATTAGTCAACAAAAAGGATAACACACAAAGGTATTTACATCATATCTATGTCACCATTTTCTGTCTCCATTTCATGAGTTTATTAATTTGAGATCATTTGAATAATGTTCATTTGATTGAATGAATTTTGGATGGGGTGTATATTGATTATATGGTTTCTTTTAATTCAATGGATTATGTAAATGCTTCAATAAATTAGTAGAATTCATGAGTTTATGAAAAGGATATCTCATAAGAATGGAAATAGGTGATTATAGTTGATAGATTCAATTAAAAGTTAATTGAGTAAGATCACCTGCCAATAAGTGACTCTTTGCTCCTAATGGATAAGGTACTAGTCATATAAATTAGAGAAGGTTGAAAATAAATTTTGCTATTACATGTCACAACATTTACAAATTCAAAGTCATTTTCATTTCATTTTGTTCAAAGTTGTAATGCTAGTCACCACTCGTTTGCATTTGGTTTTTGAGTATTAGGTAGTTGCTATTCGTAGAAACACTTGTAAACTCTAGGAGAATTCAGACCAGATCTATTTATAGGGGTGCATATAAACTTGAGCGCATTGAAGAAATTGGTAAATTGTGCGTGTGTCTAAGGATAAGAGATGAGAATCAGAATAAAACTAAGATAACCTCCCCACAATAGTTTGCATTTGAATCATCCCTAGGTATACCCACCTTGGTTTTGCAAAGCCTAAAGAGTAGGAAACAATTCTTGGTTTTGTTGAAGTTGGGTCCAAGTGATTTACTTATGTAATTGTTGAAAAGAATTGGCTAATCTTTAGATTATATGAGTGTTATTAGTTTGGTATTGAGCATTTTGTTGTTCAATAGTTTCAAACACCAATAGACCTATTATCATGATAGACTTCATTAAGTTGTTGTCCCAAAGTGTTGGAAGATATGATAATAAAAGTATCATGATCAAACAAAAGGTAACCATTGTAACATGACAATCTTATAAATGGTAGACACTTTATCATGATAGACTTCATTAAGTTGTTGTTATAGAGTGTTGAAATCCATGATAATAAATATATCATGGCAGACTTCATTAAGTTGTTATCACAAAGTGTTGAAAGTCATGATAATGAATGTATTCTGATCGAACTTATTAAGTTGTCCTAGAGTGTCAAAGATCATAATAGTTGTCATGATAGAGTTTATGACATTGTGATTTTTGTTAATTTGATCAACTTAATTATCCTAGAGAGTTGGAAATCAAATAACTTTTTCTCTTTGTAGACATCTCTTATTTGATTTCAATGCACATATCAAAAGAATGTAAGTATGATGAATATCATATGATTGATATTTCTTTTTGAATCATAATTCAAATTATATTGAAAGATAACATCTAAATTGATGGATATATTTTGACATCCTTAAATATTTCATTCCAAGAATATCATACTGAGATGATATCTCTTCATATACTTGAGAACATAATGTTTCCTACAAATCCTCCCTAGCTAAGATGGAGTGTTAAGGTTGTAGCTTCAGTTGGATTGGTTTGATCTAAGATACATTATTTGTTAGAGTAATAAAGTATTTTTTTTATTAATTAAATCATATTGATTTAATTATTAAGTCACTTATTATCTCTAGTTTACTTAAGCTAAACTTTGGGCAATCATTCTTTTATTAATTATTATCATGCAAGCTAGGTTAGTTACCTAATAGGTTTTTGATCTCCTATTATAAGGATTGGTCTCTTTGTGATTTATTCATTCACTTTTGATTATAGCAATCTCTTTTTTTGCTCATCAAGGATGTCTCATCTATGGATTTGGAAATTTTAGCCTCCATAACTTTTGCTTCTTTCCTTCTCTGATAAGTGTTTGCATGCAAGTGATTCTTAAGAGTTGTGAGGTTGATCTTTCATCAACTTCAACATGGTATCAAAGCTCCAGATCTTCATGCCCTTGTTATGTTTATGAGAGGTTTGGCTTGACTTTTAGATTTGTGCTTTTTCTTTCAAAGGTTTTCATTTTTTAGAGGATTGTGGTATTGGATATAGGGGGTCAATTATTTTTAGTGCACTTTGAGCCCAAATGGGTATTTTTTTTGAGCTTAGAGCACCCAAAAACCCCTATTTCCATATAAAATTTGTCCAATTTGGACAAAATTAGAATCTAAGGCAAAACAATATTGCTCCTAGATTGGACACATTTCCTGAGGTGACGATTTTAAGATTTTTTTGGTATGAAAAATTAAGATTTTTGGCACAAAAATTAAGGTTTCCTAACACAAAAATTGAGATTTTTTGGCACAAAAGTTGATATTTTTGGTACAAAAATTGAGGTTTTCTACTACAAAAAATAAATATCTTTGGCACAGAAATCAAGATAGTTTCTAGTAAAGAACTAACATGCTTCCTAAGGCAATTTGGTATGGATCAACATGCACCCCGATGTGATTTTGGTACAAAACTTGCATGCTTCCTAAGAAAAATTTTGGTATGATCTAGTATGCTTCCTGAAGTAATTTCTAGTGTTGTTAGACACACTTCCCAAGGTGGAAATTTTTTCCTTTGCCCTTCTAGCTCTTTTTTGACCTATCTATGTTTTTTTTATCGTAACTTGCTCACCCAAACTCTATTTTTTGCAAATGAGATATCTTTAGAAAGTTAATTTCGAGCTTGTCGTGATGGTGTAATTTATTTGGACTTTTGATGTTGTTTGGTTGCCATTTTATGTAGTCAAAGTTAGAAGTTCTATTTTGCACTCCAAGAGACATCTTGAGACTTTCTATTTTCCAAATTCTACTCTAGACACATCCCAAATAGTTTTTGTCTTTTTTGCATTCTGGTGGATATCTTGGTTGTTTCAGGTCCAGAGATCAATTTTGTTGCTTCAAATGATTTTTCATGGGTTGTACTATCTCTTGTATTAGCCTTATGTCTCTTTTGATATTTGTTGACATCTTATTGTAGTATTTTTATAAATGCAATGAGATAAAGTGCCACTCTATTGTATTTCAGAATCTTGCACATCTTTGTGTTTTGTTGTAATCGCACTACATTAAAAAATTCCTTGGGGGGTTTCATGTTTTCCATATTCACCATCATCTTATGTCAAGTGAGTGTTCCTTCCATGACATTAGCCTCATGATATGTCGATGACATGTGTCATTATAGGTGTTTATGCTTGTTTTGCACTCTTGATGTTCATGGTTCTTCTTTTTGTAGGAGATATTGCATTTAGTTTCAATGTTCATGTCTTACCTCTTAGCATTATAGGGGGTTATGTTGGTTCTATTACTTTCTTGATTTGATGGAGTGAGCTATGTATTTAGTATTCAATCCTATGTACTAGGCAATTGCAGTGGCTAGATAGCTATGCATTTTGGTGAGATGGATCATTTACCATATAGACATTCTTTCATTCCTATTTTTGGAGGCCATGAAGATACCTTACATCTTCAATTGGTCAATCCTTCAAACTTAGTCTTCTCTACCTAGTCATTTTCTATACAGTGGAGGTTCTTTAGATAAATATTTTGGTAATGTTTGTAGCTTCATGCTTCAATGGTGTTCTTCAGGATCATCCTTTTGTTCCTATCTTCTAGAACATTCTTTCCATATTTTTTTGGAGTAGGATTTTTCCCATGTGGTTTTCTCTATTTCTTCTCTTTTTAGAGATTTTGTTGTGCTTGGGTACCTCATCAAGCCTTGTTGTTGAGACCTAAATTTCTTTTCAATAGTAGTTTCTAGGTTTTTAGCTACTCCCTAAGTTTATCTTAAGGGGGGTTGTTAAAGTAATAAAGTATTTTCTTATTAATTAAATCATATTGATTTAATTATTAAGTCACTTATTATATCTATTTTACTTAAGCTAAACTTTGGGCATATAATAATTTATTATTATCATGCAACCTAGGTTAGTTACCTCTTAGGGTTTTGATCTCCTTTTATAAGTATCGATCCCTTTGTAATTTATTCATTCACTTTTGATTATATAGAACTCTTTTTTTTCTCATCAAGAATGTCTCATCTATGGATCTGGAAATTCCAGCCTCCATAGCTTTTGCTTCTCTCTTTCTGTGACAAGTGTTTACATACAAATGATTCTTGGGAGTCATGGGGTTGATCTTTCATCAACTTTAACTTTATTATTATTGGTAAATAATCATTTCCTATATATACTTATCCATGTTAAATAATAATATATTATATTATATATATAATATAATATATATAAATTATTATACATATTATTATTATTTATGTTAATGTAATATTATTAAATGATGATTACACCTTAGAAACATGTCTCTTCATGAGACATGTCTCCTCCTCTCATATATTTGGAACACATCAATCACAATGGAAATGTTATAACATTTTACCATTCTATTCTTCATGAGTGAGGATTAGTTTGTACATTTTACTCGTGATCGAGGCTTACTCTGCATTAGTGAGGCTTATTCTATACATTTTAACATTCTATTCTTGCATTCTCTCATCTTCATGTTGGATCACAATGGAGCATAGAGTGTGATTTGAAACATCGATGCTAATACTTATATACACAATTGAATCCAAAAATAGATAATGAATGTTATAACATTTGCAAAAATGATCTTTATTTTACAACTAAGGGGGCCTATGGCCCCTGCCCTCCATCAATATCCATTTGATCCTCTCCTCTTGTGTTTCCTCCTCCTCTTGATCCTTGGCATTCCATCGTACCCTCCTCATTGGTGATACTTGGAAGGGTTCCACCAACATGTTGTCTATTTGTGCCACATATCTCCCTTGCCTCACTTACATAGTTGTAGCCTTGACCCACTCAACTGCTAGAGGTAATCATGATCTCCCAACTAGATGTGGTACTCAAAACCAATTTTTACACTCCTAGTTCAACCACACATCACCCACCCCACCCTACTAATCGCACTACATGGGTTGCATACCCTCTATGTAGTTAATAGACCATCCTAGTCTAGTCTCAAACCAAACTTGTTAACTCACTCTTGTGTCACCCACTGGTATCATACTACATATGTTGGTACATCCTATGTGTAACCAAACAATCTAGTCACCTACTCAAGTCTAAATAAATCCATGATGTACTATGACTTGCCAAAAATGTACTTTGGTGTAATGGTATATGACAACTATTGTTGATCTTGTATTGAGGGGTCTATTATCATGTACACTTTCCATGTAAACTCATCCCTGACCAAGTCAAGATTCTCTCTCTAGTAATCTATGTCATATGTGTCATGGTAGGTAAGAGGCTCTCCCCATCTATAGATCATATGATCCCTTATTTCTCTATCTTTCCTACATAGTGGTCTAAGCACTGCAATGTGCTTCCACACACTTACCTACCAAAATAATGTGAAGCATATGCTTTGCCCCTATAATCCATCCCTATGATTTGCTATTTGATGTAGATCTCTATATAACTCTACCAACATCAGAGATACCCACATTCGTGGTACTCAAACATCAATGATCCATACTATAGTAGAAATAAGTCTCACTATCACACTCATCCCACCTATGTTTGGGGAAAGGTACCCAAACACCAAGTTGCACACATAAAATCAAACCCACCTATCAAGAGTTGCATCTAATTGATAGTCCAATACAAATTGTTCTTGTCAAATCCTGACTACAAATCCTTGACCAACTAATGCCTAAAATACCTATTGAGGAATCACATCCCTATCAATAATCTTTGTCCCCCATATAAGAAACTGAAATATCCTATAGACATCCTCAAGTGTGATTGTTATCTCCTCTATTGGGAGATGGAATGTATTTGTATCTAAGTATCATCAATTACATAGTATTGTAGTCATATCCATGTAAGTATTTTTGTATAACATCCCACCTAAGTAGTCCAAGCCAATTGTATCCACATGAGCTCAATCTGAATAGATAAATGAGTTTTTTACCCATAGTACTACAACATATCTCTCCCATGATGTCAATATATCCATAGACTACTACATCCACAAAACTAACTTATGTTAGACTTATAATTCATTTCTAACTATCCCTAGCCCATCCTCCTTAGTTTTGGTCCTTTGTGGCTTTCTTATCCTTTAAGCTTAGCATGTATATACATGATCCCACTAATTAGGGAATACAATCTTGTAACCTTCCCCTATCCCTTCATTCTTGATGTCATGAGAATTCTCTTCATAAATTTACCCCATTCATGCCATCAAAGTGTATTCCCATATTAACCAACCCTCTACCTTGTTGATCTATGTGGGAACACAATCTTGCCTCAAATTTAAGGTAGGAATGTGAACTTGAGTACCCTTCATGGCTAGAGGGCGATCTTGCATCAAATTCAACATGGGATCATTTTCCTATGATATTTTTAACCCCTTCCCATGACCTTTCACATTCCCAAAAAAACCTTGACCTAACCCTCTTGGCCCTCTAACCCAAATAAATTTTCATAGGATCACAATCTCACTAATGTTTATAGGACTCTCACCACACCCACATCTGTGGGAATGCACTTTTGCAAACTATAATAAAAAATCAAAAACAAAAAAACACAAGAAAGGGTTTTAGGCATATCATCCTATTTGTTGAACTTTCATTGCACATCTCTCTAAACATTTCTCTAGTGCATCAATCCCACCGATCCATCCATCTCACAGGTGCAAACTAGAGCTCCAAAATATCAATAACTTTATAAGAAACCTGAAGGCAATCAACCCCCTTCTAGCCCTCTGACCCCTTTTATAGGACCCATTCTGAACAATTTTTTCCTATTCTCCCTCTTGGGTGACCTATGTTTCACCATTCCTTGTTATTTTTGCATCCTAATCACAATTTCAACCTCCTTTTAGTCCTTATGTGTCCACTTTTTTGCCTAGTTTTTTCTTTCTTTTTGAGATATCATTTGACCTCATTTTCTCTCACCACCACCTTGCCAAGAGGGAATCACCAACTCTAGTCTCTCCTCCCTCTTTCAAGATTGGTGCAACTCTATTTCTTTAAAATTTTCTTTATTTCATCTATTATTTCTAAACATCTTTGAAATAATGTTGTCCCAACACTATGTCCAAGAGGGACAAACTCTAGACACTTGAATTTGACCACATTATTAATTAATGTTATTTAGCCATCTCTTAAGGCATTATTAATTAAGTATTTGATATTTAATTAATCTATTTCATCCCCTAGTTAATTAATTTAATTAATTGACTATAGTCCAATTGATAAATCAAATATACAACCAATAGTGTGATTATTAATTAAAATCCCTCTTCCTAAATTAAATTACATAATTGTACAATACCTATTTAATTTAAATATAAGTTCCCCTTTTGATTAAATAATATGACTTAATCAACCCTCAACCCTAACCTAACGCTTTACCCAATCCAAATCCCTTATTTCAGACTCAACCCAACTCATTCACACATATTAAACCTACTTGATTAGAAAATTAAACCTAGCTGATTAAAGTACCTATCGTGATGTGGAGCCTAATTTTATTCAGCATAGTTTCTCCCCAAATTATTTCTATGGGGGTTTGGGGGTAGCATCTCCAAGATAGGGTCAAGGGAGAGCGCCCCTTGCGAGGTCCTAGGACAATGTCCCAAGTGAGCTCCCTATCATAGTACAGGGTGGGGTTGAGGGGCAAAACCCTTGCAAGGGTTTTTGGGGGTAGCATCCCTGAAGCCAAAAATGACTCACTATTGTAAAAAGTGTTAGCGATGGCTTATTCTAGCTCTAATTTTGTAAGTGACAAAAGCTTGTATAAAATAGCTTATGATTAGGGTTTTCATAATCTATGGTGATATTGTAGCTCCTTGTGATGGTATTGAGATATAAGGGATTGTAGATTGTAATCATGGGATAATAATAATAATAATAGACTTGTTGGTGGTAGACGTAGCCCATATTGGTTATATTTGCATGTAACTATTATTTTTGTCTATGGTTGATCCTAAAAATACACACTTATCTCCTAATCACTACCTAATCTAAATCTAAACTCACCCTAATAATTTGTATAACCTTAAGCATGAGGACTAAGAAATCCTAATCCTAACCCAAGTCAACTCTTGTCACATCCTCAACCACTTGCATTAATGTCAACCTTAAATACCCTTACACATCTATTGCATCCCTCTTACATTTTCCAACCACCCATTACACCTTTGTCCCCTTCACATCCTCCAAAGCCATAATACCTTCACATGCATTCTTCTTGTGACACTTGTCGTGCAAGGGTACACATTTGAGAAAGCATTATACATGTGCTCTCATTTCCTTACATCTTGGCCACTCTTAACATCTCTTTAAGTTTGCATCTTGACCCTCCATTTCCACCTCTCTTTGTCTTTAAAGTGAACCCTTCACCCTTCACAAATCATCCACATTTCAATTCAATATTATAATTCTCATTTGAGAGATTAAAACTACCAAATTACCATTATAATACCAAAATCATTCCACAGTTATACACATGATCATCCTCATCTATTTGAAACCCTTGAAGCTTTGGGCATCACTTTAAGCATACATCCAATCTCTTTGGAAAAATCTAAAGATCGAGAAGGCTTCTTGAAGTTTTTATCATATATGTTTGCACTCTTTTTATCGCTTTCCTTTCTTATTCATAAATGTTGTTTTATTTTTTTTTTTGAATGTGTAGTTTATCTTCATATTCTTAGACTAACATTTTATAGCATACACAATGTACCAAAACAAATCTTACGAGGAAAAAAAAAAACAAGAACAAGATTATCGTTAAAGATTGAGAAGTACTACCATGCTCATTTGGAGCATGTTTTAATCCATTTAAGGTCTCTCTCACTCACTCATAAATATAAATAGGTAAGAATTCCCTTAAAAATGTACTTTCATGAGGCATACTATGTGTATGTAAGAAAACCTAACCTTTTGGGAGCACGCATAAACAAGAAAACATTAGTAGCATGTACATATAAAATATTCAAATAAGATTGGAATACCACTAATTCTATTTGAGTTTTAAAACTAAGTGCAACTAAAAAGAAAAGTCCTCATGCAACCTCAGAATAGCTCAACAATGGCACCCATAAGAGTCCTTGTTGGTGTGCTAAAGATAAGGGATGTGGATGTACTCTCCTCAAACACAACTATGGATGAGTCCCATAATAATGAAAATATGAAGATGAAGTAATGAACCTATGCTAAAAATGAGTGAAGAACACTTCAAGAAATGGCTATGGAAGTAACTGTTCTTAAAAGTATTCAATGATTGTGAAGGTGAATGCAACAAAAAAAAATCTAACGATGCAATGATAAATGAAAATGCAAGAACAAATGCAAGAAATCTAACATCTATCAAAGGGTTAGAAATAATCTCTAGAAAACTCTAAACTTAAATTAGCATGATAGCAATGCAAATGGAGGAGATTAGAAATACTTGAGACAAGGGCTCTATTTATAGGCTTGAGAGAGGCCTTGGGGAGGTGGCATCTATGTGGAATCCACATAGTTGCCACAAGAGAGACACATGGGCTAAGGAGACAAGCTATGCAAAGGTCAACATAAGCATTTTTGGTGATATTAGATGGCTCAAGGTTTGCTCACACATGTGTGAGAAACCTTGGAGAAAGGAAAGGGGGACAAGTGTGTAAGAGTGTAAGAATTTTTGGATAAAATAATAAAAAGGAGGCTTTCTTGGATCTTGAGTTGCCCACACATGCGTAAGCAACCAATTAGGGGGTAAATGGTATTTAGAAAGGTGTTTAGGATAATTAAGTGACATTAACTAGTGGGTAGGCTTAGAAGGATGAGAGTGATGGGTGGTAGACTAAGTTTTAGGTGGGAATAGGATTTAACTAAATCATAGGACGATAGAATTTAATAAAGTGGAGGGAATTGAATAAATTCAAATTTATTTAAAAGAGGATTTATGGAGCACTATGCATTAAATAAAGTTAACACACTAGAGGGGAAGTATTCAAATTAAATTTAAGTACATTAGGGAAGTGAACCTATTTAATTAAATAAGTAGAAGAATATGAAAAATATAATTAATTAATAAATAATCAATTATAGTGTCAAGGAAAATATTAAATTAATTAATGTAGTGTTTAGGATAATTTTAAATGTCTACATTTTACCCCTTTTTGATGTAGTGTCGAGACAACATTGCATCAAAGAAAAGAAGATATAGGTTTCCCCAGTGAGGAGAGGAGTGGAAAGAGTCATGTCATAGTGATGACAAGGGGGAAGGTTGCTCCCTTGAGGAAATAGGATGAAAAAGGAATATATTTTGCCCCATTTTCTCAAAAATAGACAAGGGAAGGAAAAGGGAAAGAAGAAAGGCGTATATAGTACCCTTGTCTCAAACAACCCATAATGAAGCCCTATACTACATGAAGCTTAACTACATGAATGCACTAGATTCAGTTGTGTTTATATGGGAGAGCATACCCTAGTTTGGTTTTGCAAAAGGAGTTATGCACCAAATGCTATAGTAGCATAGATGACAAGATTCCTTTGTGTGGACTAGACTCTTGACAAAATAGAGACTTTAGGAACATAGATGTAGGTTTCCTAGTCAAGATGGAACAAATGACATATACGCACTAGAGAGGTCTGGCCATGCCCAAATTCTTGTTAGGGATCTTTATGGAAAGTGTGTTAACCCATTGCCCCCAATGAGCAATGCATAACCATAACTCAAAAACTAACAAAGATGTGCTAAAGAATCATGAAAATAGATCATATCACAAAATGACCTATGTAATCAAGTTAAGCCACTCAAATGATACCAAGATATTGAAGGTCGAGGCACATGTGAGGAGGCTATCACTAACACACAAAGATAAAATCAAAGAAAGACCTTATGACCAAGAAGTTATTCAATCCACATTTCTTGCCATGAACTTTATTCTTATAGTGATTCTATAAAGCCTGTGTAGGAAGGATGCATATTGTAAGGAAAAAATTGATTGTTTGATTGAATTGTATTAAAATGTTTGTGATTGTTCATTGGTAATTGTGTGAAAGGAATAACGTTCTCAAACTATTTAATCTCAATGTGAATTTGTGTAAAAAAAATTTCCAATCACTAATTTGATAAGCATAGTTTGATGGGTTGAAGCTTAGTGTCATGAGATTAGATGATGAATAGAAGAATTTGGACTATTGTAATTCTTTAGAATAACTAGGGGGGGGGGGGGGGGTGAATTAGTTATCCAAGGTCTAGATGTATAAATAAAACTTTTCACAGCTTAGCGAACCCATAAAACATTTATCATCATGCATGCATCCATTAAGGTTATGCAGTCACTTAAAACTTGTAGGCTATTGTCAAATCAATTTGTAGAAATGTAAACATGAAATATAATAGATTCAGCAACACATTTGAAACAATGATTTATACGGAAACCCAATTTGGGAAAAACCACCAGTAACATGCTACTATTTCTCATTCTTCTGAAGTGATGCCATGTGAAAGGCCAACCATGTTAAAGGTTACAATAAACACTATTAAATGTGATCATGTTAAAGGATTTCAATCACCTTGTTAGGAATGAGCCTTATTAGAAGACTTTAGACGATTCACTTGGAATGTCACCTAGTTAAAGGATTTACAAATGACTATTAGGTCAACCTTAGTCCAAAGGATTTACCCTAGAATGATACAATCATTATAGAGTAATAGTAAGGCTTGATCTGATAACAACTTACAACTCCATTTGTAGATTATAGATTTTTGTTTTAGTCCTCCATTATGCTTGGCTTTCACACATTTCAACTCTGATAGCTTGTTCACCCTTCAACCATCCATCCCCTTAAGCCTTCTTGCTTAACATACCAATGCAAACTCTTCACTTAGGTCACTGAATGAAGCAATACCCTTGACTCCTTGTCTTCCTTAGGTTCTCGTACATAAAAACCCTTGCTTATGACCATCAATCTCTATAAATAGAGAATTAAGATCTTTTGTTGTTCATTCTCCATCGTCCAATTTAGGGTTAGGATAGATTAGATAGGATTCAATGAATCTACCCTTTATTCCATATCACTTCTAGAAACTTCTCCTTCACTTCTCTTTTAATTCACCTAAAAATTGGTTTACCATGAATTCTGTGCCACTAGCTCATCAATCTTATCTTCCACCTAGTTTACATAATCCAAGAAAACAAACTTGTTAGTTTAGATCCATCAAATTCATGATCTTTCTAATAATGTTGGCACTCATCATTAACTTGCTTCTAATGCCCGACACATACTGCATTGCTCGGCATCCTCTAAAAAATCACTTGGCACGAACTAAAGTTTACTAGTGCTTGACATCAACTAAACTTTACTTGGCATCCACTATTTTTCTTGGCATACACTAAAATAGACTTTTAGTTGGCTCCAACTAATTTTCTACTCAACTTGCACTAACTTTTCTTAGCACCTACTATCCATTCAGTCAAGCTTGGTAGATAAATTTTGTTTAACTTGTTCTTCTGAACTTTCTTAGTGTAACCAACCTTTGCAACCTTAAGTAGATTATCAATGCACCATGATATCACTATCTTAGCTTATTCTTGTACTCATTTTTATATCATAACTCAACCTTTCCTCTAGGTTCTTTTGTTACATCTTTTTTATCAAATCCTCTTCATCAATCAAACAAGTGATAGTACTTAAATTATATAAGCAATTGTCTTACTAGCAAAATAGTAGGTTTGACATTAGTGACAAAACAATGATTGAAACACATTTACCATACTTGTATCAATCTATTTTCAATAATCTCCTTCTTCAACATTGGACAAGATAGTGGAAGAACTTGATTGAATGAGATGAATGATGTTGATAAGATTGGGTTAAAAGAAAAAAAGATACTTAGATAAGATGGAAATTGATCTGTATGAAATGATTGGAAGAAGGGAATGCAATTAGATTAGAGGATAAATGAATTTATTGTATTGAAGAAAGTGACTAGATTAGGACCACTAACAAGGGAGAACCAAGGCAAGGTAAATGGATGAGAAGTATGGGGAAACTTTTATGGATGGGATGATATATGGATGAAATGAAAGGTGAAAGAATATGGGGAATCAAAGGATATGGTATCAGAAAATAGGGAGCCAAAGACCATGTTTCAAAGGAGTTGAAATGCCCCATACCAAGGATAGGAAAATGGAAGGAAATATGGTGGGAAAGGGTGCATGAAATGGAAATATGGTGTGGGAATACATAGAGGAAATGAAGGCTTGTGTATTGTCCAAAGCATGTTTGAACATTTTGTTGCTATGCCTCTAGTATTGATCATGAGCATAGGCCTGAAAATGGAATGAATAAGGGATATGGGAGGGAGGGTATGAAATAGGGATAATGATATGAAGAGTATGGATGAAATGTGGGACATGAAATGGATGGGATGACCAAGACCAAGGACATATGAAAGAAGGATGGAAGTATGTAGGAGTATGGATGGAGGATAGAGGAAAGGAAAATGTCACAGATTATGGGATGCAAGATATGGATATAGTATCATGATCAAATACATGAAGTGGATGTAAATATGTAGGATAATGGATGGATATAAAAAGTGAGCATGAATGTATGAAAGGAATAGGATAGTCAAGATCAAAGATGGAAAAGGATGATGGACGGTATATTTAAATGTGTAAGGCAGTGTGGTATGGATGGGGCTTTCCCCCAATGTAGAGTGTATGTGGAAGAGGACAATTGAATGGATGGATAAGTGTAATTTGAAGATATTGTATATGTGATAGGAAAACAAAGGGAGGACTCAAGAATCTAGATACATGGATGGTATCCCTTGATATTTGTTTCTCCTTCTTTGTTATTTTCAAGGAATTTTTATTATTTTCTCATAGATGTTTGTAGGATAGTGAAAAGAAGGATGAAGTGGATTGGTAAATGAAGGTCAAGGGCTTATGAAAAATTTTGTATTAAGGGGGTGGAGTGGTTGGGAGGAAGACATGGTTGATGAATGCTAGGTTGGGAGACTTGTGAATGAGTGGATGAAGGAGGTTGAAAGATCATCATTGGGGCACACCTTGAAGGTTGATGGAAAGGTGGAAATTTTGGGATATAAGGACCCAAAATGGATTTGGAAAATGGAAGCTTGGATGATTTATGAATGAGGGAAGCCTTTGGATTAGCTAAATTGGATTCCATTTTGAATCTTTCTTTCATATTCATTGCTTCATTAAGTAGCTTTGTAATCCACATAATTTTACTTTTTATTTTAAGCATTTGTTGCCTTATGATTTGTTCTTTCTTTTGGATCATATTTTTCTTTTCTTGAACATGCCTTTTAGAGGTGACATGTTGATCCTTGGATTTGTGTGGATATTTGGCTTTATTCACTTTATCTTTGGCATCCAATTTGCTTTCATTGGCCATGGTACATGTTATTAGGATAAATGGTATAGAGATCTTATGGATGTTGAACATTGGAAGGAATTCAAGGATGTGTGCCTTTGTTGATCTTTACTAGGAGCATGAGGGGATGAAGTCAAAGAATTTTATATGATAGATGGATGTATGTAAGGACCCAAAATGGATGGAAGCGATGAAGGGTTTGGCTTTGGAACATAAGGACCCAAAATGGATGGAAATGAGGAAGGAAGTGGATTATGGATATAAGGTTCCAAAATAGACTTGGAATATGGATGATGTGAACATTTAGGTTTGCATGGATGAATTTTGGATTTGGAAGGAGTTAAAGGTGTATTAACATCTTGAGACATTATTTCTTCAATAGGATACTTATCATTTTCAATACAAGATGTGAGTCCATGTATAAGGGGCACATGAGTGGATTGGATAGGTATGATAGAATCATGTGGAGGATTAGGATCATGAGGGTGATAATGAGGGATAATATGATCTTGAGATGGATTGAGATCATGAAATGAAAATGAAGGGGTACTTTGATCTTGACTTATAAGAGCATCATGTGGTGGAATGGAAGGAAAGATTGGATCATTAGATGGAATAGAATCATATAATAGAGTGGAGGGAATGGAACCATCAGATGGAGTAATTTGATCTTGACATGGAGCAATCATAGTGGATGAAGTAGGAGGAAAATCGTCATGAAGTGGAGGATCTATGGATGCTAAATCTTGAGAAAGAATGGAATCAGTAATGTGCACAGTGCATGGAATGTCCTGATCTTGAGTAGGAAGTGGATCATGAGATGGATTTAGAGGGATAAATGGATATTGAGGGATAAGGGAATAATGGGATGGAGAAATGCTCGGATCTATAGGACAAAAGGAATCCATAATGGCATGCTTTGGAGGAAACTCTTAAGATGGAATTGGGTGTATGACTTGGGGTGATTGGATCACTTTTCTTTTTTAATACTTAGGAAAGGTTTCTAGTGAGATAAACCTATTACAAGGTGGGGATGATGTTGATTTTGGAGGATTAGGATTGTGTGAAGGTGGAGGTATGGGTAGGGAATTGGGATGATGGTTTTGGATATTAAGCTAGAAGTATGAGGAATTACATGGAAGATTCAAGTTGGATGGGACATGAGGATTATGGTCTTCAAAATATGGGGGAAGATGACATATGTCTTAGAAGGTAGAATTTTTCTTTTGATTTGCTAGGATCAAGATAGAATTCTTGAGTTCCTCAATTTCTTTGGCAGTGAGATTTCTATTTGAGGAATTGTGTGAGTTATGAATGGAATTATATATGGATGAATGAGAATGAGGTAGATTTCCCTTGTCAGAGGTAGAATAATAATAAATGTGAGATGGATTAGAATTGGATATGAAGTTTTTAGGACTGATTTGATATGGGGTTTGTGATAGAGATGTGACTCCATATTGCCTTTGAAGGTCCCCAACCATTTGGTCAAGCTAATTCTTATCCATTGAGATTAGATGAATAGTGGTGAGAGATTTGATGAGAAATGAAATATGAACTTGGGACTAGGAGCATGTTTGGACTTTGTATTTGAGTTGATTTGATTTGAAGTGGATTTGATATTGGATGAAGGTTTGAGATAACCTTGATGTAGATAAAGACCTTATGATATTGGAAACAAGTGGATGTTGGATTTGAATGATGATATCTTCTTCCACTTGGAGATGGACAAATGATCCCAAGTTGGAATAGGATGCAAGATAGATGACTCAATACTTGGTGATGGACAAATGATCCCAAGTGAGAGATGTAACTATGGCAATGTTTACTAAGGATAAAGGTCTAGTATCACACATTGCATAAATATTTCTTCCTAAAGATTGGATTGAATCTTGATGAAGGAGAAAGATGATTGATGATATTGATTTGAGTCAATCAAGATAACAAGGATTAAAGTCCAATGTTTAAGATGATGCTCCTATGCCCAAAGTGGAAGATTTTTTTGAAAAAATGAATTAGAAGAATATTTGAATAGATGAAATTAAAAAGATTGACTTTGGATGAAGATGTAAATGGATTGAATTGGTAATTGATTAGAAAGGAATGAATTTGACAAGGGATTGGATTAAGAATCATGAGGATGAATCATTTAATGAGGGAATTGGATCTTAATGTAGATTACGAATCATGACTAGGATGAAGATTAGAAATTTCATTGAATGGTTAAGAAGATGAGGAAATGACTAGGATGATTAGAAATGATTAAGATTTTGAATGATTTGAATGATTAAGAAGGTGATGCATGATGGTGATGAATTTGATGGATAGAAGTGATTTGGAAATGATATAAAAAAAAAGAACTTTTTTTTTGTTATTTTTTCTTTTGAAATGTTTTTGTATTTTAAATTTTTATGATATTTTTGGATTTTTCTAAAACATACAATGAAATATTGCTACGCCCTTAATATTGGTGTATATAGGGTTATGAATAGTCAACTTGTGGCTATCTTAATCCTTAATTAAGTCATGTTATCATTATTATATTATTATTTATGTAGGGTTGTGTCTATTCAACCTAAGCATAATTGGAGATATATAGGAGGTTGTGAGTCTTATTTCAACACCATATTGTGAAGTATGTTCTCATTGGAGATACTTGGAGGTTGCCCCCTCGAAGTCGCCTATTACTCTCAATTATTATCAAGTAATTATATAATATTTCATATTATTTCTTCTATTGTGAAAGTTATTCCATCACAACTGGTATCAAAGCATGATCTTGGCACCATAAAGGCAAGATTTTTTCTCAACTTGGGCGTGATTTTGGGAAGAGCATAACTTTCAAATTTTAGCAAAGTTTTAAAATGTTTTTAAAGGGTCTTTAAATACCATATTAAAGAAGATATAGTCCAAAATTCAGAGGAATTGGAGCAAATTTGAGATAATCATTATAGAATTACTATTTCTACACAATTTAGTAAGATCTTCATATATCTCACATCCTATTTAATTGGAGTATATAACTTGTATTAGGTTTTTGAATACATAGTAGAGGAGGCTAAATTCAAAGCTTGGAGAAATTGAAAAACCAAAATAAGAAAGATATTGAAAAATTAGGAAAATTCTCTCTCAAGGCAGAAAATTTGCTAAAATTTTTGGGATTTTTCCGAGTAAGGGTATCTTGGCCCTAGTAAGTTACAGTGAAAAATAAATAAATAAATCAGAGAATTTACATTTCATTTGTGTGATTTATTTCAAAAGCATTGGTTTCCATCATGACGGGGCTTTCAACAAGAGGCAAAAATAATACTACCACACTGAGGAAATCATCTGATCAAGATTGGGAAGCAACAGAGGATAGTAATCCCAATGGGAACTTAGTAAGTTCAAGGAAGAGGTTAAGAGAGATATGTGTGACCTACAAGGAGATATATCAGATATGTGAAGCATGTTAAGCACCTAGATGAACAAAACAAGGAAGGAGCTCTCAAGCAACCAAGGTGAAACCTTTAAGTCAACTAATAATGACACAAATTTTATTAATCCTACAAGATCTAGAAAAAAAATTCCAAATGTTGACATGCACAAATTTGATGGCAAGGATCCTCTAACATGGATAAATCAAATGGAAAATTTTTTTGAAGTACATCATATCCCATACGGACAAAAGGTCACAATAGCTTCCTTATATCTAGAACCAAATAAATTCATTTAGTACTGTCGACTTTGTACTCATAGGAGGAAAAAGGGACTCACTGTATCATGGTCAATTTTTACAAAAGAACTCCAAGCACAATACAACAATAGTGTGATAGAAAACTTCTTTAGCCAACTTGCTAAGCTTCAACAAACAGGATCAGTTAAGGATTATATTCAAAAATTTCAAAATCTATCCTTAAGAGTGAATACAATTATAGAGGAGAACTTGAATGATTTATTCTTGGGTGGTCTCAAGGATCACATTCAACATGAGGTATGCATGTTTTGTCCCAGCTCAGTAAATGAGTCTTTTATATCGGCATGCAGGGTAGAGGAGAAGTTCTTGATTCCTAGAAAGCAAGGGGCTAATATGACAAGAGAAAAAGGATATTCAACACCTCTTCCTAAACCTACTAGGTTGACTCCACAACAAATTGAGGAGAAAAGAGCAAAAGGGTTGTGTTTCAATTGTGATAGCAAATATAGTCAAGGAGATAAATGTAGTGAAAAGAAATTGTTCTATATTGAAGGTCCAAGTGAGGAAGAATAGGATGAACCCATATTAGAGAAGGATAGAGAGTTAGGTGAGGAATCACACAATTCTCAACCAATCAATTCTTGTCATGCACTTTTAGGTTTCAGTGCACCACAAACTCTCAAGGTAGTGGGTTTCTTAAAGAAGTAGAAAGTAATAGTGTTGATCGACTCAGGTAGTACTCATAATTTCATAAACAAAAAATTGACAACTCTTCTAAATTGTTTTATATATCTAGCCCTAGAGTTTTAGGTTTTGATTGCAGATGGGGGCATAGTTAGTTGTTCAGGGAAGTGTCACAGCATCAAATTATCCATGGGAGATTATAAACTTGATACCCCAATGTATGCAATATCCATGGGTGCAGCAAATTTTATTTTGGAATTACAATGGCTTACTACATTGGGAACAATTGAGATGAACTTCCAAGAACTATTAATGTCATTTTAATCAAAAGGAAAGGTAGTGGAGCTAAGGAGATTGAAGGAAAAATACCCACAAATGGTAAGCTCTCATCAAATGCAAAAGTTCTTAAGAAAGGTGTAGATGGATTTGTGGCCCAACTATGTTCATTAGAAGTCTCTCAAACTAATGCTCTTACTCATCTATATTTACAAGCAATAATTGATTGTCACTCAGTGATTCTTGGAGATATGCGTAAAGGACTTGCTCCTAAGAAGGATCATGACCATGCCATACAACTAGTTTTAGGGAGCCAGCCACCAAACATCAGGCCTTATAGGTACCCACACATACAAAAAAGTGAGACAGAAAACATTGTTGAGGAAATGCTAGAGGCAAGAATTATTAGGCATAGCCAAAGTGCTTATTCCTCACCTATTGTGATGGTGTGTAAGAAGAATGGAACTTGGTGCATGTGTCCAAATTATAGAGTACTCAAAAATTACACCATTAAAGTTAAGTTTCCTATTCTAGTCATCGATGATCTTCTAGATGAATTAAATGGAGCTATGTATTTCACCAAGTTAGATCTTAGATCGGGTTATCACCAAATTAAAATTAAGGAGGAAGATATTTGTAAGATATCATTTCAAGCTCATGAGGGTCATTATGAATTTTTGGTGATGCCATTCAATCTTACCAATGCATCATCTACATTCCATTTAAGTTTGATGAATTCCATTTTTAAGAAGTTCTTGAGAAAGTTTGTGTTAGTTTTTTTTGATGATATATTAATTTATAGCAAGACTTGGGAAGAACATTTGTAGCATGTAGATCAAGCATTAAGATTACTCTAAGATAATCAACTCTATCCTAAGCCATCCAAGTGTGCCTTTGGTCTTAAAGAGGTGGAGTATTTGGGACACATAGTTTCACATGAAGGAGTAAAGGTGGACCCTAATAAAATTAAGGCTATCATGGAATGGCCTATTCCAAAAACTATTAAGAAGTTGAGGGGTTTCTTGGGATTGATAGGATACTATAGAAGATTTGTGAAGAATTATGGTTGTATAGCAGCACCCCTTACCAATCTATTGAAGAAGGATTGTTTTCATTGGAATGAATCTACTAATGTATCATTTGAGCAATTGAAGAAGGCTTTGTGTACAACTCTAGTGCTTGCCACTCTAGACTTCACTAAGGAATTTGTTGTGTAATGTGATGCTTCTGGAAATGGGATAGGAGTAGTTCTCATGCAAGAAGGTCGACCAATTGCTTTTGAGAGTCATCAATTAAAAGGTAAAAATCAACTCAAACCTGTTTCTGAAAAGGAAATGCTAGAAATTCTTCATGCAGTTAAAAATGGAGGCCTTATTTAATGGGTTGACACTTCAATGTTAAGACAGATCATGATAGCCTAAAATATTTTTTGGAACAAAGACTATCATCGGATGAGCAGCAAAAATGGGTCACTAAGATGTTGGGATATGACTTTGAAATTGTATACAAGAAAGGAAAGGAAAATGTTGTGGTTGATGCACTTTCTAGGAAGGATGAAAAAGATGAAGCCTTATTGTGTGCCCTTTTAATATTACAATAAAATGGGGTGGTAGAAGCCAAAGAAGAGTGGAAAAATGATGTTGAAACAAGTAATCTCATTCAACAAATAAAAATTGACCCTAGTAGTTCAAATAAGTTTTGTTTAAAGGGGGATATTCTTTGGTATAAAGAGTGCTTGTATCTCTATGAGAATTCCTCTCTTAAATACAAGATTCTCAAAGAACTACATGACTCCCCAATTGGTGGTCATTCAATATTTTTGAAGACATATCATCAAGTCAAGCAAGTTTTTTTTTGGGAAGGACTAAAAGGTGATGTTCAAAAATTTATGGTTGAATGTTTGGTTTGTCAAATAAATAAAGGGTAAACAATTAAGACACTAGGTCTCTTGCAGCCTTTATCTATTCTTAGCCAACATTTGGAAGAGGTATCCATGGACTTCATCATAGGACTTCCCAAATCTAAAGGTCATAATGCCATCATGGTAGTAGTTGATAGCCTCACTAAATATACACATTTCATTGCATTATCACATCCTTTTATAGCAAGTATAGTGCAAAAAGTTTTCTTGTAGAATATCCAAAAGCAACATGGTACACCTAAGGTTATTGTTAGTGATCATGATCCTATCTTTACTAGTCACTTTTGGAAAGATTTATTCTCATGTTTGGGTACTCAATTGGCTCATAGTTCTTCATACCATCCTCAATCAGATGGGCAAACTAGGGTTTTTAATAAATGTTTGGAAGGATATCTACATTGTTTCACTTCAAAAAAATAATCTCAATGGATAGATTGGCTACCTCTTATAGAATGGTGGTACAATACCTCTTTTCATAGCTCATTAAAAATGTCTCCATTTTTGGCACTTTATGGATATCATCCTCCTTCCATCACATCATCATTAAAGGTGTCACCAAGAGTTCAAGATGTGGAGGGCCACTTGCTTCATCAACAACAGGTACTTGTAGGACTCAAGGAGAATTTAGCTATGACACAAAATTGAATGAAACAACAAGCAAACCAACATTGTAGTGAAATAAATTTTGAATTTGGGGATTGGATCTTCTTGAGATTGCAACCGTATAAAAAAATCTCAATGGAGCAATAAAAAAAGAATAATAAGTTGTCTCCAAGATATTATGGACCATACCAAATCATGCAAAATATTGGTAGTGTTTCCTACAAGCTTGAGTTGCCACCAACAACAAAAATACATCCAATTTTTCATGTTTCTTGTTTGAAGAAGGTAATTGGGTAGAATATTCCTACTCAAACAATACTACCAGAACTTGATGAAGAAGGAAGAATAATTTTGGAACTAGAGTGCATTCTTCAAACACACACAAAGAAGCTGAGGAATAGAATCCTAACTCGGTATCTCATCCAATGGAAGAACTTACTAGTTGAAGAGGCCACAAGGATGATGAGGAGTTCATTCAAAAGAATCCACACTTGGTTAGCATTGAGGACAATGCTTCTTTCAAGAGAGGCGGCATGCTACACCCTTAATATAGTCAACTTGTGGCTATCTTAATCCTTAATTAAGTCATGTTATCATTATTATATTATTATTTAGCTAGGTAGGCCATCCTAGGTGTTATGTAGGGTTGTGTCTATTCAACCTGAGCATAATTAGGTATATATAGGAGGTTGTGAGTCTTATTTCAACATCATATTGTGAAGTGTGTTCTCATTGGAGATACTTGGAGGTTGTCCCCTCAAAGTGACCTATTAGTCTCAATTATTATCAAGTAATTAAATAATATTTCATATTATTTCTTCTATTGTGCAAGTTATTTCATTACAAATATATACAAGAAAGTTTAGATGGTGTGTCCCCTTCAACTGGGGAGGGTTTTGAACACTCAAGAATGTTAAACACACCAACAATCTTATAAGGTTTTGTCTAGGATATACAAGCTCAACTAGGGGTTTCTTTGATATACACAAGGTACATGAGGCCCAAATCTATAGATGAAAGAAAATAATGTCACACAACTAGGAGGAGATGGTAACCCAAATCTCCACCTTCACTTCCCAAAGGTATAAATCTCTTTGGGACTTAGCCAAGAGTCGCAAGATTTTACTTCCAAGAAAGGTGTCTTTCAATTCACCTCCTGACATTTATACTCCACCAGAATGCTAGAGTTGAGGTCATCCCAAGGGGTGATGAAATCCCCAAGAAGACCTCCTTAAAAAGGTGTAAAACAAGGCCACTTATTTCTTGTGCACTCAAGATCACCCAAAGGCACGAGAGGAGTGAATACGTAAGTGGTCTTCGATTTAAAAGATACTTGTTCTTTCCCAATGGAACTTTATGTTTTGTAATCTATTCTTGAAGAAACTCATGTTTATAGCATACAATGTTCTTTCCAACTTGACAATGTCATCAACATAAAAAAATCGAGCATCGTCAACATAAAAAATTTGATAAGGAAAGAATCAATTCCTTTATGCATTCAAGATTGAGTGAGTGTTTATTTTAAGCACTAAATCCAAATATTCATTGCAATGTTCTTTGAACCTTTAAGCATTCAAGATTTTTTTTTAACAACATTCATCCAAATGAATGGTTTTGTTCAATTGATTACGTATTCAAGATTGGAGTTGCTTGTTTTAAGTTTAGCCATTCAAGAGTGCATTTGATTTATCCAATTAAGTGCAACATGCAATTAAAGAAAATGTTTAAGCATTCAAGTTCATTTCCAAAAAAAAATTAAGGAAAACCTACAAAAAAATGGTTAGTTGTTTGTAGAATGCTCCCATTTGCAATGTTGTAATAAAAAACTTAATTAGTCTCAACAAAATCCCAAAAAATGAAAGCTAGCTATGGGAAATTTTATTTTAACTTTTTTGTTATTTTTTATAGATGTAAATCAACTTAGAATTAGAATAGGCCATATCCTACAGAACCACTAAAAGTTAATTTTTATTTATACTCTTTTTTTATTAAAAAAAATCAAAATACAATCACAGATGCCAAAATATTAGAGATGACTAAACAAAGACGACATAACAGAACTAAGTAAAATATACCTGATACTTACACTTGTAGATCATAAACAATAGCAGCTACTAGAAAAATCACAGATAAATGACAAAACTTGTTGCTACTAGAAAAATCATAGATAATAAAACTAGGAGTCGTCAATAAATAGCATATGCCAAAATAGTAGGTCATCGAGAAATCGCAGACGATAGTCTATAGGCAGAGATGCCAATTCAAATGTTGAGATGCCAATTTAAAGAAAAAAATGATAGTTTAACGGTGGAAATGACATTCTATAGGTAGAGACACCAGTTTAGAGGCGGCGACACCAGTTTACATGGCAGAGACAACACTTTACATGGCAGAGACACTAAAAAAATGGAGATGACAGTTCATCTACGCAAATGACACTGTGCATGAACATAAATCAAAATATACAATTTTTTTAGAAAAATGACAATTTTAAGCTTTAATGTGAATGTTTAGAGGGATGTGGGTCCCACTGGGTGTGCCAAAATATATGCAAGAAAACCTAACATGTCGGGAGCATGCATAAACAAGCAAACATTAGTAGCATGTACATATCAAAGATTTAAATAAGATTGGAATACCACTAATTCTACTTGATTTTTAAAACTAAATCCAACTGAAAAGAAAAGTCCTCATGCAACCTCAAAGCAGCTCAACAAGGGTGCCCATAAGAGGCCTTGTTGGTGTGCTCAAGATAAGGGATGTGGATATGCTCTCCTCAAATACAACAATAGATGAATCCCATGATTATGAAAATATGAAGATGAAGTAATGAACCTATGCTAAAAATGAGTGAAGAACACTTCAAGCAATGGCTATGGAAGCTACCATACTTGAAAGTATTCAAGGATTGTGAAGGCAAATGCAAAAAACAAATCTAATGATGCAATGCTAAATTAAAATGCAAGAAATCTAACATTTACCAAAGGATTAGCAGTAATCTCTACAAAACTCTAAACTTAAATTAGCATGATAACAATGCAAATAGAGGAGATTAGAAATGCTTGAGACAAGGACTTTATTTATAAGCTTGAGAGAGGCCTTGGGGAGGTGGCATCTATGTGGCATCCACATAGGTGCCAAAAGGGAGACACATGGGCTAAGGAGACAAGCCATGCAAAGGTCAAAATAAGCCTTTTTGATGATAGAGATGGCTCAAGGTTTTCTCACACGTGTGAGCAACCTTGGAGAAAGGAAAGGGTGACAAGTGTGTAAGAGTGTAAGAATTTTTGGATAAAATAATAAAAGGGAGACTTTCTTGGATCTTGAGTTGCTCACATGTGTGTTAGAAACCACTTAGGGGGTAAATGGTGTTTAGAAGGTGTTTAGGATAATTAAGTGGGATTAACTAGTGGGTAGGCTTAGAAGGATGAAAGTAATGGGTGGTAGACTAGGTTTTAGGTTGGATTAGGATTAAATTAAATGGGATTTAACATAATAATAGGATTATAGAATTTAATAAAGTGGAGGGAATTAAATAAATTGAAATTTCTTTAAAAGGGGATTTATGGAGCACTATGCATTTAATAAATTTAACACATTAGAGGGGAAGTCTTCAAATCAAATTTAAATACATTAGGGAAGTGAACATATTTAATTAAATAAGTAGAAGAATATGAAAAATATAATTAATTAATTAATAATCAATTATAGTTTCAAGGGAAATATTAAATCAATTAATATAGTGTTTAAGACAATTTTAAGTGTCTAAACTAGGTCCATCTCAAAGTAACAAGAGGTACAAACAAAAATGAGTTGCCTCTTAAATCGAAGAGCACTTACACTAGAAAGGCTCAAGAATGAACTCCTTCCACATGAAGGGATAAATAAATGCCAAATGGCCACCAAGCATAGGAGCAATATAATTTCTCTTGCATCGTGAGATCAACAACTTTTTGGAACAAGGGTTACCTAAACCAACTAGACCATGGTCTCATCTTCAACAAGGTGAAAACAATCATAATGGAAAACATCATCCTATAATTAAATTCATAACCAAGCTTAGGATGGTAAGATATGTCCAAGAAAATCACATCCTGATGTCTTAAATCTAGGAATATTGCATTATTATAATACCCATCCCTTTCGCTATCATTGTATGTTTCTATGTTAAACTCTATCAAGTCCTTCAATGTATATGTTATTATTTTAGTAATCTTTAAAATGTGATACTTTGATAAGTATAGTAATGGATTATATCAATTAGTATTACTTACTTGTGAGGATGATACTTCAATTGCTCTTAGTTAGTAAATGTAATTACTTTAATGATGATGTCATATGATATGTCTTAAAATGATGATTAGTGTATATTCATGATAATAAATTATTCATATTAGAATGTGATGTTATTTATGCTTGTCTTTAATGTAGGTTTGCAGGTATTGGACATCGATTTTCTTGAATCACTAGGATGAGTGTTCCCTATCACAATAACTCAATGGTAAATGGAGATATATTGTCGGAGTCCAATGATAGTGAAAGCCTAATTACTTGTCATGAGAAAGAGAAAATGTATCTAACTACCTATCCTTTTTAAACCCACAAGTTTATCTTTACATGTGTTATTTGATTTTGGGTTTTGGTCGGTTTTCTTGTGTGGTTTTTTATGTACATTTGGCTATGTGATTTACTTGGTAAATTATTTAATTATGATTTTTGGATTAATCATATGAAATTAGAATTATTAGATATTATTTGAATAAAAGAAAAATATTAAAATATGATGATATTTAATAATTAGGATTTACTTAAATATGTGCTTTAATTTTAAAACTTCAATTTGGAATTTGGATAAATAGAATTAAAATATTAAATACTTAATATTGATTTATTGTAATTATTTAATTAAAAATGGTTAAATTAGAGATATTTAAATAATGGTCTTTAATTATTATTAATTCAAAAAATGAATTATCTTTTTAAAAGTGCTTGCACAATTAAATAAAGTGGAGAAAATGAAATAAAAGAATATTTTAATTAAATTGTACTTTAAGTGTGCATGAGAGGGTTTAATAATTAAATTAGTTATTGTACCATCTTAAAATGGACATACTTTCTTTTTAAGATTTTTTAGCACCCTTTCCATAATGTCTTTCTTGGACTGTGGATGACATGTGTTAGATGTCCTCTTTTTCCTATCTTCTTCCATTTTCTCCTCTTTTTATCTAGTAACTGTCTAATCTCTAGGACCAAGTTGACCTAGGTCGACCTGTTCTAGACTAGGTCAACCTAGTCCCCAGTAATTTTGGAGCTTAGGGCCTGAAAGGCCTATAGGGTTTAATTAGTTTTATTGTGATCTCTAGTCGGCTTGTATTATTTTCTTCCCCAAGAAATCATATATAAGGAGGATTGTGGGCTTTATTTTCACATCTCACCTCATCAAGTCATCAAACACTCAAAGCAAGGAGTTCAAATATTCAAGCATTCAAGGATTCTTTGTGGGCATTTTCTCTTCAAGATCTAGCGTTTGTGGACAATTTCCTCTTCAATATCTAGCATTTTGTTGGCCATCAAGAGAGGAAATGTTAGTTTGTGGTGACTGATCAGGGAAGTATTGTACATACTTCATAAATTCTTTTTTAAAAATTGGCTATTATTCGTCAATTGGCTATTATTCACCAATTGGCTATTCTTTATTCACCAATTTATGGTTGACATGTTATAACTAATTTTAACCCTAAAGCAGCAAAAATACTTGTATAAAAGGGCTTAGGGTTAGAGATTGTTTCATAAGGTGTGATACGAAATTGCTTCTTGTAGCAGTATTGAGTTGTAAGGGATTACAAATTGTAATTAGGTTGTAGTCACTAGATCGTAATAATATTGGACTTTTTGTTTGGTGGATGTAGCCTAGGGTTTGGGTGAACTACATTAAATCTTAGTGTCTTGTATTCTCTTCTATGCGATCTATTATTTTATTTTATTGTTAATATTTGCATGTAATTGTTATTTTTGTCTGAGGTTAATCCTACTAGAAATCTACATTAAAGAATTCATTAACTCCATTGATGCATATTTACATCCATGGCTCCATGATGTGGTTATGGTAGATCTATTACAATTATGGAGATATCTTGCATCCCTCATTCTAAATTCAACATCTACACCATACAAAATGGAAAAATCCTATTGACAAGGGTTTTTAATAGTAAGTTAAATACTTACATTTATCTTGTTTCCTTTACATACATTTACATTTATATTTCAAGGTTGATTTCTTAATCTAGGGCTTGACCAGGGCAAGCCCTCCCCCAGTAAAACCCCAAAACCAAGGTTTTATATATGCAAGAGCAGGATATCAGAATTTTACATGTAGATCTATAAATAACTTTGCAAAAGCTTTTTAGAGAAGTTGGTTTGACTTTGTTAAAGTTTCGTCAGACTACATTAACTCATGGGAAGGCATCCTTCCTCTGGTTGACCTAATCCTTTATGCTTTCCTAAAAAATGGTTGATAGGTTTTGCTTGATTCATTGATTCAAGAATTAATAGTTGAATATTTAGAAATAGGCTAGGATCTATGACTTTTGGAGCTAAAATATATATTCCTCTACATATTTTAAGTTGATTCTTTCATATTTCATTTCCTTTCATATCCATATCTTGATGTGATAACCAGTCTTGCTCCCACCCTAGCTACTTCTAGGGATACCTTAGATCTTTCTCTAGACCTATTAGGGTTACTAGTTACATTCTCTTTAGGATCCTAACAAGGAGGTCCTCGGCTTTTCAACCAGTGCACACCAATGTAAGAACAATAGCTCTCCAACATCACCACGAGCTCCAAATATTCATTTGACTCCCCAAAAGGATGAATGGTCAACTAAGGAGGCATATGGATCTCCTTCAAAGTCCACAACCATAAATTTTCTTGAAACCCTAATCAAGTTCCAAAAACCCTATAAGAATAGACTCAATTTCTTGAAATAGGGCTACAAGCAATTAGTCCTCCTAATGTAGAAAATCCCAAATATCTTGCAAAAATCCTTAACAAGGGGTCAAAAAACCCAATGATCCAGACACCCTTTTAAGATAACTTAGATATTCTCATGGTTTAGGGTTCCCAACCTATCTGTATAGTACGACCATAAAATATGCCTAAAAATAAAGGTTTTCAAGGTTTAACAGGTTGTCTACAAGAAAACATGTTTTTCCCACCATAGAACTTCCACCAATGCCCCCCATGGAGTTTGGAGCTTCATTACAGATCCTCCTAACATTTACCAAGCTTTGATTGAAGTATCATGAACATTCAATCACTCTAACACCTCTGCACTTGACTGTGATCCCTAGTCATGCCTCTTTGGCTCGCCTAGGGCATCACAGTAGAAATGTTTTCTTTTATTTCCAAGATCCCTCCTTTTCTATAAAATATTTACAAGAATTCATCTCCCAAATTTCAAGAGTTCATATAGATCCTATGGTGGGAGAGAGAGTTATGACTCCATTTTGTTCAAGCACTTGGTTTAGAACAACAGGATAACAAAAATCAAAATAATTTAAACAAGCAACTAAAACTATACAAAACCATATACTAGCACTATATAGTATCACACATCGACCTTTTCTAACACTTCAAGCAATAACAGTTCTCAAACTAATCTATTAAAATGCCAAGATCTTAAAAAGCATAAAAGTGTGATAATAAACTTGTTGTCTAGTTCACACACATAGAATCTTCACAAACTTCCAACCTTGCAACAAGGTCAAGGATGGCCTTATAAACACATCCAAAGTCTCTCCCTAACAATTCTAGATAGTTAGAAGACTCTAACTACAAAGTTTCTCAAAAGCAACAAAAAGTTGTCAATGTTGTCAATGAGAACATTGACAACTTTTGAGCAACTTTTACATCTTTTGGAGTTTGACATTCAAACTTGATCCAACGGCTGCTAAAATTTTGCAAAGGACTTAAATGGATGAAATGCAAGTAAAAGGGTCCTTTAATCCTCATTTTGGCCATCCTACCCTATTAATAAAAAATATGCTCCATTTGGCCTCATTAAGCAACTATGAGCAACTTACTCTAAACAATTTTAGCTTAGGACTAGGCTAGCCCTTTTATTCATCTAGTAGTGTGGATAGTACCATTATAAGCCAAAATACTCTAGGATCCCTAGTTCTATAGTGAGCCCACCTAGGTGACCCTACACTATACTCCCCCACAAAAGAAAACTATATCACTCCCATGGACAATAGGTCTTGGGGGATGCCAGATCTGTTGAAATATGCCACAACAACCCAATTTTATTTTGAATCATGCCTTCCCTTCCACTTGATGAGGTGCTCCATGTACACCTAGTGTCTAGTAGCATTCTTCATCCTTGAATCCAATGCTTGTTCAGCTTCCAACTTGTGTGATGAAGATACTATTGCAGGTTCCAGATCAAGATCAATTCATTGACTACTCTAAGGTATTGTACCCTTGAATTCAACCAAATCTTGCACATTGAAAATAGGAGAGATGACCAAATCTAATGGAAAATCAATTTTGTAAGCATTGGCCCCATATTTGGCTATGATTTTGTAAGGTCCCACTCTTTTCATTTGCATCTTGGTTGGCTTACCTTTTTCTAATCTAGATTTATTTAAATGCACCATGACATAGTCACCAATAGCAAACTAAATGTCTTTCCTCCTTTTGTCCACCTTGGCTTTCAATTTTTGTGTATTGTCTTGAATAGTCTTCTTGACTTTCTCTTGGATTTCTTTCATGGTTTGGGAAAAATCTTCAACATGTCCACTCCTATGTTCTAAGCCTTCGAGATCTCTCAACTCACACATACCCCTCAGATGCATTCCATAGATAATTTCAAAGGGACTTTTTCCCATGGTCCTATTCCTACTATTATTGTAGACATGCTTTGCTTGGGAAATGATGACTTCCCATGTTTTTCCATACTCCTTAGTTAGGTACCTCAAGAAATTACCTAGTACCCTAATAACCACCTTAGTTTGACCATCTATTTGGGGATGGTAGGCTGATCCAAATGACAAGTTTATACCAAGTCAACTCCAAGTTCTTCCAAAAGTGACTTATGAATTTTTTAATGGAAGTCCATGAATCCTCACAACCTCTTTGAAGAACAAATGTGCAATGTGGCTTACATCATTAGTAGTCTTACATTGAATGAAGTGCCCCATCTTGTTAACTTGTCAACAACTACACAGATACTATCATACCCCTGCTTTGTCTTAGGTAGACCTACTATGAAGTCCATGCTCACACACTCCCATGGTCTATTTGGAATTGGTAGGGGCTGATAAAGACCTGCATTACTCATTCCACCCTTAGCTTTCATACACAATATACATAGCTCCACATACTTAATCACATCTCTGACTAGTATAGTCCAATAGTAGAATCTTTGGACTAATTCTAAGGTTTTTTTGACACCAAAGTACCCACTTAGAATTCTATTGTTCTTCTCCTATATTAGGTTTTCTCTTATTGATCCCCTTGGTACACACAACTAATTACCCTTAAAGAGCAATCCATTCTGCAATGTAAATTCAGAGAAAATTTTCTATGGAAATGATTGTCAAAATCATAGCATACCTTGTATGCCTCTACAAAATCTTCATCCTCCTTACAGAGACTCTTGAAGCTCTCTACCCCAATGCTATGCAATTGTACCTCTTGAATTGTTAGTAACCTTCTACTTAATGCATCTACCACTTCATTCATTTTCCCTTTCTTATGCTTGATTATGAAGGTGAAAGCTTGCAAGTACTCCATCCACTTCAAATGCCTATTACTCAACTTTTGATGGGTGTTAATATAGCTGAGAGCTCAATTATTTGTAAAAACAACAAATTCCTTGGGTGGTAGGTAGTATCTCCACTTCCTAAGAGATTAAACTAGGGCATAGAGTTCTAGGTCATAGGATGAATACCTCTTTTTGGCTTCATTTAGCTTTTCACTAAAGAAGGCTACTAGCCTACCTTCTTGACTCAACACTCCCCCTACTACTAGCCCACTAACATCACACTCTATGGTGAAAAGTTTCTCAAATCTAGGCAATTGCAAAATAGGTTGGGTAGCTACTTGCTTCTTTAACATTTCAAAGGATTTCTCTACTTCTAAGGTCCACTTGAACTTAGACTTGACCCCACCTTTTATGGTATCTAGAAAAGGTGCACATATGCCACTAAAATTCCTAATGAATTTCTTATATAATCGAGCTAGACCATGAAAAATTCTTACCTCAGTAGATGTAGTAGGTGGTAGCCAGTTGAGAATAGTAGCAACCTTCTCTTGATCCATCTTCAAGGATCCCTTAGACACCACAAAACTAAATTACACCAGTTTGTGCTTGAAGAAGTCACACTTCTTAAGGTTTATGGAAAGCTTCTTCTCATGAAGCCTCTACAATACTACTTCCACATGCTTGATGTGTTCCTCCCTTGTCTTGCTGAAGATCGATATATCATCTAGATATACTACCACAAATCTTCCTGCAAAGTCTTTAAGCACTTCATTCATGAGTCTCATGAATGTGCTAGGAGCATTAGAGAGGCCAAACGGAATCACAAGCCATTCATAAAGCCCATTTTTTGTCTTAAATGTTGTTTTCCACTCATCTCCCTCCTCAATCTAGATTTGGTGGTATCCATTCTTTAAATCCAATTTGGTGAAGTACATAGCTCCTCCAAGACAATCCATGAGATCCTCAATCTTAGGTATGGGAAACCTATACCTAATTGTGATCCTATTTATGGCCCTTGAATCTGTACATAGTCTCCATTTTCCTCCCTTGTTGGATGCTAGTACAACAAGGACTACACATGGTCTTATGCTCTTTTTTATCAAACCTTGGTCCATTAGTTCTTGCACTTGTCTTGCCACTTCTAGATTTTGGTTCAGAGTGAGCTTTTATGTTTCTTTGTTTGGTAAGGATGCACTAGGAACAAAGTCTATTTGATGACTTATGACTCTTCTAGGAAGTAGGGTAGTAGGAGTGCCATCACTCACAATGTCCTTATACTTCTCTAGAAATGCTTGAACTTCTATAGGTAAAGGGTCCTTGACTATCTTGTCTTCTCCCTTGGACTTCAACACCACTGCATAACCTTGGCCATCTTCATCTTTAAGATCCTTAACAAACTCCTTCCCTTTGCATAACAACACACTAGGCACCTTAGACTGTGGCTCTTCTCCCTCCAACAAAGATTGGATTTTAAAAGTTCTACCTCCTTTACTGAAGGATATTGAGTTTGCTTTGCCATGATAAATTGCCTCTCTATCATACTACCAAGGTCTTACCTAACAATAGATAGCAAGCATCCATGTGCAAAATATCACACAATAATTTTTCCTTATACCCTGCTATAGAGAAGTCCATCCAAGCCTTCTCATTCACTAGTATGCTTTGACCTTTGTTAATCCAAGCTACCTTGTATGGATTCACATGTGGTATTTTAGCTAGCTTAAGCTTCTCAACTACCTCCTCTAATATTATGTTATCAATAGAACCTAAATCCACCATCTTGCAAACTTTTCCAAGGATCTTGCATCTAATCCTAAATAGAGCCCTCCTATGCTTAGGCACATCAGGAGCAGGTTGTTTGATTAGTACCCTCCTAAACATGAGGTTCTTACCTTTATCAAACTTTATCTAATCTACCTCATTCTCCTTGCAGCTTGAGTTATCTTCTTGTGCATATGCTACTCTCTTTTCATGATTTGATGAAGAGGACTTATCAGGGCATCTATATGTTGGATGGCCTAATTGACCACAATTATAACATTTCATACTAGCAAAGTACGAGTTGCTTTTTCCTGATCCTCTACCTCTATTAGAACCTCCTTGGTTTCCCATTCCTCTATTATATCCTCCTCTAGGATTGCTTTCAGTGGCTTGCTCTATCAACTTGTTTTCACCGTGATTCCTTTATTCATTTCCTCTACCTTGGTAACCTCCTTATTGTCCTCTTTGATTTTTACCCTTGCCTCTAGCCTTAAAATTAGAATCCCCTTTATTCTTATTATTTTCCTCCACTTTTAGGTCTAGTTGATGGCACCTTTGAACAATAGTAGGTGTCCACAAGCTAAGCCCCTCTTGAATATTCCACTTCAAGCCACCCAAATACCTAGCCACCTTTATTGGCTCCTCCTCTTGTTTCTTGGATCTAAGGCATAACCTCTAAAACTCCTTTGTATAAGAGGCCACATCCAAGTCTTTTTGTTTCAGTCCTTGTCTTCTCTTGTGAAATCCTATTTCAAAGTCCTTTGGTAGGAAGTTCTCTTTCAACTTGGTTACCATGGCATTCCAATTGGCTATAGGCTTCTTGCTCATGTTGATCCTCTCATCTTGGAGATATTTCCACCAAGTTAAGGTTGAGTCTTTGAGTCTTCACTTAGCCACTTTTCCCTTTTGATCCTCTGACGCCCCTTCACAATCAAAATGGTTCTCCATGCCATCTAACTAATCCATCATTGCATCTATATCCATCTTTCCATTGATTAGTGGCACACCTTCCAAAGCTTTTCCACCTAGGTATTTTATAGCTTTCAAGAAAGGTTCCTCATTCAAGATATGGTCTGGCTCAAGGACAATATCTTCTTCTGCTATCTCCTTACTCTTCTCATTGTCTTCTTCTTCTTTCTTTTTAACTACATTAACAACTTCATCCAACTTTGTCTTCACCTCTTCAAAGGGTACCTCAAGGAGTATATTCTTCTCCTTTTGCTCATCAACTCCATTAGCTAGTTTTGCATTAGTCACCATATTTGACTCACCACTGACTCTCCAGTAGCTACAAACATACACCTTTTTCTCAAGTCTTTAACTTGCTTTGATACCACCCTGATGTGACAACTATCTTGCTCCCACCCTAGCTACTTCTAGGAATGCCTTAGGTCTTTCTCTAGACCTAATAGCATTACTAGATACCCTATTCTCTTTAGAATCCTAACAAGGAGGTCCTAGGCTTTTCAACTAGTGCATGCCAATGTAAGAAAAACAACTCTCCAACATCACCATCGACCCCAAATACTCATTTGACTCCTCAAATGGATGAATGGTCAACTAAGGAGGCATATTGATCCCCTTAAAATTCCACAACCAAAAAATTTCTTGAAACCTTAATCGAGTTCTAAAAACCTTGCAAGAACACACTCAATTTCTTTAAATAGGGCTACAAGCAATTAATCCCAAATATCTTGCAAAAGCCTTTAACAAGGAGTCAAAAAAACCAATGATCTAGAGATCCTTTTCAAAGAACTTAGAGATTTTGGTGGTCTAGGGTTCCCAATGTGTCTATACAATTTGACCACAAAATATGCCTAAAAATAAGGGTTTTCAAGGTTTAACAGGTTGTCTGCAAGAAAACATGTTTTTCCCACCAAATAACTTCCACCAATGACTCTCATGGATTTTGGAGATTCATGACACATCCTCCTAACACTTACCAAGATTTGATTAAAGTATCATGAACATTCAATCACTCTAGCACCTCTGCACTTGACTATGATCCCTAACCATGCCTCTCTTACTCACCTAGGGCATCACCATAGAAATGTTTGATTTTCTTTCCAAGGGCCCTCCTTTTTTGTATGACATGTACAAGGAATCATCTCCCAAATCCCAAGAGGTCATACAAATCCTATGGTGGGAGAGGTAGTTATGACTCCATTTTGCTCAAGCACTTGGTTTAGAACAACAGGATAAAAAAAGCCAAAACAATTTTAAAAAGCAACTAAAACTCTACAAAACCACAAATTGGCACTATATAGTATCAAACATCAACCTCTTCTAACACTTCAAGCAATAATAGTTCTCAAACTAATCCATTAAAATTCCAAAATCTTAAAAAACATAAAATTGTGATAATGAACTTGTTGTTTAGTCTATACACACAGAATCGTCACAAACTTCCAACCTTGCAACAAGGTTGAGGATGACCTTATAAACACATCCCAAGTCTCTCCCTAACTATTTCAAAAAGTTACAAGACTCTAACTACGAAGTTGCTTGAAAGCAACAAAAAATTGTCAATCTTGTCAATGACAACATTGACAACTTTTGAGCAACTTTTACCTTTTGGAGTTTGACCTTCAAACTTGATCCAATGGCTACTAAAATTTTCCAAAGGCCTTAAATGGATGAAATTTAAGTAAAAAGGTCCTTAAATCCTCATTTTGGCCATCCTACCCTATTAATAAAAAAAGATGCTCTATTTGGCCTCATTGAGCAACTATGAGCAACTTACCCTAAACAACTTCAGCTTAGGACTAGGCCAACCTACTATTCACCTAGTGGTGTGGCTAGCACCACTACAAGCCAAAATAATTTAGGAGCCCTAAGTCTACCATGATCCATCCTAGGTGCCCCTACAACATATCTTATTTGGACTAATTATATACACATAGCATCTAGATTTACACTATTAAATCAATTAGTTTAATTTTGCATACACACCATAACACATGGTACAAAATTAACTTCCTTATATTGCATTCCTTTCTACAATTTGAATTTGGTATTGATATCTCTTTCTTCATTTGGGTCTTGCTAATCTAATTTGGAGCAAAAAAGAAGCATATTTGGAGATTCCCTTTATCCTTGCACATCTATTTGAATGGATTAGTGACAAAAGTGGAGGTTTACATCCTATTGAGAACTTCCATTTCCCCCTAAACAATTATTACTTTTATGGTTTTTAGAAAATAAAGAACAAAAACCCTAGGTAGGGTTAGGACTCTTTATTAGAGGATTTTTAGTTCATTTTGCATACATAGGTTTTGAAAGAACAAATTGGGAGTTGAAGCTAAATAATTGTTGAAAATTTAGGAGCAAGTTAGATTGTAAGCATTCACTAGATTGTTTAGAATTTCAATTGTCAAAGTGAGGTAGGTCTAAGAACCCCTTTGTGGAAGTTATTTTGGAATATTTGTCTACCTCGTACTTGCTACATTGCTAAAATTTAGTTGTTGAAATTTATGGAACAATTTTGATTTGCAATTTAGAATGGAATTTGAAACATGATTGGAAAACTTTGTGAGATGTAAATGATAGAATCATGTTGTTGAAAGATCTGAGCAACTGGTAGAAAATTCAACATCAAATTTTAGAGGAAAATAATTATTATCAGCTAAAATTTGAAAGAGAATTATTTGAAAAACTTCAACAAAAACCCTTGTAAAGATTCATCAAACAAAACTTATATTTGCCTTAGATTTAAACATAATTTATTGGTTAAAAGTTTTTTCTGAAAAATAAACACATTCAAGATAGAGAATTGAGTATATTATGCTTGCATGTTTCAAAAGATCATACATGTAAAAATAATAATTCCATGCTTATTTTTATTTTTAAAAATACAATTCAATTTTTAATATATATATTTCTTCAAAAATTAAAAACATAAAATAAATACTACTTATTTCTTATAAGTAAATTTTAATATTAAATGCTTTTTAAAGTCTAGTTAAACTCTTGATTGAATATAACTTATTGTATATTTATTTCAAGTGTAGTTATAAGTTAATAAATATATATTTGTGATTTAGTTATATTTTTAAAAGAAGTTATAGTGAAGTTCACTACCTAATCATCTAGTATAAATATTTAATATTATGACAAAAATTATAAATAATTTAACTATAGTTATAATTTTAATTTTGAACTATTTGTAGTTACATTATGAATTATAGGAAAGGTAAATATTAATATTATACTTAAATAGAAGTCAAATTATTATTCTAGAAATGAAATTGAGATTAATATTTGCTCTAACAATATACATTTATGTTATTAATTAAGTCATATATGATTTAAGATTTTTTAAATTAATAATATGATAATATTATATGACATTTTATATGCACCAAGAGATTTGACATTTAAATAAGCATATTAGCCGAATAATTTATGTAAATATGTATATTCTTATTTCACTAGTAAACACATCCTTATAGCTCAAACCAAATAATAGAAAATGATGGAATTAAACCATATGGTTGAAAACTATGTGTTTATTTATGTTTTGTTTAAAGTCTCTTGATATTTATTTTTGGATGGTTTTATGTGACTTATGTAGTTGACCAAAATAGGATGTGCACCAAAGGCTTTTGAGATTCCTTATTATGGTAATTTTTCTCATTGGATGTTATGATGGTATTTTTAGTTCAAGTTGATGTTTATGTTATGATATTTACTTTTGGGACTAATTATGATATTTTTAGATTTGAGAACCAATGTCATTTTTGGTTTCCTATCATGGAACCAAATTCAATCATTATTATTTTTGTGGTATAGAAAATAATTGTGGTTTGTGGGATTTGAGAAGGTAGTCTAAGTGCATCCTATGGGAGTGGCTTGCAATGGGGGTTAACACCCAAAATGGCTACTATTGGCTTTTGAATCAATAGTTTTTTGAATAACCCAACAATAAGAACCCAAAATTCCCATGTTCAATGCACCTATTCAGACACTAGGGCCAACTATAAGGCTATAATGTCCTTCTTCTTCTTTAGGCTCTGTAAGACCTATGTGGGTGGACCTCAAATTCTTTGTATGGTACCAGTTTAAAGGCATATAATTGAATCTAGATAACAAATAAAAACCCTTGAATCTTCTATGTTTATGCAAACATTCATGGACATGAAATAGATAATAACATGACACATAAACCTGATAAACTAAGTGAGGGAAACTTATTTTGGACTCTTAAACTGAAAGGGGAAAGATATTCGATTAATGATTGAATTAGCATAACCTAGGTATGGAACAACAAAAACATGTAATCTCTAAGTTAATCAGTCCCTTATCCATTGGGTATCAACTAAGTCTTAATACACACATAGACATCCAAAATATACTCGTATATTTAGACATTTGATCTATCTATTCACCTTGCAAATAGACATCAATCTTCAAACAAAATTCATACTTATCAGATCACCTTATGATCCTCGTTGTTTTGTCAATGTACATCAAGCAAATAACTTAGGTCCTTGACCAAGAACAAGACACACTTCTATGTTTATGCAAACATTCATGGACATGAAATAGATAATAACATGACACATAAACTTGATAAACTAAGTGAGGGAAACATATTTTTGACTCTTAAACTGAAAGGGGAAAGATATTCGATTAATGATTGAACTAGCATAACCTAGGTATGGAACAACAAAAACATGTAATCTCTAAGTTAATCAGTCCCTTATCCATTGGGTATCAACAAAGTCTTAATACACACATAGACATCCAAAATATACTCGTATATTTAGACATTTGATCTATCTATTCACCTTGCAAATAGACATCAATCTTCAAACAAAATTCATACTTATCAGATCACCTTATGATCCTTGTTGTTTTGTCAATGTACATCAAGCAAATAACTTAGGTCCTTGACCAAGAACAAGACACACAATGGCATACAACTTTAGAAGACAAGCTACAATTGGACAATATGCACTTTGGGCATATATCAACATAAAACTACAGACCCACATAAAAGGAGATAAACTTCAAAATGAAACTATCAATGAAACTCTGTATTCAATTCCTTGAAATCAATGCATCATGTATATGTAAAACTTAGAAAATAACACAAGGGATGATTTTATAATTTGAATGCTTTAGGAAACTACACCACTAATATTCATAACAAAGGAAAACTAAAAAATGTGGTCTCATAGTAACCAAACTGGAATTGGAACCAACCTTGTGGTTTCTTAGTTGCTAAAAATGTAACCGAAACCCTTACAAAGAGAAATGAAGAAGAATATATAGACAAGACAAGGCTCAAATCATAAATCTGATTTGTGCTAGTTGTCTTGCTAAAAATCTCCTTTTTGTTGTTGTTGAACTCATCTCCTCTCCATCTACTAGCAATCAAAACTAACCTGACTATTGTAGAAAAATCTGATATGTCTCCTTAAAATTAATGAGGAAAGACATCCTCTAAATGAAAATTTGATACACATCAAATGTGCAGAAGCTCTTAATCTGATATGGTTTTGTCCTATTCTATCCTTTCCGTGAAAACTTTTCAACTACTCCTACTGACAAGACCTCATCACTTGCAAAAAACATTTAGTTATTAATTTATGGTTTCTCATGCATCAAATCTTATCTTCTTTTGACCATATATGATCTTATTCTACTCTGAAACAACAAATCTTCTATATCACTAAGAAGGCCCCTAGAAACACAAAACTGCATGTAGCTTCTTCTGATGAATACTTGTACAAAATTTGATCTCAAAAATGAAAATTTTATCTTCTCTAAATTTTGATAGTAATTTATACTACATATTTTAGATGAAAATAATGCCCCTAAGGTCAATTTGAAAATCCAGGCCCCAGGCCATGAACAAAGTAACTAAATTGAAAATTTTAATAAACTATATAGTAAAAACTATATAATATCCTAAATCAATTCAAATCTTTCAACTTTAATCTTAGTTGTGCATTCAAATTGGAGCTTTTAATTTTAATCTTTTATATTATATAGTTTCCCCTCCCTGTGGATGCCAAGTATCATCACTCTATTGGTTGAAGTGCCACCCGGGCGGGACCCACTTCACCTTATGCATCATTTGAAATTTTTGAATTTGAACTTCTTGATCATGTGATGTCGTGATGCTATGAAAAATCATATCATCTCAACCTTAAGTTTATCCATCTCTAATCTCCCAACACCTCTAATTTTCATAGCATCATGTCACTTCAATCTTCATCTTGCCATCTCTTGAAAACTAGCTTCCATCGTAGTATCTTATGCCTTCTTTTCGAGCCTCTTGATCTTATGATGGATCATAGCATTGTGACCCTCCTTATTTAGCTTTACGATCTCACGATGGGCCTCCTGGAGATGCCACGTGGCATGTTCTTTCTTAGCGCTTGGAAGATCAAAATTTTGTTTGACTTTGCATTCCAACTAGCCACGACAGGTCCCTCTATTCATAAGCCAGTCTTAAAAGAGACATGTCTTTTAAGACACTTTTGGTGTGAGTACTTGGGTATACAAATAAGTAAAAATTTCCTCACATAATACATGTGAGATAAACATCCCTAGTCTATTCCTCATGACACAACAATTTGACAATGGTTCACAGTTCTCTTCAAAAATCAACTTCAAGTGTTTGACAACACCTTCAAAATCCATTCATGGGCATTTATGACACGTTCTCAGCCTTTGATTTTGTTTATATCAATGGTTCATTTGCTAGAGGAGATGCTTCAGTTTTCTTCCCCCTACACAAATCCTCCATTTAGTCGGCTATGAGAGAAAATACTATTGGATACTTCTAATTTACTATTTTTATTGCAAGGAGATCTTGGTGAGGCTATTATAGTTAGCTCTCTTCCTCTTGATTGCATTGTTGTGAATGTTCTATTGCATTGCCACCATTCACTCCACTCCTGTCATGTTTTCTTCACTAGCTCTTGCCTCTCCCATGTTCTACTCCTTTCTTGCATGGAGCTTTACATCTCGAACATTGTGGAGCTTTGGCTTCTTCATTATATTTGCCACCTTCCAGCTCTTGCCTCTATTGTAGTAGATGCTCATCTTCCTCATTGTGCCATAGAGACGCTCCATGACGTTGGATGCATCCTCTTTTCCTTAGCATTAAGAAACTACACGTATCACACATTGAAATGCAAACATTTCCAAATCTAACATTTCAGTCAAAATACTAGTGATATTAAGAGATTTGGAGATGACTACGATGCTTTACCATGTTGTCCAAATGGATTCAAAACATACATTCATAGATCAGACTAGTGGAAACTATATAATCTCATCGTACCGATAGCCCAAAATCCCCTTTTGCAATAATGATTAATCACGTAGATGCTGTGGCATCTCTCTTCAATGTCATGGGTGTTCTATTGTATGCTCTATTTTTATCTTGCAAGTATATTCACATAGGTGGCCATCATCTAATGACATCCTCCAACCTCCTCCAATGCCACACGAGCTCTTTGTAAGTGCCTTTATTGTGGATGAAGTTCATCCTTTTCTGCAGATTTCCTTTCAGACCTATTCTTCTCTGGCTCATGAACCTGGTTTTGAAGGCTCTTAGGTGCAAAGTCGGTTTGAAGATCAAACACCTTAGTGTAATTAATAACAATCTTCAAAGCATTGGATTCTTTTGGGTTAGCTTCATTCACTATAATTATTTCCAGTGGAAGCTTTCTTTGAGCTCTTCAGATATGACTTGAGCAAAGGCACAAGAGGGAAATTTCTCGATAATTAGACTAGGAATCAAATGAAAATGAGCATCTAGACACCTTGACATGTTCAACCTCCTCCATAATTGGATTGAAAGTGTGGACAAGGATGGACAAATTTTTGCCTACTCATGCTTCAAAAGCTTTCATAACTTACCTCATGAAGTACAAACCACCGACCTCACTAAATCATGACACACTTTTCTTTTGTCATGGAAGATGTTCCACATACCTATTTGTCCTATGATGGTGGTACTTTTACATTCATACTTGACCGTCATACTACCTCTTTTCAAATCAAATCATTGAAAATATCAAAACACCCTTAGGAATCCACAACATTCTACCAATCTGAAGCAATTAGTTGGACCCCAAAGAGGGCCTAGCTTAAAAAATGTCAAACTGAAACACCTAATTCTTCGAATTGATCCATTGAGATTTTGGCACTGATTGGATTCAAACTCGAGCAATGAATAAAGCTTTAAAACCTAATTACCTTGTTTCCACAATTACGATTTGTCTGATAAGAGGGCCTATAGGCTAGTTTAAAAAGTTGACATAAACACTTAACCAAGCCTTGAAAACTGACATGTTGATACTTCATTCTACATTACCTTACCCTATCATATTTCATCTCATGATGACTTTAGGTCAAAAGATATTGATAGTCAAAGTTGCCCAGTCGAAACTGCTTGCAACAAACATGTCAGAAAATAGGGAAGTGCATTTGGTTTCGAATTTGAAAATAAGGAAAATAGATACTTGAATGCTTAAAAATTGGGGCATTAGTTCACTGTTATGAGGGGAATATAATTCTATGATTTGGGCTCATGACATATAAAAGGGCACATTTGGCGAGCGTGAGAAGTGGGGTACTCATAATTGCAGAACTAGAAGTATTAGCACAACTATGGTTTTTGCAAATGGAATGGACTTGGGAAAGTATGTAGATGGATTTGTTAAGATTGGAAAACTAACACACTTGAAGTATTTTTGGAGTAGAACATAATGAGACAAACCATTTGATCTCATCTATTATAGATTCAAAGGTACAACATCTCGAACATGGGTACTAATCAATTTGCATTTCTCGACACCAATAAAACTTTATAGCTTGCATTTAGAATCACATTTGAAAACTAATCAAATAGATTCATCATAGGCTCAAATCTTAAACATAGCAAGTGTGTAACCTCTAGAATTCAATACAAAAGGAATTTTCTCAATATGATCATCTGGGTCAAAGTTATAACTGGTCAAACCAGGCTTCTTGGAATTTAGGGCAATTACGCATCAACATGACAAAGATAAGTAACCAAATTCAAGGGATTGAAAACCTAGTCAAACATATCAAAATGACATGAAAATTGAAACATGGGTTCATTGATATGCATACTAAACACTCTCAAAGTAGTGAGTCATGAAACATAACTGGGTGTGAGATATTCAAATGCAAATTAGGCTTCTTGTCACTATTTGACAGTTAGGCAAAAATGCAGAACTAAACAGTGCTCAAAATAGAATTTCACAGAATGACTCAAAATGACAATTTATCATTATAAGATGCATGGATATACTGAATGCAAGGTGTTAGAAACATTAAACATCTCTTAGACCTTAAAATGGTAGTCAAGTACATAAGCAAGAAAATGCGCTTATAAGGCTCAAAATGACTCAAAATTTTGGAATGGTTCTCAAAACGGGAACAAAATAATGAGTCCCATTAGCTACTAGGGTAACTCATTTTAAGTTGAATTAATAAGTGATAATTTAAATAAACTTTTGAGAATGAGTTTAAACATTATTAAGATAACTGTGTTGCCTCACCCATGCCTTGAGTTCTTGTATAGGCTAAGGATACAAATGAGATGATACTTAGTGAGAGGTATGACTGGTATTCCTCTTCTTTATGAGAGGGTATTTCTAGTTCTACATGTGTCATGTTGAGCATCTGGGGTCTAGTATGACCTGTCTAGGGTAACTCAATGCTTGAGGGCTCATGGTTTAGTGAGAGACTAGTCCAAGGTAACTCAAGTAGTTTAACCATGTGATGACACTCACTAGTATGTAGCTTGCATCTCCTCTATATATTTTATATTTTCCTCTGGTGGTGAACTTGTTGGATATTATTTTGGTGCAAAGTATGTTATTACTTATGGTTGGATGTTACGTATTGATGGTAGTTGACATTATCTACGATTGCTAGTTATTCATTAGCTATTGCGCTTTTGACATTCGACATTTGATTTGGAAGTGGATATTATTTCAATATTTCTATCTCTTTTGTTTTGATACTTATTTTGTACTTAGTATCTAGTTGTTGACTTTGGTATGCAATGTTGGTATTGGTTGATTCTCTTTTCAACTTTGGTTATTATTTCTTTATGAGTAGTTGTATTAAGAGGTAGATTGACCTATTATGATTCCTTTCCTAGATTTTACTTTCATAATTTGACATTTGTGCGTGGATTGTACATTATCTCCCCTATGTGGTGGGAGTGGTGCCTAAGTGGGTTACCATGGGGTCAGGAGGTAGTGACTTCTTACCATTTGGGCTCCCCATAGATTGACACTAATGTTGGATGTTCTTTAATGTAGTGCTTTATCCTTATTCTTATCTTGGAGAATTTCCATTCATATGTGGTCTATGTATCATGTATTTGAGATCCTATGGGATGATGTATTACATTATTTTGTACTTGTGTTATTATGACGTACCCTATGACCTATGTAGGGGATGTTATTTATTGAATGTGCTTTATTATATCAGATGTACTTATGTATTTTCTTATGAAATTATGCATCTATTATTCATCATGGTTATAGATATTGTAGTTAAGACCAAAATAAATTAATAAAATTTTCTTAAATGTGACTCAATGTGAAGGAACCCTTGATGAATGGAAATTATATTTGTAATTGCTTATGTGTTATTGATGTTTATGTGTATATTACTTATGCATTACTACCTTGATGTTGTATAGACTTTTAATAAAAAAATGGTTCAATAAACATTGCAAATATTAGGTTGATTTCTCTTGGATTCGCAAGCAGAGCATTATAATTACCCATTATTCCTCCAAAAAAACTAATCTCTAATATAGTCTCACAAAGATGAAAAAACACTTGTGTGTGTGTGTGTGTGTGTGTGTGTGTGTGTACATACAAGCATATGTGTGTGTGTGTGTGTATATACATATGTACATATATATGTATTTATATATATTTAATTATATTTATATATCTATCTATATCTATACATACATACATATATATACATATATATACATATATATATACATACATATATATACATAAATATATACATATACATATATATACATACATATACATACATACATATATATACATATATATATGTATATATATGTATATATATGTATGTATGTATATGTATATATATACACATATACATACATACATATATATACATATATATACATATATATGCATATATATGTATGTATATATATGTACATACATATGTATATACATACATATATATACATATATATATGTATATACATGTATGTATATATACATGTATATACATATATACATGTATATACATGTATATATACATACATGTATATACATATATATATGTATGTATATACATATGTATGTACATATATATACATACATATATATATGTATGTATGTATATATATATATATGTATGTACATATATATACATACATATATATATATATATGTATGTATGTATGTATATATATATGTATGTATGTATATATATATGTATATATATGTATGTATATACACACACACACACACACTAGATATATAAACATATATACATATCTACATTTATATACATATGTATATATACATATTTATATATGTACATGTATGTACACATATACGAATGCATATACATATATACATTGTTCGAACTACAATTAATGGAACAATTGTTATGTTGTCATTAATGTCAAACTTTATTGGTAAGACAATTGATATCTGAATAGAGTACCATATCAAGATGATTGATGAAGAGGATTTGAAAAGAAGAGATAACAAAATGACCTAGAGGAAAGGTTGAGTTATGTGAAACTAGAATGGGTACTTGATTAGTTAGACCTTGACAAGATAATCTAATTGTTTAATCATAATCTAAGTGGAGAAGATAGTTGTATTGAAGCCTAGAAGAAGTGATCAATAGAAGACCAAATGCATAGGCTTGACCAAGAAAAGAGCATAAGATTAAGGAATTAAAAGTATATTTTGAATGATGCTGGTGTTGACGGGGTGACAATATAAGTCGAGAAGAACATAGTGTCAATCAAGCACCAATATCGACTGAGTATTAGAGGGTACATCGAGTAAAATAGTTAGTATTGACCAAGTAATTCAATGATGACTGAGTGTCAGAAGATAGTGTTGGCTGAGTGACATCATTTGATAATTAATGAGGAAATATTTATTTCCAATCGATACAATTGAATTCTTGGAATATGTAAAACGTGTTGAAGATAAGGATGGATGACATGGATCATTTAATTAAAGAGAAACCATTTTTGAGAAATTCTAGGCATGGATTGAAAGAGAAGTTTTAAGAAGTTTCTAGAAGAGAAAGGAGGAAATAAAAAGATGGAAGGATTCGATGAATATAACCAAACCCTAAGATCTATAGAGATGTTTAAGTGGAAAAAGATCATAACTACCTATTTAAGGAGGCATAAGGGTAACCTAAAAAGATGAACAAGTAGATGTTGATGCTATTGACCAACAGACTTAAGTAGGAGGCTAAGAAGATTTATGAAGAGGTGAAGTGTGATCACTTGAAGGAGTGCCAAACAGATCAGAGACATAGATGATAATAGATGCCAGTCAGTGGATCAACATATGAGCTACATTATGATTTGTATTTGTAAAGTGAGTTGTATTTATCATATCAACCTGTTGCTACTTTCTAACCATTGTATCAGTATTGCAATCCTTTAATCAATGTTGACCTAACAATTATTTGTAAATCCTTTAATCAAGGTGACATTCTAATAGAATGTTCTAAATCCCTCTAATGAGGCCACTGTATGCGTGAAAATGCGGCCTTTGCTAACACACACACTTCAACATGGTCATTGTATGCAGATTCATCTCGGAATGAACATTGGATTGTTCACCCGAAAATCAGCTGGCAAAACGACCTGTTGCCTTCTATCTAACGGGAATTGCTTGTCAGATATCCTCAGATTTGAGGTGTTTAAGCAACCAGACCCTGTAAGAATGAAGGATTTGAAAGAAAATGTGACTAATCTATATGAGAATGCAGATTAATCTAGAATGGAGTATGCACGTTTAATCTAAAAATATGTAAAAGAAAGCTATGCTAAAATGTATGCATATTATGCTATATGAGAATTAAACTAACAATGAAAATCTTATGAAAATAAGGAGCTCAAATGAATGCACAATCCAGCAGCAATTCGATGCAAATTCTCATTCAACCTCCCTCAAAATGAAGAGATGAGGATCTCTTAAATAGACTTTCCTGAAATCCATCAATGGTTGAGATTGATTTCAATCAACGGTCAGGATTAAAGGTGAAGTTCAGTCATAAAGGGAGATTCCCAAATTAAAGGGAGTTAACAGATTTAATTTGAGTAAAATAAGGAGTTAACTGATTCAATTTGAGTAGAAAAAGGAGTTAACTGATTTAACTCATTTTTTATCAATAGTGAACTAGAAATTTCCCTTTTTGAACTGAAGAGAGATTTTGGTGAAATATTTAATTTAATAAAATGAGATATGCTCTCATAATTACCTTTTCTATTTAATTAAATAATCTTTTAATTAATTTAGAGGCACTTTTCTTATTTAATTAAATAACTTCATTTAATTAATTAGGAATGGCTTCCCATTTAATTAAATAATTTTGTTTAATTAATTAGAAGTAAGTTCTCCATTTAATTAAATAATTTCATTTAATTAATTAAAATAGGCACATTTATTAAATTTAATAAATTTAATTTTTTAGTACATTAGCCTTTAGGATATAATTTAATTTAATTAAAGTATAAATACTTAGTAATTAAATTAAATATTAATTAATAGGTTTAATGTGACTAATATAAGTAAATACTATAGGAATTAAATAATAAGCATGATGAATGCAGATTAGGGTTTTCTGCATTTGACAATTAAGTCAAGTAGCGAGTAGCAGAATGAGAATTTGCCTAATGGAATAGGACTTTAGGATTGGTCAGAAATAGACCAGAATTGGTATCATGGCAATGAGCCAATTTTGAGGTATTACATTTTGCCCCTCTTTGAATGAATGTGCGAGCAACACGTTCAATTCAAAGAAAATTAGAAAGCATGATGCAAAGATGAGATTGGTTCCGAAGTTGATGACACGGAGACCAATTGATAAGCTTTTAAGGACTATCTCTAGAAAAGAGCTTAATCCTAAGGAATCCAAGTAGAACACTTAGATACCTAAGATTGATAGCATTTAAAAGACTATCTCCAGAACGAAGCGTAATCTTTAAGGATCCAGACAGAACATCTAAATACCTGAAATTGATAGCATTTAGAAGATTATCTCCAGAACGGAGCTTAACCTTCAAGGATCTAGATAGAACACCTAGATACCTAAGATTGACAAAAGATAACAAGGTCCAATCATGAGTCGTAAAATCATCCCAAGAACGGAGCTTGATCCTTAGGAGTCGGGGTTTAGACTGTCCCAATACCTGTCCATCAAACTTTGAGAAGAGTTGTTATAAGGTTGATCAATTGATGAAAAGATAAGATAGATGGCAAAGATGCCAGATAGAAGGGAACAAGATGCCCTGAGCGATGAGATGCCCCAAGTGATGAGGACATGAGATGGGAACTAGATGCCCTGAGTAATAAGTATTTAATGATGTAATCATCCTGCCCCCTCAGGAGCAAAATCGAAAGATGACACACCAGAAATATGATTTGAAGCAGTATATCATGAGATATAGAAGAAATTTGAGATTCAACAGAATCTAGAAGAGATCAGAACGATCTAAAGAAGATTCAAGTTTTTTTGAAATGATTGCGAGATCGCAAGATTGACCAAAAGTTGACCAAATTTAGCCACAGTTGACTTGAGTTGACTATTTTTCAAAATAAATTTGAAAAATATGGAGAATATAAATTTGAAAGGATTCTAAGAATCACAAAGTACTAGAAAGATTTGGGCTGCATAAGCATTCGATCACGTCAGTCCCCAAAAATTTAAAACACATTTTTGAGGCTCTTAGGTGTGTCAAATTTTGAATATTCCAAAAACGGATCCAGAACAGTCCAATTAGCCAGGGGTGTGATTTTTGTGCAAATCTGAGCACTTTGAAAAATTTGGGTCAACAGCTATATAAGGGCTTGAAGGGTCATTTTCAATTCATTTGTGCTTTTGTCTAGTGGTGATTTTGAGCTCTGATAGAGACATGGCAGTGAACATGAGATATCATCAGTTTGAGCGCTCCAGATGACACAGTCGGCCAGCAGACTACGGACCACCGGTGAGTCGTCTATTTTTATCTTCGTACTTTTATTTTTACACATGTCGAGGTCATTTATTGCATGTTGTAGCATGTTTTTAGGATTGTTTAATCTTTCTTCACGTGAAGATTCAGGGTTGTTTGTTTCTTTTCACGCGATGTGAGGATCTTTGCGCGGGAGGCATTTGGTTTCGCGCGAAGAAAGAGATTCTTCACACTAGGCGATTTGGTTTTCGCACGAAATCCTCTTTTCTCGCGTGGACATTGCTTTCTTCGCGCTAGCAACTCTTTTTTCACGCGAATGCGTGATTCTTCGCACGAAGAAAGAATGTCTTCGCGCAAAACTAGTAAAATTTTGTGCGAGATTTCATGAATTTCGCACGAAATTCCATGACAGTTTGGATTTTTGCACTTAAAAATTGGATTTTAGTTTGTTTTGATGCTTCATTTCGACTTCATACTGATCGTTTGTTTGTCATTTTTTTTGTTTGTGCGTGCAGGAGGTCTTTGGAGATGTGTCATTTAGATCACACTATCCGCCATATGGAGAGCTATTACGGAGTCTTGATGATGCAGATCGGGCACACATTGCCCAATTGGGATTGTCCTCTCTATGCTGAATTCCAGCCGTGATGGTGAATCATGGCTTACTCACAGCTTTGGTGGAGCATTTCCATTCGAAAATGAACACCTTCCACTTGTCGATGGGTGAGATGACCATCACTCTGGAGGACATCTGGAGGATCTTGCAGATTCCCTTTCATGGTGCCCGAGTCATTTATGATACATTGCCCCGAGTAAGGACAGAGGCATTATCAGTTGTGTTCAGGAGAGAGCTACCGAGGGGTAGGGCCATCAGCTAAGATGAGCTCATGCACACATATGGACCAACACATAGGCTGGCATCTATGCTAGCTATATTCCTGAGCTGTTTCTTATGTCCTAACAGAGGACAACATGGTTTGGAGTGTGGGTGGGGTGCCATGCTCCGCAGGATGCTAGAGGCACCTGAAATCTTTGGGTGGGGTCAATGCATGCTAGCTCACCTTTTTCATGAGATGCACGAGGTCATCTTCCACAAGAAGAAGACCATGGCAACGAGAGTTTATGTTTTGCAGATCTAGGCCTAGGAGCATCTTCTCGTATGTAGGCCAATTTTTGAGGATTCTTGGGAGCCTATGGAGCCCTACATATGCAGATATCAAGGGCATATTACCCAAGCCCACCTGGGTAAGACTGAGCACTGGCGGACACATCTTGATGACCTGGTGTTCGTTGTATGGCGACCCTGGAGAGAGACAAAGGACTAGGATGATGCCTCTAGAGAGCTGCCATGGATGTTTAGTTCTTGACCTTTGGCGAGCAAGACAACATCTATCATAGAGATATTCATGATTTCATGAGTATGGCGGTAGTATGGCCGTCCCCAGGACATTTCTCGTGAGTACTGTGCCTATGCCAGGGTGCAGAAGGATATTGAGTGGGGATGGCCTCTATGGATGGATCCAGGGTGATCCATGATAGATATCCGTAGTCTAGCTATTGTTCAGTGGGATTACCTGCCAAAGGTAGTAGATGCAAGGATGACACTTGCATATTAGGCATTTTTGATCAGCCATCTATTCCCACGCTTCATAGATCCACTAGGGATGGCAGGGCAGGCATAGAGACAGGTGCCCCAGCAGTAGCAAGCACAGCCACAACCGCCAGGTCAGCCACAGATTCTGCCACAGGTCCAACATCAGGTACAGAAGATTCCTATTCCCCCACGTCAGATGGGATCAGTCCCAGGTGCTGGGGGCAGTGGGGCAGGACACAGTAGACGACAGAAGCAGAGGATAGAGGAGCAGGCCCCTCGGCAGGAGGTGCCACAGCAGCAGGTGCCTCCATAGCCAGAGGTACCTCCATAGCAGCAGGCACTAGAGATGGTAGATGAGGACATGCTAGATCAGCCGGCAGGTGGGGTGTAGGACATGGTGCGGTGCTATTGCGAGTGGGTTTGTGCAGCCTCCCGACAGTTGGGAGAGTTGCAGATTGCAGTAGTAATCTGGGATGCATAGCTAGTGGAGAGACAGTGGGAGACAGATCGTCAGAGGGAGCGCGCAGAGACTGCAGAGCAGAGGCTGGAGCTGGCGCTTGATGAGATCCGCTTTCAGTCAGCACGAGAAGCTTATTATTATGCTGCTTATACCAGCGTGGTATCAGATGAGACATTACAGGTTCAGTGATTCTCTTAGTACGCACGAGAGTCTAGAGGTGCACGACCTCCTATCAGACCAGATATGCCACCACCGCCTCTACCACCTGTTGTCCCTGCTCCTCCTGGAGGTGAGAGTTTGAGAGTTTGAGATAGAGTTAGACGCTCTGTGCCTAATTTTTTATTTTGATCCCTGGCTATGTATCGATTGGTGTGCCAGCACCACATGTATCATTTTTTATCGACTGCGCTCGAGTAGCGCCCATTTTTGTACTGACCCATTATTTTGATATATATATATATATATATGAGATCTTGAGCTGAGTATACTTGTGTACATGTCATTGTCTATTTTGTTTTACTTTGATGTACATGAGATGTATGTTGTACTTAGATAGAATGCATATGTATGAACTGACATCTCACGTAGTGTTGCATGTTTTTACTTGACAATCACAGGTATTCCATTGAGGAGTGTGAATCGAAGAACCAAACGCTTGTGCAACCGTGGAGGAATTTGATGCATGTGGAGTATGAACAGAATGACCATCGAATTGCCCAGTTATGCAAATGAAGTATGTAATGCAAGACTATATTAAATGTAACCCTAGGTCTGGTTACCAAGCCTCGACGATTTATCATCACTGGATATAAAATAAAGCTGGTATATTATACAATTCTCACTGACATTGCAATCATGGAAATATGAATATAACATACGTTATTGGTTTGTCAGGATTAAATGTAAGCATTCGAGGCACAAGAAGCCAGAATGACAACAACATTTATCCCTTTTAATGTAGCAAGTTAACATAAGCATTAGAGCATAAACGGTAGGATGACCTGAATGTTGCTTACATGACAGGCACACCAAACACACGGGAGATCCCTCTCATGCTAAGTATTCAGTATTCATTCTGTCCGCAATGACCCTTGCGTTCGTAACCTGAGACAGAAGTGTGCTAGATATACTTGCAGTGACTCATACATTCACTTAGCAGGACGAGTATCAATATTTACTATAGCATGAAGAGTTTACTCCAACAAACAAGAAGAAGAACCAACATTATTGGCATATTTGTATAAAAGGAGTCGAGGTACACATGGCCATCCAATACGAGATATAGGCTCTTATAGTGGACACCCCTCTTATAGGAATATATCAACTTATTGGAACTAAACCACATATAGAAAGTAAAGAAAAGATCATGCCCCCAGTCATTACTTCTCTAGTCAAAGATGACATCATTGAGTTGCTCAAGGGGGTATGATAAAGAAAAACAAAGTAAACAAAGAAAATGCTCAGCATATCCAAACAAGTATATCATTTTTGAGTTCAATGTTTTCGGGATTGATGTTAAGTGTCAATGTCCAGAACATGTTTGAAAGAAATCTCTTCAGTAGGGTGATGACAGTAGGCAGACGCAGTCAGAACAACTGGTGACTGAGGTCAAAGAGGAATCTTCACGATGAAGAACCTAAAGAGGAATAAATGACAGTAGACAAACACAGCCAGGACGACTGGTGACTAACACAAAAGAGATCTTCCATAAAGGAATCTTGAGACATGACCCGAGCAACGGTAGGTAGACACAGCTGAAACAACTAGTGACCGTTGCGAAAGAGATTCTATGAGGAGAATCTCGAAAAGACAGTGTCACTGGCGACAGTAGGCATACACAGTGAGGACCACTGGTGATTGTCGCAAAGGAGATTCTATGAGGAGAATCTCGAAAAGAGAGTGACACTGGTGACAGTAGGCAGATGCAATGAGGACCACTAGTGACTGTCGCGAAGGAGATTCTATGAGGAGAATCTCAAAAAGAGTGACACTAAGGAGGAATGCCCCCGAGCTATGACAAGACTCAATCCATGGATACATGAGCGGAAAGCAGGAAAGCAAAAGCATGAAAGCGACTGTACAGAATAGCCAAAAGATGTGCTGCAAGATGGAGCATTGGGAACAAAAGGTGCCTGTTTACGAGGTTTTCACCTTCTTGGCAAGATCTTCCTTTTTTTTTTTTTTGCTACCATGATGCCTGTTTCCAAGTTTTCACCAATGGCACTTTTTTGTTTTTCAATTTTTTTGTTTTGTTTTTTTTTTTTTCAAGACTTTTTCTGATTTTTAGATTTTTTTCAGGACATACAGATATGTACAAAGAGCTTGCTGAGATTGAATCAACTATAAAACTGCTTTAGGTGGAGAGTGTTGATAGGCTCTTTAAGCACTTCTCCTTCGGTTGTGGAAAGATGATAAGTGCCAGATCCATATATTGTAGTGATGATGTATGGACCTAGCCAGTTTGGTTCAAACTTTCCTTTTTGCATTCGTTTTTGTTGATTCTTAGTGTTCTCTCTCAGGACGAGGTCACCCAGCTGGAAGTCACGTGGCCTGATTCTCCTATTGTAGCTTCATGCCATTCTTTGTTGATATGCTCGTAGATGATCACATGCCACTTGTCGTCATTCATCTAGTAACAAAAGCTCTTGAAGCCGAGCTATCCTGTAGTCATCATCAGTAATAAGGCCTTTCATAGAGATTCTCAAGGTAGGAATCTTGACTTCTATTGGAAGCACAACATTCGCCCCATACACCAACACAAATAGAGTCATACCCGTTGGATTTCTAATGCTTGTCCTATATGCCCACATGGCTAGATTGATTTGGAGATGCCAGTCTCTTCCTGACTTACTGACTATGCGATGAAGAATTTTGAGGATCGCCTTATTAGATTCCTCAGCTTAGCCATTACCCTAGGGGTAATAAATGGAAGACCAATGTTGTGTAATCCTGAATTTCTTGTACAGTTCCTTGAGGTCTTTTTTTTTGAACTGTCCTCCATTGTCAGTAATGATTGAGTATACCATATCTACAGATGATGTAGTTTGTGATAAAAAACGCTACAGTTTTGCCATCAACAATTGTGAGAGGGACTGCCTCTACCCATTTTGTGAAATAATCTGTAGCTATGATAATAAACTTATGTCCATTGGAAGAGGTTGGGTGAATCTGCCCCACCAAGTCAAAGGCCCATTGTTGAAATGGCCATGTTGTAGTTGAGGGAAGCAACTCTCTGGCTGGAGCGTGAATGAGATTCCCGTGTAATTGACACTGATTGCAGGACCTAGCATACTTAACAGCTTCTTGCTCCATTTTAGGCCAGTAGTAACCAGCACGAAGGAGTTTGCGAGCTAGTGTCAGGCTATTGGAATGAGATCTACAAATGCCTTCGTGAACATCAATTAGTGCGCGTTTGGACTCGTCGGGTTCTAAACACCTAAGGAGTGTTCTGTCGAGACCTCTCCTATATAGATCATCAATAATAATGACATAATGTGAAGCATTACGGATTAGGTAATGTTTTTCATTCTAGGTCAGACCTTCTGGAATGGTTTGATTATGAAGGTAGAAATAGATGTGATGGTAGCGGGATGATTCTTGTTCTATAATAGAACAGATCATCCTAGAATCAGGTGTATCATAGGTTGGGTAGTGTAGTGCTTCCACCAAGAACTAGTGTCGAAGATCATTTTCTGGCATTTGTAGCAGAGAGGCCAGAGTGGCCATGACATCAGCCACTTTATTATCTACGCGTGGAACTTGTTGGAAGGTGATGTGTGCAAAATACTTTGTCAAGTCATCAACCATGCATTTGTAAGGAATTAGTTTGTCCTCCTTTGTTTGATACACATCATTTACTTGGTTGATAACAAGCTGAGGGTCACCAAAGATGTCCAACTGATCTACTCTCCATTCAGCTGCAATTTTCATACCATTGATCAAAGCTTCATATTCAGCAATGTTATTGGTACAAGGAAACATAATCTTGTACGCTTTGGGCAATGAATATCTCTGTGGTGTAATGAAGAGTAATCCAGCACCTGATCCTTGTTGTGTGAAGGACCCATCGAAGAACATAACCCATGTATGGTGAGTGAGTGTTAGAATTGACTCATCTGGGAAATCAATGTTTATTGGTAGAAGACTCTGTATGGGTGCCTCAGCCAGCTGGTCTGCAATTGCCTGCCCCTTTATAGCTTTGCATTCAACATATTGGATGTCAAACTCACTTAGTATCATGACCCATTTAGCCAATCTTCCTATGAGAGCTACCTTACTGAGCAAGTACTTTAATGGATCTATTTTAGCCACAAGTCGTGTAGTGTGGGCAAGCATGTAGTGTCTCAATTTCTAGGAAGCAAAGAAAACTGCCAAGCAAGCTTTTTCAATAATGTTGTAGTTTTTCTCATAAGAGACCAATGTTCGGCTCAAGTAATAAATAGCTCTTTCTTTGTTGTCATTGTCTTCTTGAGCCAACAAGATTCCCAAAGATATCTCAGTGGCTGAAATGTATAAAAGCAAAGGCTTTCCAAGCATAGGAGGCATCAGGATTGATGGATTGACAAGATATTGTTTGATCTGTGTTAAGCTTTGCTCACAATCCTAGCTACAATTGAATTTCACACCCTTATGTAAGGTCTTTGTGAAAGGTTGTGATTTATCCGCCAATTGTGAAATAAACCTGCGAATAGATTGAAGCCTTCCCTGTAGTCCTCTCATCTAACTAATGTTCTGAGGTGGTGGCATGTCCATTATTGCTTGTACTTTTTTTAGATCTACTTCAATTCCCTTTGCAGAAACAATATATCCCAACAATTTCCCCGATGTGACACCAAATGCGCATTTCTTAGGATTGAGCCGAAAACTAAATTTTTCCATACGATCTAGGATGGGTCCCAAATCGTGCAAATGAGTATTGCGTTTAGCGCTTTTGAGAAAGGTATCATCAACATAGTCCTTCATGGTTCTATGAATCATGTCATGGAAAATTGTAGTAACAACCCGCTGATATGTAGCTCCAACATTCTTTAAACCAAATGGCATCACATTCCAACAAAAGGTTCCCCATGCACGTGTGAAAGCTATTTTCTCTTGAACTTTTGGCACAATTTTTATCTGATTGTATCCAGGAAAACCATCCATAATTGAGTACATCTCATAGCCAGTCGTCATGTCCACGATCATATCTATATTAGGGAGCGAAAAGTCATCTTTAGGACATGCCAAGTTAAGATCATGGAAGTGTGTACAAACCCTAATTGATTTATCATGCTTGGAAATAGGAAAAATATTGGATATCTATTCAGCATAATCAATTGCACGGATGAAACTAGCCTTTAGAAGTTTCTCCAATTCTGCTTTGACGAACAATGCAACATGAGGGTGCATTTTTTGAAGCTTTTGTTTAACCGGTTTGATGCCTGGTGCTATGGACAAGTGATGCATGATAAGATCAGGATCCAATCCTGGCATGTCAAAATATGTCCAGACAAAATTTATTTTCTTCTCCTTGAAAAAGGCAATGAATTGTTCCTTTTCTTCAGGTGACAATGACTGAGCCAAATGTATCACATGAGGATGTTCTTCTGTGCCCAGGTTAATTGGCCGTGTCAGGTCTATTAACACTGATGATCTCTCCTGAAAGTGACTGGGAAGGACATCAAATATCTCATCTGCGGGCACCTTAGAGAGGTTTTCACCCTTGGATACGTGTTTTGTTTTTAATTTTTTGGGATCTAACACTGCCACAATGTGGTTTTCACCATCAAACCTCTTGCATTTTTTCTTTTTAATTATGTGACTGAGATATTTGATGTCAGCCTCAGTCATGTTGATAATTTTCTCATTGGTGGAAGACGTTACAGGTTCGATAACGTTTAGGTAATAAGCAAGAGCATAGTCATTCTGGAATGTGGGGACTTCGTTAGATGCATTGAGGTTCCAGTCTATAAGCTTAGGATGTGCGAGTGAGAGAGTAGTGGCTGGTTCAATTGCATTCACAATATAGTCATTAAATGTGTGGACTAGAAATTCAAGACCTACGATGACCTCATCCACAGGTGTATTCAAATGCCTCAGAGTACGAACGTTAGTAATTGATGGCTCTAGGACACTAGTTGGATCAGACCCCCGTGGCCTAACCCTAGACGTTTCACTCACTTCGATTTGATTTTCATAGACATGCACTTGGTCAATGTCTTTATTGGTAGTTGCTTCTGAAAGATTGTCAAACTCATATTCATGAGAATTGGTGCTACATGGTGAGAGACTATAGAACTCCCCAACAGTGATAGGGACATACTCTCCTTCAGCCTCTAGATTCTTACACAAATACTCAATATGGCATGACTGACTAGATTCTCCCTTTTCTGAATGATATTTGAGTTGCTCGGTATTGTCCTCAGAAGAATCACTACTATCATCCACAGTGCTAACACATGGCACAAAGTCATCTGGCTCAGCAAAGAATTTAAGGAATAGGATGAGGGTAGGAATCCTCATCATCAGATTCTTCCTCTCGAGTACCTGACTCAGATTGTGACTCATTTTTAGATGAACTCTCAAGTACGGGTATGAATTTATTGGATCCCAAATGGAAGGGGACCTTCTTAAACCCTAGGCCAGTTGTGTCGCTGTTGCTTCGAGCTGTTGCTTTGATAGGATCTATTAGACCATTGTTATTGCACCTAATATGGCCAGTCCCCTTGTAACCAAAACACTTCATAAGCTTAAGACCAGGTCCATATTTCTTAGGATTGATTTCTTGAGCTTGTTCTGTTAGGTCTATTGGAGCCTCTTCTTTGTAAAGCCATGCAGCAATGGCTCTGTTTTCACTTTCATCTTCTAAGGGAACTGTAGCCTTGACAAAAGAGCAATTAAACTTGATCTGAGGTGTTAGCATGAATGGCTTCTTTGCTTCTGAGGGTCTCCCAAAATGTCGAGGGGACTCTGGGAGAGACGTTAATGATAGCACTGGTTCCATGTGGTACTCTCCCATACCTGTTTCTTTCAATTTAAATGACTGCTCAATTTGTTTCAACTTATTGTCGTGACAATCAGTATACTCATGGTTAGCAGGGACAAAAGAATCAGCAGCTTTAAGCATATTGCAGGTGTAGCTAGCAATGGCAAGAACAGTAACTTCGGAGCCATGAAATGGGAATTTAATGCATTGGTGGTATGTGGATGGCACAGAGCGCATCTCATGTATCCATGGCCATCCCAATAGAATGTTGTAGGCTAAGGGAATGTCAAGCACCTAACATGTGATATCCCTTTCAACAGGACCGACGCGAATTGGTAAAGTCACAAGACCTAGTGACTTTCGTTCTACTTCATCATATGCTTTAATAGTGATCTTTCATTAAGGATCAACAGAGTCCTCAGAATAATCCAATTGTCTAAGCAGAGCAGCAGAGACAATATTTAGGCCAGTGCCATTGTCAATGAGTACCCAACGAACACATGTCTGGTGGATCATAACCTCAATGTGTAGAGGCTGATTATGTGGGTGATTCAATGAGTTGTCATCCTCCTCAGAGAAGGTCATAAGATGAGGTGAGGTGAGGTGACCTACCATGGATTGAAATCACTCAAGATCAAGATCATGAGGAACGTTTGCCTCAGTGAGGGCTTTGTCCAGAATTTGCTTATGAGCAGGCGAGATTTTAAGCAGCTCAAATATGGAAATGTGAGCATTAGTTCGTTTCAGCTGATCTAGAACACTATAACTAGTTGTAGTCAAATTCGTTGTGTGTTTTGCACCTTTACCGGATGGACCCGCAAGGGCTTTGTCTTTGTGTTGTTCAAGATTTGAAGTAGGAGGTGCAGGGCCTTTGAGCACCAACTTTGCATGAGAGCGAGTAACAACATTAGCAAAGTGTTGTGAAGACGCATTATCCATCTTATTGGAAGTAGGGCCTCTCAAGATAAATGGTGTCTTGGGTTTGTCGTTATCTTGCTTCCCCTTTATGGTAATAACGTCACAGTATTCAGAATCTACAGGTTCAACCATATGAATGACATTGTCATCATTGGAATATGTATAGTTGACCTTATTGTAGGGTTCTGGTTTCGAAGTCTCTCCTTTTTCATAAGCTAGGAAAGGCTCTTTGAATGCCTTGTGGTCCGAGTTTTTGTTATGTCCATCTACCACAAGTTCACTAGCATCAATCATGTCCTGGACTTTATGACACAAGTTTATACAGTTGCTGGTTTTGTGTCCCTTGTTTTGGTGATACTCACAAAATGAGGTCTCATTCCGACATGGTGGACGTGGTTGTGGATCATAGGGACGAGGGTTATCCATTAGTGAGATAAGCTTGTGTTGTAGCAATGTTTTGTAAACCACATCCAAAGTTTCTCCTAAAGGCGTATACTCTCGCTTGGGTCATGTTGCCCATGAGTTTCTCGGTTTGTTTCCAGATGTCTTATTGTCAGGAGGAGGCTTCTCAACATTTTTTACCGCTTTGAGGCAATCTGTGAGATTAAATGCTACTTTAGCAGGTTTAGGTGTGACATTATCAACAACCCCATCATGTACAATTTCTCGGTTCTTGTTGACATGTTTGGTTTTATCCCTATTGGAAGTGGAACCTTGTTTTGTGTCTCTCTGAAGAGTGAGCTCACCTTTCTTGACCATAAATTCTTCAATACAGATAGCCTATGTAATCATGTCTTCAAAGGTACGTGGACCTTGTAGTTGGATTCTATACTCGAAATCAGGTAAGAGGTTATCAGTGAAAATGTCGAGCTTCTCCATTTTTGGGATTTTACGGGAATACTTAGTGTATAGTTGTCTCCATCGTTGGAGGAAAGTGAGAAAAGGCTCACCAGCCTTCTGTTTAAGGTTGCATAGATCTCGAATATTTACAGGATGTTGAATGTTATAAGAATATTGCTGAACAAATGAATTAGCAATTTCGTCAAACGTCTTGATACTAAGAGGTAAATGTGAGAACCACTCCAAAGCCTGACCACCTAGGCTTCTAGGGAATAAACGCATGAGGTACGTTTGATTGTGTATAAACTCTATAGACAAAGCACCAAATTCTTGCAAGTGATCTTTGGGATCAGTAGTACCAAAGTACTTGTCATATCTGGGTAGTTCTATGCCTCGTGGGAAAGGCGACATGTTTATACTTTTGTCAAATGGGAATGAACAAAGAGCATCCAATGTGTATGTCTTTGTGGGTTTCTCTTTCTCATGCATCATCTAAGCCTATTGGTCTTGCATAATTTTCAATTGTTTTTGGAGTTTGGAAGTCTTAGTTTCTTCTTCACGTGTGATAATGGTTTCCACATCGAAATGTGTGGGCAGTTTAGCTCCCTTTTGGGAAAGTTTGAGAAAGTACTTTTCTTTCTCTTCGTTGAGTAGAATTCCCATGACCTTTTGAAAGTTTTTGTCTCTTCGACATTTTGCTATGTGTTCAGGAAGGATTTCCACCTCTTCCTGTTCCTCATCAGTGTCATATTCTTTCTCTTTCTCTTTGTCATCCCTAGGTGGTTCTTGATATCGACTATGACTACCATGTTCAGGTTCACAATTAGTCATTATAAGAACATGTTCAGTTTCTGTACGTTGTGTTTCAAAAGGGTCTGTGGAGAAAGGATCATACATTGTATTTGGGAATGCAGGACCTCTACTTGTCTCAGTATCCTCTTGGTAAAAAGGATTCCTAATTTGTTGCAAATTGGAAAATGTTTGTTGAACTTGAGATGACCTGGCAGGTGAGGAAGATCGTGAAGACGCCTCACTAGCCAAATTAGATACAAATTGCGTAGTGAAAGGTAAGCTACCTCTACCGCGATTACGATCCCTAGCACGACCACGTCTAAGATTATCAGGATAAAACACATTGCCGCTTCTGGTTGTGACAGTCATAGACAAGGACAAGAAGCTAGAACCTGGACAAGGACTACCCTAAGACTGAGTCTCAAAAAGGACAAGATAATAGCAAGAATGCTTTTCACTAAGGCACAAATGGTTTGATTTAAAGGCTAGAACAACTAGAGATTATGACCCCTGCAACACAAAGTATGACAAGCATTAAGACAAAGACCAAAAAAATTACTTATGAGACGAGACTAGTCAAGGCGTAAGACACAAGTCTTCAGCTAAGCGAAGTGTCGCTATTTCAAGACTAATTGCAAACAGAGAGCGATAAACAGACGTAAAAAGGACAGCGTGCAGGCTGCAAATAGCTAAAACAAATCCAAATTGGTAATGCTGATACAAAGTCTCGCGCGAAAAAGTTTTACAGGCCACGTGAAGAAGTTCCTGTCTTGCGCAAAGGTCAGTGACAACAATTTAATTTTGCGCAAAAAAGTTCACAGGGCCGTGTGAAGATGAACAACAGTAGTTTAATTTCGCATGAGGACAAAATGGCTTCGCACGAGTATCAGATGATTTTGCGCGAGACTCAAATGATTTCACATGAAAGGGCAGAACAGTTTCACAACAACGACTGATTTTGACAAAATTTTTGATTGTTCCAATAACCAAGCAAATAAACAGGCACGTAGAACAGCAAGCAAGTGATTTCAAGCACGTCTGAAAACAATCAGCAAGGGTAAAAGCAACCTTGCGCATGAACAATCAAGTGACTTAGTTTGTGCTAATCCCTAGGAGAGCTATTTGTGTACGTTTTCAAAGAGTTTTGCAATCATTGCACACATCCCTAAAAAATAAAAGTTGGCCTCTCTAAGGTTTTTAGTAATGGTTCGACTCTGCAACTTTTATGACTCACAGGGGTGACTTCCAATCCAGGCGCATCGAGGTTTTGACACAGTCCGAGAACTTAATCTATAAGAGCTGCTAGGGAGATCTGACAACCCACAATGAACCACACCCGTGGAGATTTCTTCCACAAGGACATTTATATAGCAGTTGTCACTACCACATCAAAAATGGCTATTACCGCTCGAGGTTTCGTCATCACAGTTTTCCCTATAGAGGGATTGTCTGCTATGGTTAACCCTCTCTAAAGGCGACCGACTCACAATAGTGTACCACAAGGGGACTTAGCTTCTAGATTCAACTTTTTGACACCTTTTCACCTTTAGCCCAATCAAAGCAGACAGATTAATCTGACACGCTAAACTAAGATTATCTCTTAAAGATTTTTGATATCAACTCCAAGTGATCTATCAACCTCTCCAGAGAAAGGATGCCTTAATCAACAAGTTGAAGATTCATCTATCTGCGAGATGCTCAAAGTATCCTCCCCACCTACAAGGAATCCGTCTTAGACAGGAGTTTCACTAGGAACCCACTCCCTCAAGATCCACGAATAGTGTTCATGGGGGCTTAATTACTATGTGTGTACAGATGTTAATTCTTGAAAGAAAATCTATCCAAAAGTAGTCAAAGAGCACAAGGTGGTACACTTAACGCTTTAACTAATGCGAGGTGAGTCCAAAGATGTGGAACATTTAACCCCTCACACAAGCCAAAACAAGTCCACAACTTAGAAACTAGTGAGTTCTAGAAAGCACAAAAGGGTTGCCTAGTGGAGCCTTTAACGCTTCTGTCCTGTAGACCCCTGCCCTTTAACGTGGTGCTGATCTTGCAACCACAGGGTAGAACGAGGGGCCGGCGGATTAGTGAGTCCAATAACCCAAAATAGCTATCTAAATCTATCACTAGTACCTAAACCTGCTAAATGAATACTAACGGAGATCACACCCTAGTATCAAATTATGCATGTGTTGTAAAATGAAAATATGGAAGGAAACACACACAAGCTCAACACGAGAGATGTTTGTTTTAGATCCAAATGAAGTGTTATCAGCTGAGGAAGGTTACCTGGTGATCCTCGCAATGCGCTTAGTAGATTTTACCTATTTTTAGCAACTTTATCACGCTTTTCCCATTGTCCCGCAAATCGCTGTTACGTTGTTCCAAAAAAATCATAAAACACAAGAAAATTAAAAATCGTGAACAGTCAGCAGAAAAACCAGAAAACACAAAAATCAATGCAAAAAATTGCCTTTGTCAGTAGAGTTTCGCGCGAAATTCCTAACAATCCGCGTGAAGAAGTTTTACGACTCGCGTGAAATTATATTCGGCTCACACGAAGAAACAGGATTCACACGAAGTTTCGCGTGCCCAAGAACTTTCTCATGTGATATGGAAAGAATCTTCATGCGAAGATTCTAGATCCTCGCGCGAAAATGAATAGTCTCCCGTGAAGATTCTCGAATCTGTACGGAACAGTATGGATAGAGAACAAAAAAATGATTAAAAAAATACAGAAAGAGGCCAGAAAAATTGATTTTCGAGCCCCATGGTGGGTGCCAGAAATGTATGCATGAAAATGCGGCCTCTGCTAACACACACACTTCAACACGGTCATTGTATGCAGATTCATCCCAGAATGAACATTGGATTTTTCATCCGAAAATCAGCCTGCAAAGCGACCTGTTGCCTTCTATCTAAAGGGAATTGCTTGTCAGATATCCTCAGATTTGAGGTGTTTAAGCAACTAGACCCTGTAAGAATGAAGGATTTGAAAGAAAATGCAACTAATCTATATGAGAATGCAGATTAATCTAGAATGGAGTATGCACGTTTAATCTAAAAACATGTAAAAGAAAGCTATGCTAAAATGTATGCATATTATGCTATATGAGAATTAAACTAACAATGAAAATCTTATGAAAATAAGGAGCTCAAATGAATGCACAATCCAGCAACAATTCGATGCAAATTCTCATTCAACCTCCCTCAAAATGAAGAGATGAGGGTCTCTTAAATAGACTTTCCTGGAATCCATCAACGATTGAGATCGATTTCAATCAACGGTCAAGATTAAAGGTGAAGTTCAGTCATAAAGGGAGATTCCCAAATTAAAGGGAGTTAACAGATTTAATTTGAGTAAAATAAGGAGTTAACTGATTCAATTTGAGTAGAGAAAGGAGCTAACTGATTTAACTAATTTTTTATCAATAGTCAATTGGAAATTTCCCTTTTTGAACTGAAGAGAGATTTTGGTGAAATATTTAATTTAATAAAATGAGATATGCTCTCATAATTACCTTTTCTATTTAATTAAATAATCTTTTAATTAATTTAGAGGCACTTTTCTTATTTAATTAAATAAATTCATTTAATTAATTAGGAATGGCTTCCCATTTAATTAAATAATTTTGTTTAATTAATTAGAAGTAAGTTCTGCATTTAATTAAATAATTTCGTTTAATTAATTAAAATAGGCACATTTATTAAATTAAATAAATTTAATTTCGTAGTACATTAGCCTTTAAGATATAATTTAATTTAATTAAAGTATAAATACTTAGTAATTAAATTAAATATTAATTAATAGGTTTAATGTGACTAATATAAGTAAATACTATAGGAATTAAATAATAAGCATGATGAATGTAGATTAGGGTTTTCTGCATTTGACAATTAAGTCAAGTAGCGAGTAGCAGAATGAGAATTTGCCTAATGGAATAGGACTTTAGGATTGGTCAGAAATAGACCAAAATTGGTATCATGGCAATGAGCCAATTTTGAGGTATTGCAACCACTCCTAACAAGGTGATTAAATCCTTTAACAAGGTCACATTTAATAGTGTGTTTTCTAACCTTTAACAAAGTTGGCTCCTAACAGAGCTCACTTCAAAAGAGTGAAAATTGGTGACATGTTACCACTAGTTTTTCCCAAATTGGGTTTCCATGTTAAATCCTGGTGTTATACTTGTGTGAATGTTATTTGAGATATTTTATTGCTATTGTTTTACATTCTACAAAGTTTGTTACTACTAGGACAATGGACTGCAAGTTTAATGTTGTTGACGATCTTTTATAGAGACCAAGCTATAAAATGATTAGATTTGAAGTGATTAAAAGTTGAATCAGTACATCTAGACCGAAGGATAGCTGATTCACCTGCCTCTCAATTATTTTAAATCATTTTAACAATATACATATCTCTAATATAAAGTTTCACAAATATGAATAGCACACTGATATATGTGTGTACACATATACATACATAGATATATGTGTGTGTATACATACATACATAGATATATCTATATGTATGCATGCATATTCTCTCTCTCCCTCTCTCTCTCTCTCTCACACACACACACACACACACACACACACACACACACACACACACACACACACACACACACACACACAGAGGTCTCAAATAAAGGAAAAATGAGGCTCTATGTTCTTAAACTATTTTAACCAAAAGAGAATTTAGCAAGCCCACGACAAAAGTGGCCCAAAGAACACTCACCTAAAATAATAAACAAAATAGTGGCACATCAAGAACCTCCATAATCACGAACAAAGAGGCACACACAAGGGCCAAGTATGGTCTTATGATCCACAATCAAGGTTAAATCTCGTAGGTGGACTAAGTCACACCTAATCCTTTCTTTGCATTATTAATTCTATAAGATTAGGTGTGACTTAGTCCACCTACGAGATTTAACCTTGATTGTGGATCATAAGGATCATAAGACCATACTTGGCCCTTGTGTGTGCCTCTTTGTGCATGATTATGGAGGTTCTTGATGAGCCACTATTTTGTTCATTGTTTTAGGTGAGTGTTCTTTGGGCCACTTTTGTTGTGGGCTCACTAAATTCTCTTTTGGTTAAAATAGTGTAGGAACATAGAGCCTCGTTTTTCCTCTGTTAGAGACCCCTGTGTGTGTATGTGTGTGTGAGTGTGTGTGTGTGTGTGTGTGTGTGTGTGTGTGTGTGTGTGAGAGAGAGAGAGAGAGAGAGAGAGAGAGAGAGAGAGAGAGAGAGAGAGAGAGAGAGAGAGAGAGAGAGGAAAAATGAGACTCTATGTTCCTACACTATTTTAACCAAAAGAGAATTTAGCAAGCCCATGATAGAAGTGGCCCAAAGAACACTCACCTAACAATAAACAAAATTGTGGTGTATCAAGAACCTCCATAATCACGCACAAAGAGGCACACACAAGGGCCAAGTATGGTCTTAAGATCCACAATCAAGGTTAAATCTCATATGTGGAATAAGTCACACCTAATCTTATATAATTAAAAATGCCAACAAATCAAGTTTTTTTTATTTTTCTCTCTTTTTTAGAGAGGAGTTTCATCCCACTAGATTTTCTCCTTTTCTTAATTTATGAGAGATTGCATTATAATGTACAAGTCTAACACAACCTATAGCGAGGACACATAATCACCAACATCTTCATGCATCACTTGCATAATAGTATGATACTTCCCAAGTTTCAGTTAATGAGGATATTGGTTTAAGGTATTTTACCTAGCTAGTTCATCTAGTAGGTTCTTTTCATATGCACATTAAGTGAATCTTTCTACAAGTATTAGTTGTCAATTGGATCTTATTTTATCTCATGGAATTTACTTCTTGTTCTAGGTTAATTTATATCTATGATGTTGGCTAACTCATAACGTACAATTAAGGAACATGTCACAATCTCATGCAAATCTATTTCTCAACCTTAACTAAAAAATCAAAACATCGTATGTAAATTTAATGTAATTTAGTATCCAATATCAATCTAATTCATTGCACCAATAATTAAACATATTTTTATCATATTATTCTCTTTTAGAATACATCTATTTGTTTTGAAAGTGGTCCTATAAGAATAATAAATTGGTGATTCTAAAAATGATGTCATAAGAAGTCCATCCAAATAAAAATAATTGACCATGTACAAGACTTCTATTAATTTTTTAAATTAAAATCCTCAAACATTATATCCTTACAATTCCATATTTTATAAGAATCTCTATGAAAAACCATTTCAAACCTTAGGTTTCCAAGAAAAATATACATATTGATTTTACATCCTAGGCTTTGACAAAAAAGATAATTCTTTCAAACTCATATCTTTTTTTTTGTGAAATATTAAGAAAGTTAAGGGAAAGTATATTAGAATCTCAAACTGTATTTTTTTAAAGTTTATTTTCTTAATTTAAAATTTTCCAACAAAATTATAAGAAACTTCTCAAACTAAATACCAAATAATATCTCATCCTACTAGATAATAAATTTAAAGTTCAAATTAAAAGAAAGTCAAGATAAATTTAATCAAACTTCATCATTCTAAATATTAGAGTATAAATAACCATATAATAATATGGGTCGTTTTCTATTTAGAAGGTAATACTTTCAAACAATATACTTAATCATCTAAATTTTATGCTACAAAAATAACAAACTCTTTCAAACAAATAATAAAAATAATAAAAAATTTAAATTTTACGTTCTAACATTTTAAGTAACTCTCTCATTTTAAAAATAAAACACACAAATCATAAAAAAAAAGAAAAGAAAAGAAAATAAAAAAGAGGAAAAAGAGGAGAAAAGCAACACAAATTAGGAATGAGAGAAACGCTTCACGTGAAAGCTAATCAATATTTAGACATTTTTCTCTATTGGTCTATTCTCTTATTACTGGACTACACTATTTTATTTTCCCCAACATAGGTGCATGCTCTTTAAGCCAAGAAACTAGAAAAGTTTTTAACGCACATGGTGAGACAATAGTTAGTGGTGTGTGACTAACTTTGGCTTGTCAAATTAGGTAATTTATATGGTGCTAATGACATATCATGAATAATAATAATGAATACTTTACCCCCTTATTTGCATTAGAGGAAAAAAGGCATATTAAGAGGCATAGAATAATCTAAAAGTGCCACTAAAGCTCACTAAAAGCCCATGCCATTCCACATCACAAATGTGAATATAGAAATTACTTTCTTAAATGAGACAAAGGCTTCCACCTAAGAAGAGAGTTCCCAATTGTCATCCCACACAAGGGGTGTGGTAGTCAATTATATAAAGTTAAACTTTTGTGGTAGTCAATTATAGAAAAAGTGTAATTTAAGCTCACTAGTTGACAATGTTATCCCACCATTAACATCATACATACTTTTACAAGTCAGTCAATATCATCAAGGGGTCCACCTAGACTCAAAAGTGGACAATGGCACTGCAATGTGCCACCTAAGCTCATAAGTGGACAACACTATTCCAGATCACCGAAGTCAGGGCCCAAGCCAACTTTTCTTTTGGTTCAACTTGAGCATTGTTCATGTGTTATAATTTTTAATATACCCAAAACACCATAGAGTTCAAGCATTGTTTGCTTCTAAACAAACTTTATGGCACTAGGGAAAAAAGAACTATGTGATTTGCCACTTGGAGACTTAGTGTAAAACGTGGTGGCTATGTTTCTCCAAATATATAATCCAAGATGCATTGGGAACAATAAATTTCTTGTTTGGGCAAGTGCATTAGAACCCAACTTTGTTTCATCTAGTTTGGCCACAATATAATAACAATATAAAATGGTGCATATGTACCCACATGCACACGGTGAAATATATCCAATGGGAATGATTTTCCTAATGTTGGATCTAATTTAAATCCCCAACGTGGGACCCAATTTATACGACAAGCTCTTGACTGTCTGTTTTAAATAAGAGCGCCGGCAATTTAATTTTTTAATGGCGATGAAATCTGCAAGATCTGCTCAATTAAAAAAAAAAGATATAATGCTAATTCCAATTCCAAGAAAAGAATTTGGTGGCTTTGCAGGCAGACATTCCAAAGCAAGCGCTCGAATCAATTAACGGCATAATTATTATTTTTAACGGTTTAGAAAACGATATTTATTTATCGATTGGGGCTTTTTTTTGGCCTTTTAATTAATTGAATTTAATCGACCTAGCTGATGTGCTGCTTATGTTCAGGCTTACAAATTAATCTAATAAATCACCTGTGCCGATTATCGTTGCTTCTTCCTCTTGTTTCCGTGGCTTGCTCGGAATTCGATCCTTGGAACAGCGGTATGGGACGAGAAGAGGAGGGAAAAGAGGGATGATTTAATGTTGAAATCAGTCCGGTTCAGGATTATTTTCATCAAGGAAACTTTGCAGTCAATTCGTCGACGGGAAATATAATGTTTTGTGGTGAGTTGCTTTTGCCAAATTTTGTATGAATGTTTGCCGTTTTTTGGCCGTTTTATCGATATTTGGGGGATTGCCTTCGGGATAACAATGCTGTAAGTAGAAATTAGCGTATATTCGGACGCGCTTCTGCGAAAATTTGTGCATTTGATTTGTGTTTTTTATGTGTTTGAAATATTGTTTGCAGAGGTGCGCAGTGATCTGTAATTGCTACGGCTCTTTGTGTAGTTTTTTATATTTGTTTTGTTGCTCTGCGTTTTTAGAATTTGGCTGATTATTTTGGAAAATTTGTTTTGAAGTTGAGTTTTGCACGTTTCCTTCGGCAAATCTAGCCTCTAAGGGCTCTGGATTTTATTTTGCGTTTTTTCATTGAATTTTGGAAATATGGCAGTTTTTTGGCCTCCTGCGCGTTTTATGTTTTGTTTTGTTTTTCTGCATTTGTAGAGACTGGCTGGTTGTTTTTGGAAAGTATCTGTTTGAAGGTCGAGTTTTGCACGTTTCCTTTAGCAAACAGAGGGCCTAGATTTCTTGTTTTAATCCTTTGATTTTTTTTTTCATATATTCATCTTCTTTGCTTTTCTTTGATAAAATCTGTGTTTCATTGGGTTTAGCAAGTTTCGTACGGTTTCTATGCAGTCTTCCGCCGCTTCCATTTGGATTCGATCGGTTTTTGTATGACTGATAAATCGCTTGAGGAAAACGTTATATTTTATGCAAGAATTTAGCAAGATTTGAAAGGGACTTTGATGTGTTCTTTGATTTACCGATCTCAATATATTTGGTCGATTGATTGAGAAAAGTGAATGGAAGGTGCAAAGATTTTGTATCGTTCTCCGTAATGAATTTGGCGGATTATGGGTTGGGCGAAAAAACCGAGAAAAATGTACAGGTTAGTATCTGTTGAAGTTTGAGGTGGTTGATTGTAGCCTGGACATTGAGTTTTGTCGTAAATTTGCGTGGAATGTTATCAAATTTTCTCGATTTCGTGTGTCTAGTCGCTGTTTTTAATTTTAATTTTTTTCAAAATTTTCTGATATTTTGGTGATCTTGCAGCATAGAGGCCATTATCTTGAGAATTTGAGGACTATCTTAGTATTGAACGGGACTTTGCCAATGTTCATTATTAATATGATTTGGTGGAAATTTGTTCAATATCGTGCGACTTTTTGACATCTTTAAACTTCAGTTTTTAAAAAAAATAATTTAACCAGCTAAATGTGCAAAATGTGAGCTTATAAGTAGCCTGTTCCTGGAAAGTTTTAAAATTTTGTCGGATTAAGTTTCGAGAATTTGCATCTCTATTGCTGGATAATTTTGGAATCCTTTTAGTCTTTAGACCTATTCGACAAATTCTGTTTCCAGTGATTAAGTTGAAATTTAAACATGTGGCGGCTACAGCTTGCTAACATTGGACGGAATGTGAAATGTCGAGGTCTTTTTTGGAATTTGTATGCAGCTTGTTTCTGTTTTTAACCTTCATATTGATTATTTGCGTGGGAATTTTGTGGGCTTCAACTAAATAGACTTTTAGTTTTGAATTTTTCTTTGTGGAAGGATACGAGTCCAACATTTACGTTTTTGGAGGATTCCTAGACAAGGCAAATGACACTCGAGATAGAAAAACATAGTTGTAATTGTGGCTATCTTTTTGTTGAGATCGAATTGAGAGTATTGTTGTTTCTCAATTGGACAATGCAGTATGCTCACAATTCGATTCCGCGGAGGACATTGTTTCGTGGGAGAATTTGATTTAATTCGGGTTTTACTCGTTTCTTGTTCCACGTCAACATTGATGCCAAAAGAACACCTTCATATTCTTCGTTTCAAATTTGATACCTGGAAAATTTGACGTTTGAATTATTCGTAGTGTAGATTTTCGGTGCAGATAAAACCGAGTACTGAATGAAAAGAAAGACGTTCTTGCCTGTTAACCTCTGTTTGGATGTTTGGATTTAGCTTTCTAATGTAAGCATTCTGCCTTGATCCTTGCTTTTGCCTCTTACTACCTGTTCGGATGATTTTTGAACTTCTAAACTTCGAAGCTTGGAACATTGCTTATTTTTGGTGCTTCTAGGGCCAAAATTAGTTACTTTCTTAACATTAACGGCTAGCTTCTCATTCCTCTGCATGAGGTTCCATTTTTTTGACTTGGACTTGGTCATGATGTTGAAGTTTTGATTGAATCCGTGAGGGAGCAAATGCAAATCTCCCGGATTTGAAATCTATTTTTTATCTGTATAATATTTTAGCATTTAATTTTTAATGGTCCCCTATATTTACAGTTGCACACTTAGGTTCAGTCCTCGTTTGGCTGCATACTGCAAAAGCTTAGGCTACGTCTCTGACACCAAAGTCAGTGATACAAACTGGACGATCGTAGATAGGATCTGTGAGGTGTTCTATGTAAACCTTTTTGAAAGAGTCATATTTTTCGATATTGTTTATGCTATGGCCCATTGGATTTTGAAATACCTGAGGTTATTATTTTTAACATTTCCTGCCATGGTCCATCAAAATATGGATGCCCGATAGAAATTGGCTTGCGTGGATAAATCTTGAATACCCACATGGCTATATTTAATATTTGGGCGCTTTCTTTTCCAATGTTTTTAAGTAGATCCGAGCAGAGCAAAGATCTCGGTTGTAGATTAAAAACAACATAGGGAAAATCTCCTATGGCTCGTCATCCTAGGCTGTATATTTTGCGGTAATTTGATTTCACTTGACACAGTTTTTGAGAAAAAGGCCTCGAGATTGAAGCTCATCCTTACATGGGTATCTCTATAATTTAGTTGGATTAAACTTTATTGCTGTCATTTCTTGCCTCTCGTACAGGCTAGTGTTTTGTTTCCAAGGGAAGATTGTGGTTTAAAACTTTTTTGACTTTGTATGAGTAAATGAATGACCGCCAGATCTCCTATTCATTATTGCTATTGCCGCTGTCGTGAGTAGTTAGTGTGTATTGAGTAACTAACTGTCGACTCATGTGTTTCCTCGTAGCTTTATCCGATACGTTCTCAATGGGGATGGGATGGGATGGTAAGGGAAGGGATCGAATTGTCCGTTTTATCTTCTTCTGATCTGCAATGGTTGCTTGTGTGTTTTTCTGTTCAGGTTGAAGTGCCGAGACATGGCAGTAAACATGTTCATTCATTGCTGTATATCACGCCAGACATATGAATCGATTAATATATGGTGTCTGAAAATGGTCATGAAATGTACGAGGGGTCTTGATGGGCTTTTGATATGGATTTAGGACACTCCCTTTCTCTCTGGCTACTGCCAAGAAACGTGCCAGATAGGAAAATATACGTCACTAAACGTACCGCGAGTGCGTATGTTTTTCTTGCCCTGTGTGGAATTGCTCCCAACAGGCTTAAACCTCATGTATTTGAATAGGGCGTTTTTAACAGTAGCATACGCGCTCGATAAAGCTGTTGGGAACGGTAAAGGTTGTATACAATGCCCATATATGAAGAGCATTTAGCAAATTTGTCTGAGTGCGAAGCGAATTTTGGATAGGGAAGGTCCTGATAAGACTGTTCAATGTGTACGTGGTTATGACCATCCAGCTTGAGAGAATAACAGTCTTATGTCGGACCGTTTTAGGTTTGAGAATGTAGCCTGTGAATGTTAGTTTTCTATGTGGGTGTTGTGTTGGGTTTCATAATCTACTCTGAGAGTATCAGTTTTCTATGCCAGATTGTTTGAGGCTCACAATCCAGTCTCAGAATATGAGACTTACATTTGCTTTGAGCGAGTTCAGTATATTATTATTAAGACGGACTGATTGGTTTTGATGAATCTGACAGGAGGCGCCTTCTGCACACATTATAATAATAAGGCAATCAGAAGCAGTACAGGAGCTCGCTACAGGCCAGTAGAAAAGAAATCAGAAATAGCAACAGATTTCACAGTGGCGAATACAAAAGATCCAGATCGGTTGGCAAGAGGCAAGGACCTTGTAGACCCAGAAGAAGCGACTGCCCTTGATAGCTTGTTCCGTTGTCTACAACTGAGGAAAAGGGCAAGAAGGGCGGCACCCGGTGGTGTCTTCTGTATGTCTGGTCCGGTAGCCCATGTGGATGAAGAAGAAGAGGAAGATGATTCAGAGTTCTTGTACATTTTCCCAGAATCCATCAATGGATCCCATCATAAGCCATCAGAGAGATCTATTAAAGGGGAAAAGGCAATGCCCAATGGAGATGTGTACGTGGGAGCTTGGAACCGTGGTTTACCTGAAGGGAGGGGAAAATACTTGTGGGCCGATGGTTGCATGTATGAAGGTCAGTGGTGCAGAGGTCTAAAAACAGGTAAAGGTAAGCTTTCATTGCCATCAGGTGCAACTTACGAGGGAGAGTTTATTGGTGGTTACGTGCATGGGTATGGGATATTTACTGGAGTAGATGGGTCTACGTACAGAGGGCAGTGGTTGCTGAATGACAAACATGGGTATGGTCATAAATCCTTCAAGAATGGTGATTTTTATGAAGGCCATTGGAAGCACGGTGTTAAGGAAGGCCAGGGTCGGTATATTTGGGAGAATGGTTGTGAATATGTAGGAGAATGGAGATGTGGATTAATGTGTGGAACGGGGATTATGAGTCAGACCAACGGGGATAAATATGATGGGCAATGGCTTGATGGGTTGAAGCATGGCCATGGAGTCTACAGATGGGCAGATGGGAGTTGTTATATGGGGACCTGGAGTAAGGGGCTCAAAGATGGGAAAGGTACATTTTATCCTGCATGTGGCAATCAGACAAGGCTATGCCACCTTTTGGAATCCTCGCCTTCCAGTGTGGATCAGCATGACGATCTCTCCGATGATGACCAGTCTTGTTGGAAGGAGAGAAGCTCTTCTATGTCTGATTTTGAGGTTTATTTGAATACTTCTTATGCCCCTAGCTCCGAAACAACATCCTCAAAAACCCTTGAATCCAGAATAGCAAGAACCTTTTCCTTTGATGGGATAAGAAGCTCAAGTAGTGAGGAATTTGATGATAATGACGAGGGTGTCAGAACTTGTTATCCTGGAAATTTTCCTGTGCAATCTGCTGTCGAGAGAGAATATGTTCAAGGAGTATTGATTAATGAGGTATCCAGAATAAATGTGCCTTCCAAGGCTGTGAAAAGAGGGCATAAACAACAGCCAAATGAAAGTAAGAGACCGGGTGAAATTATCTATAAAGGGCACAGAAATTACGACTTAATGCTCAATCTGCAATTGGGAATCAGGTTCGCATACTTATTTGCATATTCACGCATATGCCTAGTGACTTGCTCAATATTTTACATTTATCTGGATATGCCTTGTAATGTTTATTGATTTTGCTAACAAGAAATTCAGAGTCAGACTAACAAGAGAATGAAAAATGGATACGTGTAATATTTGAATGATGAAAACAATATGATTTTAAAACGTGTATTTATTTTTAGTCAATTTCTTGTTATTGAAGAAGACTGTACTAAAATATACTGTTTAGGTTTCTAATACCAAAATGATAATCGCCCTGCCACTCTTTCGAGCTAAAGGAAATAGTAAGTGTAACCATTGTGAATTGCAGATTTTGCCAAATACCTGTAATGTTGCAAGAACTCCACACGATTAACTTAAATCCTTGGCTTTAAGGCATTCTTATAATTGCTTTGTGGTTTTTGATATCTCTCTGTTTCTCATTTAAGCAAAAAGGAAATAATATTGTAACCATTATCAATTACAGAGTTTGTCAAATCCCTGCAAAGTAACATCTTTGAGGCATTCTTTAATTGCTTTATGAGTTGTGGTATAATTTTGATTGTTCCAACGGGAAGATTGTCTACTAGCATTATCTGTGGCAACCAATGCCTTTGCTTTGAATTTTATTCTTGCAATCTGAGATGGGAATGTCTCACTGCTTCAGCTTAGTAAAATTCTCTTCTTCAAAATTTCAAATAAGAATTTAATCCAAATGCTTTTGTTTCTAAAATCTCATCTGTTTGTATCTGTCCTTTCAAATAAGAACTTAATCCAAATGCTTTTGTTTCCAAAATCTTATCTGTTTGTATCTGTCCCTCTGGGGTTGTTTTATGAAGGGCAGATTCAGTTCACATTATCATTAATTTCTAAATGCCATAAAGGATGGGTCTTTTGCTTCTGTCTGTTGCCACTGTTCCTCCTCTGGTACACATAAATTTGAGAGAAAAAATATTCTTGTGAGAAAACGCTATGTATTTCATCTGATCATTATGTATTATGATTGCAGGTATGCTGTAGGAAAGATCACTCCCATACACAAACGAGAGATTGTCCCTGCTGATTTTGATCCCAAAGGAAGTGTATGGATGCGATTTCCACCAGAGGGTTCAGCATGCACCCCCCCTCATCATTCTGTTGACTTCAAATGGAAGGACTACTGCCCAATGGTTTTCAGGTTTTTCTCGCATCTAGCTCTTTGCATTGAATTCTGTGTTCTGTTTGTAGTGCTTTAACCATCAGTCTATTTCATTTGTGTCAATAATCTATGTGCAATAGATGTATCACAACAACCTGCTTTCTAGCTAGCTGGAATGATCCGTTTCCTTTAGGAATTTCTTAAATATGTTACCTTTCCACTTATAAGATGCATTGATAATATTTGCAATAAATACTCCAAAGCAAAAGCTAAATTTTTGTTATGATTGTTATGGAAAAACCACTTAGTAACATGTACATTTAGTTACATTCAAAATTTAGGAGGCATAAATTATGACACAGATTTGGTATCTTTGCAACCAAAAATATTGACCTAATGACTTGCAAGTCTAGCTACAAAGTTGTATCAACTAGCAATATCAGCTGTCTTCCTCCATTGTCATTTTTCAGTCAGCTGAAGTTATTTCAGCTCCAAAACTTTCTGAAATGCAGATATTTTTGATTGGTAGAGATGTCCTTTAACTGGAAATAGATTATATCTGGAATAATAATAACATCAGTGTTGTTTTCTTGACAAGTGCATGGTATTTCTGTTCTATACTTTAACAATACAGTAATGTTACTTTCAAGCCTAGTGCATTTAAGGCTGAGAACTGACTTGGATTTTCTGTGGCACCCCACATAGGGACTTCGAGCTGTATGTTTTTGTGCAAACTATATCTGCATGTTGACAGATTTGCTTGTGTGTCTCAGAAATATTCTCTTTCTAGATTTGCAATTGCTTTCATTGGATTTGATTAAAAACGTGGCTTTGATGCTACTACACGATCCCGTAATGGTCTGAAAAGATTGTGTTACCTGTTTATTTTCTTATAGTGCCGAGTCTGCACATGGATGCTACACAGCACGTTCCAAGTGAATTTATGCTGCATCTTTTGTCTTTCCATGCACTAGTAAGCAATATGGTTGTTCAACTTAAAATCTAGGATTAGATTTACTAATGAATCTGATGGTTTAAAATATTCCATCAACATTGAAACAAAGCCAAATTATTGCCAGCAGTATATTGATTTTTATTCAAACCAAGAAAATGCTCGGAGGTTCTTTATCACTACAGAGTGGCTGAATGCTTTTGTTTTTCTATATTCAGTTTGCTAACATCTGTGTAGATTTTTACAGCACAATTCCTGATAATGTTAGAGCAATTTCAAATATCCAAAGAGCGTCTTTCCAAAATTACTTGATTTAATTTCCTGAACCTAGATTATTTCCTTTACCATTTTATGCATAAAGATATCCTAAATTCCTAATCCAAAATGATTCAGTTTTTCAAGCATATTGGAGAAAATTGATTGATACAATTTCAGTGGGAATGTTACGAGCTCTGGAATTCTTATATCTTTGTTGTTATCTCAAGATATTATGATATTACCAACATTTTGTGACTTAGCTTTTTTGCACAATGTTCAGGCATCTTCGAGAACTTTTTAAAATTGATGCAGCTGATTATATGCTTTCTATTTGTGGAAATGATGCTCTGCGGGAACTCTCCTCCCCAGGAAAGAGTGGCAGTGTATTTTATCTTTCTCACGATGATCGGTTCATGATAAAGACAATGCGGAAATCTGAAGTAAAGGTACAATTCAAAAACATAAACTTGTTTCCATTGCTAGTCCACTGATTTATTTTGTGGTATCTTTTCCATTGTATTTTACTATTTCCCTTTTTTTGAACGAATCAAGACCAACTTAAAGCTCATCACAAATCTGATGGAATATCATAATATAACAAGGTATAGGAGTTTTGTTTAGTGCTGGTGATGAATAGATAAAATGTTTGAGCATTTGGATTCACATTCCCAAGGATTTTGATACTGCATATATTCCAAATTCAAGTCAGTTGTCTAGTTTTCCCTTCATTTTATAAGGTATTCCAAAGGAAATCTGCTCTGAACCTAAATTTTAACTTTTAGGTAATGAAAATTACATACTTGCATTTCTTATTTGCTCTTCATTTTTGTGGGCTAATTCTAGTTTATTTTTACTTTAGATCTGCTTTCTACTTTCCACAATGAATGGGGTTATACCTGTGTGAATTTGTAAAAAGCGGTCTTTTCTTTTTTCAGTAGATTGTCCTTTATCCGCAAGAAAATGATATACCTGGACAAGTAGGCATATTGATATCTTCATGATATTCAGGCATCCGAGTATTATGTGTTTGTAGAATATTTTGTTGACATATTGAATGGTAAGTGCAGAAGATATTTGTTAGAGAAAGATGAAAAGTGAAATCCTCAAGGCAGTTGCATCATTCAACGAAACTTACTACAGGAATGTTATAAACTACAGTTCAAATTGCCTGAACCTGTTTAGTTATCCTGTTCTGAATATGATTTTTTTGATTGCATTCTGATCCAAAGCTGTGTAAAAGTAAACATGTTCTACTGATAAAATGTTCAACTGAGCATTTAATACCATCTTCACCTGTAGATATAGGATATCTTGAGTTGGATGTGAAACTGTTTACGGGTGCGGTGGGGTAATGTACAAAATGCATTTCAGTATATTTGAGTTTGTGTGTTTGTCCCTAGACATATGGGATTCACAAAATTTTGGATTTGCCACACTTGGTTTTGGGTGTACAAGAGATTTACATTTTAAACACTATGCATACTAATTTAGTCTCATCTATGCCATTTTTGCAATTAGTCAAAGAAGGTGGGAGTTATTGTTCTTAGTTTATTTGGCATTTTTTGTCAGCATCCTTGGAAATTGATGCATCTTTGTATCTTAAGATGCTAGCTCTAACTGAACGAGTCCTTTAAGCTATACATTTAGGTGTGGTAGCCAACTAATGCTAGTTGTAAGGTGCACAAATTTTATATTGTGGGATCCCTCAGTTTGCCTTCATGTTCCTCAGGGTTTGAGCATCCTATTGTTTTTCTTTTCTTCATTGTTGACCAGTGTGACCATTTTACAGGTACTTCTTCGTATGCTGCCAAATTACTATAAACATGTTCGTACTTATGAAAGCACATTGATCACTAAATTTTTTGGTCTACATAGTATCAGAGCAGCAGGAGGACAAAAGGTATTTCTACACCTTCTTACTCTATTTTCCATTTAATCGTTGACATAATATGTCAATTTCTGGTAACTAGACCTTATTTTCAAAATTAAATATGAGGAGCCACACTTGTATATTTAATATTAATACCATTAATGTATAAGCAGAGGTAACATGATTTATCATGTTGAGATGTTTCTGTTTCTAAACTCTAGATGTTATTTATGAGACTCTACCATTATGAATCCAAAGTGATTGTGAAGCAAAACTTATCGCAGATTCTTAAAAATTGGATTTGGAAATTTGTAACAGGTTCAACTTATAGTTATGGGAAATATGTTCTGTTCAGAGCTTCGCATACATAGGCGGTTTGATCTAAAAGGCTCATCTCAAGGTCGATCAACAGACAAAGTTGAAATTGATGAGACTACAACTCTCAAGGATCTAGATCTGGAGTTTGTGTTTCAGCTTGAGCCAAAATGGCGCCAGGCACTTCTAAAGCAAGTTTCTTAAGCCCTTGCTGTAATTCTTTTGGGATGAAATGCTTTTATATTTATTTGGCTATATATTGCAATCATGAAAATAAATCAGTGTCAATTCAATGTACAAATTCCCACAACATTTCCTCGTGCCAACCTATTACTGGCTTGTGAAACATATTGTATTTTAACTTAAAAATCGTTTTCCATGGATCAAAAACATATTGTCAAATAATGATACAAATCTTTCAAGACTACAGATGTCAAGTAAGAGCTGGCTTGCATTCTTAGTTTAATGTAAAATTTTCCACAATCTTCTTCCACAAAAAATCTGTTAATGAACAAGAATTCATTATAGCATAACATGTTGTATAATTTTGGGGGTGTGCCGGTCAAAGATAAATATCATATTAGATGATACAATTGGCTGGTAACATCTTTGAAAGGCTTTATATATTTATCACTGTTCTGGAATTTATATTGTGAATATATTCCACTTATTCGTGCAGGTTATTTCTAATGCTTTAGCTAGTTGTAATTTGTCACGATTTATCTGTACTGATAAAATGTATTCATCTGCAGACAAATCAAGTGTGATTGCAACTTTTTGGAAGCCGAGAGAATAATGGATTACAGTCTTTTATTAGGTCTTCATCTTCGGGCACCACGATATGGTACTCCTTTTTCACCAAAGAGTTCTTCCACGGATGCATATCTGTCAAGTGAATTTTTAAAAAAACCCACATCTGACGGTAAGCTTTTTCTCTAAGACGAATGCATGCTAGAAGCCATCATTATGTGATTTAAAGTGATTCCTGTTTTCATGCATTTATGCTTAATTTATTAATCAGTTATTTTATCTCTTAATTTTCATTGCATGCAAAAGCCCTCTCCATGCACTTGACATGCATTAAGCCCTATAGTTCATGTTAGTCACAAACATTTATTTCCCAATTTGCAAAAGCTTCGAGTTGTTGCAAAGCAATTTTATGTAGCAAAGTTTCCAAATAACTTTTAAATTGTGCAAATTCAAGTAGCATCTATTTTCATTTTTTCTTGTCTGTTACTAAGCTTCAATGACAAGGACAAGTGAAGTAATCGTGGGAATTGTCTTCTTATATTCATGGTACTTATAAGTGCAATCCATAAACCAAGGTTGCATGGGTACTCGTACCCACACCCCTGGTACTCGTACCCACGTACCCAAGTACCGGGTACATGTATCCCATGTACCGGGTACTCGGTGGAGAGCATCATAGCTAAGGACCTTGATTAAGATTCTGATTTTTTTTTTTTGGTTTTTTGTTTTCGTATTAGCTTGTTGTTTATCAAACTTAATTCAGTACCAAATCAGTTTGAAACTTTGATACTCATTAACAATAAACTTTATCACTGTTCAAGCTAAAAGTTTATCATTTGCAATATGTCATTGTCATATGGTTTAGGATCTTCTTGTTCATGTTTAAAGTCTGCCTTCTTTGTTATGCATCTAAGCATTTATCATGTATTATTATTTCAAACATATAGCAAATCTGAACTGAAAACAGTACATTACATTTGCAAACTTTATCACTGTTCTTGTTTTGAAAAACCATTGTCATGACTCATAAAATCAGATTTTTTATAAATATAAAAGTGTAATTTAAAAATAAGTTTGACATATCCAAGTACCTCCGTCCCCTATTATGAAAAATACTTTAAACATTCAGCAATAGCATATATATATTTTTGACTTATGGCTTATATTTTCAAATTTCTTGTTTTGAATGCTCAATGTCATGACTCATGACAGATATTTTGATTTTTATATTTTCTATAAAATATTAATTATATAGAAGAAATTAGGCTTACACACGTACCCCTGTCCCCAATTTTGAAAAATATGCGTACCCGTACCCGCTCCCGTACCCGTTCCCGTTCCCATTCCTGTACCCACGTACCCATGCAACCTTGCCGTAAACTGAGATTCGGTTGATATCTTGGGATGCCATGCTCCATGCTCTTTTGTATGACAAGTATATCTCGCCTTGTAATTATTACTGAGAATACTTTTATAAATATGATGACTACTCATGGAGGGCATGTGGAGATGATTAAAAACATACAGGTCAAATCCCACAACCATTAAAATTCTCTATCCTAGTTTTCAATGTCAGAAAGTTTCGACTATAGTGGATTCTAACAAGAGGGGTATGTCTTTTGGCTAAACAATGTAAACATAGCACTAACCCCTGATACTTTTTGAGAGAAGCTCTTTGCTGTTTTTCTTATTTTTATCAGGCGCTTAGAATATTTCACACTCATGGTTGTCTGATTTAAGCAATTGATAATCTACAAATAATAAATTATGCAACAGAATGGTAAAGAACAATATGTTCTATTGACATACCTTGGAACTGGCATTATGTCATGGGACTTGGCCAACAATATATTTGCACCAAGTATAGTGCACTGTAATGGTATTGTTCATACAATGTTGATATTTACTCAAGACAACTATTTTTATTTAGTTTATTCGCTAAGCTTCCTTTTCAGTTTGATTTTGAGCTGGTGATGCTTGAGACTCAAATGCCCACAAATGCTTCTTGCAGCGTCCAGTCTCAAGCCCTGATCACTAGACAAGCTCCTAGCTCTTATTACAGTTTGCTTACTGCAATGTCACATCCAGTTCGCATGTGATTCTACTGACCTAAAGGATCCTTAACCACAAACACCAGCAGTCTCCTCTGCCCAAGATAATACAACTTTCATTTGGATTTAAATAAGAAAATCGCAGCAGCATTATTAGTGAGGATTTGTGTCTGCTCAGAAACTTCTTATCTAAGAAAGCCTTCCCGAGGGTAGTGAGATTGTCTGTTTCTCCTTTAAGTCAAAGGTTCAATGCGAGCATGTTGCTAAGAGCCTGCCCAAGGTTACAAATGCAAAGTGAACTGGTTTTTGATTGCCTCTTTTATTAGAGTAGATTTATCTGTGGGGTGTAGAGCACATGGAGAGCTTGCCCACTTATTTAGAGTTTTGTTCCTCATCCTTTTACTGAATATCATATCACATAAAATAGAAAGAGCTTGCACAAGTTTGTATGATTGTCTTTCTAATTTTGGCAGATAGAAAACTATTATGGCTTGAGACTATGTTCAACATAATATATGACCTCAACAAGAGTTGGAATCCCAGTTTTATACATATGTGGCATTGGTTGCAATAACAAGAATGTCAATACATCATCTGGATCTTTCTTCTTTAACCATTCTATCACTGCTGGCTAGTTGGGCTGTGTTCCAGTTGAGCATGTAGTTGTCCTACGCGGAATTGCAGGTTGCTTTAATGAGCCCTTAAATTTGATTGATTCTGTTACTTTGATCTCTTTGAATATTCTGCTAAAAAAGGAAATTTTATTGATTGTGTTGTAATGCCTCTGTCCAATGACCATATGACTGAGTTGGTTTTTGTTATTTAGTGAGTACTTGAGGTATCTTCCGGGTGCATCCCTAGTACTAGTAAGGGGCTTCTCTCTCAGGTCATTTTCTTCAGAATTCTCATACTTGCACCATGTAGTAGACACAAGAGGTGACTTGATTGCCAGAGCTTATTCATGTATTTTTTACAGTTCGTTCTCTTTTACTCAAACTGGAGCTTATGTTAATTCTTCTAGTTAGTGTGCTTTCTATTAATTTTGCTACAATCATACCTGTTACTGTTATTAGTTTGAGTTTACGTTTTAATTCATTTTATCTTGTCTTCATGTTTGCATAGTTTCAATGCCTCTACTTAATATTTGAATAAATAAGATTGTCTTTTACTGTATATAAAAATAAGAATATGAGTGTCATCTTGCAAGAAGCTTTGTTACTTACAATCTTAAATAATTTGGTAACTACCAGAGTTTGGTGTTCAAGTGGAAAATACTGATCTCGTCCTTCCTGGAACAGCGAGGTAAACCTTGTTGGATTTGGCTCTCCTTATAATTTTGGCAGAAATAAACATTCAACGTGTTGTTAAACGTTTCCTGGCCTTAATGTAAATGATGTTAAATAATTCAATGCTACTGCAGGCTTGGAATAAGGCTAGGTGTGAATATGCCTGCCAGGGCAATTCGCAGAACCCTGAAAATTGCTCAAGATTCTCATTCAGAAGGGGAGTTGTCTGGTGAGGATTATGATGCAGTGTTGTACTTTGGAATTATAGACATTCTCCAAGATTATGATATTTCCAAGAAACTTGAACATGCTTACAAGTCCCTGCAATTTGATCCTCATTCAATTTCAGCAGTGGATCCAAAATTGTATTCCAAGCGGTTTCAGGATTTTATTTGCAGAACCTTTCCTGATGATTCATAGCATTTGCATTTGTTTCATTGTATGATACTAGTATTGATTGCAATTCATGGTGAATACTTAAATTGAGCTCCTCCAATGAAAGGGTACACATCATTGGGCAACTGGAACTGAAGCACTAATGTACCATGGCACAAACTTTTCTCGGTTTACCCAATGCACGAGAAAACTTCCAGATCTGTGTAATGGGAAAAAAATGTGATCGGAAAATTCTCTGGAGTTGCAAAGCACATTTGCAGGACACAATGTAGAGCAAATTCTGAAATGCAGCTTTCTCTGGGGAGCTATACTAACAAACTCACATTGCCAATTGGCCATGACCACGTATCTATACTTATTATAGACTGTACGGCAATGACCAAGTATTGAATTGATGGTACTATTCTAGTTCCCTTTTGCCACCTAAGCTTTACTAAATGTGGAAACTTAAAGACTTTCCCTGAAGAGGGAAATCTGCGGCATTGATTGTTTTCCCCACTTCTCATGTCTTGGAGCAGGTGGTTGATGTACGTCTCACTTTTAGGAGGAACCTTCCATATAAAATGTACAGTGTATACAGCAGAAAAAGACATTATATTGTCTAGCCTTTCAATGTAGTTGAAGAATGACAGCTTTGGTTGCTTCTAATGGCTATGCTTAAGCTTTAAAATGAATTGTAAGATTTTCTCTAGAGGAAGACAAAGCCTGGCAGGTGAAATGCATCAGGCATTGCCATTATGAAATGAGAGCAGCAGGCATTTTTTGAGTTTCTACAAGGTGAAGTTTTGTATTTGTAAGGTCTATATTGTGTATATTTCAGCGTTCCAATTCGGTTAAAGCAATCAATAGAGCTGTTTCAGATTTTTAAGCTAGCATGTCTTTTTTGATAGTTTGACAGAACTATTCATTTTGCATTATTGTTTCCTTGACTAAAATCTAATGATGACAACCCATGGGTCAATTTAATGTGCTTCATTGAAGCTTTCATATATAACTAGGCCCTTTTTTTATCAACGACTAGTTCTAAGTCCTGAACATGAGGAAGAGATTTATCAGAATAGGTGCGAGAGTGGATTCTGAATGTTGGATGAGATTTATCTATATTATTGAAGGAGCTATTTACTCTAGAGTTGGAAAACAATATTTTCTTCACAATGCATCTAGGCAGTGAGCACCGAGATCTTCCTTTGGGCTTCTGGTAAGACCTGATATGTTATGCGTAGATCTAGTTTTGTCTATAGCTCTTTTCAACTTAGTGATTTACAATATACACAGTGTGTAAGCATAACCAACAGAATCCTAAAAGACACTATAAATGGTAACAATGTTATTCCATAAGTAGAAAATGAATGAGATTTAATGATAGCAAGATTGAATTTGCCCTTTGCAATGGTCTGACTCTGCATTTTAGCTAGACTTTCGCCTAACTACCTGAACAATCAGAGTTCAACTGGACCAGGATGAGAGGTACATGGAAATTTCTGTAAAATTATATTAGTTTCTGACCAAAAAAATTGAAGTCTTATTTGAATGGCAATTATTTTTAAAAAAGGAGAGGAAGGCTACAATGCCTATATAATTCTCCTTCTACTGGATGCCAACGAAGGGCAAAGACGGTGAAGGCGAATAGAATACCTTTCTGTATAAAACTTATGCCTACAACGTGCATAGTATATGTTATCAATGTTTATTCATTTGAAACTAAGAAATTAGGGAGATCACATTGTTTACCCATTAAAAAGTAAGACATTAGGGAGATTACATTCATCTACTGCTAAAAGACAGCAACGCATATTTTATAGTTTCATTAGATTAAAATGGTGAAAAGCGCAGGTGAGTAAGACACATTTATAAGCAACATTCGCTTGTTATTTGATGACCACGCTTACTCTGGCAATCTGGCCATGTGAATATTTTGTTTCTTGGTAAGACCAGGAAGACTACTATGTCCCATGATGTTGAAATTTTCAATATTTTTTGAGAAGGTGGTTTTGATTAAATTAAAACTGAGCAAAGACACATGCGAGTACAGTGCTTTTGTAAAAGACCATTTGCTTCTGACTTTACATACGCTTTTCTCGAGGGACACATATAAAATGATATGATTACTTCATACTCTTCTGTAATATAGAGTTGAGTAGCGTATCCCAAACTTTAAAAACTAAAATAAATTTTATCATTTGATTCATAGAAAATCAACATATTTAAAAGGACATCATTTGTTTATATTACTTTAGGCTAAGATGGGCTCGTCCTGTATATTTGTCTATCTTCTTTACCCTTTTTATGAAAAATTGGAAGTGCTTCAAAAATTCTTGAAGGCTTCCAAACGATGACATCCTGACGTCAGCCATGTTATCGAACTGCGTCATCTTTAATGGAATATGAAACGCTTTATGTTGCAGACTCTTTATAGTAGAATACAAGATGCTCAAGGCCTGTGACCCCACAATCTGTACATTTTAAAAAGCAAGAGCAGGAACTTTGCTTTGAATGAAACATCCATGTCACTTATGTATATCAACTTTTGTTTTAGAAGGTAAAGACAAGTAAGAAGATGCACCAGTTTTCAAAGAATCTGAAAAGAGCTGTTGAGATCGCTGAACATGAGAATGCATGTGCATATTTGAACGTTTTGGTATTGATGTGGACCGCAGGGATTTATGTGATACTGTAAAGTTTATAGTTTATACTCTTGTGCATGTCGTTGTATATATATATGCTAATCCAAATAGGTCTGCAATATAGGAAGTACAAACATTAAGGTTAGCTAAAACCATTGAAATTGAATTTTAAGTAACTGAAAACTCTACATCACTAGAAGTTGAACATGTTTTCTAACACTCTTAATCGAGTGTTCAGGGAAAGCCCAAGATGTCTGGAGGCACTAAAAACAAATATGTGTAGCCGAAAGGTTTGTAGAAAGATTAAGATGTGACAAAAGGTTTGTAGAAAGATTAAGATGTGACAGAAATAAAAAGCCTAATAAAATGATTAAGATGCTATCCAAATGAATGTGAAGGGTAATAAAGTGAGATGACACATAATTCGGATGACCTTTGAGTATTTTAAATGGTCTGCATGATTTCAAATGTAATCATTTAAAAATGTTATTATTAAATGAAAAAATTTAAGTTACATTCTTTTTGTTTTAATATTTAAATAAAGCAATGAAATATGAATTTAAAAAAAAAAAAAAATCGGTAAGAGGCCGAAGTCCAGATTAATTATTATGTATTATTATTAATTATTATTTTATTAAGCATGGGTAGATTCGACCCCAAGACCTTTCTGATAAGAGGTTCACAATTTACCATTGTGTTGTAGGCTCTTGCCTATGAAATATGAATATTGATTATAACAAGAATAGAATTTTGTAAATCAACTTTTGAGATTGAAAAATATAGAAAAGACAAAAGATATTCAAATAAGTACTTATGCAAAATGTTAATAGTGACAATGATTTACATTGCATGATGTCAACCATATCAAAATAGAATAAAACTTTTGTTATGTCTTATTAAATAGGCTTGATGTGTCTAACATGTTAATGAAGTGTTCCTTTGAACCTACAATGATTTGACATTCTACTCATTGACCCATTTAATTTTTTTTTCCACATCTTGTTAATGTCTTCTTAGATCACATATAATTATGTTTAGTTCCATTGGGGCTAACATTCCCATAAACATGCCAATATGCCATTAACTTGTAGAAAGATTTAACAATTTTTTTGGCACATCAACTCACTTTGCTCTTCAAAGATATACATACATGTCAATGTGCCATGTACTCGAGTTTATTTACTAAATCCAATGGTAGTATTAGGACGCAAAAATGTGTTACCAATTGAAAGGTTGATGGATACTTAAACTTTTCATAGCACTCCAAATCAAGTCCCTAAAAGATACTATTTGAATTAGTACCCTTTAATGCAATTTAATAAGACATACTTATTCCATTGCACATGTGAGTATTTGGTTGTATCCTTCATTGTTGACTTGCATATTGTTCAAGTTTTGTTAGCTCTTCAATTGCCCTATAGCTCTAATACATGTTAATTGGTCTCCTCTTTGTATTTTGGTGGAAAATAAGTAACAATATTAAGCATAGCTTTTAAGCGCTTCGTTTAGTCATCTTATAGGTCTAAACTTCTTGTTTCTCTAATCCACTTGGACAAGTTCACATTCCAAAAGGGTAATATTTTTTCCAAACCTTGCTAATGCCCTCATTATACATATCCTTAAATATAGTCATCATTCCTTTCATGGGATCTTGTATTCTGTAGGACTTGGTTTCAACTTATTATCCCTATATTATAAACAAAACGAAGCACGCCTCTGAACTTTTAAAAGAGTTGATTACCCAATAGTGTCTAATAGTGAAATTATGTTCTTTGAATACTTTGGCCTTATCTATTTCTGATTTTAGGGTATTAATTAATTTTTCTTAATGTCTCGGACTTCAAATTTTGCCACCATAAATTGGTAATTTTCTTTTTAAACTCTAAATGTGTTGTATTACTTTACCCAACACATTTTTCTATGAAATAGGTTTAATTATGGTACTTCCACAGAAGAAATGGTCAAATTCAAAATCATATAACAATTAACATTAGTTGTTGTGCAATAATCTTTAGTCTTTACTTATCCACATTATGATATAAGGTGCAAAAAGTCCCTATGATCCATCATAAGGTATTACTATTAGTTTGGATCACAAATTTTGAATTCAATGGTTACTATTATAACTCTCAACTAAGTTGCACCAATGCTTAATCTATCACACAACTAGGCTTTTATTGTTCCACAATTGATAACTTAGATTTCTCAATGATTTTAGGGATCAACACAAAAACTATTAGATATTCACTAAGTTCTTGTTTCATAAATTGTGTTAAAACTAAGGACTCTATGCATAACATTTTAAAATTGCTACATGAGTGTCGATTTGGAACCATTTGATTAAAACTAAGACTCGTGCCAATTACATGATGATAACCAAAGATTAATTGTACAAGTCTTCAATTAACATGCAAATGCCAATTTAGAACGATATGATTAAATAAAAAGAATTGTTACATTACTTATTTAACAACTAAATATATAATACAATTATGGTTGGGGTTAGGGTTAGGGTTTACATCATGGTTAGTATTAGTTTTAAAAAAATTACAATTAGGGTTAGGATTACAATTATGATATGGTTAGAGTTAGAGTTAGTATTATGGATGAGATTAGGCTTAGGATTTAAGATGTATGATTAGAAATATTATTACGGTTAGGGTTTGTGCAGGATCATGGTGGACCAAATTATACCCTTAAGTGGCAGTGTAAAATCAACAAAATAGATTTATGTCAACTTGACATGCAATTTTGAAGTAGTTATGAATTTTATATTAAAAAGTTGTAAGAATAGAATTTGTAGGAAATTGAATGTAGTTTCTAAAATACTAGGTCTTAAATGAAAGTAATTTAATCTCATTAGTCAAAAATTCATATTTTAATACAATGTTATAGAAATCGCATAACAAAAATAAGTAGTAGGTGTATGTTTGGCCACCTTAATTATAATTAAACAATAATACTTTTTGATAAGATCTTAGATATGAGAAGTAGACTCATGCCCAGATGTGACACATACTTTTGGATATCTTTATTCCAAAGAAATAATTAACTATGAATTTTTTACTACAATGTTATCATAAAAAAGGTTTGTGTTTGACCACCTTAAATAATTCAAAAATTACACAATTTAATTGTTTTTTTTTCTTATTGTATTAGGCAAAACATAGAATGTGACACATCTTTTGGATTTCTAAAATATTTTACAGTTTGAAAGTTATAACTATCTTTCAAAGTATGTAAACATGTTTTTGAGTTGACCAAGGAGGCTTGGTGATTACCAAATGTAATTGGATACCCAATGTATCAAGTACACCCCTAAATGCTACAAATTCACATTTTTGAGTTGACCAAGGAGGCTGGGTGATTACCAAACGTAATCGGATACCCGATATATTAGGTATCTGATAGTCTCTCACCTAAACATGAAAAATGGAGAGTGTGGGTGAAAAGCTGAGTGGTCCTAATTATCTCCTCCACGATCCATGTGATTTTCAAGTTGTGTGTTCTTTATTGTTATAAATGAAGTCCCAATCAGACAATAATATGTAGTCTTTTTTATTATAAATTGTGATATATATATATATATATATATATATATATATATATATATATATATATATATATATTGTTGGTGTAAATAATTATTCACTATTTACACTTTACTTAGGTTAATTCATTATTTTATTATTTCTTAAGCGAGACACTTAGGAGTTTGCGTACTCTTATGAGTTGTCATGTTGACAACATTGGAGTAAGCAACTCTAATTTAGCACATGGTGTCTACAATATTGGAGTTTGCATAATTAACTGAGTTGTAATGTAGACAACACAATTATTCACACTCCTATTTTAGCACGTGGTGTCTACAACATAATTTTGCATGCTACACCTTTGTAGGCTTATCCTCTCATCTTTGCACTTACTCTTATGCTTAATGGAGGATAACCCACACTTGGTGGACATGTACCTGGTTGTATGACTTATCATGTTGCTGATTCTTATGTATTCTAGAAGCATTCCAGAGGCCTTTATATACAGGCACTCCTAGTGTACTTTCACATTGAATGAATATCATATCGTCACTCTGATCATACTCTTTTGGTCTACTATTGTGCTTGTGTTCGAGTTCCTTGATCTTGGGTGATTTTTCCCTAAGGAAAATTCTTACATGGTGTTAGAGCTTGGGGAATTTCTCTTCACATAGTCGTTCGAGACCATTCTTACTTCAACACTCAATCCAAATCTGGAGTATCCGCAAAAATTGAGAGCGTCTAGAGATAAAGCGAACCTCACCATTACGTTCAGAGCATCGATTCAGTGAAAATTGACTATAAATTTGGCTATATTGGGCCATAGTCAAATTTGAGGTAATTTTTTTCACAAATCGGCACCCGAAGGCCTAATTTGCAAATTTAGTATGGTCATTTCAGATCTGTATATTTTATTATTTTAGTCTGCAATTTCTCTACTTTATTTTTTGGATCTGCGTATTTTGTTTGGAAATTTTTTGGCCATCAGGCCTATAGAGGAGAAATTTTTTGCAGGACAAGATTGGATCTTGCTAGTGCAAATTAGATTATTGCATCATATTCAAAAGGTCAAAAAACCTCCATATCGACCTTTTTTTCACCAAAATCGAACATCTGAGGTGAAACTTAGAGTCATTTGATTTTTGGAGGCGCGACAACAATGATTCAGGAAAAATAATAACAGAGGTGATTTTCAAACAATGTAATCTCCATCATACGGACTCCTTTTTGCAATCAATTTATTTTGTTTTGGGATAGAATTTCGTGATCTACACATTGGTGTAGGATGTTTGAGCTCTCTATTCTTGAATTTTTTTGCAAGTTGCAAATCCCAATTTTTGCCACTTCAAATGCCTAATATGGACTCATTTGGACACATAATCAGGTTTCATTTTTTTGAAAGTGCATAATTTTTTGTCTACTTGCCAAATCTGCAATCATATTATAGGCTTTTGTGGACAGAAATACTGCTTTCAGAAATAGGCCCTAAATTGACTATTGTAATCGCACTAAGTATAAAAAGTGCCAAAATCTTTCATTAGGGGAGGGGAGGTTGATTGATTATTCTTTTCATTTTGAAGGGTGCATAAATACATTGATCTCATGGAGTCTTGTCGCATATGCCAATTTGGTTTTAGACTGAAGTTGACACCAAGGAACTATAATCATTGATCATCTAAGAGAACATCATGAAGTGTTTCCTTATCTTTGCTCGAATATACTACCACCTAATCCTTATTGGGTAGATCATCTTCATCTTCTTATTCGCTTTATGTATAACAACACGAGTAAGGAATCTTTTGCTCTTCTTCGTATGGAAAGTTTTCCTCATGATATTTGGATGGCTCTTTGGGAAGCATATGGAGATCTACAAGTCCCTCCATTTCTCGAGGACATTCTATCTTTTGTCATTTCTGCTATGGTTTCTTCAACTCTAGATGAGATCACACCTCCTGATACTCCTATTGATTCTACTGATCCAGTTCTAGCCACAAATGCTCCTGATTTAGTGCAATAGGATTTACCATGTCTTCCTACTTTAGCTTCATGGGATGACTTCCTTCCAGACATTGCAAGTCTGTTCGTGGAGTCTCAGATTGAATATGTGGGAGACATCATCAACACCATTCATCTTCTCTTTGTTGAGGAGACCATTTCATGCATTATGGAGATTGATAGTGACAATAGTGATAGGTCACAACATCGGTGCATTCCACATGCATCCATTGCCACAATGATAGGTCCAACACAATAGGGTACACCTAGTCTTCCAACTCCAACATCAGGTGATGACTTCTTGACAAATATTTCAGGTTTGTTCATGAAGTCACACATAGCAGATTTTGCAGACATCATTGATGATATACATCTTCTCTTTGATGAAGAAGATGCTTCTTTAGTTGTTGTGAGGGCTCACTCTGACCCTCATGCCCATTCTCTTCATGATCGATCTTTACAAGTTGATATGATTGTGGATTCTTATGTACAACAGTTGTAGGAGGTCTCTTTATCATTTGAGGAGACAGTAGGTTCTTTGGGACAGGTTCTACATCCATCCTTGCTAGATTTGACATTGTTCTTTTCAGTAGCATTCGAAGGGGCGACAGTCAACATCGACATAGGGACAACTGAGTAGGTTTCAGAGGCATCATTGATCATCGAGATTCTTTTTACACATAGGGGAAGCATCTCATATGTACCTACATATGATATTGTTTCTTCCGAAGGGGAGGAACATTATTCAACAGTCCTAAATCAGCTTGTACATTGGAGCAACTATTACTGATCGACATTCTACATTTTGGGGGGGGGGACTACCTTGTCTCCTTCTTCTCTCTTGTGGGGGGAACCTTTTCCTTCTTTGGGATTGTGTTCTTCTCATATTTCTCTATTGTATATACTTGATGTATGTTGTATGGGGGGTCTTGATTATTCCATCCATCCATGCATCTTGTTTTTCATCTCTCTTTTTGGGGGAGGGTTTTTCCCACGAGGTTTTCCCTCTTTCTCGACTTTATGATAGATTGCATTGCATTATTTACATGGGTACCTAACATGCCCTAGTAGCTGGGACCCATCTTGCATTTCATCCTAGCTTTCGTAAGCTTAAGTGCATTCCCCTAAGTTGCACTTAAGGGAGGTGTTGGTGTAAATAATTATTCACTGTTTACACTTCACTTAAATTTACTTAGGTTAATGCAATATTTTATTATTTTATTATTTCTTAGGTGAGATACTAAGGAGTTTGCATACTCTTATGAGTTGTCATGTTGACAACACTGGAGTAAGCAACTTTAATTCAGCACATGGTGTCTACAACACTAGAGTTTGCATAATTAATTGAGTTGTCATGTAGACAACACAATTATTCACACTCCTATTTTAACACAAGGTGTCTACAACATAATTTTGTGTGCTACACCTTTGTAGGCTTATCCTCTCATCATCATACTTACTCTTGTGCTTAATGGAGGATAACCCACACCTGGTGGACATGTGCCTAGTTGTATGACTTATCATGTTGCTGATTCCTATGCATTCTAGAGGCCTTTATATATATATATGAACTCCTAGTATACTTACACATTGAATGAATATCACAACATCATTCTGATCATACTCTTTTGGTTTACTGTTGTGCTTGTGCTTGAGTTCCTTGATCTTGGATGATTTTTCCCCAAGGAAAATTTTTACACACACACACACACACATATGTATTTAAAACATATTATATTATACATAGTATAGCATATTATATTATATTATGATATATTATATTATAGGATATAGTATATAGGATATTTGTTCATTTGGGTCAAAAGGGGTCATAGGGTATCCTATGACCCCTTTTAACACATTTCATGACAACATATGTACTTAGGTCTTTCAACCCTAGGGACATATTATAATTGTTCATATGGGTCAAAAGACCACTTGGTACATATATTGTCATGAAATGTGTCGAAAGGGGTCATAAGATACCCTATGATCCCTTTTGACCCATATGAACAGTTATAATATGTCTCTACTTAGGGGTCCTCGGACCTCTAGGATTATAATATACCCTAGAGATATATTATAATTGTTCATATGGGTCGAAAGGCGACCCCTAGGATTATAATATGTCCCTAGGGACATTATAATTGTTCGTATGGGTCGAAAGGGGTCATAGGGTCGATACATTTAATGACAAATATGTCTCTAGAGATCTTAGGACCCCTAAAGACATATTATAATTGTTCATATGGGTTAAAAGGGGTCATAGGATACCCTATGATCCCTTTCGACACATTTCATGACAACATATGTCCCTAGGAGTCCTGGGACACCTAGAGACATATTTCATTTATTCATATGGGTCGAAAGAGGTTGTAAGATGCCTTCTAACCCCTTTCTACACATTTCATGACAACATATGTCCTTAGGGGCATACATCATTGATTCATATGGGTCGAAAGGGGTCATAGGTTTGACACATTTCATGACAACATAAAACCCTTAGGGACATATTTCATTTGTTTATATGAGTTGAAAGGGGTCATACGATAGCCTATGACCTCTTTTGACATATTTCATGATAACATATGTCCTTAGGGGTCCTAGTACCCTAAGGGACATATTATAATTAGTCATATGGGTTGAAAGGGAGCATATGATATCTTATGACTTGTTTCAACACATTTCATGGCAACATATGTCCCTAGGGATGGACCAAATTTATTTGTTCATATGGGTCCAAAGGAGTCATAAGATACCCTATGAATCCTTTCAACACATTTCATGTAAACATATGTCCCTAACATTTGTTCATATGGGTCGAAAGGGGTCATCCCCTATGACTCCTTTTGACACATTTCATGACAACATATGTCCCTAGGGGTCCTATGACCCCTAAGGACATATTATAATTGTTCACATGGGTTGAAAGGGATCATAGGATACCCTATTACCCTTTTCAAGATATTTCTTGACAACATATGTTCCTAAGGCTCATAAAACTCTTAGGACATATTTTATTTGCTCATAGGGGTCAACAGGGGTCATACGATACCCTCTGACCCCTTTTGACACATTTTAAGATAACATATGTCCTTAGGAGTCCTAGGACCCCTAGGGACATATTATAATTATTCATATGGGTGGAAAGGAGTCATAGGATACCCTATGATCCCTTTTGACACATTTCATGACAACATATGTTCCTAAGGGTCCTAAGACCCCTAGAGACATATTTTATTTATTCATTTGGATCAAAAGGGATCATAGGATAACCTATGACCTATTTTGGCACATTTAATGACAACATACATCCCTAGGGCTCCTAGGACCCCTATGGACATATTTCATTTGTTGATATGGGTCGATAGGGGTCATAAGGTATCCTATGACCCCTTTCGACACATTTCTTGACAATATGTCCCTAGGGGTCTTAGGACCCAAAGAACCCTAGGGCCAAAGACCCTTAGGGACAATTGTTCATATGGGTCAAAAGTGGTCATAATATACCCAATGATCTCTTTTGACACATTTTATGAGGACATATTTCATTTATTCATATGGGTCGAAAGAGGTCACAAGATAACCTATGACCCATTTCGACACATTTCATGACAACATATATCTCTAGGGGTCCTAGGACCCCTAGAGACATATTTCATTTGTTCATATGGGTCGAAAGGGGTCATAAGGTATCTACCCTATGACCCTTTCAACATTTCATGACAAGGGACATTATAATTATTCATATGGGTCATATGGGGTCATATAATACCCTATGACCCCTTTTGACACATTTCATGACAAGGGACATATTATAATTATTCATATGGGTCAAAAGGGGTCATATGATAGCCTATGACACCATTTGACACATTTCATGACAACATATGTGCCTACCCCTAGGGACATCTTATAAATGTTTATGTGGGTCGAAAGGGGTAAGAGGGTATGGGTTGAAAGGGGTCACATGATAACCTATGACCCCTATCAACACCTTTCATTTGTTTATATGGGTCAAAAGGGGTCATATGATACCCTATGATCTCTCTCGATGTAATGCCTACCCCTAGTTTACTTTTCATGTTCTATTGCTAAACTCTTTTAGGCTAGTTTTATGATTGTGGTACTTGGTTACCAGATTTGATTAGATGTTATTTCATATTTAGTTGACATATTTGATGAACTACTTGATACTCAGTTATTTCATGTATTTGTGATTATTTAGATGATGATACATTATGTTCATATAGTGATTTTAGTTATTTCAGAATGATTAGTTAGATGGATATTTTATATGCAGTTTCTACAGTTACTTGCCCCATACTTGCATGTGTATGGTGTTGAAGTTGATAAAAGATCAACCCCACAAGTTCCAAGAATCACCTACATGCAAACACCTATCATAGAAAGAGAGAAGCAAAAGCTATGGAGGCTGAAATTGTCAGATCCATAGATGGAACATTCTTGATGAGCAAAAAGAGAGACTGCTATTATCAAAAGTGAATTAATTTCAATGAATGTTTACAATGAGAGATTGTCCTTATAAAGGAGATTGAAACCCTAAGAAGGTCTAACCTAAGTTGCATCATAATAATTAATAAAATAATTAGTTATTAGATGTTCATTATTAGATGCCTAAAGTTTGGCTTAAGTAGACTAGAATTAATTAGAAAATATCTAATTATTCTAAATATGGTGTACCTGTATGTTTTACTTTATATGTGATGTTTCTAATGTGGGTGAGGAAGGGAGGTGTAGTCACCCTCTAGTTGAGATCTACACAATACACCACTCCATGCCATTGTCTATTTAGTTTAGATTATATGTGTATGCACATGCTCAAATTTTATGTAGATTGTAGGTATCGGGCTTCAACTTCCCTAAATTGTCAAGATGAGCATGCCCTATAGCAGCATGTCAATGGTAATTTAGAGGGGAGATGAGTCCAAATCCTAACCCTAAGCTAATAGTCCTAGAAAGTAGGACAAATATTTGAGTTGTTTACCCATCCAAATTCATCAAGTGATGTGAATTCGTGATTTGAATCTGTGCTCTGTTCTTTATCATGAGTTTTTGTATTTAGTTTTGTGGGTCTGTTGTGATTTTCAGTTATAATAAGATCAAATTAAAATATAATCTAATGAAAATTTTATAAAGAAAAATCAATATTTAATTATATTTAATTAATTGATAAATTAATTTAATAACAAAATTAAACTTAAAATATTTAATTGAAGTTCTAATTTTGGCATAATTATATTTATGTAATTTAATAATAATTTATTTAAGAGTTTCATTTTTATAATAAACTCTAAATATTATTAATAGTTAAATTAATAAATAGTTTATTCATAAATGTCTTATGATTTAATAAGAGAGAGAAATAATTAATTCAATAAAGTTTATTTTAATTAAATTGCAAAAGGTTGCACAAAAATAAATAAATATAATAAAATAATTAAGAAAAAGGTTTCACATGATTGCAAAACCAAAGCCCTAATTGGAGAAAACTCTTTATTAAGAAATCAGAGCTCATTTCTTTATACACAGGTTTGGAGGAGCTAATTTCTGAGAAGAGGGTTTCGAAAGAAAGGGAAATTGCTTGCAAGTTTTGTGCATTCGGTTGTTTTAGCATCATATCCAAGTAGGATCTTGTGGGTTTTGCGTAGTAGTTTCTTTCTTTGAAATATCTGTCTTCTCCATGTTTGATTGAAATTGTTTCATATTATATTTAGGTTGAAACCCTTATTTGTGTATTTTAAATTTTTATTTTGTTTTGTTTCGAAAATGTCTATGAACAAATTTGAGATTGGAAACCTTGTTTAATGAAATTGGGGATTCATATTTGGATTGTTAAATCAGGGTGGGGGTTTGGAAAAGAAATCAAATTTAATATACAAATTTGATTGGATGTTCATATTTTTCCTAGTGGATCTATTATGTAAATTGGTTAAACAAATATATGTAATATAAAATTACAATTTACTATGATAATTTTATATATTAAAATGGTGTTTTGTTTTTGAAATTTACCAATTAAAAAAAATTGGGTTTTGCGATTTTGTATAGGGGACGATTTTGGTGGTTTTATGTTTTTTTTGAAAAAAAGTTTAAAAAAAGGAGTTTGAAGGCCATGACTTCCCTCGTTCCCCTTCCCATAAGCCTTTGGCCACCGACTGCGAAGGTAGCTAGGGTTGCTGATAGTGGCTGTAGTCACTACGACAGCCAAGGCTACCTAAGCAACTGTTAGAAATGTTTTAGAATAATTGTTGGGGGGGGGGGGGGGGGTGTGAATCAATTATTCAAGGTCCAAATGTCCAATTCAAACTTTTCATCAAATAAAATGTGCCCATCAAACTATTCATTCATCCAAGCTTTAAACTAAGTTATTATAAATCAATATGCAAGCATAACACAAAGAATCAACACATAACACAATGATTTATGTGGAAACCCAATCTGGGAAAAACCACCAGTAACATGCTACTTAATTCTCACTCTTATGAAGTGATGCCTTGTGAAAGGCCTACCCTATTAAAGGCTACAACACACTGTTAAATGTGACTTGGTTAAAGGATTTAATCACCCTATTAGAAGTGGGCCTAGTTAGAGGACTTTAGAACATTCACTTGGAATGCCACCCTATTAAAAGATTTACAAATGGCTATTAAACCAACCTAAGTCCATAGGATTTTACCCTAACTGATACAATTTCTAGATAGTAACAATAAGGGGTTTTGACCTGATTTCAATTCACAACTTATCTTGCTGATCTCAGATCACTCTTTAGCTCCTCACATTGCCTAGCTTTCAGTCTCTGCAGCTTTGACAGCTTGCCCTCCTTTCAAGCTTTGTCTCCTTGAGTCTTCATGCTCAATGTACCAGTGCAATCATCTCTCTCTCTCTCTCTAACCACTTATCAAAGCAAAGTCTTTGTACTCTATTCTTCCTTCTCCTAGATGCCTTTTGTTTGACACCCTTCAACCACTTCACAATTTTGACACACCAACAACTCTTGCTTCTTGGTCTGTGACTCCTTAAATAGAAGTCTAGAATTTCTTTTCCCACTCGATTCTTCCCTCTAATTTTGGTTAGAATGAATTAGGTAGGATTCATTGAATCTAACCCACATCTTGTTTCTTCTAGAAATATCTTGAAGAATCCTCTTGAATTCGCTAAAAAATGGTTTACATAGAATTCTGTTCCACCAACTCATCATCCTTATCCTCCAACTAGTTCACAAAATTCTAGGTAACAACTATGTCGTCTCAAATTTGGCGAATCTTCATCTTTTAAAATAATGCAACAACTCGACATTATTGAAATTCTGGTGCTTGACACGTACTGTATTACTCGGCATCAACTACATTTTACTGATACTCGACACCTATTGTGGATTCAATCGGCATCCACTAGGTTTTCCTATTTGCTCGACTCCTTCTATATCACTTGGCACTTGAACTTCACTCAGCACCTAAAGTTCACTCGGCACACACTAGATTTTACATTTTCTTGACTCCAACTGAAAAATTTGCTTGGCTCCAACTAGCTTGGCACTCACTAATGAACTTAGTTAAGCTTTGCATTCAACTTTATTCCAACTTATTTCTCCAATGTTTCTAAGTGTGGCCAACATATGTATCTTCAAGTATGTTATCAATATATCGTTTCACCATTGTCTTAACTGATCCTTGTACTTCATTACAAAATCATAACTCAACCTTTTCCTTAGGTGCTCTTATTACATCTTGTTGATTAAATCCTCTTCATCAATCAACTAAGTGATAGTACTTGAATCTTATAAGCATTTGTCATTCCAACAAGTAGCAGGTTTGATATCAATGACAAAACAATGATTGAAAACATTCTATATCAACCAACTTCCTCCTTTGCAACAATCTCCCTCTTTGATATTCAATAATGATCTTTTCAATCAAAATTCCAACAGCAACAACACTGCCCAAAGTTAGCAAGGCCAATGGGCCTGAAATGGTATAAAGATGTTCTTTTGTTTTTAATTTATTTTATTATTATTAATAATTTTTATTCATTAGGTTTTATAAAATATTTAATATTTAATATTTATTAATAAGTTTAGTATTAAATATTTATTACTATGTTTGATATTAAATATTTATTAATATGTTTAATGTTAAATACTATTATTAAATAATAATAACTTGTATTATATGGTTTAGTAGCTATTATTTAATTAATAATGATATTTATTTAAAATATTTTTATTTAATGAATTACGAGTTTTGGAAAATGGGGTTTTTAGTGTTAGTGTTAAATACATCGGGTATAATTGAATTATTTATTTTTGAATCTAATGTTGATTTATCTAAATGAACATGATGAACTTTTAGGGATTCATTTTAAATGAAGTACAAAACTTGAACCTTGCCGTTTAATCAAATTCATTTGTTTTTCAAAACCAAAAAAAATTCTATGAAACTACATTGCTATGATGTATGTTTTCTTATGTTATGGGGTCTAGGTTTGACTTAGTACTTTGACCAATTACGAATTTACTAGAGGCTTGGGGGTTTTGTTCTATGATGATGTTATGTATATGATCTTTTATACTGACCATGGTGATGTGTTTCATGTTTCTATAATGAGTTTTTTATTAGTGCTTGTTAGTGCTTTCCAGTTTCTTGTGTAGGACTGAGGTGAATGGTGTGACTTTATTGATGTAACCTTTGAGTCTTCAATCAATTATCTTTTGATGCTTTCTAGTTGCTTGTATAGGACTAAGGTGATTATTGTGTTTTATCTTTTGGTGCTTTCTAGTTGCTTGTATAGGTCTGAGGTGATATTGAGACTGGTCTTTAGGTGCTTTCCAATTGCTTGTAAAGGACTAAGGTAAATACTATGTTTTATCTATAGGTTCTTTCTAGTTGCTTGTAAAGGACTTAGGTGAAAATTGTGATTTTTATGAGTTGTACTTTTATGAGCCTAGGGTAAGTAATCTATGTGTATGTTGGGAAGTGACTTGCAATGAAGGTCGGAGCCCTAAGTGGCTATCTAGGTAATCCATTGTAAGTTATTTTAATAAGTGATAATATTTAATTAAATGAGAGTAAAATAAATTAATAAGAGTCAATATTTTCCTCACCCATGCCTTGAGTGCTAGTATAGGCTACGATGGGAGTAGAGAGGATGATTGGTTATGACCTTGTTTCATTAGTATGCCTTATCTATATGAAAGGATACTAGTGCTGCATAGAGACGCCAGGGGGCTAGAGTCTAGTGAGGCTACTAGGGTAACCTTAGAGTTGGCTCATGCGATGACACTTGCCCACTGGCATAGTAGATTTCCTACATGTCTTTGTCTCCTTTGGGTTTAGATGTTACTGGTGTCTTGGTACCCTTTGAGATAGTTTGCTATCAGGTATTTCCTTGACCTACATGTTGGTTATGACTTGTGTATTGATTTCCATATGATACTTGAGATTATCTCCTCAGCACGGTGGGAGTGGGCCATTTAGGTTCCATGAGATTGGATGGTAGTGCATTTTCTTATACCACTAAGATCTAACAATTGGATTTTGATGCTGGATATCCTTGTGCAATTGTTCCTTTCTTTCTGATCTTGTATTTCTATTAGATAGTAATATTCTATTATATTATACTCGATTTATCAAAGATCTTATGAAATGATGTATTTTATTGATGATGTATATTCTTTGAGCTTTTCATACCCTATGACTTGTACAGTGGATGATTATGCATTTTAGTTATGCCAAGTGGGATCCTATGTAATTGTATATTATTTAATTGGATTCGTACTTGTGATTATTCCATGATGTGGATTTCGGTTATGTTTTAGATTTATTATTAATAAACTTATACATGGGATTCAATGTCATGAAACTCTTTAGAGATTTAATCTGTTTATGGTAGTTGTATGTATGTGAGTTATTGCTTCCACTATAATATCTCTTGTTGTTTATTATCGTTAAAAAATAATGTTTGGCAAAATTAGTGAAACTTTAGGTTAATTTCTTTTAAGTTCCATCGCGGGGTGTTACACTTGACACATTTCATGAAAACATATGTCCCTAGGGGTCCTAGGACCCCTAGGGACATATTTTATTTATTCATATGGGTTCAAAGGGGTCATAGGATACCCTGTGACCCCTTTCCACATATTTCATGACAACATATGTCCCTAGGGGTCCTAGGACCTCTAGAGTCATATTTCATTTGTTAATATGGGTCAAAATGGGTCATAGGATGCCCTATGACCCCTTTCGACACATCTCATGATAACATATGCCGCTAGGGGTCCCCTAGGGACATATTTCATTTGTTCATATGAGTCGATAGGGATCATAGGATACCCAATGACCCCTTTCAACCCATATGAACAAATATCCTATAAACTATATCATATAATATAATAAAATATATTAAAAAATAGTATGATATATTATAATATAATATGCTATACTATGTATAATATAATATATTATTAAAATATATCTTATGAACTATATATATTAAATATCATAATTTTTTTATTAAAAACACTACATATTATTATTTGATTGGGACCTCATTTATAATAATAAAAAATACACAATTTGGAAATCACATGGATCATGAAGGAGATAATAAGGACCCCTCAACTTTTAATTTACACCCTCCATTGTCTATGTGATTCTTTTAAATATTTGGGCAGAGGAATATTAGGTATTTGATATATCTGATATATTGGGTATTCAATATTTGATTGGTGATTTTTTAAAAACAATATTGACAATATTAGTCCATGAAGATAGAAACATTTTAAGGAGCATAACAAAGACAATTCTATGATAGTTTAGTCTTTGGGCTTTTTGGCAGTTGTGTATATAACATGGTTGTATCAGTGATATACACAAGGACTTTAGTATGCACAATGATATACATTATGTACCTTTTGTTCCATATACATTAGTTCGTATGAAAAATATATATTCATATTTTTAACATTCATCTATAATTATGATGAAACACTTGAAAAATTGCAAACATGAACATGTCGATTTATTGTATCTAATTTGTGTTTTCATATAATAGATTATTGGGAAATTCTTATGGACATATTTGTAACCATTTTTCCTATTAATCTATATCGGTCAAAGGTCAATCAAAGTGGTCAAAGTAGGAAAATTCATTATATAACATGGAGGGAGCATAAAAATCATATTTTTAGTCATGTTTACAATGTTCAAAGTGGAATTTACATAATAGTGTGACAAGTTACAATTATTGTAAAAACTAGTCAATTGACCCTAAAGGATGGTCATGGCATTGTTTCATCAACATTGTTAGTTCTGAATGGGTAGGTGAACCATAGTGACACCATTGTTTCATACATAGAGAGCATAGAATCTTTGCAACCATCTTGAACTAGAGCGTCTCCAAAGTCTCCTAAGCATGTTTGGGAAGCGATCTCCCAAGGATCGTAAATCAAAGCTTGTGAGACCAATCAACAAATTAGGAGATGCTATAGGACTATTTAATGTCTACAATAACCTTTCCTAGTTTTGCGAGATTCAATTTCATTGAAATTGGCACAAGGATTTTGGTTGATGCCAAATCTCACACTGTTCTTCAGTGAATTAGGGCACCACTGTGCAACTTTCAAACTGTTCTTTGTGATATCATTTCATTAGTGTCATTATCTATAGATGGGTGGGTGAACCCTGGTGACACTAGTGTTTCATCCATGGAGCCCCTAGATTGTTCGCAACCACCCCAAACTAGAGCGTCCCCAAGGTGTCCCGAGCATGTTTGGGTAGTGATCTTCTGAGGATCATAATTTGAAGATCATGAGTTCTATTGATAAAATGTCAGATGTAGAAGAAGCATGCTATTGATATATACAATAAACTCTCTCGGTAATGGGAGATTCAATATCATTTGAAATTGGCACATCAATCTCGGTCAATGTCAAATCTTAGAGTGTTCTTAGTGAATTGGTGCACCACTTCACAAATTTTGAACCATTCTTCATGGCATCAGTTTGTTAGTGTCATTAGCTCTGGATGGGTGGGTGAACCCTAGTGACACCACTATTTCATCCATAGAGAGCCTAGAACGTTCATGACCACCCTAAACTAGAGTGTCTCCAAAGTACCCTAAGCACATTTGGGTAGTGATCTTCTGAGGTCGTAACTCAGAGCTTGTGAGACCCATCAACGAATTAGGAGATGCTACAAGACCATGATATCGATGTATACAATAACCTCTCTTAGTTCTTGGAGATTCATTTTCATTTGAAATTGGTACAATGATCTTGGTTAATGCCAAATCTCACAATGTTCTTCAGAGAATTGGTGCACCACTGTGAAACTTTTGAATTGTTCTTCATGGCATCATTTCATTAGCACTGTTAGCACTAGATGGGCAAGTGGATCTTATTGACACCACTATTTTTTCCATACAGAGACTATAACATTCATGGCCACCCTAAACCAGAGCATCTCAAAGGTGCTCTAAGCAGGTTTGGGCAACGATCTTTCGAGGGTCATAATTTTGAGCTCATGAGACCTATCAATGAATAATGGGATGCTAGACAATACTATGATATCAATCTCCACAATTACCCCTCTCAGTTCTTGGATATTCAATTTCATTTGAAATTGGCACAACGATCTCGATCGATGCTAAATCTCCTAGTGTTCTTCAATGAATTGTTGCATCACTATGCAACTTTTGAACCCTAGTGAGACCATTGTTTCATCCAGAGAGATCCTTAATCAGTCATGACCACCTCAAACTGGAGCATCTCTAAGGTGTCTTAAACATGTTTAGGACATAATCTTCTGAGGGTCATAACTCACAGCTCATGAGACCTATCAAAAAATTACGAGATGCTACATGACCATGATATCAATGTCTACAATTACCTCTCTCAATTCTAGGAGATTCAATTTCATTTGAAATAGGCACAACTTTCTCGGTCAATGTCAAATCTTGTAGTGTTCTTTAGTGAATTGGTGCACCACTGTGCAACTTACAAACCGTTCTTTGTGGCATATTTTTAATAGTATTATTAGCTCTAGTTGGGTAGGTGAACCCTAGTGAGACCACATTTTCATCCATAGAGAGCCTTGATCATTCATGACCACCCCGAATTGGAGTGTCTCCAAGATGCCCTAGGTTTTAAATTGGCACAATGATCTCACTTGATGCCAAATCTTTTAGTGTTCCTTATTGAATTGGTACACTATTGCACAAATTTGAAACCATTTTTTATGGCATTGATTTGTTAGTGTTGTTAGCTCTAGGTGGGCAGGTCAAACCGTAGTGAAACCCCTAGTTTGGCCATAGAGTCACTAGAACATTTGTGAGCACCACACACCAAAGTGTCCACAAGGTACATTAAACATGTTTGAGCAATCATCTTTGAGGGTTGTAACCTAGAGCCCTTGTTGTTTTGTTTGATTATGTTCATGATCAGTTGGATGTTGAAAATTTTCAAGGACTTCTCTTGGCTTCTGGTTTCCTTTCCTTAAGGAGGGATTTTGGTTTTGGGGTTTCTTGAATCTTTGGAGGAGTTCAATTCCTTTCTCTTATTGTGATATCAATTACATAAACCATGAACAAGATTTTAATGAACATGACTGAAATGAATAATATTTCAAAAACCATGTACAAGATTTAAATGAACGAGATTCCAATTAACAAGATTCTAATGAACATGATTAAAATAAACAAGATTCTATGCACTATACAAATACACATGTGCAATAATTCATAATAATATAATATATCAAGATATATACTCATATACAAACTTGATATAAATGTATGCCAAAATGTACATCCGCATACAAAATTTTGTGCATGCCATCAAAATATGTCTATAAAATCAAAGTTTATGCATGAAATGTGGCATATGCCATCTTAAAATATTCCCTAAGACATCTCTAAAAAATTACTATATCCTAGGCTACTAGACGATCATCATAGTGGAGCCTCTTTGATGCACTCTTTGAACTTGCTAGGTCTTGTATAAACAAAAAAGACAAAATCAAAGTTAGAATAGTTAATTAAATGATTTGTACATATCAAATATAAATTTATTCAAGTTCATATTGATTAATAATGAGGGAAAATTCATTTACCTCTCTCTAGGCCTTCCTCCACCACTCAGGATTCCTTGCATATGTCCTTGGCAAAGTGTCACCTCACAAACTCTAACCTAAACACGTTTGTATGGTTGTCAAGTTTATCTTCTACTTAAAATAATGTTATTAATGATAAAATAATGAATTAATAACATAATCAAGAATTCAAATTATAATTTACCTTAGGTGATTTCTTATTGACAATTGTCAACTAAGTGAGCAAAGATACAAAGTCTTCCGATCCCCTCCATCACATCAAGTGTTTCCTATGACAGTTAAAAATATAATTGTTACAATGATAAAAATAACTTCTTTTCTAATATAAGAACATTACGATAAGTAGCAAGTAAATGATAAATATACATACTATAGGGCTCTTGCTACGAATGGAAACACTTGAGGGTCTGTGATGGAAAATCTGTGTGAATGCATCATTAGAGGCCACCCCCTATAAAATAAATAATTCAACAACATTTCATTAGTACAAACAATTGACAAGTTGTTGGAATACTTTAGAATAACTGGGAGGGGTGAATCAATTATCCAAGGTCCAAATGTACAAATAAAACTTTTCAGTACTTAACCACTAGTAGATTTGGTGTGAACTTTTGACCTTATGCCATTTTCCATTTAATTTTAACTTTTTTCTTGTTTAGCTCCCAAGTTGGTCAAAAATTCAACCAAAATGAGTTTGTTTGGTCGAAATTTTGACCAACATGGATTATAAACAAAAAAATGAGAAAAGTGTGTGAGAGGAGGGATTTTCACTACATCTATTCACTCGTGGGTGTGGGAGGAGGGATGTGTTGCCTATTATTAATTTGGACATCATTATATGATCTAGAATATTTCAACATGCTAAACTCGATAACTGTGGACTTTGCTCCTGCCTTCCTACATGTTTTGCTCCTGCCGTGGAGCTCTTCCTTTTTGCATGAATGCTCTACTCTTGCCTTGCTATAGGTTTTGTTCACCTATTTTCCTATGCAATGTGCAAGTCATGGCTTCTCCTTTTCATGAAGAAAAATCCCCTACAACCTGCCACAAAATTCTTCTATCTCCAACTATTTACATTTGGCAGGCTACGATCACATCTAAAGTGAGGAGAAATCAAGTTTTTTTTTTCATCCATTTTAGAGCAGCTTTCAAAATCAAACATTATGATTGGTAGTTGAGGCTAATAGAGAAGGATTCCAAACATGACTTGCCTCCTGATGCACAATTTGAGGTGGGCCATGACACACCTTTCTATGGATCTCCTCATGCTCATTGAGATGAAGTTGGAATAATCCATATATTGCCTCCATGCCATGGAAAAGGGTGTCAATTCCCACCATGTGACAAAGAAGAGCACACTCTAGGTGAGAAAAATGCTCACAAAAAAACACTTTGTTCAGTTTCCCCTTCACAATGAATGGAAATATACTCCCCCTCACTTTGGTCAGTAGCCTTCCCACAAACAATACAAGAGTATTCACAGTAAAATCAAAATTCAATGCAACACATATCACAACTAATGGCCTTAAGTGAATTGTTCTTGTGAGTAAGTTTCTATGCCATATTTGGGATTCCAAGCTTTATAGACCCTCTCATCACTATTTTTGGTTTCCTCCCATGCTTTGCATAGGTAGTGATGTTGAACTTATGAATTAACAAGCATTGAGAGTGATTTGAGTGGTGGACCCATGAGGTCAAGGACTCTTTGAGCAGAAAAAGAAGCTACTGACATGGATGACTAAATTTATCATGCAAATTTAAATTCTCATGACTTGACATGCTCTATTACCTTTTAAAGGAGTGACTTTTGAAGATTGTTTTGGGGATATTGATGACAACATGAGTAATATTGTGTGATCATGTATAGATGTGAGTAGGAACTCATGTATACATTGGAAACTTTTTAAAAGACTTAAAGCACTTAAACCTTTTTGAGCATCTTGAAAACCTCATAATAATTTATTAAACTGATAGAAATAGTTGTGCTCTAGAGTGGGTCCGCCTAAAAAAAAAGTGAACTGAAACAATTGACACCTCATATTGATCCAGTGAGACTTTGGTATTGACTAAAATTAAATTTGAGCATTGAATAAAGCTTTTAAAACTTGTTTACCTTTTTTTCACAAATTGTAATTTTTTGATAAGAGGGCCTGTAGGTTGGCTTTAAAAACTAACTGAATCACCTAGCTGAGCCCTAAGATCTTACATATTGATTCCTTGTTTCATATTCCTGCACTGTCTGATTTCATCTCATGATGATCACTCAGTCAAAATATATTGACTGTCAAAATTGCTTAGTTAAAACCGCCTACAAGAAAACATGTTAGAAAACATGAAAGTGCATTTGGTTTTGGCTTTGAAAATAGGTCAAACAAATACTTGGGGGCTTGAAAAATGGGGAATTAGTTCATTGCCATGAGGGGAATATAGATTTGTGATTTGGGATCACGACAAATAATAGGGAAAATTTGGTGAGCATGCAAAGTGAGGTACTCAAAATTGCAGAACAAGGGACATAAGTTGAACTGTGGTTTTTGCAAATGGATTAGACATGAGAAAGTGTGCAGATGGATTCATTAAGGTTTGAAAACTGGCATACTAATTTTTTTTCTAGAGTAGAACATATTGGTACAAACTATTTGAACTCATCTATCAAAGATTCAAAGTTATGACATCCCAAACAAGGGTACTGATTAATCTGCATTTCATGGCACTAGTAAAAAGTTATAAATTGCATTTGGAATTACATTTGAAAATTAATCAAACAGATTCATCATATGCTCAAATTTGGAACATAACAAGTGTTTGACATCTAGAATGTAGTGCAAATTTTTTTTTCTTAGTATGGTCAACTGGGTCAAAGTTATAATTTGTCAAATAGAGTCTCCCAGAATTCGGGGCAGTTTGCATCAACATGACAACAATAAACAACCAACTTTGAGGGATTCAAAACCTAGTCAAAATAAATTGAAATGACTTGAAAAATGAAACATAGGTTCTCTGATATCCATACTAAATAATCCCAAGGTGGTGAGTCATGAACCATTACCAAGTACAAGATATTCAAATGCAAACTAGGCCTTTTGTCACTGTTTGACACTTGCAAAAATGCATAAATGAACATTGCTCGAAATGAAACTTCACACTTGGAATGATAGTTTATCATCATAGGATGCATGGATATTCTGAATGCAAGGTGTTAGAAACATAAAACACTGCTTAGGCTTGAAAATGATAGCTAGGTACATATGCAAGAAAAAGCAGATAGAGGGGCTCAAAATTTTGGAATGGTACTCAAAAGAGGAATGCAATTTTGAGTCCCATCAATGGCTCTGTCTTGGGATACATGGCCCTTTCATGCATGGAAAGGATTCAAATCTCTTGAGGAAGAAAACCACTCCAGAAAAAATCTTTCTCGAGCATCTTATTGAAAACATGAAATCTACTCTAACTATACAAGACGGTGGCCCCGGGCCACCCAAACTTCTCAAAATTTCTTACCTCTATCGAAAAAATGATTCTCATTTACTTCTCTCTAAGATAAGTTTTAAGTATCATTTTCATTAGTTTCATCATACACATCAAAATTTCTCATTAGCGGATTATGTGAAACAAAATCATTCTCATAGTGCATAAAAAAGCTTTAATCACTCTTTTCATCTTGCTCACTATGAAAATGCATATTAGCATGCTCATATAGACCATCATCAAACTAAAAACCATCATGAATATATGATGGATGCTTGCGATCAACTGGAAACACAAAGGCTTCATATTTCACTTCATTTGCAAAGTTGCAGATGTCAAGAAATTGCAACTCACCTTGTGTATTTGGGTATGAGGAGTTTGTGAAATTTGATATCTCTAACCTTGTAGTCATACTACTCATCAAATTATATTTGTCATTCACTAAAACTCCTTCACACTCAAACAACTGATTATTCACCAAGCTTGAAAAAATATTCTAAAAATGCTGATCTAAAATATGGTGGTCACAATCATTATCTTCATCTAACAAACTATCAGAATGAACCTTGAACTTAGTAAACTTGTCATCAAAAGATTCACATGATATCCCCATTTTGAAAATAATTTAATAAAAAATAAGTTTGATATTCTTATCTCTACAAATCTTCATACCATGGATTTGTTTTGCTGCCCCCAATCCTTCATAGAAAATGCATGTGCTAACTGACATTTCAGCCCCTTAATATGATCCATGTTAGACCCAACTACAAGCATATCATCAATATATAAACATAAAATAATGTAGCTGTCATCATCCAACCTCTTAAAATAAACATAATGATTTGAATGACACCTACTATATCCATGCTCATGCATAAACCTATCAACTTTCAAATAGCATTGCCAAGGTGCTTGTTTCAAGCTATATAAACTTTTTTTCAATCTGCACACTAAGTTCTCCATACCTTTGACCTCAAATCCCTCTAGCTATGCCTTATGTATCTCTTCATCCAAATCACCATGAAGGAAGACTATTTTAACTTGAAGCTTCTCTAAATGCAAATCTTTAGTAGCCACAATACTTAAAACAATGTGAATAGAAATCATTTTAACAACATGAGAGAATATCTCATCAAAATCAATTCCTTTTTTCTATGCAAATCCTTTTACAACTAACCTGGCTTTAAATCATTTCTTACCTCCATCTTATTTTAACCTATAAATCTACTTATTCTGCAAAGCCTTTTTACTTGTAGGTAACTTTTATAAATCACATGTCTTATTTTTCAGCAAAGAGTCCACTTTTTCTTTCATTGCAGACTCCCACTAAATCTTTGTATCCATCTACATAGCTTCATCATAACATTCAGGTTCACCAACATCAGTGAGTAAAATAGAGTACAAGGACAGAGAAAATCTTTTTGGAGGTCTTCTTATCCTTGTTGACTATCTAACATTCACTGGATTGTGTGGTATTTGTTGTTGTGGTTGTTGCACATCATGAGGAATTGCTGAAATATTAGTTTTTGGAGTATCATCCAACAGTACATAATCATCTTCTTTCTTCTCATGTTGCTACAACAAATCTTTGTACACACTTTATCATTGAATATGACATCCCTACTTCTTATAATTTGATGATTTTCAAAATCTGAAAGCCTATAATAAAATTCATTAATGCCATATCCAAAAAATACACATTTCTTTGACTTAGGTTCCAGCTTGGTTCTATTTTCAAATCTATATTAGCAAATGCTTCACAACTAAAGATTTTGAGAAAAGAATAACTCACCTTCTTACTAGTCCATGCTTCCTCTAGAATATGACAACCCAAAGGAGTAGAGGGACCTCTATTTATCAAATATACAACAATATTGATAGCCTTGCCCACATGTTTAAGAGTAACCCTGCATGCAACCTCATGCTCCTTGCACTATCCATTATAGTCCTGTTCATGAGTTTAGCCACTCCATTTTCTTGTGGAGTCCTTGGAACATTTTTCTATCTATGAATACCATTAGCAAAGCAATAATATTCAAATTCACGATTGCTATACTCACCACCATTATTAGATATGAGACATTTTAATTTCTTTTCAGTCTCCTTTTCAACCAAGCATTTCCATTTCTTAAAAGTCTGAAATACATTAGATTTCTATCTAAGGAAATAAACCCATACTTTTTAGTTTCATCATCAATAAATGTAACATAATAATGAGAGCCACCAACGAAAGATATCTAAGCTGGTCCCCATACATATGTATGTACAAGATCTAATCTCTCACTTCTCTTTTCCTTCATAGTCTTCACAAAAATCGCTCTCTTTTGTTTTCTATATTGATACATTTCAGACCCGGTAAAACTTTCTTTGAATGAAGTACTTTTATACCTTTCTCACTCATGTGCCGAGTCTGTTGTGCCATAACACTGTATTAGAATCGACATAAGCTATTTGTTCTCCCTACTCAACTGCAACAATTGTTCCTAAACATTCATTTTTCTCTGAAACAATCAAAGTAGAAGGAACAATATCACCTGTACAAAGATATAAGGTTCCTACTTTCACACCGTTTGCTACAACAAGTGTGTTGGAAATATTATGACAAGCTAAGTTACTGAGAGGGGAGGGGTGAATAAATAACTTGTAAAACTTAATCCTTATTTAGCAATTAATTCTTCATGTGAATTCTGATCTAATTTCGTGCATGAGAAATTCAAATTAAAAAAAACATTCATAACACTTTTGACACACAATTTGGTGACCTTGAAACTTTCCAAATAGAAAATAAAACTGGGGTGGCAATGGTACCCATAAGCTTTAGTACTACAACATAAAGTTGGCCTGTTAAGGTTTACAATGATCACTTTTGATGATCTACCTTGTTAGGAGCAATAAGGACTGCTAGGTCCACCTTGCAAAAGGATTTACAAACATACAATGAATTATGGACTCGGTAAATAGATTTATACAAGACTATTAGGTCTAACTTGTTAAAGGATTTGATTGATCCACCTGTTAGGATAAAGTAGTGGTTGATCTCTAATTTACAACTTGGTTTACTGAATGAGATTCCTTTGAGTGTACAAATCCCCTTACTATGATAGATAAATCCTGCTACTCCTTATACTGTTGTAGCCTTTTGTAATTTTCTTTTCTACTCCTTTGATTATTACATTACTTTCATTTTTATATTACACATTAGATGTGACACAACACATTACATATATACCAATCTAATTAGAAAATTACAAAGTCAGCCACAATATAAGTTTACACAAATATTACAAAGTCAGCCAAAGTGTAGAAACTTAGGTTTTGAAGACTAACTCGGTGAGGTTTTGATACTCAACATCCACTATTAATGCTCAACATCATCATGCACTTAGTAGACATAGAAGCTTGGTCCATAGCGATCACTTTCAAGTAGTCTTGAACTTGGTCTACACTAGTGACTCAGTGATAAAACTCGGCATATAAACTGAATCATTTGATTCAAACTGCATAGCTTAGTTGATGCTATCACTACGAGCTTGGTATAAATTGAGTTACTTGGTTAAAATTGAGTAGCTTGATTAACACTAGACTCACATCACATCAACTACAAACTTGGTAAGCACTACACAACTCGGTTTGCACTGGTAAACTTGGTATACATTGAGATGCTTGATTTACACTACTGATCATCACCATAGTAGTAATTGCTTGACACAAATTGAAATCTGTCCAAAGGACTCAATAACAACTATATAACTCAGTAGCAACTGAAGTTCTTGGTTAACACTGTTAATTGTACAATATGCTTGGTAGATACTTACAATCTAAATAAGTGTACATCACTAATAACAAACATGACTAGAATGCCAACAATCTCTCCCTTTGGCATTAGTGAGAAAAACACTTATCAGTCAAAACTGAATTTAGGAATGTTTAAAAACATCTTTATCCATCACCTTATGTCTCCAACTCATTAGAGTATATTGTTTTTGAGATTTCTCAAAATTGGTTTTGTAAGAGATATACATCTGTACATGGTAATGTTGCCCCATACATAATATATAGTATATTATACATCTTTCCATAATACATCTAAATACATCTTCTTGCTTTTATACAATATACATTTTCAATCTTTTCAATCTTCTTTCAATCTTCTCCCCCTTTCTCCTTACATCTTCTTACATCTACTCCCCCTTTTTAATGCCAAAGATTTATGCTATATTTATACAGTAATGCCAAAATGTGACAATTAGTTTGAATGTAACTTTACAATAAGTGCCAAAGTCTTGTCCCAATTCTTTTGCAAAACCTTGCATGTGTACAATGCAATCTGCACTTCTGTTGACAATTCTATCATGTGGTCTGCAATGGAGAAGTTGTTGTCATGGATGAGCATTTTTGAATGTACAATGTGATTCTACAGTGTATCCATATTTGGGAGAATCATGTTCTAAATATTTATCAATTTTGATCTAATTCTTGCCTCTTCTCTTAGCAATTCTACCTGCATATCTATCATAAATCTGATCAATTGAAGTGGGTAGAGCTTGAACTTGAGTCAACTTGTAACTATTGTGCACTTGCCTTAAGATCCTCATCATATTTGACAATTTATCTCTTATTTTTTGTGAAAATTTATGTTTCTTAGTCTTTACTCTTTTCTGACACTTGACATTGTTGTTGCTTGGTTTGTATTGTGCTTAGCACATACTATGTAACTCATCACTTGTATGCTTGAAACTACCCAGTCAAGCTTGAGCTTGATTTGTGTAGAAAATACTCGGTGACCATCACATAATTGGGTCCTATAGAGCTTGTTACATACTTTTGTACATGACTTGACCTATTTAGAGTAGCTTGATCTCAGTGATGACCATCTGACTTTGCCTTGCAAATGACTAAGTATTTGAAACTAATTAAAAAAATAGTTAGAGATACCGATAGAGACACGTGTCAAGTATATGTACTTAAAATATAATTTAACTTAAATATCTACCACATATTGGTGAATGTGTCCATTGAATAAGACAAACCTCAAAAACTATAGGCAAAAATATTTGACTTACCATGTGGAAAGATTAAATTCCATTGGCGAAGTGACCCCAAAAATAAAAATTATTATTTATCATTATTGGCGATTGGTCTAAGAATGGGATCCAATTTTCATAAAGTGTGAGTGACATGGCCACCCTGAAAGTATCATTTTTTTTGCTAAATTCTAGGTCCCAATGAGTGAAATTTTCCATTTGGCGAATATTTTCCACTAAAGTTATCCCTATTCACCTTAATCAATTCATTCTTCTTGTGCATATCCTTTGCAAACTAATATTTCCATTTTTCTTACCACTTCTCCATTCTCATTCAACTTATTTCTAAAAGTCCACTTGGTTCTAATCATATTATTGTTAGCAAGTCTCAATACAAGTGCCTAGGTATTGTTTTTTCAATTTGATCAATCTCCTCATTCATACTATTAACCCAAAATTTATCATCCAATGTATCTTTTACTATTCTTGGTTCTAAATCATTTATTAAATGTGTACCTTCTTTTATTTTTCTTCTTGTTTGCACTCCAACACTTTTATCTCCAATTATCTATTCAGGTGAATGGTTCTTCCTCGAATATTTGGGCAATATAAATTCAATTCTTTGATTCCCAACATTCACTTCACTCGATAGAGCTTCAACTTCTTTCTTAGGTTGTACTATCTAGTGCTCAGGTATTAGTATCTATGACTCGGTAGAAACTATCTAGTTCTGGTAGCTTTGTGCTATAACTTGGGTAGACTGCGAGGTGCCACTTCATAGACAAAGAACTTTTTGTGCAATCTTTTGGTTCTTTCTTACTTCCACATCATTCTTCTCTCTAATCTCATCAAATCTTATATTTGTGCTTTCAATCATCTTGTTGGTAGTCTTTTTCAAACATTCGAAAGCTTTACTCTTAGATGAATAATCAAGGAATATACCTTCATCTCCTTTAACATCAAATTTACCATCCCTTTTATCTTTATGAGTGTAACACCTACTTACATTCGGTGTATGACCATACCACAATTCATAGGGTGTCTTGTTTGTTCCTTTCCTCAATTGAACTCGATTGAGAGTATAAACAACAATACTAATAGGTTCTCTTCAAAATATCTGAGAGACCTCCTTCTCAATGATTAAAGTCCTTGCACAATATATGATAGATCTATTTCTCCTTTCAACAATACCATTCTATTGTGGTATCATCGATGCAGTTAACTATCTCTTGATACCATTTTCAACATAAATGTTAGTGAATTTAGTGGACATAAATTCACCACTTCTATATGATCTTAAAATTTTCAAAGATTTACAAGTTTCCTTTTCAACTCTAGCTTTATACCATTTTAACATACCAAATGCATGTGATTTCACTTTCATGAACATTTTATTCATCAATCTTGAATAGTCATCTACAAAAAATATGAAATATCTATCACCATAGTAACTGTTGATTCTAATTGGACCACATATATCCATATGCACTAATTCCATAATTTCATTTGAAGCGTGTGCCCTCCTAGAAAAACTAGACTTTGTCATCTTGTTGAGCTGACATTCTTTGCACATAGCATTTTCAAGTTTTTACAAATTAAGTAAGTCTCTTAGTCTTTTCTTTCTACTAATTTTCACCATGCTTTCAAAGTTTATACGACACAAACTTTTATACCATATGCACACATCCTCAATTCTAGCAAATAAGCATGTTTCTTCTATAGGATCAAGGTAGAATGTGTTACCTTTTGTTTGCATTCCTATTCAATTAGATTTCCCTCATCATCAAAGATCTTTACTTTTTTTTTTTTCTCAAATTCTAAGTTGTGACTTGAATTATTCACCCAAGAAACACTAAAAGATTATATTTAAATCCTTGAACCTAATATGCATGATCACATCTGATCTTATCATTCAACATTATTGATCCTTTACCTTTTACTGAGTATGGAATTATTAGCATGAATGCTGATGATATTACATTGGGGGAGTATCCTTATCATTAGAGAGTACTGATATGTTGCATTCATGATTGTATTTGTGATTGATGTTAACATAGTAGTAATTTTGTTAAGACTGGAAGAATAGTAGTTAGTAATCTTAAGATGTGCATAAGTTGAGGAAGTTTAAGATGATGCATAGTCGAGGACATGTTCCTAAGGTTGTCATGATGATGTGGTTTAAAGGACTAAGTCTGATTTGATGTTGTACAAAAGTCACGCGATTTATAGGAAGTAGTGCAGAAAAAGAGCATTAGAAAAGAGAGTTCTAGTAATCTATCACTATATCTCATCTAAGATGTAATGAAGAGATTTGCATTCACACAGTGATAGAGGAAAATCATATGGTGATGCCAACATGTGCACAAGACATGGTTTCACAAGTGTGAAGTTTTGTATAGACTGTGAGCCAATAGTGTTGTTACCTTATGAATAAATTAATTATCTTATTTTAATTAATTGGGGAAGCCTCAAGGCCAACTCAAAGAATTATTATGAAGATACTATATAAAGGAGATTTGTTTTCTTTATTTATAAGGAGTCTTGAAAGACAGGATCAAGAGGAGTGCTAAGTATTAGTGCACAGTGCAAGAAGGATCATAATGCTTGCTGAAAACATGTAAGCAATCCAAGAGATCATTGGATGTGTAGTATGAGATATGGTTACAAGATTTTCTAGTTGACAGGACAAAGATAGAGGAAGGAAATACATTTCAGTTCTATTATTCCACAACGAATAATATAGAGATCATTTGGACAGTGGATTCTTTGATGTTAACCTTGAAGCTATTTGGGTAGTAGGTCCGGCTATATTCCACAACTCCTAACAAGGTTGGCACAACTCCTAATAGGGTTGAAATCTCCTAACAAGGATTCAAAATCTTCTAATAGGGACTCACATATACCAAATGTTGTAATAGATTCCTAATAGGGTCTATCCTCTAACATGAAATATTTATATTAGTATATCATCTTGTGGGTACCATCCCCACCAGGGTTTTTCCTCTGATCAAGGGTTTCCCTAGTTAACATATATGGTGTTAATTGTGTATGAGTATCTTGTTGTGGTTTGAGTTTATATTAATCACATGGTTAAGTTTGTTTAAGGTTAATGTTTGTGATGATAGTTGGATAACTAATCCACCCCTCCCTTAGTTATACCAGTGGACTATATATTCTAACAATTGGTATCAAAGTATTAGGTCCTTGAAGATAAGGCTTAATTAGATGGGGCCAACTATGATAGTTGGAAGGAAAAGATGAACACTCATATGATATGCATGGGTTAAGGATATTGTCTTTTGACGAAAGCTAAGAAGGAAATTGTTGAATAATCAAAGATAAAGAAATGTAGTGAGGGAGAAAGAGATATATTCATGTGTAACATGAGAGCCAAAGAAGCCCTATTGTCATCTCTTCTAGAAAATGAATATAATTAGGTAAAGAAATTTCAAACTTCTCATGAAATCTCAAAAGCATTAGAATTTAATTTTGAAGGTGATGCTCATGCAAAAAGAATGAGATTAAAAAATTGGATTTGTTCATTTCAAGATGCTAAGATGATGGAAGACAAATCTATGAGAAGTTATGTAGGAAGAATATCAGAAAATTTTCTAGGAATCCAGTCTCTTGGTGGAACTAAAGAAGATGATGAGGATATATGGAAGATTTTTAAAATTTTAACACCCCCATTCAAGCAAATAGCTCAGATGATTTAGCTAGTTATGTCTTGCACCAAAGGTTTTACAAAGGAAATATTGCTTCAAAGATTAGAATTTGTAGAAGCATACATAAGATAGTCTGGAGAATTATCTAGAGTTGAGACAACTTTTAATGCTATGAACATTCAACCTAATCAATCAATAAGTACTAATGCAAGAGGAGACTTTTCCAGTAGTAGCAGATCTGAAGAAGATAAGAATATTGAAGAAGGAATAGCCCTTCTGGTGAGGAGAGAGAAAGATGGTAAGAAAATCTTTAGACTTGTGATGAATATGGTCATTATGCATCTAAATGTCCTAAAAAGAGAGAAAAATTTTAGAGGAAAATTTAAGCCTGGAAGTAATAAAGATACAAATTGTTTATATGCTAATGAGAATGAAGAATCTGATGAAAAAGATCAAAGTGAAAGTAATGATGAATTAGGATTTTTGGCTATCAAGGAAGATGATCTTGATGGAGAAATTAGAGAAGAGAGAGCTCTAGTTACCCAAGGTTAGAAGATAATAGATTAGATAATTGATAGTGGATGTTCACATCACATGACTAGGGATATGAATAAATTTGTTAAATTCAAAAATCATGATGGAGGTATTGTTAGAGTTGGTAAAAATGTAGCCTGTCATATCACAACAATTGGATCTATTAATCTTGATAATAAAACTAACACTAATGATGTTTACTTTGTTGATGGTTTGAAACATAATTTTCTAAGTGTTGGACAACTAGTAGACAAGGGATATCTGTGGTAGTTTACTAGAAAAGACTTGCATTATCAAAGACAAAGATGGTAAGCTGATTGGTACTAGAACTAGATCCAAAGGTAATGTATTTCAGTCAAATCCTACTGAACTAACATATTTTATTAAAAATCTTGATAATAGTTGGTTATGACATAGAAGGTTTTGTCATGTGAACTTTGATAATATTGTAAAAGTTAGTAGTACTAAGATCTTCCTAAGATTATTAAGCCTACTAATGTTGTTTGCATCAAATATATTTTGGTTAAGCAGAGGAAAGTGTCTTTTCCTAGCAAGAAGTTCTCTACTATAGAGAAATTGGAGATTTTTCACACAAATCTAAGTGGTCTTGCAAGAACTAGAGGATTCTATGGTGAAAGGTACTTTATGATTTTTGTTGATGATTTCTCTAGGATGATGTGGGTAGCATTTCTTAAAGAGATGTTTCAAGCTTTTGAGAAATTTAAGATATTTAAGAATAGAGTAAAAATTGAGTCTAGTGTCAAGATTAAAATATTCAAGATCAAATAGAGGAGGATAGTTCACATCTGCAAAGTTCAACATGTTCTGTGAAGAGAATGGAATTAAAAGACAATTATCTTCACCTAGAACACCTAAATAGAATGGGATTGCTGAAAGAAGGAACAAGTGATTAGCAGAGACAACAAGAGAAATTTTATTTGAGAATGATGTCTCAAAGACATTTTTGAGAGAAGCAATTAACACTATAGTATACACTTTGAACAAAGTACACATCAGAAAATGTATCAGCAAGGCACCCTATGAGTTATGATTTGGTCATTCATCATTAGTCAAATATTTTAGAATATTTAGAATTAATTGTTACATAAAGAGAGATGATGATATTGATAAGTTTGATCCTAGAAGTGATGAAGGTATGTCTCTTGGTTACACATTGAAAAGCAAAGTATATAGATGTTTCAACTATAGAACTAAGACAATAGTTGAGTGTGCGAATGTGAGGATTGATGAAAAGTTTGATACTAAAGAGAAGATGGTAGATTATAATTCTAATGAAGAAGAGGATAATTTTGGAATTTTTAGATAGAATGCTGAAGTTTTTTTTGAGACTAACAAAGATTTGTAGAATGATGTATTTGTTGAGCATAGAGAAGATCAAGATATGAACCTAGGGAAGAGATCAGAGTTGAGATGTCAACTCCTACTTCCAGCAAAAATATGACAAAGAATCACCCTCCAGAGCAGATATTTGGGAGCAAGGATAAAGATGTGATGAAAAGAAACATAGTGAATGAGGAATTATGTCTAATTTCTCAAGTGGAACCTAAGAGCACTGTTAAGGCATGTAAGGATGATCACTGGATGCAAGCTGTGAAAGAAGAACTAGATCAGATTGTGAAGAATGAGACATGGGAATTAGTTCCTAGACCTAAAGACAAGAATGTGATAGGAACCAAATGGGTATTCATAAATAAGATGAATGAGCAAGGAGAAGTTGTGAGAAACAAGGCTAGACTTGTTTGCAAAGGTTACTCACAAAAAGAAGGCATCAATTATGAAGAAACCTATGCACCCATGGTAAGAATGGAAGTAGTAAGGATGTTCTTGGCTTATGTAGCAAGAAAGAATTTCAAGGTTTATCAGATGGATGTCAAGTCAGCTTTTCTAAATGGACAACTTGAAGAAGAAGTCTATATTGAGCAACCTGATGGATTCCCTTGAATAGAATATAAAGAATTTGTATGCAAACTAAAGAAAGCACCGTATGGTCTAAAAAATAACCTAGAACTTGGTGTGCAAGGTTGGTCAGGTATTTATCAAAGCTTAGATTTATCAAAGGTACATCATATGGTAATTTGTATTTGAGGAAAATTGACGATGCTTTATATATCATTGTAATATTTGTGAATGACATAATATTTGGAGGAAATGATGAAGTAAGTGATAATTTTGCTGAAGAGATGAAAAATGAATTTGAAATGAGCATGATAGGAGAAATGAAGTTTTTCCTAAGATTGCAGATTGCATAGAACAAAGATGGGATATTAATATCACAAACTAAATATCTAAAAGATTTGGCTTGGAAAGTTTCAAACCTATTGGTACACCCATGATAACTAGTCACAAGTTGTCTAGTAAAGATGAGACACCTACAATTAAGCAAAAAAAGTATAGATCTATGATTGGGGGATTGCAATATCTAACTCACACCAGACCAGATATAGAAAATGTAGTTGGGATTGTAGCAAGATTTCAAGCTGATCCAAAAGAGTATCATTATGCAATAGGAAAGAGGATATTCAAATATTTGAAGGGTACATCTAATTATGGAATTTGGTTGATAGATCAAGTGATTTCACCTTGTACACATATACTAATGCAGATTGGGCAGGTAATATGGATGATAGAAAGAGCACCAATGGTGGATAATTATTTCTTGGAGGAAGATTGGTTTCTTGGTTGAGGAAGAAACATAACTATATATCTCAGAGTACAGCTGAGGCAGAGTATGTTGCAACAACAAATAATTGTAATCAAGTTATGTGGATGAAAAAAATGTTGAAAGATATTGGGGTTGAGTTTATAGAACCTGTTATCATTTACTATGATAACACAAGTATAGTAAGTATGTCTAATAATCTAGTATTGCATTATAAGAGAAAACACATATCCATAAAGTATCATGTTTTGAGAGAGAAAATAATAGAGAAAGAAATAAGGTTGGAGTATGTAAGCACTAAAGATTAGATTGTAGATATCTTTACGAAGCCTTTTCCTAAAGATACTTTTGAGTACCTAAATGGTATGCTAGGTGTTATACCCTTTCCTACTTCATAATAGATGATGCAAAGAATGCATCAATCTAATGGTATAGAGCACTATGGTTAGACTGGACTAAATTTTGATGTTTCCTATATGGGGGAGTATCTAATATATATAGAGTCATGAAGGACTCTTGGCAATTGGTATTTGGTATTGAACAATGTCTTTGAACACTTGAGCTGGTTGATGATTTGAGCAGTTGATTAGCAATTGGTATTGTGATTGACACCTTTGGCATTGATGTCAATAGGGGAGAGAATGTACATGAAAAACATATTGAGAGAATGTACATAAGAAATGACAAGAGAAGCACCTATTGAGATGGAAATGGGGGAGAGTTATCTCTTTAGGGAGATTTAGAAAGATTCATGTAAGTGTGTAGAAGAATATGTAAATGCATAGAAGGATGTGTAAGTGCATAGATGCAACCATAAAGTATTGGAAGTTGTTTATTGTGAACAACTATTGCCGATCCTAAAAGAAGAAGAAGAACATAGAAATGTTCCAAAGAATTTTAGATTTGATTGATGAAGATGATTTGAGAAGATGACAACAACAAAGTACTATTTGGTATTCTTGGAACCTAGATATTTTTCATCTATGTTGCCATCAATGCCAAAGGGGGAGATTGTTAGCATGAATGCTAATGATACTACATTGGGGAGGTATCTTGAGCATTGGAGAGTATTGATATGTTGAATTGATGACTATATTTGTCATTGATGTCAACATAGTAGTAATTCTATTAAGACTAGAAGAATAGAAATCAATAATCTTAAGATGTGTAGAAGATGAGGAAGTTTTAGATGATGCACAATGGAGGACATGTTCCTAAGGTTTTCTTGATTGTATGGTTTAAAGGACTAAGTCTAATTCAATGTTGTACATAAGTTACAGTTGATTTACTGGAAGTAGTACAGAAACATAGCATTAGAAAACATAGTTTTGGTAATCTATCATTATCTTTCATCTAAGATGTAATAAAGAGATACGTAGTCACACAGTGATAGAGGACAGTCGTATGGTGATACCAACATGTACACAAGACATGGTTTCACATGTGTGAAGTTTTTTATAGACTGTGAGCTGATAATGTTGTTACAATTATGAATTAACTAATTATCATATTTTAATTAATTGGGAAAACCTCAAGACCAAATCAAGGAATTATTATGAAGATATGGAAGATGTACACAATAAATACACAAAACATTTTTTCAAAAATATCAATAAAAAAGATAAGTAGCTGGGATGGCACAAAAGAATTAATGTTGAATCTTTGATCTTTTCTTCTTCATGTACTTTATTGACCATGTATGAAAAATATCTCAGCTACCTCTTGCCGGCATAGCCTTTATTTTACCCACTACTTCCCAAACATAAATTTCTCTTTTGGTGAGCCAGTCGGTATTCTTTACCTCTTGCAGATCTTGAGTGGCCTTGGTCCAGCTTGCATCCATAATTGCCTTGGATTCAACAATAAATTTATCTCTGCCTTGAAAAGAGAATCAACCAAAGTATGGAAAGGGGAATTAGAGGTATCTTCAAAAATTGCTACTGTAGTCTCCTGGGTCAAAATGTCATCAAAAGAAGTTGACCACTCCTACCAGTCCCTTACTACATTGTTAGCATCAAGTATTGATATACAAGGTTCTACTCCATCAAGAAAAAATTTCAATTTTCCTTGTATAACTTGAAATTTACTAGTAAAGAAGCCACTTAATTCTTTTACCATCTCTAGACTCTCCTTTATAGTGAAAATCTTATCTGGCAAGTCTGGCTTTTTAGCCATCAATACAATCAGTATGTCTAAAAATTGAATATAGGGCCCCCAAAGGCCAAAAGTGGGTGTTAACCATGAGAGTGCCTAATTGGAAAACTAATCAACACTTTGTAAAGAAACAAATAAATTGTGAGCTTGCTGTGATACATTCTTTAAAACATCAACCCTATGGCTCATCATATTTCTAAGGATCTCTGTCCTTTCATTTGCTCCCTGTTGGACTAATTGAGTGTCAATGTTCATTCTCCTTGGCTATGAGGACTCATCCTCCTTTGTATCCTTAGTTTGAGCCAAAGCCTTAGTAATGTCTTTGACCAGCATTGAAGTCCCCTATCCTTCTCCCTGAGTTGGAGCCATTCTCTACTCTACCTATGCTAACTATTCTCAGAGAGATGCAATTTCATCCTCAAGTCCTTGGATTTTAGCCTCAAGCTGAGCAATCTTTTCCTTATATACATGAATTCTTCTAAGCTCATTTTCATAGAGCTTTTTAACATCAATATAGTCATGTATGGACTGGGCTAATCTTGTTTCCATTTCCTCTACCTTGGCTTCATTCATAAATGATTTTTTTTTTAATGCCTTGGATATCTCTATGCCACAAGTGCCCTATAGAGTCCATATTATCATGTTGCCCTATTCTATGCTCTACACATCCATCAATTTAGGCTTTTTAGAAGTAGGGGCCATGCTCCAGACTCCTAGGGATTTGGTATCAATGTTGAAACCAATCCCTCCCTTCAATCCATCAGCACCAATTGCCTGATAGGAGATGGCATTTTCCTATCTTCTAATTTGATCAAGCATAAATGCTTGTTCCAAGTCCCAACTATGCACAAGCAACATACCACATCTCTAAACTAGATCCCTGGCCTCCTCTAAATTCATTATTTCACTTTCAAGATCATAGGCCTATAGCTTCTCAATCAATTCCATCCTCTACTCATATGATTCATCTAGTTTCATCTTGAGGACAAGCTCACTTTGTTTGATCTTATATAAAATTTTTTTGAATTCATTGTATTTGATGAATTCATCATCCTCCAAGAATTGTTGAGCTTGGATGATCCTATCATCTAGGCTGGGTACTCCCAACTCCAAATCTGTCAAGGCATTCTCAGCTATAGTGGCCCTGGTTTGGAGGTAGTCCTGTCTCATGTCAGAAAAATACAGACTATTCTCTAGAAAAATTTGCAAAGTCCTTTGCTTGAATTGGGGAGGGATCATAAGATCAGAGACCATAAGTCGCTATCCAACTCAAACCTTTTTCAGTCCCATGAATTTTGACATCGAACACATCTAGCACGTGTACACTAGCTCTATCCAATTAAGAAATAGACACCTATCCTAACAACTCATCACCTATTCACCTTTACAATACTTATGATCTTACGATGACAGAGTGTCGTGCCATCACAACACTACCTTTATCCCTTATATGATCACATGAAAAACCTATTATCATAGCATCTAAGCTCTCAAAACAAAACTTCTCAACCATACAACAAGCATCACGAGACTGTAGACCTCCCTCTTTCACTTCATGATTTGATGATAAAAACTTCAGCGTAGGATCATAACCGCCCTTATTCTCTGCTCTCGATGCTTATCGCAACATCAGAGAAGACCACAATGCGAACAAAATAAAATGTTACTAGATCATACGACCGAAAGGACATCGTATAATCGGGGAAGCTCAAAATTTTTCCTATGATAACATGACACACTGTTAATTGTGAGATCAGAAAGGGTTTTCACCCTTGCTTATGATATTTTGCTAACCCTCCATCGTAACATTGTAGCAAATAATGTACTTAGGAAAATGAAACCCACTCACTTATATGGCCTAGGGTTAGGGAAAGATAATGGAGATCATGCAAATTAGTTAGGGTTAAACTATAAACAGGAACATTATGATGATAAACCTATCAAAGTAATTCAAAATTTTCACCACAAAATTTAGAATTTTATCATTAGTGGAAAAAGGAGCTACTAGTGGCTCTGGCTGGGGATGATGGATAACTTGTATCCATGCAAGAATTTATAATTTTTGGTTTGAGCAAACCACACACCTGAAAAAGTGAGCAAGAACTAGAGACTATACAACAAAATGTACATATATACAAAGGCTATATACATTTGCACAAGTATTTATAGAGACACATTGTTCTTGGGAAGTATAATACCTTTAACAGAAGTGTCTTTTCAAAAATTTCCCGTGAACTGGCAATTCTAAAAGACTTCCTGACAATTCTTTAATGAAATATGAATCTTCACCCCAAGAAGAGTCAACCAAATAATGTCCTAACCAAATGGGATCAAATTTCCCATGTTTACCTTTATCTTCTAGCCTTGCATTCCACATTAAAACAACATCATTAGATTGAAATTTCCTAGTCACTACCTTTCTATCATATAAATGCTTTGTCTGTAGTTGCAATTTCAAATTTCTTGCAGAGGCTTCTTTTCTTGTTTCTGCTAATCCAACCAATTCATCAATCCTCTCATGCATGTCATCAATGATATCATCATCATACATCTAAATATAGTTATACAAACCTATCAAATTGTTCTGAGGCATTCTAGCCTAAATTCCATATACAAGGTCAAAAGGTGATATGCCTATTGCCTTTTTGACTGTCACTCTATTAGCCCAGATAGCTAACTGTAATTTTGAATCCCAAGCCTTTTTTTTATCATCCAAGGTCCTCTTGATGAATTTTAATAAACTTTTATTTGTAGATTCTGGCTATCCATTCCCTTGTGGATGTGATATAGTGAGGAAATTGACCTAGTGATACCATATTTTTCAAAAAATTTGATAAATTCTTCTGATCTAAATCACATAGCATTATCAGTTACTATTCTTTCAAGGCATCTAAATTTTGTAATGATGTTATTGAGTAAGAAATTATTCACCACTTTTTTGGTTGAATTTCTAGTAGGGATTGCCTCAACCCACTTTGTGAAATAGTCAGTTGCAACTAGTATCCAAGAAAAACCACTACTAGAGCTAGGTGAGATCTCACCTATAAAATCCATTCCCCATTGCTGGAAAGGTGCCTCGACTTCAATTGACTTCAAAGGTGTATTTCCTGAGAATTTTAATTTTCCTACAAACCTCTGGCATGAATCACATTTTATTACTAAGATTTGAGCATCTCTAAACAAGTTAGGCCACCAAAAACCTGCCCTCATAACCTTATGGGCTGTAGTCTTTGCCATATAATGCCCCCCACATATTCTTGAATGCATCTCACTTAGTATTTTTTCAGATTTCTATTGATCAATGCATTTCAGCAATAGACCTTCAAAATTTCTCCACCATAACATTCCATTCACAATAATATATCTGACTGAATGCAACTTTATAGTCCTCTTTCAATTGTTTGTTAGATAAGGTGGAGATTACATATGTTGCAAGTTATATATTACGTCTTTATACCAATTACACTATTCCATATCACATGTGCTAAGGCTAATATCCTTATCCTCAACATTTATTTGATTGGCATCCAAATTTGTTTGTGCCATGAGATTTGCCAATCCCTGGCCCATTACTAGCTTAGTAATCTAGATATCTACATTGAATTCTTGGATTCTATTAATCCATATACATCTTCTACCAGATACTTCTTGCTAAGAGAAAATATCCTTCACTGTTGCATTTGGCACAAAAGCTATGACAATAGTGCCTACAAGATAACATCTGAAAGCCTTGATAGCTTTGACAAGAGCATATCTCTGCTTCTCATTAATATAATACTTCAATTCTACAAGTTGTAGGGATTTACTAAGAAATGCTATAGATTTTTCTGAAGTAAAACAGTTGCAATAGTATGAAAAAATGCAAAAGAAAAAATATGCATGGGCTCTCCATAATTAGGGGTCCTAAGAGCTGGAGCATTCTTAGTAGCATTTTTTATTTCTTGGAAAGCAATAGTAGGCTCACCTTCCCAATTTATTATAGCACCTTTCTTGAGCATTTTTGAGATTGGCTTATTAACTTTAGCAAAGTTAGTCACAAATCTCCTTCAGAAATTAACTTGTCCAAAGAAAGATTGTATACCTTTAACATTTTTTGGCTTTTGGACCTTGTCAATCACTGCTACCCTCTCAGGATCAATTTTAACCCCCTCTTTTGAAACTATATGACCTAGAAGTTTCCCTTATGTGAACCCAAAGGTACATTTTCTTGGGTTCAAAGATACTCCATACTCCAAAGCCTTGAGGAAAATCCTTTCAAGATCCCTACAGTGGTCTTCAACTTTCTTAGAATATGTAGTCAAATCATCTTGATATACTACCATGAATTTGTCAATATAATCTTTAAAACCCACATCCATGGCTCTTTGGAAACTTGCTCCTGCATTTATGAGGCCAAAAGGCATTCTTACATACACATAAGTTCCTGAAGGGGTGGTAAAGGCTATCTTGAACTGTTCTTTTTCATCAACAAGAACCTGGTTGTATCTTGAAAAACCATCCATCATGGACATCAATTCTGAACCAATTACTTGTTGAAGCATAGCCTCCGTATTGGGAAGTCCATAATTATCTTTTAAAGATGCAATATTTAGGTTTCTAAAATCAACACAAAGCCTAATATCACCATTCTTTTTCCTAATAAGTACCAAATTAGACACCCATGAAGAATGCCTAATTCGCTTAATTATTCCCCCATCTTTGAGCTTCAATAATTCTTCTTGCATTTTAGGGGCTAGAGTAGGGTTCACAGGTCTTTGCTTCTGCCTAAAAGGTTTCACATCTTCCTTAAGAGGTATAGCATGTTGGAACAAGTCTTGCCTATAAGCCTTAAGGTCATCATAAGACCATGCAAAAACATGTCTAAATTTTCTTAATAAATCCATCAAAGACTTCCTGATGTCAGGGTTTAAGGTTTTACCAATGTATACCCTCTTTGGGGAGTTAGCTGTACCCAGATTGATTTCTTCTAATTCTTGTGGTTTACTATCTTGTGCATTTGAGTGCACACTATCTTGATTATCAAAAGCACTTTGCAATACAACCAAACCTTTGGGTTCCTTGTTATTCTTTAATTATAGGATCTCTTGTCCAAAAATTGTTTCTTTCCCATTAATTGTTTCCACCCATGCACTACAATCAAGTTCTTGTCCATGATATTTATCCTCATTGAGTAAAAAATTTAGGATATCCTTGTCATCCTCAAAAACTTTCCAACTATGTACATTATCTGGGATTGAAGTCCTATTCTGTACTTCTATTGTGGATACACTAGCAAATGATATATCATCAGGCTTTATGGCCACATTTCCTAAAAGATCTGCCATCTTATTATTACTTCTATCTTTCCATATTATTCCAAAACCATCAAAAGATTCAATCATGTCCCAAAAAAAATTCCTATATTGCTTCAATCTTTAATTTTTTGACACATATATACCTCTGACCTGAGAGATAATCAATTCAAAATCACCAATAACATGTATTTTCTTGATTCCATGATGTGCTGCAACTTTCAATCCTAACCAAAAAGCCTCATATTCTGCAACATTATTGGTACATGTAAAATTTAGAGAAAAGGAATACCTAAATGTATTCTTATCTGGAGAGACAAAGACAATTCCAACTCCTGATCCTTCCTTTGAGCTTGCTCCATCAAAGTACATATTCCAAAAATTTGGAGAATCCAAGAAACATGTGACCTCCTATTCAATTAGTGTAGGAAATTTTTCTACTTCTTGGATGATCAATTCAGCTCTAAATGCATTCACATTTGTGTCTATTAAAAAAGTTGTATCTTTGTCAATATTTTCCTCAAAGATATGAGTTACTCTTGGTTCTCTATTAACCTTGATGGCCTTTTCCCTTACCTAAAAAGTGGCCTATGACAAATCAAATTGCATACTACCTCCCATTGCAAACACTCCACTTCCTTGAAAGTAACATCCCATAGTGGGGGAGAATATCTACTACAAGGACTAACATAGTTAGTTCTTCATCAGGATATGCAGCAAGTCTGAAAGGTAAAGCATTAATAGTACCTATGACAAGTACCTCTCAAGCATCTATTTCCCTACACCTACCTTGTCTAGTGCCAACTCCTAGACCAAGGGCTTGCATAACTTTCAAAGGCATTATGTTATTTGAAGTGCCTAAGTCAATCATACAATTTTTTAATGTCTTGCCCTTTATGATCAAACTTAGGAAAAAGGGATCAATATCCTACAAGTATGCAACTGATGAATTGTCTAAATAAATTTGGGGTATGAGATATGAATCCAATCTCCTCTTTTTACTTTTCTAGAACTGGGATCTATAGTGTATTTGTTGTTTCTTGTTTAACAACACCATTATCTTGTATCCCTCCCAGCCAAGACAAAGCCTTTCTCTTATGTTCCTCTATCTTAAACATTTCTAATAGAGGAACCTTGACAGTGATTTGTGATAACATTGAAACCATATCAGTTGGATCATAAACAATATTTTTCACACTAACATTTGAGGGTATAGGAGTTTGGACAATAGATGAATCCTTTTGCTTAACAACTTCATATCTTGTTTCCTTTTCTGGGGTAGTTGGCTTACTAATTTCTTCATTTTGGAAATGCACCTTTCTCTTTGGTTCCTCTTTGGTTCCCACTGTAGACACCTAAAAAACCTTTAGAAAATAAAGTAATTTTATTTTCTGAAAAATTCCTGATGACATCATCATTAATTAATTAATTAATTAATTAATTAATTAATTAATTTTTATGCCATTAAATCCCTTTATCTTAATTAAAAATATTTAATTAAGGAATCCCTCCCAAAAATGTTTATATCTTATTTAAACATTATTTCCTTATTTATTAATTATTTAATTAATAAATTGACCAAAAATCCTAAAATAAATAAAAAATTTATTTTTTTCCCAAAACTTGGCCAATTTCCTTATGACCAATAACCTCTTCCAAAATCTTCTAATCCTTCTTTAATTTCGATTAAAGGCTAATCCTATCATTTCCTACCCCTAATCCCAACTCAAAATATTTAATTAAGATTAAATATTAATCCTTATGTTTATTAAAAAAGTTTTAATAAATATCTCCTCAACCCAAACCCTTGAAATAAATAAAACTTTATTTATTTCCTAAAAATCTAATTTATCCTCACCCTAAGAAGTTCTAGACTCTTCTAGAAAGTCTTCATCCTCATCCTAGGAAATTCTAGACTATTCTAGAAAGTCTTTATCCTCATCCAAAGTCTAGACTCTTCTAGAAGATGTCTTTAAAACTGATCCTAATCCCCTCCTAAACTTGTCACATTCCCTAAACATGAGTTAAAACTTCCTAACCCAAGCCAAAGTTAACAAATATCTCCTCTTTCACCCACCCTCATTAAATGCCATCCACTTGCCTATCCCTAAGCTAATCCTAAACCATCCTAATCCATCCTCTAATCATTTCCACAAGCCTAAACAAGCTTAAAACCTTCTTAATCAAGTCCAAGTCGAATTTGCTCTCATCACCCTCAAAATATCTCAACCATAAAACTTTATGAAGTCCACTAGGTCATAAATGACTCTTACAAGCCCTTTTATTGCTCTTACAAGTCATTATGAGGGTCTTTATGAAGATTTTATCTCTTGAGCCTCCTTTGTTGACTCATCCTTGCCCTTTCCTCCATCCTCTCACCATGTGACATGTGTCACTCCTTGATTGGCTATAAGGAAGCACAATCCATGTGCTCTCCTCTCATGCAATCTGAGCCTTCCATAAGCTTTTTCCCATCCTTGCATCTTAGCCCTCAATCCCTCAAGCCTCTTGCCTATAAATTGGATCCTTCCCCTTTACAAAATAACACAATCCATGAAGTAAAGTTATAATGCTATTTTGAGAGCCAAATCCAGACTAAAGCCATCTATCCACACCAAAAATCCACAATTATCCATTGAAGCCTTTGGAAGCATATTGAGCATACATCCTATCTATTTAGACAAAGCCACTCAACAAGAGAGCTTCTCATTGAGAGAGCCCATTAATGGCTCATATTCTCAATTGAGAGCTCATCTTAGTCTATCTTGAAGTTTATGAATTTTGTTTAGTTTGTAGAAGCTTTATTTGAATTTGGTTTCTATTAGCATACTAACATTGCTCATATACATTTTGGCATGCCCGGTGGGACCCCGCATGGGTCATCTTCATTAGCTTTTTTAGTCAAGTTTTGTATGTCATTTTCTGATTTTGGCTAATTTTGCTTATTTTTGTGATTGGTAGGATTGTATAAATTGGTTTTGTAGGTCCACATGAGCATGAAGAAGACAAAGGAACTCATAATATATCTCATAGTATTTGCAAATTTTTCAAGCTTATAGGTGGACAAAGAACTTGGAATTCTTCTTCCTCTTCTTGTCTATATTCTTCTTATTCCATCTACTTCTTCTTCTTCTTGTGGGAGATCTTGGCCATTTTTTTTTAAGGAAGCAAAATCATACACACTTCTTTTTAGTGCTTAAAATGAACTCCCAAATCATACTTAAATGCATTAAAAACTAAAAATTTGCCAAAAAAAAAAATCTTTTAACAAGTGAAACTAAACCAATCCAATCATTTGCATCCTTGCAACATCAAGGTTTTAGATTCATTCATGCAAAATTAGGAACACTTCATTTTTGGGAATTTAAAAAGAACTTCAAGTTTCCATTTCAAAAGGTTCAAAATCAACACTAAGTGCACACTAAAGTTCTTTTAAAAAATCTCATGAAAACTAAGAGTCCTAAATGGTTGCCAAAAATTGTCCTAAAAGCTTTGTTATTTGTTCCAAACAAATGTCTTATTGCAAAATCTTGAATGTTTCTTAGGTTTTTCATGCATCAAAACAATCTAAGAATATCATTTTTGGGCTTAAAACATGCAAACTAGAACACAAAATCTTGAATGAAAACCAAAGTCCAAAGAGTTATTTTCACTTTTGAGTCCAAAAACAATCTTTAATGATCTAAGGTTAAAACAAAGCACTTCAAAGTTCTTAAAACAACACACAAAATCTCAATCTTGAATGCTCAAAGGAAAAAACTTGAATGTTTAATCACTTGTCTTTGAATGCATGTTGCTAAACACAATCTTGAATGCTTAACAATCAATGAACATTGCATGGTTTTGATGCATTTTAATGACGCTCGCATTTCTTATGCTGACGAATTCTTGATTTTCATTATGTTGACGATGCTGTCAAGTTGGAATGAACATTGTATGTCCTAATCACGAGTGTCTTCAATCATAGCTTACAAAATCTAAATCATCAATTGGAAAAGAACAAGCGTGTTTTTTAGCCCAAGATCATCCAAGTCTTCTCTCCCCTTGTCGTCTTTTGAGGCCATCTTGGGTGCATAAGATTAGGATCCAAAATCTTGTCTTAGCTTTTTAAGAGGCCTGCTTGGGGATTTCATCACCCCTTGGGACGACCTCAACTCCAGCATTCTGACGGAGTATAAAGATCGGGAGGTGAATCCAAAGACACCTCTCTTGGGATCAAAATTTTGTCACTCGGGCTAAGCCTCAAGGAACTTTATACCCTTGAGAAGTGAAAGAGGAGAAGTGGGTTACCGCTCCTCTCGGCTGTGTGACATCTTTTTGGTTTCATCTACGGATTTGGGCCTCACGTACCTTGCATATATCGAGGACTCCCTAGCTAAACCAAATTTCATCCTTGTAGAAAGCTTCCTAGGATGTTGGTGTATTTGACGTGCTTACTCAAAACTTTTGTCTGCTTATTTGTTCATAGCTTTTGAATGAATGTTTGCCAATTTTGGTCAAAATCCCAGAGAAGTAGAAATCTCCCAGCTCAAGGCATACTTAGCATAGTCACTACCTTATCAAAAAATCATCCAAGCTCCCCCGTTGCAACCGAATCTATCTAGTTCTTTGCCTTAGAACAATCCCAAATCCAAAGTCCATCCAAATCATCCCCCCATCTAGCTAGCAACCCAATCCAAAATCACACCCAAGCCTTTAGAGAGTTGTTGTCATTCTGCTAGAATTTGCTATCCAATCAATCTAACCAATCCACCAGCCTCACCAAGGTTATCCCTTTGACAGAGCTTTGTCTAGGGTAATCTAACTTTTTCACTTGCATCCCTCATCACCTTGAGCTAAAGGTTGGGATCCACAAGTGGTCAATCTCATGTCATGCCCATAGGATCATTAGTCTATCCTCAAGTTGACACAGCCACCACCAAATCCAGCACATAGGAAAGCAAAAATCTCACTTTTTGACAGCATACCCTTGAAGTCTTCCACCCACAAGACAACCAAAAATCTCTAGCCAATCCTCCTTAGGTCTGTCATGCAATTTTGACTCTCCCTAGGAAATCTTTCATCAGCCAATCCAAAATTTGTGCTTAACCCAAATCCAACCATGAGCTTCCGTGTTCATCCATACGCAAGACCCCATCCCCATGAAACTCGTCATCAAAGCATGAAGTACCAATCCTATCATGATGTGTTTGGTCGCATTGTCCTTGCTCCTGCCACCTCCTATTCCAATGATGATGAAAATCTTGTTGACTATGACGGGTATATTGAAAGCCTTAGAAACATTCCCCCAAGCATCCCCCAAAATCCAAGAGTTATTCCAAACTATCTAGTCATGCCATCTGATATTCCAGCTTCCCCTCCATCACCCCATCAACCAAGCTTCCAATCTTCCACCCCCATCATACTAGCTATTCCTGTCAATCCACCTCCACCTTCGACACACGAGTCTCCAAGGAATCTCCTAGAGGAAATACAAGAAAAGTTGCCTCCAACAGTCGATAAGCTATGTCATCTAATCCAACCATGTGAAGTAGTCAGTGATGAAGCTTCCCCATCTATAATATCACCTCCATCTCCCATAGCTATCATCCCCATACCATCCATACAATTGCTTAAAATCCTTCCACTTCCCGCAAGCATCAAAATCCCACCACCTATCAAATCCCTCCAAATCCTATCCACATCGCCTCCAAGCATTTCCCAAATCTCTCGTAATGACCCTTATGCATCCATCTTCTACTCACCCATCTCCACTACTGAATCTCCCATCTATCCATCTGCTGCCTTTGAAGAATCCATCCCTTCACCTCCTATCGCACCATCCACTCCAAACCAATCCTATCAAGATCTTGCCCAAAAGCATGTTGACATCCCCCAAAGCATAAATGAAGATATCATCGTACCATGTCTTCCATCCATAGTGCAGTCACCATCTCCTCCATCTCCAAAACCTCAAGCCATATCTCCTCCACTACAAGATATCTTGTCATCCCACCATCTACATCAAGATCCTATCCTTCCATCTCCCCCGCTCCATGCTTCCATCTTACCACCTATCCAAGCTATTCCACCATCTATAATCTACCATCTTGGTTCACTTACATTCATCCATGGTGGCCCTCTCTCAGCAGAAGAATTAAGAACAGTATCTCCCCATTGCAATACACCTAATAAATCACTTCTACCATTTTCTGCAAGCAAAAAGTTTCCTCGGCTTGTTCAAATGCTCAATCGATGGCATTATCAAGGTCAAGGTTTAGGACCACAAGAGCAAGGAATCAGAGAGCCTATTATTGCACAAAAAAATCTAGGATTTCATGGTCTTGGATATGTATCCAAAGGCTCACCATCTAAAGGTGTTGGTACACCACACCCCCAAACCAAGCCTATCTCCAAGCCCACCATGCCAGCCTCCCATCACTCCTTCAAGAAATCTTATGTCATCCCCCCTCCACCATCTTTTCAACCCAAAACAACCTACCATATCCCCCCTTCATCCGCTAAATCCATTTTGGGTCCCTATGTCCCAAAATCTACCATCCTCCATCCTCCTATCAGCCATCATAAAAATCCCATTCCATCCATTTCTATGCAAGATCAACAAAGGCACATATTAGGGCACATCATCCATCATCATCCCCCTACATGCTCTTTCATATCCTCTCCATCTCACAAAGCTTCTCCTAACCATCTTCCCAAAGCTTACCACAACAATGTGAATGCCAACTTCAAAATACATAAAGCTAAAAATCCACATCCTAGGCAATCATATGTCTATTCTAAAAGACATACTCCAAAAAGGAAAAATCCAATCAAAGAATGCAAAACAATGCAAAAGCCTATGAAAAGAAAATCCAAAACCATGTGGATCCCCAAGAAAAAAGTTGAAACCCAATGCATAATGGCATCCACCATTGCTAATCCCCCATCTAGTGACTCATGTCCCCCATCCCCTAACTCCATCTTGGGTGCCTATATCCCCAAGAATGCTTCCACAAATCCTCCATCACGCCTGCATCTACCATCTATCCCCCATATGCTCTTTTCACACCCGTTCCAACATGTGCCAATGTTGCTCTTGCAAGCATCCCCATATCATGCTCCTTTCCAACCTTTTCATCCCTCCATCTAATCCAATCTATTGCATAAATCATACATCTGGTGTACCAACAACTAGCAACAAAATTGAACATTCCAACAGCGAGTGAAAAATCCCAAAAAAGCCAAAATAGCTGAAGAAAGCCAAAATCATTCTAGCTAAGTCCAAAGTCAAAAAGTCAAAAAAGAAAAGAAAAATAAATCGTCCACTAGTGAAAACTTGGCAATTCAAGCGCCTTGGACAAGTACCATGATGAAAACTTGGCAAACAAGCGTCATGCGTAATCCCGCCATCCCCAGCTTAGCTTATCACCCTCATGCTTTTGGTCATCTCTTGACATCCACCTCCATCTTCCAATCTATCCACCTATCCTCCATCCTCCAGCTTCCATCTCACACCATCCACTAATCTTATGCAGCTTCAGCCAATCATCTCAGCTATCATCCATCTCCCTAGCCCCTTCAGCTTTTTCCATCCTAGCTTTAATCCTATCACATCCATCATAAGACCTCCTTCCGCATGTTATCTTCTGATTGGGGGCACTATATTCCTTGGAGATCTTGTCTTGTCCATCCTCCCTTGTCATTGGTATCTAGCTCTAGGCTATCCTCATGCAAACCCAATGTCATCTCTTTATATCCATCATAATCCTAGCTATCTACCATCCTATCCAGCCATCTCATCCTGCTCCTCTAGCTATCCTTGGTCACAAAATCTCTCATCATCATTGGATGTATCCTGCCAAATCCATATCTTTCACTATCACCCCACCCTTAGCTTTCGCATCTTGCACAACATCGAACCATCCCGCTATCCTATCATCCTGAGCTTTTGCCTGCTTGTAACTATCTTGGTTAGCTTCAGCTTGTAAATATCTTGGTCTGTCAACTTGTACATCCTCTTTAGCTTAGTACCATTGTATCTATCCATTGTTCGTGTCAGTTCATCCTTGATCAACATCTTGCACCCATCACACATCTTGGTTAGCTATTCCAACGCATCCTTTAGCTAGATTTCTTGTCACCAAAGTGTTATCTTTCTTAGTTTATCTTGCCAGACGCATCACTCATCCAAATCCACCAGCTTCGGTGCTCTCCGATAGGTCCTTGCAGGATATAGCTCTCCTCATGTTTGATCTTGGTCCGTTAGTACCTTGTCCTACCCATCTCGTTGGCAAATGGCTCTCTTTTGGATTTTCACTTTCTTTTGATTTGGGATCTTCCCTTTTGGGTCTTGAAGTATCTTTTCCAAGCAATCTCCTTGTTCCCTCCTCAAGGTTTCCATGATCTTCCATATCATGGTATGCTGCGAATGGAGCAATTAGAGCGTAAGGTCTTGATCAGGTCTTTCATTTTTTTTTCTTTTCTGCTTGTGGGTTCTCCAGTGTCGTTTCCACGCTGCTTCCTCTAGGATTCATGTGTGATGCTGGGGAAATCCTTGTGTTTTTGTTTTGAGTTAGTTTGTCAGTCCTTTGAATGGTTGGTGAAAAGGCCTTGATGTTCTTGGTAACCTTGGCAATTAACCAATAGTCCTATAGCAAATCTAGTGCTCAACTACATGGTGGTACTTCTCTTTGAAGTATCCCCCCGCTCAAAAAGCTTCAATGATTTTCCTTCATCTCCATTATCCCCCATCCATATCCAGCATCCATCTCTCCTACCCCAGTTGATGCATCAGTATCTCTTTGAATCACTCATCACTCTTAGCTTTAGGGATCCACAATCCTAGTCTTAGGGATCCACCAATCCAAATCAACCCACCAAGCCTCATCTTTCGAGATCCACAATCCTAGTCCTAGGGATCTCCAAAACCCATCTTCTGCCAATCTAACTCTTTGAAATCCTGTTGCATCATCCTTATAATCCCCTCATCCATCTCCCTATCCTGGATTCTTTTTTATAGCGCTTCGCTCCTTCATCCTCTGCAGTCCCTGAGATCTTAAGCTTGCTTCCTCTTGTGCCTCTGATTCTCCCTTTATCATTCTCCCGTAGTGAGAGTTTTAGCTAACCAAACCTCTTCTCTTAATCCAATCTAAGTCTCCTTGCTCATCCCAGATTCTTGTATTTTTTCAAGAAGCCACCGAGCCTCGCTTTCTCTCCCCGCTACCTTCTTGAGGGGGCATCTCACAGTCCATTCTCTCCTCTTCTGCTCTAGCTTTGGGCATCTTATTTTCTTATCTTTGATGCCATGCCACTTGCGGCATCACATCAAAGAGGGGCAAAATGTAGACACCTAAAAAACCTTTAGAAAATAAAGTAATTTTATTTTCTGAAAAATTCCTGATGACATCATCATTTATTAATTAATTAATTATTTAATTAATTAATTAATTTTTATGCCATTAAATCCCTTTATCTTAATTAAAAATATTTAATTAAGGAATCCCTCCCAAAAATGTTTATATCTTATTTAAACATTATTTCCTTATTTATTAATTATTTAATTAATAAATTGACCAAAAATCCTAAAATAAATAAAAAATTTATTTTTTTCCCAAAACTTGGCCAATTTCCTTATGACCAATAACCTCTTCCAAAATCTTCTAATCCTTCTTTAATTTTGATTAAAGGCTAATCCTATCATTTCCTACCCCTAATCCCAACTCAAAATATTTAATTAAGATTAAATATTAATCCTCATGTTTATTAAAAAAGTTTTAATAAATATCTCCTCAACCCAAACCCTTGAAATAAATAAAACTTTATTTATTTCCTAAAAATCTAATTTATCCTCACCCTAAGAAGTTCTAGACTCTTCTAGAAAGTCTTCATCCTCATCCTAGGAAATTCTAGACTATTCTAAAAAGTCTTTATCCTCATCCAAAGTCTAGACTCTTCTAGAAGATGTCTTTAAAACTGATCCTAATCCCCTCCTAAACTTGTCACATTCCCTAAACATGAGTTAAAACTTCCTAACCCAAGCCAAAGTTAACAAATATCTCCTCTTTCACCCACCCTCATTAAATGCCATCCACTTGCCTATCCCTAAGCTAATCCTAAACCATCCTAATCCATCCTCTAATCATTTCCACAAGCCTAAACAAGCTTAAAACCTTCTTAATCAAGTCCAAGTCGAATTTGCTCTCATCACCCTCAAAATATCTCAACCATAAAACTTTATGAAGTCCACTAGGTCATAAATGACTCTTACAAGCCCTTTTATTGCTCTTACAAGTCATTATGAGGGTCTTTATGAAGATTTTATCTCTTGAGCCTCCTTTGTTGACTCATCCTTGCCCTTTCCTCCATCCTCTCACCATGTGACATGTGTCACTCCTTGATTGGCTATAAGGAAGCACAATCCATGTGCTCTCCTCTCATGCAATCTGAGCCTTCCATAAGCTTTTTCCCATCCTTGCATCTTAGCCCTCAATCCCTCAAGCCTCTTGCCTATAAATTGGATCCTTCCCCTTTACAAAATAACACAATCCATGAAGTAAAGTTATAATGCTATTTTGAGAGCCAAATCCAGACTAAAGCCATCTATCCACACCAAAAATCCACAATTATCCATTGAAGCCTTTGGAAGCATATTGAGCATACATCCTATCTATTTAGACAAAGCCACTCAACAAGAGAGCTTCTCATTGAGAGAGCCCATTAATGGCTCATATTCTCAATTGAGAGCTCATCTTAGTCTATCTTGAAGTTTATGAATTTTGTTTAGTTTGTAGAAGCTTTATTTGAATTTGGTTTCTATTAGCATACTAACATTGCTCATATACACCCACTTCTTATTCTTACTTTCCTTAATCTTAGGAACCTCAGGAGGATTCTTCTTATTCCCATGAGAAATTTTCTCAATATTATCTTTGATGAAAATGCTAGATGACTTCACAGGGGCACTATTTACAACTCTATTTATTAGATTGTAAGCACTCTGGACTTGTGCAACTAACTCAAAAGTAATTCTATCAATTTCATCATTGGAAGGTTTTCTCAAATTGATGTGATTGATTGCAGCTAAACCATTGCATATGATATTTTCATCTTGATCCTCACTATCATAAAACACTTGTTGGTGATATGTGTGATACAAATTTCTTCGGTTTGTAACATCATGGTTAGATTCATTAATATCTGATTCTCCATCACTATCACAAAGATGAATCATATTACATGTAATATCCTCTTGATCCTTATCATTTACATCTTTATCATTTTGCACTTTCTGATTTGTAATAAAAGACTAAGCCATAGCACAAAAATCAGGGGAATGTGGTGATTGAAAAACATGACACCAGGGGACATCATCACTCATATTTACAAAGTTTCTTTGCAAAGGGTCTGGTGTTCCTTTTCCCATGTTCCCTTGTGTGGGATTAGTAATTTCCTTTCCATTCTTCCACTGAGTAGTATAGGAATAATTTTGCATCCTAGGTTGTCTATTAAAATTATTATCAAAAGGAGGCTTCTCTGGGATATTTTTTTTGTTTGCTTGGGAACCTGTGGGATTTAATTTCTTTAGAAAACTTAGAACATTTCGCATTGTATCATCCTCAGGTTTCTTTCCTAAAACATGTTTCTCATTATCTTTCTTCCCCCTAGGATTGAAAAGTTTAGGGTCATCTCTTTTTCCAAGTTTTCCAATAGCTCTTGTATTGTTTTCAATATTAATAGCCATTGTATAAGCATCCCTTAATGTTTTTGGATCTTTATCCCTAAGGACATAAGCCATCTTACTATCAAAACCATTGAAGTAAGTAGTAAGAAACACATCCTCATTCAATCTCATTACTTGGAAAAGTTTATACATACCTTTTTGAAACTCGACATTGAAGTCAAAAGCTGATTCATTTGGGTTCTTGATATTATTGAATTCATTCAGCATGAAACCAACATTAGTCTTGTCACCGTATTGTTCTTTGAATAGGGTTTCAAGATCACTCCATGAGTTGATACTATCATCAGACAATCTTTTGAACCAATCTCTAACATCTTCAATTAGTGAATGAACAAAAAGTTTCATCACTACATCTTCATGTTCTACCTCATAATCATTTAGCATATCAATGAACTTTCTGAGATGCTCTTCACCAGTAATAGCATTATTTCTTGAAAACTTAGTAATTTTGTCCCTAAGGCCATTTGGAATAGGATGAAGAAAACTAGGGATATCTAAGAAATACATCTACTTGTATCTCTCCATATGAATTGGTTTTCTTTGGGAGACTAGGATACCTAAAGAACTTGCCCAAATGGCCTAACTTTGGAAAGGAATTTGAGTTTTTTGGGGAAGTTGGAGAAGGGGAAAATGGCCAGTAGTAGCAAAAGTTGAAAAATGGGCTAGAAGTGGGGCACCTTGACCTGTTGTGAAAGGACCAACACTAGATATAGTAGGTAAAACCTATGAAGGCTGACCTAGTTGAGCTACGAAGGCAAAATTTGATTTTATGAATTGGATTTTTCTTCTAGCCTCAACAACTTGAGCTTAATTTTCTGCCCTTTCAAGTTCCTTGGTCAGATCTTCCTTTTCTTTTCTTGATTTCTCCAGATCTAAATCAAGCTTTGATATAACAAGAGAAATGGGTTTATTAGGGAGATGTGGCTCATTGATTTTTATCCCAACAACCTTTTTCTTGCCTTTATCCAGGTCCTTCCTATGTGTCTCCTCCATTGTAGTCTCCAAAGGCTTATAAGGTTCAACCTGTGTAATAACAGGAGCCTGATTCTTTTTAATAAGTTGTTCTTGCCTTTGAACATTAGTTCTTAGAACACTCATATCTCCAAAGATGTCAGAATGTAGATTGGAAGATCTTTCTTCCAATCTCCTATTTTGCTCTTGCAAGGAAGCCATTCTCCTAGGTAGATTATCTCTTTCAATAATAATATTCATAATAATTTTCTCCTTTTCTTTTTCTAAGTGCATATGTCTAGCTTCTATTTGAGTTGATGAAATCCAACTTTGAAGACACCCAAGATCACCTGCATGCAAAAACCTATCAAAGGGAAGCCAAGGAGAGAAGAGCATGGAGCTAAGGAAAAACCCTAAATAGACATGAGAGACCACAAGAAAATATATATTTACAATATGCAAGAAGTGATATATGAGTTGTGAAATACAATGAGGGAGAGACCACTTATAAAGGCCTCAAGGACTCTCCTAGAACAAGCTAGAAGATGCTAGGAGATAAGTGTGACAACTAAGCATACATCCACATGAGGTGGAAAGTCCTTGAACAAAGTGAGAGGATAAGTATGACTTAGAGAGAAAAAACTCTCATATTGTCAAAAACTTATAAAAAACTCCTAGGCTACAACTAATTAATGAATTCATTAACCTAAGTAAGCTTAAGTAAATAGAATAAATAATAAGTAAATTAATTATTTACTCTAACACCCCCCCTTAAGTGCAACTTAGGGAAATGCCTTAAGCTCACAAAACTAAGATAAAATGTAGAATGGGTCCCAGCAACGAGGCCATGTTAGGTACCCATGTATAATGCAAAGAAATGCAACCTCTGAAAATGGGGAAAGAGAGAAAACCACGTGGGAAAAACCCTCCCCCAAAAAGAGGTAAGAACCTAGTGAAGAACTGAAGAAGCCTCCAACTAGGGAAATGTCCCCTAAAATAGGAACAAGGAGTGATCATGAAGAGCATCAATAAAGCATGAAGAAGCTACAAAATCTACCATTAGAAAGAAAATTACCGATCTAAAGAATGTCCATGGAAGAAGAAGGCATGAATCGAGCATGTCTATATGGTAGATGATCCATCTCACGGAAATGCATAGGTAGCCAGCCACTACAATCGCCTTATAAATAGGATCAACCACTAAATACATAGCTCAAACTAATGAACCATTGAACCAAGGATGCATTAGAACAATAGCATAACCCCCCCCCTTTAATGCAGATGGAGTGAGATGATAGGCAATGAGAAGGTGGGCTAAAGTCTCCTACAGAAAAATCAAGAATGACGAGAGAGGAAGAGGTACAAACACCTATAAAGACACAGTCACAACGATGCTGCATGGGGCTAATGTCGTGGAAGGGACACTCACTTGACAAAGGGAGAATGCCTAAAATAGAAAACAACTATCCCGCCATGGTGCTTTGTGAAAATAGTGCATGTACATCTGACTCAAAAATAATGTTCACGACCCCTGGAATGTAAGAGTGGCACTTTATCTTAGTGTGATACATAAAAGTGCTTCAAAATTATGTCTACAATGATCAAAATAGGAAAAAAGCTGACACAAAAGATAGGAAAACCTAAAAAAAAAGAAACTGTGCCAGGAAAATGATCCTCAGACCTAAAACACTCAAGATGTCTACCATATAGCAAAAATGCCAAAAAATATGATAGAAAAAGCATGGGCCAAAATTTAAGGAAAAGGACAACATTTTTAAAAAGATGACAAAACCAGTATTCGAAAAATATAAAGTTTTCAAAAAATGGACATGGGATGCAAAAGATATGCATGCCAGAGTCAAAAACAAAACTTCAGACTTCAACTAAAAAAATGAGCAACAAAAATGCATCAAAACTTAAAAATATCTACACTAATTTCTCTGTCTCAAAACCAGCTTTTTGACCCTTCTTTCAGATTGGAAAAATACCTCTGTATGCTCAAGTTATGGCCAAAAAATACAAGGTAGGTCCAAAACTGACCTTGGAGAGGTGCAAGGGCTAAGATGCAATGATGTCATGCTAATGTCAATAGAGCACATCATTAAATTTGACGACCTGCGACCCATCAAGGAAAAAAAGGAAGCCATGTGGCAGTGCCATTTGGATGCCACATGGCAGATAAGATGATATGGTAGGGTCCACGTGGAAAAGTACCATGTGGCACTAGTGCCACGTGTCACGCGTAGAATGTGTTGATTGTGCCTCAAAAATTTGACTAGGGAGAATATCCCTGCTGGCTTTGCTGACTGTGTTAGGTGGTAGGATCAGAGTAGACATCGACCGAGAGGAGCATTCTGGCAGAGATCGAGCAGTAGGACCCACGACGGTGGTGGAAGCCGAAGCGTTGTCGGTGGAAAGAACCAAGGTGCCACCACATGGGTGAAGGTGGGGACAAAGTGTCTCAACGGAGGTGCAGCCTATTGTAGCCAAGTGTGGGTAGAGCATGAGTGGGGTGCAGGAAGATCCATAGTGGTCGCTAGGTAGTGCCATGGTGGTGCGGCCTGCGTTCCCTTTTTATTTTTTTTAAAGCGCAAATCATCCATACAATCTGTATGGAAGGGCCTGGACTAAATTTTTTTGCCTCTTGGAGCTCTGTCTCCAAAAATGAAAAGTTTTATATGAACCCTGACTGTAAATGACCTTTCAGATCCAATGGCAATGTCTGTTTGGGCCCAATGTGCTCTAAAGAATCACTGTCCCCCTGATTTGAAGAAAGATGCACAAACAAACTAGGGTTTTTGTCTTCGAATCACGACTTCAAAAATCCTTCAACAAAGCAGCAGCAGGTAAGCTCTGATACTATGTTGGAGTTGATGAAATCCAACTCCAAAGATGCTCAAGATCACTTGCATGTGAAAACTTGTCAAAGGGAAGCCAATGAGAGAAGAGCGTGGAGCTAGGGAAAAACCCTAAATGGACATGAGAGACCACAAGATATTGCAACACAAGAAAATATATATTTACAATATGCAAGAAGTGATATATGAGTTGTGAAATACAATGAGGGAGAGACCACTTATAAAGGCCTCAAGGAATCTTCTAGAACAAGCTAGAAGATGCTAGGAGATAAGTGTGACAACTAAGCATACATCCACATGAGGTGGAAAGTCCTTGAACAAGGTGAGAGGATAATTATGACTTAGAGAGAACAAACTCTTGTATTGTCAACAACTTATAAAAAACTCCTAAGCTACAACTAATTAATGAATGCATTAACCTAAGTAATCTTAAGTAAATAGAATAAATAATTGGTAAATTAATTATTTACTCTAACAGCTTCCTCATCTGCAACTTTCTTTCTAAGGAGGGCAAGCTTTGGAAATAATTCCTCATGATCTGTAGTAGCAGCCTCAGAATCCACTAGGTCAAAGTTTATAAGGTTTGCTACATATGGTTCATGTCTAGGACTAAAACCCATCTCTATGTTTTCCCTAAAACCCCAAATGTGGTTCATTTCATTCACCATGTTTGATCTACAAGGAAAATCCCCCATAGGCGACATATCTTTATCTTGGAAAACCTTTAATGGGGTTGAAAAAGTTTCCCCCAAGAGTGAAACTTCCTCTAACTTAGTACTTTTGGAGGACAACTCCTTTTCTTCCATAGGGTGATATAATGATTGGGATGATGCATTGGTTCTAGGGACCCATGTAGAAATAAAATTAGACTTCTTATTTTGGTTCCTTTTTACCCTCGGAGGTAGTTTAGCTAATAGTGGCATCTCAGGATGATTTTTAGTAAAGGCACATGTATTCTTCTTTTTATTTGCCATTGATTTTTGGATTTTGTTAAACCTTTTAGCACTAGCTACAAAACCTTGAGTTGAGTCACCACCCTATGATGGGAAAGTATGAAATAAAGCCAAGAAAAGAAGCCAAACACATGGATCTTGATGTTCTATAAAACACAACTTGATAGTAACTTCTTAACTCCTTAGCAAAGTCACCATTTTGTTGGAGTTCTTTCTTGTAAGGAACATATCAGATAGATTTAAACTTGATACAAAGAAACAAAGAAAGGGACAAGCCTAAGGATGAGCTAAATCCTATATTTAGCAAGGCTAAATCTCAATTCTATGCCAACATCAACAGAGTCATCAGGACTCACTTCACTTTGGGTTATGCTAAACCAAGGTGAGAAAACCTAAGGGATTTATCTCATTAATTTGATATTCTTTCTATGCAAGATTGTCCCCTATAGCAGAAATGGTCAATAATCTTCTACAATTTGATAACAAAATTCTTGATTATAGTAGCTAACTACAACCAAAGAAAGAAATAGCAAACAAGCCATGACCAACACTTTTATCTCTTCAATACATAAAATGGGAAATTGATATTGTTGTTGTGTAAATGTCCTGTAGTTATTTGAATGTTTCAGTGTGCTTTCAAACTTTAGGATGGGCCAGTGCCTTATCCATTGGGCTATAGAGTTAAAGATTAGCAATTTAGACCTTTTAATCAACTTGTGATTAAAAGGGTCAACATTAAACTTTTAGTTTCATTCTGATCCTCATCCTTTTCATAAACCCTAAACCTTATCAAGTATAGAAAGCAATTACCTGATTCTTTAAATCAGTAGCAATCAATAAGAGATATACAACCACTTAGATTGCATTAAACGAAAGAGAAGACTTATCTATTTGGTCCCAAAGCTATAGATACATGAAAAAGAGACAAAACTTCAAAGATAATGATAATTAACGATAAATCTTTCTATTTTTATTTCAATATTGCTGATAAAACTCAAAATACAACATAGGGATGAAACCACTTTTCCAAAATGTTTTCCTTTTAGCATTCAAACATGCATACAACTAAACTCATTCAAGTAACCACATAACACTCTGGATGGACTGCAAAATAATAATGTGACATATATGAAAATTCTACAGACAACCCACCTCAACTTCTCATCTTGGAAATCCATATAAAGGATTGCAACAAGCTACAGATGAGAGGAGGACACATGTCAAAATTTTAATGGAAATAAAAACTTTTTGGAAGATGTACACAATAAATACATAAAACATTCTTCAAAAAATATCGATAAAAAAGATAAGTAGCTGGGATGGCACAAAAGCATTAATGTTGAATCATTGATCTTTTCTTCTTCATGTACTTTATTGCCCATGTATGCAAAATATTTCAGCTACCTCCTATAGGCAGAGCCTTTATTTCACCCACTGCTTCCCAAACATAAATTTCTCTTTTGGTGGGCTAGTCGGTATTCTTTACCTCTTGCAGATCTTGAGTGGCCTTGGTCCACCTGGCATCCATAATTGCCTTGGATTCAACAATAAATTTATTCAAATTTATCTCTGCCTTGAAAAGAGAATCAACCAAAGTATGGAAAGGGAAATCATAGGTATCTTCAAAAACTGCTACTGTAGTCTCCTGGGTCAAAATGTCATCAAAAGAAGTTGACCACTCCTGCCAATCCCTTACTACATTGGTAGCATCAAGTATTGATGGTATACAAGGTTCTATTCCATCATACAAAATTTTTAATTTTCCTTGTATAACTTGCAATTTACTAGTAAAGAAGCCACTTAATTCTTTTACCATCTCTAGACTCTCCTTTACAGTGAAAATATTATCTAGCAAGTCTAGCTTTTTAGCCATCAATAAAATCAATCTATCTAAAAATTGAATATAGGGCCCCCAAATGCCAAAAGTGGGTGTTAACCATGGAAGTGCCTCATTGCAAAACTGCTCAACACATTGTAAAGCAACAAATACATTGTGAGCCTGTTGTGATATGTTCTTTAAAACATCAACACTATGGCTCATCCTATTTCTAAAGATCTCTATCCTTACATCTCCTCCCTGCTTGATTGATTGAGAGTCAATGCTCATTCTCCTTGGTTGTGAGGACTCATCCCCTTCTGCTACTATGTTTGGGATGATGTCTTCATGGGGTAGCTCCTACGAATTTGGCAATACATAGTTTCTCATTTCTTTTAGTGTTGCCCTCATCCATTCCTCAGAATCATTCATTATATAAGGGCCTATGCACAAATTATAATGGTATAGGAAAGAATGAACAAAATCTAGGGCCTCCTTGCCAATGGTAAAATCACCAATCTTAAAAAATCTACACAAGAATGTTCCCCTATGCACCTTAGGGCCTTGATACTCTCTATTCACCATAAACAATTGCCAAATAAACTCAATTATTCCTAGCCTAAGAGGAATGAACTTTGGTAAAATATGGGGTGTCTGGGGACAACCATATACTCTCAATAGAGAAAAGGTAGGAAACAAGAAAATATCCCTCCAATTAGGATCTAATCTTTTCTCCTCAGGTAGCAGGGCTGGTCTTAAAAGACCTTTCAAAATTTTAGGGGCCCTAAAGTACCCCAAGTCTAACATTTTCATTATAACAACACTAAAATTATTGAAAAAGGACACAAAATCAAAAAAATGATAAGTGTTATCCCATATCCGTGTCCACAACTATAATAGAAAATCTCCATTCAAATCATAAGTTTGATCAATGAAGTCAGAGCTGATATATCCTATGTTCTTGTAGAGGATCAAATGCATCAGTAGGGAGTATTAGGGGAAAGTGAATTCTCTCATATTACTAGTTTGAGCCCTGGCAATGTTCTCCTTCATTATATCTAATATATGACTAACATAGTCATATTCAAAGGCATGGTAAGAATCCTACACATCCTTGACAATTATGTACTCTGCTCCCCAGACCTCGTCAGACCTATCCTTTCCTACAACTTTGTGGAGACCATATATAGTCTTGACAAAATAGCTTTTGAATTTGTCCAGTGGCATATTTTTTTGAATTTTCTTTAGGTAATCACCCACTTTATTCAAATCCCCACAGATATGTTGCAACAATGAGGCTCTTGTAAAAGCATTGGTGTTTGCCTCAAATCTCCTCTATAAATCCTTCAAATCTACAAGTTGACCCATTGCACTAGTTAATCCAAAGGGCTCAATGAAAGACTCTTGATCCAAAGTAGAGAGAACTGTTCCATCCTTCCTGTGAAAAGACTTGGTGGTTGGGTTGTAACACTGAAGCAGGGCCTTCATCAAATCAACATCCACAAAAACCTTTGGGAAAATTAACTTGGCAAGATTCTTCTTCCATGGATTACAAATAGGAATTTTCTTCTCCCTATTGCAATAGAAGAACTATAAAAGATTAGAACCTATAGCATTAGGGTACTTGGCATCTTTGCACAACATATGGGTTGAAGAAGGCATAATAATCTACAAAGTTTGCATTAGTAGAACCTAGGAAAAAAAAAATCCACTCTTCTACAAATTTGATAGGCTTCCTCTGTCTAGTTTTACCTCCCTTCGAAGTTGAAGTCTCTGAGACTGCCATATATGAGGCTTGGATTTATTCCACTTCTTGGTCAAACACTTTGAGAATATGCAACTGAATTACCTAAAATTGAAAATAATTTGTCTCTTACAAGCTTTGAAAAAAAATTCAAAATGCTCAGAAAATACAGGAAAAGCTCAAATTCTCTCTTTGCAAATGGTGAATTGTGATTATGAGAAAAGGAGATCTTATAAGTTGATATGCACAGACTAACATCTATGTTGCATTGATTTCAACATGCTTGAAAAATGATCTCAATCTATTCTAGCATCTTAGCCCTCAAAGCAAAACTTCTCGATCATATGACAAGCATCAAGAGATCGTAGACCTCCCTCTTTCACTTCATGATCTGACAATAAAAACTTTAGCATAGGATCATAACTGCCCTTATTCTCTGCTCCCAATGCCATGATGAACCCTTTATTTCAACATTGGAGAAGACCACAACACAACAAGAATAAAATGTTACATGATCATACGAAACAAAGGACATCATATAATTGGGAAAGCTCAAAAATTTTCCTATGATAACATGACACACCATTAATCGTGAGATTGGAAATGGTTTTCACCCTTGCTTACGATATTCTACTAACCCTCCATCATAACATCATAGAAAACAATGTACTTAGGAAAATGAAACCTGCTCACTTATATTGCCTAGGATTAGGGAAAGATAATGGAGATCATGCAAATTAGTTAGGGTTAAACTATAAATGGGAACACTATGATGATAACCCTATCAAAGTAATTCAGAATTTTCACCACAAAATTTAAAATTGTCTATCTTGATGCTTGTCTATCGAACTCTGATGAGAAATGTTAGAAGATGTGATTAGCTAATATTAGGGCCCCAAGTGATAAGATGCCCTGAGTGATGAGGACATGTAGTTCAGATTGAGTTGAAATTCAGATTCAATGATGTAATCATCTTGCCCGCTCAAGAGTGAAATAGAAAGATGCAACACTAGAAATGTGATATAGAGTAGTAGATTCAAAGATACTAAAGAAATGTGAGATTCAGAAGAATGTAGAAGAGATCAAAATGGTCAGAAGAAATTTTGAAGTTGATCTGAAGTGATTTTGAGGTCTAAAAGACCAAGTTTGACCAAAGTTGACTTGAGTTGACTTTTTCTAATTTTTTTGAAAAATGTCAAGAAATGTGATTTGACAGCATTCAGAAAGATTCATAAAGTATCAGAAAAATGTATTAGACAAGTGTTCAATTGCGTCAGTCCCAAAATTTTAAAATGCATTTTTTAGTTGTTTAAGTGTGTCAGATTTTGAATTTGATCTTGAAAATGGATTCAGAGTAGCCAAATTAGCCAGGGGGTGATTTTTGCGCAAATTGGAGCACTTTGAAAAATTAGGTCAAAGCCTATATAAGGGACCAAAGGGTCATTTTCAAATCATTTGTGCTTTTGTCTTTTGTGGAGAAGAGAGCTCTAAGGAGAGAATGGTGTTCCCTGTGTAGAGACATTGTTTCAAGCGCTCTTAGTGACACAACCAGTCGATAGAGTATAGACCTTTGGTGAGTAGGCGATAATCTTGCTTTGTACTTTGATTTTCATGCATTTTGAGATGATTTAGCATGTTTTAGGTGTTTTTAAAATTTTATTCTATTGGATTTTGCATAAGGATGTCTCTCCTTGCACGAACCCAATCGCTCTTCGTACGAATAAGTGCCAGCCTGGTACTTCATCACGTGGCTTTGTTGATTTTATCGTGTGGAGGATACCCATATTTCATGTGAAAAACCCTAATTTTGTGTCATTTTTTGCTTATAGGTTGGTCATTCTTCATGTGAGAAAATGCATCCTCCCATGAAGATGCGAAATCTTGTATGAGAACATGAGATATCGAACAAAATTTTGGTGTAGAATGCAAGTTTTAGCATTTGAAATTTAATTTCACATCATAATTTTGTGCTTTTGTTCATCTTATTCATTGATCAGATATTGATCATTTGTGTGTTGTTTTCATTTGTGCAGGTTACATTTCTCAATGTTAGATTTCAATCCCATTACTTGCCATACAGAGCTTTGTTGCATCAGCTTGATGATTCTGACATGGAGCATATTGACAGATTGGGCCTATTGTATGTTTTCTAGATTCCACCAGTGTTGGTGAATGATGACCCTTTGACTACACTAGTAGAGTGTTTTCATTTAGAGATGAACACATTTCATTTTCCAGATGGGGAGATGACGATCACCCCAGAGGATATCTATACGATACTCCATAAACCATTCCATGAATTATTGGTGGTTTGTGATACAATTCCACGAGTAGGCATAGAGACACTGAGAGCCATCTTTTAGGAGGACCTAATTATGTGCACAACCATCATGTGCGATGAGCTAGTTCATACCTATGGTCCCACTCATAGGTTGCCATCAATATAAGTGATTTTCACCAGTTGTTTCTTGATAGATGTGCGTATCTTGGTTGTAACATAGTGCAACTACCTACTAGTGGTAGTAGATGGGGGGTTGAATCTTGCATATTAGGCTTACTTTCTGAGTCATCCTTTCCCTAGGTTTATAGATCCAGTGGGGATGGCCGCACCCAAATAGCCAGTATAGGCACCCTAGGTACCACCATAGCAACCCCAATAGGAGGGAGTGAGACACAGGGTACACCAGGTGTAGATTCCACCTCAGTAGATGAGAGCAGACCTAGGTGCTAGTAGTAGTGCTGTAGGGCAGAGATGACCCTAAGGAGAGATGGGTTCCTTTGGAGCCACCGGAGGAGAGGCATAGAGGCAGAGCAGCCAATAGAGCAGGCCGAGCAAGGTGATAAGGAGATGCTAGATTAACCTACTACAAGAGCCCATGGTGGAGATATCCTGGTACAGACTCAGGAGGCCCTAAGGAGAGATAGAGAGTGGATACAAACCACACAACAACAACTAGGAGAGTTGTAGGTACATGTAGCTATGAGGGACACCTAGATCACGGACTGAGAGCACAAAATCCAAGGGCTAAATGAGTAGTTAGAGCTAGCAGATAGGAGATCCAAGTAGTAGTAGGATGAGATCTAGTTGCAGTTAGCTAGGGTGGCTTACTATTTTGTAGGCTTATGCAGTAGTTGTACCATATGAGGCTAAGCAGGTGCCTCAATTTTCATATTATGCTTGAGAGTCCGGAGGAGCATGACCTATAGTGAGACCATACATGCCTCCTCCTCCTCTGCCTCCACTAGTGGGAGATGAGGGAGCCAGAGAGAGTTAGCTTTGTTTTCTCTAATTTTGATCTAGCTATGTATTGATTATTGTGCTAGCACTATTTTGTATCATTTTTTAGATTGATAGCACTCGAGTAGTATCCATTTTTGCCCCAGTGTATTCTTTTGACTTTATATATATATATGGGATTTTGATTCAAGTACCATTGCATGTGTCACTTTCTGTCTTTATAGCTTGATGTATGTGAGATGTTTATGCTATGGTTTATGAATGCAAATATGATTTGATATATGGATGCACATTTGATATGGTGTATAAATATAGTGTAGATAAGTTGAATTATGATAGTATGTATGAAATGCAAAAAAGTAAATGGACTAACATCTCATGCAGTGTACTATTTGTTGATAATGGTAGATATTCCATGAAGATTGAGAGGACGAACCAAAGAACCGAATGCTTATGTAGCCGTGGAGAACTATGATACTTTGAAGAAGCCAAAAATCCCCCATCATGAAGGATGGAAGTAGATTTTCAATCAAATCATGTACTTATGCAATACAACCCTATGCTAGATGCAACCTTAGGCTAGATGCAACCCTAGGCTAAATACAACCAAAGGTCTAGTTACCAAGATTTGACAATTATCATCACTAAGCATATAGAAAAACCCCATATGTCATACAATTCCCACTGACATTGCAATCATGGAAATATGAATAGGACATATATTCTAGTTTTGTCAAGATTAAATGTAAGCATTTGAGGCACAATAAGCCAGAATGACCAGAACATTTGTCCCTTTTAGTGTAGCAAGTTAATATAAGCATTAGAGCATAAATGCTAGGATGAATAGAATGTTTCTTACATGAAGACACACCAAACACACAAGAGATCCTTCTTATGCTAAGTAACCAGTAAGTATTCTATCTTCAATGACCCTTGCATTCTTAACCTGAGATAGAAGTGTGCTAGGTATACTTGTAGTGACCCATATGTTCACTTAGAAGGATGAGTATCAATATTACTGTAGCATAAAGAGTTCACTACAACAAAAATGGAGAAGAACCTGTTGGTGTTTTGAAATGCTACAGGTTTCAAATTACCTCGATGAGAACAAGACACATCTAGGGGCAGCTAACTCCCATCTTTGACATATCATTTTAGAGATCGGGCCAACTATAGGGCTTGACCCTTCTTCTACTTCAAGCTCTGCAAAACCTAGGTGGGTGGACCTTAGATTCAATTAATATGGTACCAGTGCAAAAACATATTCTTGAATCTAACAAAGTAGATTTAACCCTTATTTCTCCTAATACTTATGCAATAACAAAGAATTGCAGTAGAAAATTAGAACTCTATTAAATGCACAAGCTGTGTGAGGGTATCCTTTTTAGCTCTTCAACATGAAAGGGAAAAGCATTTGATTAATAATGTTGAATTCAGAAAAATGCCAAATATGTAGGAGTAAGAATAAATTGATCTTGTAGCTGATTAGTGCCTTATCTATTGGGCAATTCCATGAATATAATGCATGCATCTATGATATCAATGAAATATTTCATGCACCAAGACATCAGATCTATCCTATCACTTTGTGAATCAGACATTGATGTTCACCAAGATATCATTCTCATGAAATATCCTTCTCGAATAATCAGCAACGCTGTCAAACACATCAAGCATTGACTTGGATCTTTGTTCCAACAGAAAAATATATCAGATGTACAACCTTAAGGGGATGCAAATGGGTCTTAGTTCTTTTCCCTTAGACCACATAAGACTACAGATTACTGAGGTAGGAGATGAGAATCATAATGAAACTAAAGAAATTCTTGCTCATTTGTATTCATTTCCTTGAAACAATACATTCAAAATGAATGAAATCAAAACATGAAACACCTAATAGATCTGAACTTTCTCTATAATCTTCACTACTGCTATTCATATTAGAGAATTATGTTGAAGGAAATTGGTGGCATAGTCAAGGAAACACATCAAAAATTGGAACCAATGGTCTCATAGTGAAAAACTGGAACCCCTCATGGTATCACAACAATGGAACTTTTTCTTCCCAAAAACTGGAACCAATGCAATGAGAAAGAAAGAGAATGATATAGGAGGAAGTGAATTCTCAGATCTAATCTAAAGATGACATGTGTCCATTTGAAATTCCCTCTCCCAGTAGTGAAAAGAATCTCTCTAATCTCTCTTTATAACTAGATGTCAAATCTTTAATCAATTTTGCCTCTTAAAAGCATAAAGTGATTTAGAAACTTGATGGAAAAATAGCCCCTTTTGATGTCAGATCTCAAATCAAAGCAAAGGAAAAAATTTGTTAAATGGCTCTAGAATGTGATATAATCTTTTCAAAGTTATTTTTTTTACATTCAGGCTTCAACAATCTTTTATATCTACCTCCTAGCCAATTTTGATGCTCCATGATGAAAATTGCCCATTCTGTTGATATGCCCCAGAAAACATAAATCTACTTATAACTTGAACTGATGAGAACCTATGCAAAAACTAACCTTAGAAATGGATAGCTCATCTCTTCCTAGTTCTGATGATATATTGGAGTGCTTATTTTGGGCAAAAAATACCCTAGTTATGGCCATTTGAAATTTAGGCTCTTGTTCATGGCTTTGCACAACATTTTACAAAAAAATTACCCTTTATAAAGTTTGAACTATATGGTCAATTCAAAATTTATTTAAAAATTTGCACATTTAGCCAAGGGAGAAATTAAAAAAAAAAAATATTTTCTAATATTGTTTGAATTTTTCCTCATAGATTCCATTTGGGTGAAACTTGGTTTGACCACCCTCATAACATGTGTCAAGTCCTGATTGGTTCATTTCATGCATAGCCATTTGGACCCTCCAATTGGGTGCCATGTGTCAGCATCTGGTTCTTCCTCTTATATGCCATGTTAGCATGCCATGTCATCAGTCGCTATGTCACTATCCTAGTCAGCATTCTGCCACATCATCAATGACAGTGACATAGCGACACGTATAACCTACCACTAGCTCAGTATCTTAGGAATCATGCCACGTCTAAAACCTCTACCACATGTCATTGTCAGACTCGTCCACTTCACCACCATGTTAGTGCCACATGTCAACCTTTGATTGGGTTTCCATGTCACTACGTTAACTGGTGTGCATCTTTGCTTTGGCAACATGGTGATAGCTTTTAGATGCACCACGTGTCGACATCCTATGCATTTGAGATATCTGCTTGCCATGTCATAGCCTTCCTCAAAATCCATACAATGTGGCACCTTGTGGTTGGTTTAGTCATTGACAACATCATCATCTAGTCACTGCACACCTTATTTCACTGGGTTTCCAAGTTATCTAGTGGGTCGCTTGCCGGAATCTCCACTTTCTAGGAGGTCGCTAGTTCGCGATTCCACTTTCTGGCAGGTCACCATGTTGCATGCCAGAAAGCCTCACCATATCAACATGGAACATTTCTAGCTTTTTTGGCACTTGATAATGTTGACATCATTAGTTTTTGTGTTTTATGTCGACTCAAAGTTTTATTTGTTCTTCTGCCGACTGGGACCCATGCACATGGCTGAGGCTTCAAAAGTGTTGTGTCTTACACTTCATTATTGCATTTGGTAGTATTTAAAAATTTAGAAAACACCAAGCATATGCAATGTGGGATTAAAAAAAAAAGCTTTTCCTCTCATGCGGGAATTTCTCCTTTGCATGCAGTAGCTTCCCCTTTTTTTGTTTTGTTACTCCCTTGCAAACTTGATGACATCTCCTTCCTCTATGCAATCATGTCATTTACAGAACACACACTCCAACTTTACATTCAAATGTCAAATCCTCTCCCCCCCCCCCAATTGATGTCCATCATCTCCAAAAAAGAGTATGTCTTCCTGGTTGTGAAAAATCCTACCATTCCTTGTAGTTTTCCATATTAATTTTCCTCTTCAGTTCCTGCTTCAAAAAGTAGCTTTCATCTTCTCTCTGAGAAATAAGTCTCTCCTCATCCACTGAAGTTGAACTATGTGTCAAAATTGTTTTTCTATGCTCCAAAATAGCTTGATTATGATAAGGCTCTTCCATCTTCTCATCTTTGGATCTTGAACAAGATTGATCAGTTTTCATCAATGTTTTGGCAAAAGTCACTCTATAAGGACCTTCATCATCCCCTTGTTTGTTTGTTCCTTCATCTATGTGCCACTTTAGACAGAGTGATCGATAAAGTTCTGCAAGGATTTGAAATAGAGGTAGCTTAGGAAATAAGTGAAACAAGGCCAATGTTGCAACTCCATTTTGAGCATAATCAATGGATTCGAAGACAATTTCTTCATCTGAAAGCTGAAAGGTTAATTGTCCCCCAACTTTCTTATTTTTTCCCTACCCTATTTTTGGATGAAGAATGTTCAAACTCTATGAATAAGCATTTCCCCTTCTTGAATATTTTCATACTTTGGAGCTCCCCATCCACATTTCTAACATTGTTTTTGCAAAACAACTTTAGGCTACTTTGCTAAATCCCCCTCGTTAACAGATTTCCCACTTTTTCTTTAGTTTCTATGGCTGCTTGTCTAGCAACCTGAAACTCTGTAGCATTAGATACAACATGTGTGGCTAGATCAATAACATATCAACTCTATTTGTGCCTTATTCTTTCACTCGAATTAGCCCACATCTCCCAATCTGAATTGTTGTAATCCTCCTCATCACTGGTCCTAGTTTCAGATTCCCCCTCATCCTGTTGACTCATGTAATGCCGAATCCAATTTGCTCCCTCAGCTTGTAGTATATTTTGTGGCTCCTCCCTTATATTTATGTTTGATTTGAAAGAAATTATAGAAGAAGATTTTCTGTTCTCTTCAAATGGTACTTGAGAAGGTGTCAAATCCACACGGACAATTGAAATCACATTAAGAGATTTTTCTTCAAGTTCTCTAACAGAGACCCCACTTGAGAACTTCAGAGGGAGTTCATGTTCAGGAATATTGAAACATAGCCAATGTAAAGCTTCTTCCAATGTAGGCTCCTCCTACTTCTTCACAAAATTAGTAAGGCATATTTGATGCATGTCCTCCTATAGTTATCATGAGACCCAATCCTTTAAATGTGGGGCATTTTGAGTGCTTTCCATTTTATCCTTGGAAAACACTACTTAAAAACTTGCCCACTGCTTCAAACTTCTCTTCAATAAAATCCTTTTACTGTGAATACATATACAAAATATATGTAGTTGCTACTTGAGATTAATGCACTCAATATTTAGCCTCTTTCAATGCTTCCACTAACTATCCATCTACTTTCTTTTGCATTAGGGATCAGGTACAATATGGTCTTTACTTTGGTCAAAATCATCCAATACATATCATCCATCTCGTCTATGCTCTAGCCTGGTATCCCATTCATCCTAAAGTTGTCTTAGGATCCTGAATGGCAATAGGTTAGTCATTTCCAATTTTCTTGTATAATCAACAACATTATGACTTATTCAAACACATCTAATCCTATCAGTCTGATGAATTTAGTTAGGTCCCAAAGTGGGTCTGGCTAAATTTTTTTTGTTTCCAAAAAATTGAACTACAAAAATGACTCAGTCACCCTTTGGCACTAACTTGAAACAAATTATATGACTGGAAAAAAATTCAATCACTGCTCTATCAAATTTTATCATTAATTTGCAAACTGTAATTTTCAGCTAATAGGGCCTATCGGCTGGCTTTAAAAATTGATCCAAACACCTAACAGGGCTCTAAAATCAGACACATTGATTCTCTGTTTTGCATACTCTTACCCTGTCAAGTCTCATCTCATGATGTCATTGGGGTCAAAAGATATCGAATGTTGAAGTTTTCCTTTCAGAATTGCCTGCACATAAACATGTCAGAAAACACTAAATTGTGTTTGGATTTGACTTCAAAAACTAGGAAAACTGACACTTGGGAAAACAAAAACTTGGGTATTGGTTCACTATCACAAGGAGAGTGTAAATCTGTGATTTGGGCTCATGAAAAATAATAGGGAACATATGGCAAGTGGTCATAGTGGGCTACTTAGATTTTGCAGATTGGAAACAATGTCAGAAAAGCATTTTTTGCAAATGGAATTAACCTAGGAAAGTGTGCAGATAGATTCATCAAGTTTTAAAAATTGGCACACTTAAAGCATTTTTAGAGTAAAACACAGTGGTATAATCCATTCAATCTCACCTATCATAGATCTCAAGTTATGACATCACAAAGAGGTGTTTTGACAAATTTGCACTTCTTGACACCAACAAAACTTTATAAATTGCATTTGGAATCACATTTGAAAACTGATCAAATGGATTTGTCATAAGCTCAAAATTGAAACATGAAAAGTCTCTGACCTCTAAAATGCAACGAAAAAGGAATATTCTTATTCTAGTCAACTGGGTTAAAATTATAACAAGTTAAATAGGGCTTCCCAGAATTTAGAACAAATTGCATCAACATGACAACATTAAAGATCAACTTTGAGGGATTCAAAACCTAGAAAAATGGATTTGAAATGACTCAAAATCTGAAACATAGGCTCTTGGTTATGGACACTAAACAATCCCAAAGTGGCTAATCATGAGACATAAATGGGTGCAAGATATTCAATTGAAAACATAGCCTCATGTCACTGATTGACATAGGTAAAAATGTAGAATTGGCAATTGCTCAAAACGGGACTTCACAAGATGTCTCGGAATGACAATTTAACTTCATAAAACATATAGATGCACTAAATGCAAGGTATTAGAAACATTAAACACCTCATGGGCCTCAAAAGGACAGCTGGGTACATGTGTATAAAAAATCATTTATAGGGCCTAATTTCTTCAATGGTACTCAAAATTGGGGTTTTAATTTTGAGTCCCAATAGTGGCTCTATCTGGAGATGCATGTCCCTTGTAGGGATGGCAAGGATTTAGATCTTTGGAAGAAGTAGACCACACTTATGATAGCAAAAACTTCTCTTGAACAACTTTATTGAAAGCAAGAAAACTACTCCTACTATGTACAAACGATGGCCCTAGGCAATTGAACTTCTACAAAAACTTTTACCTCTATTATATACTTGATTCTCATTGAAATTCTCATGAGGTAAACTACACTTTTCATTCTCCTTTGTTTCACCCAACACATCAACACTTTCAATCACTTCGTTAGGCAAAACAAAATTGTCATCATTCTCGTAGTGCATATAAAACTCAAAGATTATTTCATCATCATGCTCACTATGAGAAAAAACATCAGCATGCTCATGATTACACAAACTAAACTGTGAATCAAAATCCAACAATGATTCATTCATGCTAATCGAAAACACAAAAACTTCATATTCTACACCGTTCCCCAAGTTGCATGTACCAAAAACTTGCAACTCACCTTGTGTCTCCGGCTGCAAAGAGTATGTGAAAGCTAATTGTTTCCTACTTGCAATCATGTCATTCACTAAATCAGATTTATCTTTCACTGAAACATCTTCACATTCTTCAAACAACTGATTAGTTACCAAGCATGAAAACTTATTCTGAAAATGCTGATCTAAACTATGCTGATCACAATCATTTTCTTCATCTAACTGAATGTCAAAATAAACCTTGGACTTATCTTTACAAGACTAATTAGCATATAAATAAAATCTATAATCTGATTGACAACTTTCATTGTTTTCCTCTTCATCACATGAAACATTGAAACCAATTTTAGCAAGATTAGCATGAAAAGAACTTGAAATAGTATCAAACTTCCCTTCACTAACATCCCTCGCATGCAACAAGTCATCATGTGCAAAGTCTTTTAAGGTACTATCATCTACACCTCCAAAATCTAATAAGGATTGTTTGGATTCTACATCTCTTTCTACATCAAACTTTGAGGAAGTAACTTGATTGAATGAAGAAATATTATGACATAAAATATGAAGATCCTTAGAAACACTTACATGCTTTTAAAAATCACGAGCCAACAAATCTAAAATTTCATCAGGGCTTAAGAAGGCTACCTCACAAATCTTCTTCTAGTAGTGATTATCATCTAGATGATATGAAGAACTTACAATAGAAAGATCATTAGTATAATAATATGGAAAATCAGTATCATTATAACATTTGTTCTTATCATGGAAATCACTACCTCTACCACTGTTACATAATTCCTCAATTTCATATTTACTATAACCAAATTTATTTTCACTTTCATATCCATCTTCCTTATGATAATTGCAATTACCTGATTCATTTGCATTTGAATCCTTCTCTTCACGTTTGAAAGACAAATTCTTCTTCTCTACGGATTCATTATATTAATTACTACCTTGACTTTCAGCACACTCATTATCATTAGAAGATAAAACATGAAATCTATAATCATCACTTTCTATCTCTTCAATGAATCTTTCAATTTGCAAAATTTTTCATAATCTTATAGGTGCTGGCCAATTGATTGAATTAGGCACTAGAACATCAAGAAAAATACTAGGGATGGAAGATTCCTCAAGTCTACAATGAAAAGGCATCATTTTGATTACTAATTTAAGCCTTAAATAACATTGTGCAGCATTTAAACCTTGAGTACTTCTTATCTCAATTCTTATAACACTGATAATCCTTTTGTAGATCATTTTATTTAACATAGCAATGTTATTAGCCACAGTCTCTAAAATTTTAGAATTTGGCAAACTAATCTTAGATCTGAGATCTGACTCCATCATAAAGTAAAACTTCTACCTCTTCCTTCTAGTGTTGAAAATAACTGAATAGAGGCAACCATTTTTTTAACATTTGACTTCCATGAAAAAGAAACATGAAAACCAAAATACTTCGAGTGCTGATGCTAAACTTTGATTTACTGATTTGGTATAGGTGTAAGACTGAAATTCCTTTACACCACTAGTCAAAACTTTGTAGAGCCCCCACCTCCTTGAGAGAGGATAAAAAAATCACTGCCGTGATTTACTTTTTACAATTCACTTCCTTATAATAGCATATTACAAACAACAATTTAAATTTTTATCAAGAATTTAAACTTCCTTTCCAAGAAACTATCAAGAGCCTCAAATCTGCCCATACAACTAAAAATCCTTCAAATAATGCAATGAAATCAACTAGGAACAAACTGGTATAGAGATTTGAGAGTCACCACTCACACTTTGTGAGAAATAAAACATAATTTGTCACTTGACAAATCTGAACCAGACCTTCAATGTAGGAGAAACTTGCAAATCATCAAACCACTCTTGTAGATTTAAAAACTTGGAAAAGGGAATATGAATTTATGTTTATTCTTGAGTCTGATTTTACAACAACACTTTTGAGAACACAATTTGACTAAATTGACTAAAGATAAACACTCTTAACAACATAGTTTACATTCAACCTCAAAGTTATTGCTGCAAATGGATAAAAACTTACTGGGGTGCATGAATATTTAGCAAAGAGATGAAAAGCACTTCATGACCTTGTTGCTGTAGCAAACTTTGCACATGCCTTTCTTTCAATTGTATTGAATCTCTCTTTTAGGTTCAATAGATCCCCAGCAGAGTGACCATTTTGTTGAAGTTTTAAAATGCTACAGATTTCAAATTACCCCGATGAGAATAAGACACATCTAGGGTAGCTAACTCCCATCTTTGACATATCATTTCAGACATTGAGCCAACTATAAGGCTTGACCCTTCTTCTACTTTAGGCTCTGCAAAACCTAGGTGGGTGGACCCCAGATTCAATTAATTTGGTACTAGTGCCAAAACATATTCTTGAATCTAACAAAGTAGATTTAACCCTTATTTCTCCTAATACTCATGTAACAACAAAGAAGTGTAGTAGAAAATTGCAACTCTATGAAATGCACAAGCTGAGTGAGAGCATCCTTTTTAGCTCTTCAACATGAAAGGGAAAATAATTTGATTAATAATGTTGAATTCAACAAAACCCCAAATATACAGAAGTAAGAAAAAATTGATCCTGTAGCTAATCATTGCCTTATCTATTGAGCAATTCCATGAATCTAATGCATGCATCTATGATATCAATGAAATATTTCATACACCAAGACATCAGATCTATCCTATCACTTTTTGAATCAGACATTGATGTTCATCAAGATCTCATTCTCATGAAATACCCTTCTCAAATAATCAACAACTATATCAAACACATCAAGCATTTACTTGGCTCTTTGTTCTAACATCAAAATATATCAAACATACAACCTTAAGGGGATGCAAATGGATCTTAGTTCTTTCCCCTAGACCACATAACACTACATGTTACTAAGATAGGAGATGAGAATCAAAATGAAACTAAAGAAATTCTTACTCATTTGTATTCATTTCCTTGAAACAATACATTCAAATGCATAAAATCAAAACATGAAACACCTAATAGATTTGAACTTTCTCTATAATCTTTACTACTGGTGTTCATATAAGAGAAGTATGCTGAAGGAAATTGGTGTCATAGTCAAGGAAACATATAAAAAATTGGAACCAATGGTCTCATAGTGAAAAACTGGAACCCCTCATGGTATCACAAAAATGAAACTTTTTCTTCCCCAAAAACTAGAACCAATGCAATGAGAAAGAAAGAGAATGATATAGAAGGAAGTGTATTCCTAGATCTAATCTAAAGACAACATGTTTCCACTTGAAATTCCCTCTCCTAGCAGTGAAAATAATCTCTCTAATCTCTCTCTATAATTGGATATCAAATCTTTGATCAAGTTTTCCTCTCAAAAGCACAAAGTGATTCAAAAACTTGATGGAAAAATAACCGCTTTTGATGCCAGATCTCAAATCAAAGCAAAGGCAAAAATTAGTTAAATGGCCTCTAGAATGCAATATAATCTTTTCAAAGTTGTTTTTTTTACATTCAGGCTTCAACAATATTTAATATTTTCCTCCTAGCCAATTTTGATGCTCTATGATGAAAACTGCCCATTCTATTGAGAATGCCCCAAAAAACATAAATCTGCTTATAACTCGAACTGATGAGCACTTGTGTAAAAAATTAACCTCAGAAATGGATATCTCATCTCTTCCCAGTTGTGACGGTATATTGGAATGCCTATTTTGGGAAAAAATACCCCAGTTATGGCCATTTAAAATTTAGGCTCTTGTTCATAGCTTTGCACAACATTTTACAAAAATTTTACACTTCATAAAGTTTGAACTATATGATCAATTCAAAATTTATTTAAAAACTTACACATTCAGCCAAGGGAGAATTTTTTTTAAAAATATTTTCTAATATTGTTGGAATTTTTTCTCATAGATTCAATCTAGGTCAAACTTCATTTGACCACCCTCATGACAATTGTCAAGTCCTGATTGGTTTGTTTCATGCATAGTCATTAGGCCCCTCCAACTGGGCACCAGGTGTCAACATTTGATTTGCCCTTTGTTCTACCATGTCAGCATGCCATGTCATCATGCCACATCATTAGTTGCTATGTTTCTATCCTAGTCAACATTCTACCACATCATCAATGACATAGCGACACGTGTCACCTACTGCCGCCTCATCATCTCGAGAATTGTGCCTTGTCTAAGGCCTCTGCCATGTGTCACTATTGGACTTGTCCACTTCACCACCACATCAGCACCACATGTCAACCTTTGATTGGGTTGCCATGTTGCTACGTTAACTAGTGTGCATCATTGCTTTGGTGACATAGCAAAAGCCATCAAATGCACCACATGTCACTATCCTGTGCATTGGAGATATTTGCTTGCAATGTCATAGCCTTCCTCAAAATCCATGCCATGTGATACCTTTTGGTTGGTCTAGTCATTGCCAACATCATCACTAAATCACTACGCACCTTGTTTTCACCGAGTTTCCAAGTTTTTTGGCGGGTTTCTTGCTAGAATCTCCACTTTCTAGGAGGTTTCTAGTCAGCAATTCCACTTTCTAGCAGGTCACCATGTCGCATGCTGGAAAGCCTCACCATTTTTCAGTGGCAACATGGTGCCTTCCCAGATTCTTGACTTTTTTGGGAAGCATTTCTAGCTTTTTCAATACTCGATAATGTTGACATCATTAGTTTTTGTGTTGTGTGTTGACTCAAAATTTTATCTATTCTTCTATTTGACTAGGAACCACATGCATGGCTAAGGCTTGAAAAGCCTTGTGTCTTTAAGACACTTCATTATTGCATGTGGTAGTATTTAAAAATTTAGAAAACACCTAGCATATGCAATGTGGGATTAAAAACAAAAGGTTTTCCTCTTGTGTGTAGATTTCTCCTTTGCATGTAGCAGCTTCCCCTTTTTTTGTTTTGTTACACCCTTGCAAACTTGATGATGTTTCCTTCCACCATGCAATCATGTCATCTGCAGAACACACACTCTAGCTTTACATTCAAATGTGAAACCCCCCCAATTGATGTCCATTGTCTCCAAAAAATAGTATGTCTTCTTGGTTGTGGAAAGTCCTGTTGTTCCTTGTAGTTTTCCATATTCATTTTCCTCTTCAGTTCTTGCTTCAAAAAGTAGCTTTCATTTTCTCTATGACAAATAAGTATCTCCTCATCCCCTGAATCCAAACTATGTGTCAAAATTGTTTTTCTACACTCCAAAATAGCTTTTTTATGATAAGGCTCTTCAATCTTCTCATCTTTGGATCTTGAACAAGATGGATAAGTTTTCATCAATGTTTTGAAAAAAGTCACTCTACGGGCACCTTCATCATCCCCTTGTTTGTTTGTTTGTTCCTTTATCTGTGTGCCACTTTAGACAGAGGGATCAATAAGGTTTTGCAAGGATTTGAAATAGAGGCAGTTTAGGAAATAAGCAAAACAAGGCCAATGTTGCAACTCTATTTTGAGCATCATCAACAGATTCAAAGCCAATTTCTTCATCTGAAAGCTAAAAGGTTAATTGTCCCCCAACTTTCTTATTTTTTCCTCGCCCTGTTGTTGGACACAAAATGTTCAAACTGTATGAATAAGCATTTCCCCTTCCTAAAATATTTTCATAGTTTGGAGCTCCCCATCCACATTTTTGACACTGTTGTTGCAAAACAACTTTAGGCTGCTTTGCTAAATCCCCCTTGTTAGTAGATTTCCCACTTTTTCTTTAGCTTCTATGGTTTCTTGTCTAGTAGCTTGAAACTCTGTAGCAACAGATACAACACGTGTAGCTGGATCAATAACATATTGACTCTATTTTCACCTTATTCTTTCACTAAAATTGGCCCACATCTCCCAATTTGAATCATTGCAAGCCTCCTCATTAGTGGTCCCAGTTTTAGATTCCTCCTTAGCCTGTTGACTCATGTAATGCTGAATCCAATCTACTCCCTCATCTTGTAGTAGATTCTATGGCTCCTACTCTATATTTATGTTTGATTTGAAAGCAATTATAGAAGCAAGTTTTCTGTTCTCTTCAGATGGCACTTGAGAAGGTGTCCAATCCACATGAGAAGCTAAAATCACATTAATGGATTTTTCTTCATGTTCTTCAATAGAGACCCCACTCGAGAACATCAGAGGGAGTTCATGTCTAGGAATATTGAAACATAGCCAATCTAAAGTTGCTTCCAATGTAGGCTCCTCCTGCTCCTTCACAAAACTAGCAAGGCATATTTGATGCATGTCCTCCAATGGTTATCATGAGACTCAATATTTTACATGTGAGGTATTTTGAGTGCTTTCCATTTTATCCTTGGAAAACACTACTTAAAAAAATTGTCCACTACTTTTCACTTCTCTTCAATAAAATCCATTCACTGTGAATACATGTACAAAATATATGTAGCAACTACTTGAGATTAATGCACTCAATATTCAGCCTCTTTCAATGCTTCCACTCATTGTCTATCTACTTTCTTTTGCATCAGGGATTAGGTACAATATGGTCTTTACTTTGATCAAAATCATCCCAAACATATCATCCATCCCATCTATGCTCTGGCCTCGTATCCCATTTATCCTAAAGTTGTCTTAGGATCCTAAATGGCAATAGTTGAATCATTTTCAATTTTCTTGTATAAACAAGAGCATTATGCCTTATTTTAACACATCCAATCCTATCAGTTTGATGAATTTATGTGGGCCCCAAAGTGGATCTAGCTAAAAAAAAAATCATTTCCAAACAATTGAACTACAAAAATGACTCATTCACCCTCTGGTACTAATTTGAAACAAATTTGACCACTGGAAACAAGTTCAATAACTGCTCAGTCACATTTTATCATTAATTTGCAAATTGAGATTTTCAACTAATATGGCCTGTCAGTTGGCTTTAAAAACTCATCCAAACACTTGACCAAGCTTTGAAATCAGACACACTAATTCTCTATTCCGCATACTTTTACCTTGTTGAATCTCATCTCATGAAGACATTGGGGTCAAAAGATATCGACAATTGAAGTTTCCCTTTCAAAATTGCCTACACATAAACATGTTCAAAAACACTAAATTGTGTTCGAATTTGGCTTCAAAAGCTAGGCAAACTAACACTTTAATGACCCTTACCAATAGGCCACTAAAAAAACCCTAAATTTAATACACTGCCGAAAATATATTGCTAAATAAAGAAAATTTGTGTGCCACCAATCTACTTAAATAATTGATGTAAAATAGTGCCAATGTATTCATTGAATGACAACCAAATGTTTTTACATACGATATGCAATTTTCAGCATCAAAACATTACAACATGACACATTACAAATAAACCATACTGGCTGAATACAACTAAGAATTTATTGCAACTACAAACTAAAATGAAAGAACCTGGAATGAGCAAATGTTGGAGACTGAATGTTGAAGATGATATGATAAAAATGCAACTCCAATTGAAACTCCAAACTAGGAAAAGAACTTGGCCCTTGGCCACCAATTAAGCACAAGTGAAAGGACTGAAATATCCTTCCAACAACGGCAATAATTTAGGTGATCTTTCACACCCTCAAAATTGCATACCAATTGAGAGTTTTCATTCTCAATGTCCAATTTTGACTACTTGTAGAAACCCTAGGCTCCACAATGCACATTAAAAAATATCAATAATAAATCTAGATGATAGGAAATGAGCCCCCAATGCCTATTTATTGTTTTTTTCTTGATAGGTTGGCCTCCTTTTTAATTTTTTCTCTGCTTCTTCCAAAAACCTGTAGAAGATTGTTTTATTTAATGACTTAATAAAATATATCACTTTATTAAGTTAATTAAATATAAAGTTACGTTTTAATTTTTTTATTTTAAAAATTTGATAACTTTATAAATAATTAACTCCTCCAAAAATGGGACATTACAAACACTTGGGAAAATGAAAATTGGGGTGCTGGTTCACTATCATGAGGAGAGTATAAATCTATGATTTGGGATCATGACAAATAACAGGGTGCATATGGCAAGTGGTGAAAGTGGGCTACTCAGATTTTGCAGACTAGAAACAATGTTAGAAAAGCATTTTTTGCAAATGGAATTGACCTGGGAAAGTGTGTAGACAGATTTGTCAAGTTTTGAAGATTGGCACACTTAAAGTATTTTTAGAGTACAACATAGTGGTACAATCCATTCACTCTCAGCTATCACAGATCTCAACTTATGACATCACAAAGAGGGGTTCTGACAAATCTGCACTTCTTGACACTAGTATAACTTTATAAATTGCATTTGAAATCATGTTTGAAAACTAATCAAATAGGTTCTTCATAAGCTCAAAATTGAAAAATGAAAAGTCTTTGACCTCTAAAATGCAACATAAAAGGAATTTTTTCATTTTGGTCAACTGGGGAAAAATTTTAACAAGCCAAATAGGGCTTCCTAGAATTCAGAACAAATTGCATCAGCATGACAACATTAAAAGAACAACTTTGAGGGATTCAAAACCTAGTCAAACATATTCAAAACAACTCAAAATCTGAAACATAGGCTCTTAGATATGGACACTAAACACTCCCAAAGTGGCTAGTCATGAAACATAATTGGGTTGGAGATATTCAATTGCAAACATAGCCTCATGTCGCTATTTGACATAGAGAAAAATGTAGAATTGGCGATTGCTGAAAATGAGACTTCATGAGATGGTTCAGAATGGAAATTTAACTTCATGAAACATATAAAAGCACTAAATGCAAGGTGTTAGAAACATTAAAAACCTCATGGGCCTCAAAAGGACAGTTGGGCACATGTGTATCAAAAATCATTTATAGGGCCTAATTCCTTCAATGGTACTCAAAATCGGGGTTTTAATTTTGAGTCCCAACAGAACCAATCACATTGATTTATCTAGATAAAAGGAGTTAAGGTATACATGGCCATCCAATATGAGATGGAGGATCTTACAGTGGACACTCCTTTTATATGGATGCTTTTGATTATTTGGAACTAAACCACAAATAGAAAGCAAAGAAAAAAAGATCATTCCCCCAGTCCTCTCTTCTCTACTTAGAAGTGACATCATCAATTTTCTCAAAGAGACATGATAAATTGAAAGCAAAAACAAAGAAAGAAGAGCTTAGCATACCCCAAACAAATTATCATTTTGAGTTCAACTTTGTCTTATAGGATTGATGTCAAGTGTCAATGTAAAGAACATATATGAAAGAAATATCTTCAGTAGGGTGAAAATAGTAGATAGACACAGTTAGAGAAATTGGCGAGTGAAGTCAAAGAGGAATCTTCAAATAAGAAGAACCTTGATAGGAACTGGACAATAGTAGACATACACAGTTAAGAGAACTGGTGACTAACACAAGAGAGATCTTTCATGAGAGGAATCTCTAAAGTGACACAAGTGATAGTAGGCAGACAAAGTTAGAACAATTGGTGACTGATGTGAGAGATGTTTAATGAGAGGAATCTCTAAAGTGACACAAGCGATAGTAGGTAGACACAGTTAAAATAATTAGTGACTGGCATGGGAGATGTTCCATGAGAGCAATTTATAAAGTGACACTAGCAATAGTAGGAAGACACAGTTAGAACAACTAGTGACTAATGTGAGAGATGTTCTGTGAGAAGAATCTCTAAAGTGACACTAGCAATAGTAGGTAGATGTAGTTAGAACAATTGGTGACTGATGCGTGATGTGAGGGATGTTTCATGAGAAGAATCTCTAAAGTGACACTAGCGATAGTAGGTAGATGCAGTTAGAACAACTGGTGACTAATGTGAGAGATTCCTATGACACTACAAGGGTTTCCCCCAAATTATGATAAGATTCAGTCCATAGATACATGAGTGAAAGCAAAAAACTAAAGTATGAAAGCAACTGTACATGAACCAAAAGATGCACTGCAAGATTTAGCATTTGGAACAAGAGGTGCCTATTTACTAGGTTTTCACCTTCTTAGCAGAGATTCTTTTTTTGCTACCATGATGCCTGTTTTCTAGGTTTTCATCAATGGCATTTTTTTTTTCAATTTTTTTGGTATTTTTCTCTTTTTTTTTGTATTTTTTCAAAATTTTCAATTTTTTTGGTATTACCAAGGTGCCTATTGCTAGGTTTTCACCAAGATAATGATTTTTTTCAAGAATTTTTGTAATTTTTAGATTTTTTTTAGGAATTTAAGTAGATACAAATAGCTTCTAAAATTAGATCAGCTGTAGAACCACTTCAGGTGGAGAGTGTTGATGGGCTCCTTGAGCACCTCTCCCTCGGTTGTAGAAAGTTGGTAAGCATAAGATCCAAACACTACAATAATTATGTAAAAACCAAACCAATTGGGTTTGAACTTCCCTTTTTGTACCCATTGTTGCCTATTCTTAGGGTTCTCTCTCAGAAGGAGATCCCCCAATTGGAAGTCATGTGGCTTAAATTTCTCATTGTAGCTCTTGGACATACACTATTGATAATCTTGAAGATGATCACATGCCACTTACCAATGTTCATCTAACAATTCTAGGTCTTGAAGCTGAGATATTCTACCATCATCATCAATAATGAGGCCCTTCATGGAGATTCTCAAAGTGGGAATCTCAACCTCAATTGGAAGCACAACATCCACACCATATACTAAAGCAAAGGGTGTTGTACCTATTGGAGCTCTGATACTTGTTCTATTAGCCCATAAATCTAGATTAATCTAAAGTTGTTAGTCCCTTCCAAATTTTTTAACTATGTGATGCAAGATCTTAAGGAGCACCTTGTTGGATGCCTTCGCTCGACTATTACCCTAGGGGTAATAAATAGAAGACTAGTGTTGTGTAATTCTAATTTTTTTGCACAAATCCTTAAGATCCTTGTTTTTAAATTGTCCTACATTGTTAGTAATAATGGAGGAAGGTACACCATACCTGCATATGATGTAGTTCATAATGAAAAAAGTTACAGTGTTTCCATTTTCTATAGAAAGAGGGACTACCTCTACCCACTTAGTGAAGTAGTTTGTAGTGGTAATGATAAACTTATGTTCATTTGAAGAGGATAGGTAAGTTTGAACCACAAGATCAACGACCCATTATTGGAATGGCCACAGTGTGATAGATGGAATTAGCTCCCTGGCTGAAGCATGAATCAGATTCCCATGGAGCTGGCATTGTTTGTAGGACTTGGAATAGTTGATTGCCTCTTGCTCCATATTCAACCAATAATAACTAGTTCTAATAAGTTTATGAGCTAGTGTTAAGCCATTAGAGTGAGATCCACAAGTTCCCTTGTATACATCTATTAATGCACATTTGGACTCATCAGGTTCTAGAAACCTAAGGAGTGTTCTATCGAGACCTCTCCTAAACAAGTCATCAACAATAATGACATACCATGAAGCATTATGGATAAGGTGACATTTTTCATTCTGGGTTACATTGTCTAGGGTGGTTTGGTCATGCAAGTAAGAGTATATATGGTGGTAGCAGGATGAGTCATGTCCTATAATAGAATAGATCATCCTAGATTTGAGCAAATTATAGGTAGGGTAGAGTAATGTTTCCACTAGTAACTTGTGTCAAAGATCATTTTCTAGCATCTGTAATAAGGAAGAAAGAGTAGCCATGGCATTAGTTGCTTCATTATCTACTCAAGGAAACTGTTGAAAGGTGATATAAGAAAAGTATTTCTTCAAGTCATCCACCATGTGTTTATAAGGGATCAATTTCTCATCCTTTTTCTGATATACATCGTTGACTTGGTTGATTATGAGCTGTGAATCACCAAAGATGTTCAATTGATCCACTCTTCATTCAATTGCAATTTTCATGCCATTAATCAAAGCTTCATACTCTGTGATATTGTTTGTACAAGGAAACAAAATATTGTATGCGTTAGTCAATGAATACCTCTATGGTGTGATGAACATGAATCCAACACCAAATACCTATTGTGTAAAGGAACTATCAAAGAACATCACCCAAGCTCGGTGTGTAATCATTAGAATTGATTTATTAGGGAAGTTGATGTTTAGTGGAAGAAGAATTTGTATCGGTGCTTCTACTAACTGATCAACAATCACGTGTCCTTTGATAGCCTTTTCAACATACTGAATGTCAAACTCACTTAGTATCATGACCCACTTAGCCAATCTTCCTGTTAGAGCTACCTTGCCAAGTAAGTACTTCAGTGGACCAATTTTAGCATCTAGTTACATAGTATGGGTGAGCATGTAGTGTTTCAACTTTTGGGAAGCAAAGAGGACTGTCAAGAAAGCCTTCTCAATGATTCTATAATTCATTTCATAAGAAATCAACATACAAATCAGATAATAGATAACTCTTTCCTTGTTATCATTGTCTTCTTGTGCTAGCAAGATACCAAGAGATGATTCTATTGCTAAGATGTACAAGATAAGAGGCTTCCTATGAATATGAGGCATTAAGATTGGTGGATTAGTAAGGTATTGATTTACCTTTGTTAAGCTCTGATAGCATTCTTGTCTTCAATTGTATTTCAAACCTTTATACAGAGTCTTGGTAAAAGGTTGTGACCTATTTGCCAGTTGTGAGATGAATCTATGAATGGATTGAAGTCTTCCTTGTAAGCCCCTCATCTAACTCATATTACAAGGTGGAGACATGCCCATGATTGCTTGAACTATCTCTGGATTAACCTCACTTCCTTTTGCAAACACAATATAGCCAAGTGGTTTCCCAGATGTTACACCAAATGCACATTCCTTAGGATTAAGTCTCAGACTAAATTTATCCATGTGATCTAGGATAGGTCCCAAATCTTGAAGGTGAGTGTTTTTTTTTATGCTCTTAACCAAAGTATCATCCACATTATCTTCCATTGTTTTATGCATCATGCAATGAAATATGGTAGTAACTACCCTCTGATATGTAGCACTAGCATTTTTCAAGCCAAATGATATTACATTCCAACAGAAAGTTCCCCATGCACAAGTAAAAGCAGTCTTTTCCTAATCTTCTAGTGCAATTTTGATTTGATTATAACCAAAAAATCTGTCCATGACTGAGTACATTTCATATCCTGCCATTATGTCCACTATCATATCAATGTTAGGGAGTGGAAAATCATCCTTTGAATATGATAAGTCAAGATCTTAGAAATCTGTATAGACTTTGATATATTTTTTGTGCTTGGAGACTGAAATGATGTTTGATATCCATTTAGTATAATCAATAACTTAGATGAACCAACTTTCAAAAGCTTTTCTAGTTTAGCTTTGACAAGCAATGCAACATGAGGATGCATTTTTCTAAGTTTTTGTTTGATTGGTTGAACTCTTGGTGCAATAGATAGGTGATGCATTATGAGATCAGGATCTAGTCATGGCATATCTGAATATGTCCACACAAAGTTTATCTTTTTCTCTTGGAAGAAGGCAATGAATTACTCTTTTTCTTCTAGAGATAGCGACTATGCAAGATGTATTATGTGAGGATGATCTTCTATTCCCAAGTTGATCTTCTATGTTAGCTCTATCAACACTAATGATCTTTCTTGAAAATGACTAGGAAGTACATCAAATATCTCATCCCCAGGCACCTCAGAGAGGTTTTCACCCTTGGATACATCTTTTATTTTTACTTTTTAAGGTTCCAACACTACCACAATGTGGTTTTCACCATTGGACCTTTTATTTCTTTTCTTTTTGATTATATGACTAAGATATTTGATGTCATCTTTAGTCATGTTGATGCTTTGTTCGTTGGTGGAAAATGTTATAGGTTTGATAGTGCTTAAGTAACAGGAAAAAGCATAGTCATTTTGGAATGTAGGGACTTTACTAGATGCATTATAATTCTAGTCTATAAGCTCAAGATAGGTGAGTGAAAGAGAAGTGGTGGGTTCAATTGCATTCAATATATAATCATCAAATTCATGGACAAGTAATTCGAGAACTAGAGCAACTTCATTCGCAAGTGTGTTCGAATGCCTCCGAGTTCTAACATCATGAATTGAAGACTCAGTGATACTAGTCAGATAAGACTCATCTAACCTAACCCTAGATGCTTCACCTACTTCAAGGAGATTTTCATAGACATGAACTTGATCTATGTCTTTGTCTATAGTTGCTTCTGAGAGTCTTGAGAATTTGTGCTACATGGTGACAAACTATAAAATTCCCCAATAGTGATAGGGAAAAACTGTCCTTCATCCTCTAGATTTTTACAAAGATACTCAATGTGTAAAGCATGACTAGATTCTCCTTTTTATTTTTGGGTATGATGAGAATTAGTCGTATCATCTAAAGAAACACTATCACCATCCATGGTGTTGACACATGGTACAAAATCATCAGGTTCAACAAATAATTTAGCAAGATCATCAAGAATGGGATAAGGATAAGGATCCTCATCATCGAAATTGTATTTATGGTCATTAGACTCAGCTTGTGACTCATTTTTAGATGAATCTTTAGGTTTTGGTACAAATTTGTTAATCCCTAGATGGAAGGGAATCTTCTTGAAGACTAGACTAGATGTATCTCAATTCCTCCTAGCTATTGCATTGATAGGATCAATTAGACCATTTTTGTTGGATACAATAGGGCTAGTTCCCTTGTAGCTAAAGTGTTTCATGAGTTTAAGACCTAGACCATACCTTTTAGAATTAATTTCATGAGACTGTTCTGTGAGGTCAACTAGAGTTTCCTCTCTGTAGATCCATGCAACAATAGTTCTATTTTAACTTCCCTCCTCGAGAGGGATAGTAACTTTGACAAATATACCATTATGCTTGGTTTGAGGTGCCAACACAAAAGGTATCTTCACTTCAAATGGTCTCCCATAATGATGGGGAGATTCAGGAAGAGATGTCAATGAAAAAATTGGTTCTATGTGATATTCACCCATTCCAGTTTCTTTTAGCTTGAGTGACTGCTTGATTTGCTTCATCTTGTTATCATGATGGTCTATAGATTCTCTATTATTAGGTACAAAATTTTTAGTAGATTTTAGCATGTTACAAGTACAGCTAGTACTTGTAGGTATGGTGGCTTCAGAGCCATGAAATGGGAACTTTATACATTGATGGCAAGTGGAAGGAACAACTTGCATCTCATGTATCCATGTTCTTCCTAGTAGAATATTTTAAGCCAAGGGAATGTCCAAGACTTGACAAGTGACATCCCTTTTGACAGGACCAATCCAGAAAGGTAACACAACTAGACCCAAGGATTTTTGCTTGACTTCATCATACGATTTGATAGTTATCTTGTAGCAAGGGTCAATGGACTCTTTAGAATAGTCCAATTGTCTGAGCAAAGTAGCAAAGACAATGCTTTAACTAGCTCCATTATCAATGAGCACATGATGAACATGTGTCATGACCTTAATGTGTAGAGGTTGATTATGTAGATGACTTTGTGAATTGTCGTCCTCCTTAAAGAAGGACATATAGTAAGGTGAGGTTAGGTGACCTACCATAGATTGGAACCTCTCAAGATCAAGATCTTAAGGGACACTTGCCTTAGTGAAGGATTTTTCAAGAATCTTCCTATGAGTAGGAAAGATTTTGAGCAATTCAAAGATTGTGATTTGAGCATTTGTTCATTGTAACTGGTCAAGGATACTATAGCTAGCAGCCATAGAAGTTGTTGCAAGTTTTTTCCCCTTGCTAGATGGACCAGCAATGAGTTTGTCTTTGTGTTGCTCTACTTTAGGAGTAGAAGGCGTAGGGCCTTTAAGCACTAACTTGGCATGAGAATGTGTTACAACATTGGCACAAGTTTGTGATGGTTTTTTGTGAGATGTGTTGGAAGTAGGGCCCTTTAAGACAAATGGTATCTTAGGTTTAGGATTTCTTGTTTTCCCTTGATGGTAATAACATCACATTATTCAAAATCCACAAGTTCAACCATGTTGATTATGTTGTCATCATTAGAGTATGTATAGTTGACCTTGTTATTAGGTTTTTGTTTTGAGTTACCTCCTTTCTAATAGGATGGGAATAGCTCTTTAAAAGCCTTATGATCTAAGTTCTTATTATGCCCATCCACAAAAATGTCACCATCATCGATTAGGTCTTGGATTTTGTGATGCAAATTGATACAGTTGCTAGTTTTGTGACCTTGGTTTTGGTGGTATTTGAAAAATGAAATTTTGTTCCACCATGGTGGTCATGGTTATTGATCATAATGTTGAGAGTTGTCCAATGGAGAAATGAGTTTGTTTTGTAGCAAGGTCTTGTAGACCACATGCAAAGGTTCACCAAGAGGTGAAAATTCTTGTTTAGGGTGTGTAGCCCAAGATGAGTTTCTCGATTTGTTTCCAAATGTCTTGTTGTTAGAAGGAGGTTTCTCAAAATTCTTGGATGCTTTAAGATTATTTGTAAGATTGAAAGCTACCTTAGCAGGTTTAAGAGTAATTTTGTCAACAACTTCGTCATGTGTATGCGTGAATTGTGGCCTACACTAACACACACACTTCAACATGGTCCTTATTTGCGGATTCATCTTGGAATGAACATGAGATTGTTCACCCAAGAGGAGTCCTGTAAGACAACCTGTTGCCTTCTATCTAAGTGGATTTTACTTGCTTATGCTCTCAAATTTGAGGTACAGGTAATTAGACCATCTAGAACGAAGGGTTTTGAATGCAACTATATGATTATGAAAACTAATCTATATGAATTATAAGCATTAAGCTAAAAAGAAATAGAAGAAATTAAGTTACATGTATGCATTGTTTAATTTAAATGATACTAAGATATTAAGCAAAAGCACATACAAATCTATGAAAGTGAGTATGCAATTCGACAACAATTTAGTAGCATGAGAATTCAACCTCTTTGATAAGGAATTAGGAGTCTCTTAAATATAATTCCTAGAATCCATCAATGACTGAGATCAACTCGGATCAATGGTCAGGATTGAAGCAAGATTCAGTTAAAATGGAAACTTCCTTAAGAAAGGAGAGTTAACTGAGCTTTTCATGAGTGTGAGAACAAGTTAACTAGGTTAATTCCAATTCGAGAGATAGTTCACTTAGAGTTTCCATTTTGGAACTAAAGAGAAGATTTTGAAGATATTATTTAATTTAATAAAGTGATATATGACCTCATAAATGCCTTTTTCATTTAATTGAATAATCACATTCAATTAATTAAAGTGAGCATAATTATTAAATTAAATATTTTTAATTCCTTAGTACATTAGCTTAGGTGACATTTTAATTTAATTAAAGTATAAATACTTAATAATTAAATTAAATCTTAATCAATAGGTTTAATGTGACTAATATGAGTCAATACTATAGGAATTAAATAAAGAGTCTGGTTAATGTAGATTAAGGTTTTAAGCATTTGACAATTAAGTCAAGTAGCGAGTAGTAGAATAAGAATTGCCTATTAGAATAGGTCTTAGGATTGATCAGAATAGACCAAAATTCATATAATGGCAATGAGCCAATTTTGGGGTATTACATTTTGCCCCTCTTTAAATGAATGTGCGAGCAACACATTCAATTCAAAGAAAAAATAGAAAGCATGTTGTGAAGATGAGATTGGTTCCAAAGTTGATGATATGGAGACCAATTGATAAGCTTTTAAGGACCATCTCTAGAACAGAGCTTAATCCCAAGGAATCCAAGAAAAATACCTAGATACCCAAAATTGATAAGCATTTAAAAGGTTTCTTTAGAACGAAGTTTGACCTTTAAGGATCTAGATAGAACACCTAGATACCTGAGATTGAAAGCATTTAAAAGATTATCTCCAGAATGGAGCTTAACCTTTAAGGATCCAGATAGAACACCTAGATACCTGAGATTGAAAGCATTTAAAAGACTATCTCTAGAATGGAGCTTAACCTTTAAGGATCTAGATAGAACACCTAGATACCTGAGATTGAAAGCATTTAAAAGATTATCTCCAGAACGGAGCTTAACCTTTAAGGATCCAGATAGAACACCTAGATACCTGAGATTGAAAGCATTTAAAAGATTATCTCTAGAACGGAGCTTAACCTTTAAGGATCCAGATAGAACACCTAGATACCTGAGATTGATAGCATTTAAAAGATTATCTCCAGAATAGAGCTTAACCTTTAAGGATCTAGATAGAACACCTAGATACCTAATATTGAAAGCATTTAAAAGATTATCTCCAGAATGGAGCTTAACCTTTAAAGATCCAGATAGAACACCTAGATACCTGAGATTGAAAGCATTTGAAGATCATCTTCAGAAAGGAGCTTAACCTTTAAGGATCTAGATAGAACACCTAGATACCTAAGATTGATAAAGGGTGGGTTATAGAATCATCCCTAGAATGAGGCTTGATCCTCAGGAGTTAGGGTTCAGGCTATCCCGATATCTATAATTGACTGATGACCAGATGAAATAGATGACAAAGATGCCAGAAAGAAGGAAACAAGATTCCTTGAGTGATGAGATGCCCCAAGTGACAAGGACATAAGATGGGAACAAGATGCCCCAAGTGATGAAGATTCAAATTGATTTGAAATTCAAATTCAATGATGTAATCATCTTGCCCCCTTGGGAGCGAAATCAAAAGATGACACACCAGAAATATGATGTAAAGCAGTATATAAAGAGATACAGAAGAAATGTGAAATGTAGTAGAGTGTAGAAAGGATCAGAATGATCAAAAGAAAATATGAAGAGATCAGAATGATCTGAAGAAATATGAAGAGATCAGAATGATCTAAAGAATATTGGAAGTCAATCCAAAGTGATTTCGAGGTCCAAAAGACCAAGTTTGACCAAAAGTTGACTAGATTTGACCATAGTTGACTTGAGTTGACTTTTTCAAAAATAAATTTTGAAAACATGAAGAATTTTGAGTTGAAAAGATTCCAAGAATTGCAAAGTATTAGAAAAATTAGGATTGCACAAGCATTTGATTGTGTCGGTCCCAAATTTTTAAAATGCATTTTTTAGCAACTTAAGTGTGTCAAATTTTGAATTCGATCCCGAAAATATGTTCAAAGTAGCCAAAATAGACAAAAGGGTGATTTCTTGATCATTTGTGTAGTCATTACAAAACATGATACTTTGAAGAGATCAGCAATCCCTCATCATAGAAGGTGAAAGTAGATTTGCAATTGAATCGCATGCTTATGCAAGTGAAGTATGCAATGCAAGACTATATTAATTGCAACCCTAGGTCTAGTTACAGAGCCTCGACAATTTATCATCATTAGACATAGAAAAAAGATCATATGTTATACAATTCTCACTGACATTACAATCATGGGAATATGAATAGAACATATGTTATAGGTTTGTCGAGATTAAATGTAAGTATTCAAGGCACAAGAAGCTAGAATGACCAGAAAATTTGTCCCTTTCAACATAGCAAGTTAACATAAGCATCAAAGCATAAATGCTAGGATGACCAAAATGTTGCTTGTATGATAGACACACCAAACACATAGGAGATCCAACTTATGCTAAGTATTCAATATTTATTATGTCCGCAACGACCCTTGCGTTTGTAACCTGAGACAAAAGTGTGCTAGGTATACTCGCAGTGACCTGTACATTCACTTAGCAGGATGAGTATCAGTATTTATTGTAGCATGAAGAGTTCACTCCAACAAACAAGGAGAAGAACCAACATTATTTGATGTATCCATATAAAAGGATTCAAGGTACACATGACCATGCAATACGAGATGGAGGCTCTTATAGTGGACGCCCCTTTTATAGGAATGAATCAACTTATTAGAACTAAACCACAAACAGAAAGCAAAGAAAAGATCATGCCCCTTGTCATTACTTCTCTAGTCAAAGATGACATCATCAAGTTGCTCGATGAGATACGATAAAGCAAAACAAAGCAAACAAAAAAAATGCTCAGCATATCCAAACAAGTATATCATTTTGCATTCATTTTTGTGTCATAGGATTGATGTCAAGTGTCAATGTCCAGAACATGGATGAAAGAAATCTCTTCAGTAGGGGACAACAGTAGGCAGATGTAGTCAAAATGACTGGTGACTAAGGTCAAAGAGGAATCTTCAAGATGAAGAACCTAAAGAGGAATGAGCGATAGTAGACAGACATAGCAAAGATGACTAGTGACTGATGCAAAAGAGATCTTCCATAAATGAATCTAAAAACATGACACAAGAAACAGTAGGTAGGAAAAGCTGAAACAATTGGTGACTATTGTGAAAGAGATTCTATGAGAAGAATCTTGAAAAGAGTGATACTAGCAACAGTAAGCAGACACAGCTAGAACAATCGATGATTATCGCAAAAGAGATTCTATGAGGAGAATCTTGAAAGGTGTGACACTAGCGATAGTAGGCAGACATAGCTAGGATGATTGGGGGCTGTCACGAAAGAAATTTATGAGTAGAATCTTGAAAGGAGTGATACTAGTGACAATAGGCAGACATAGCCAAAATGACTAGTGACTATCATGAAATAGATTCTATGAGGAGAATCTTGAAAGGAGTGACACTAGTGATAGTAGGCAGACATAGCTAGAATGACTGGTGATTGTCACGAAAGAGATTCTATGAGGAGAATCTTGAAAGGAGTGACACTAATGACAGCAGGCAGACACAGCCAGAATGACTGGTGACTATCGCGAAAGAGATTCTATGAGGAGAATCTCAACAAGAGTGACACTAAAGGGGAATGGCCCTGAGCTGTGACAAGACTCAATCCATGGATACATGAGCGAAAAGCAGGAAAAGTAGTGAAGCAATTGTACAAAGAGCTAGAAGATGTGCTACCAAATGGAGCATTGGGAACAAGAGGTGCCTATTTACTAGGTTTTCACCTTCTTGGTAGAAATTTCTCTTTTTTTGCTACCATGATGCATGTTTCCAGGCTTTCACCAATGGCACTTTTCTTGTTTTTCAATTTTTTTGGTATTTTTATTTATTTTTATTTTATTGTATTTTTTTGATTTTTCACTTTTTTTGGTTTTACCAAGGCACCTATTGCTAGGTTTTCACCAGGGTAACAATTTGTTTCAGAAATTTTTCTAATTTTTATGATTTTTTCAGGAATTTTAAAATTTTAGAACTTTTTCAGAGATTACTAACTCGCAAGAAGGATTTCCTTGATTTTGCTCCAGTGTCTAGCAAGGTGTAGGATGAGATGTAGTAGCGAGCTAGTGGATAAGTGGAAATGGATAGGCAAGGAGTATGAAGTAGTGAATGTTAACCTCAAGGAAACCCTTCACAAGATTACCCAAGCTAGGGAAAAGGATATAACAATATAAGCTCATGGTGTAATGAAGGGTATCGTGTAAGTAATCCACGAAAATGACCATGTCAAGAGATTGCTAAGAATAGATTTTTCTTCAATATTTCATTGATCAAGACCAAAGAGTTAACAGAATAGGATAGAAAAGTTTGTTATGGAGGTTATGAGTGAATGACTTCAGGAGTGAGGACATCTGAAGGATAAGATAGATCATGATAGGATTTCATGGATGGAAGAATTATGCATGATTCCTATTTACTAGGTTTTCATCATGGTACTTATCCAAGGTGCCACAAGAAGTGGTTTTCACCATAGGACAGATTTATTTATCTTTACTTTTGCTACCAAGGTGCCTGTTTCCAAGTTTTCATGGAGGCACATTTTTTCTTTTTTCTTTTTTATTTCTTTTTTAGAGTTTTTGGAAAGAATTCAAGCCTTTCTCAAGTTAGATATCATGCCTATAAGAAAGATAAGTTATGATAAGCCAAGGCCATAGCAAGGTACACTCAAAGATGCTGATAAGGTAATGGAAGGGAGATAGTAGAAAATATATATGGAGGATATGGTTTTAGGCTATGGATGAGATAAATGGGATGGAAGGATAAAAGGTGGAGGATAGAAGGTGGAGTGGATATGGTATTGAAAGGGATGTGAAAGAATAGAAGAAAAAGTGGGCAAGATCAACATTGACACACACCTTGAAGGGTAGTGGAATGACAGAGGAAATATGGATGAAATAGTTTGAGGTTTAGATGTATGAGGTGGTAGAATAATTTTGGAGGGAGATGGAGTGGAAGGCTTTGAAACCTTTTTAGGAAGATGTTGGGAAGAATATGGAGTGAAAGCCTTTGGAAGCTTGAATGTCAACTTTGATTTGTTTTCAATATTCAAGTCCTTCAGAAGAGACTTGGGAATCCATATAGCTATTGATTTTTCATTAGATGCTTTGGAACATATTTCTTCAATAAAAAATTTAAGAACCCACACTTTCCTTGGTTGAGCTCTTTGAATAGTGGACCTTTGTGGTCTTTTTTGCATATTTTCCTTCTTGACATTCACATGTCGATTAGAGGAGACATAGTGAACTTTTGATGATGGATTCATGCACTTGCATTTGAGTTGATCATCCAAATTTCTTCCAAAGGACTTGGGATTTGTAGATGAATGAGGCCAATATGACTGGTTTAGATGGAAAGGTGGATGTGTAGAGTTCAAGTATGTGTATCTTTGTTGATCTTGGGGTAGAGTAGGAGGAATGTGTAATAGGCTAAGAGTGGAAGTAGGAGATAGAGGAATATAAGGTCCCAATATGGATGGAAGATTTGAAGGTTTTAGCTTAGATGGGTAGGGACCAAGGATAGATTTGGAAGATGTGAATGGACCATGAGTAGGTATATCAACATCTTTAGGGTGAGCAACATAACCAATGCCATCAATAGTTTTATGAGTAACTATTATAGGAGCAATACATTTTACAAGAGTATTTAAAGCTTAAGCATAGTTTGGAAGTGAATGTAGTGAGGTAGAACAAGAGGGTGAGGGAACACTTTCTTCAAAATTAATTTTAGGTAGTAGTAGAGGAAAAGTATCCTTCTCTTGGTCTTTAATAGTCTCCTTAGATGGTGGAAGGAATATCTTGATCTTGCTTAGTAGAGGTACATGACATGGGAGATGGAGGACTATGTGATTCTTGAGATGGAGGGATGACATCTTGAGGGATATGTGAGGGTTCTTGATCTTGATCTTTAGATTTTTTCAAATCCTCTTGACATGGATCCACTTCTAAGGACAAGGTAGGATGTAGAGTTTGCATGATAGGCTCTTGAAGAGATAGTGAAGGGCTACTTGGAGTGGGAATAATGGGAGTAGCAATGAATGAAGGTTTTGGATCTTTAGTTTGAGTATTATGGGAGAGGCTTGTAGCCAAGTCAAGATTAGCTTGGGTTTCTTTTAGAGGCAACTCTTGAGCATACACATATTCAATAGAAAAAGAATTAGGTGCTTTTTTTGGTGGAGATATGTTGGAAAGCTTAGACGCTTTAGAAGGTGATGGTATGTTGGAAAAAGTAGAAGTTGCATTTGAACCATTGCTAGACATGGTTTCATGATGTTGATCCTTCTTGAGAGTAGAATCTATAGTAGATGAGAGCTTATATTTTTGAATTTTGCCATTATCAAAGAGATCTTGGATCTTGTTTTTCAGCTCCTCACAATGTGAAGTTTTATGTAAATTATGTCTATGATAGGCACAATAGTTGCTCATAAAGGAAACTCCTACCAAAGTGACCTTAGGTAATACAATGAGTTTCTTTTGAAGAAGTTTTTCCAATGTTGATTCATAAGATCTTCCCATAGGGGTGAAATCACATTTTGGTTTAGGTTCCCAAGGTTTTTCTTCAAAAATATTTCTAGATTTGTTGGGTGTTTGCAGATTGTTTTGAGATGGCTTGGACTCAACATTATAGGAAGGTAAATAATCTTGCAAGGAGAATTTGTTCAATGATGTGTCATCTTCCTACTTCAGTCTTTGAAGTTGAGTGCTCATTGATTGGATTTTTTGCTTCATGTTTGTAATAAGTATCTCTTCTTCCTCACTAGGCATATTGGATTTAAAGCATTTTTTGTTAGCCATTGTGATGTCCTAGGTTTAAGTGAACAACCACACATAAAAGGTTTGATAGGTTTAGACTAAGACCATACCTAAAATGTCATCTCTATGTAGATTTTGGACTTTGAGTACTCAAGCACACCAAACACATCAACAATCCTATCAAAGCTTTCAACTAGGATATACAAAGATCAACTATAAGGTGTCCTTGATATATGCAAGGTACGTGAGGCCCAAATCTATAGATGAAAGAAAATAATGCCACACAGCTGGGAGGAGACGGTAACCCAAATCTCCACCTTCACTTCCCAAAGGTATAAAGTTCTTTGGGGCTTAGCCAAGAGTGACAAGATTATACTTCCAAGAGAGATGTCTTTCGATTCACCTCTCAATATTTATACTCCACCAAAACATAGGAGTTGAGGTCATCCCAAGGGGTGATGAAATCCCCAAGCAGGCCTCCTAAAAAAATAAAACAAGTCCACTTGTTTCTTGTGCATTCAAGATCACCCAAAGGTGTGAGAGAAGTGAATATGTAAGTGGACTTGGGGTTTAAAAGACACTCATTCTTTCCCAATGAATCTTTAGTTTTTGTATTCTACTCTTGAAGACACTCATGTTTAGCATGCAAGTTTCTTTCCAACTTACAACGTCATCAACATAATAAATTGAGAGGTCGCCAACAAAAGTAAATCGAGCATCGTCAACATAAGAAATAGATAGAGAAAAGATTCAATTCCTTTATGCATTCAAGATTGAATGTACTCATTTTAAGCACCAAAATCCAAATATTTATGTCACCCATTTTTGCCTCCCACCAAAATTTGAACATTGAATGCAAACCCCACCGAACGATCATCTTCCAATTTTAATGTTATTTATAATGCCATGGAAATACAAAAAATAAAAATGATCAAAACCTTATGGTATTTCCTATATTCCCCAAGTTTGTTTTTACCAGTTTGCAACTTTCCACACTGTCAGATCTTGTCTGGATCCACGGTGGGCACTTTCTTGCTTTCTCCAAATGCACGACCTCTATACGATGTGGGTAAGCCCCTTTGTGACACGTGGATTGGTGGGTCCTTTCATTTTGTGTGAGCCATAGAAAGGAGAAGGGTAAGTCTACCTGGTGTTTCAATTAGTGCCCACATTCCCACATTCTGAGTTATGTCAAATTTCCTGACAATGTGGGGAAGCACTTTTCAGCCATGTGGTAGGTGGGTCCATCTTCTTTAAGCCATCACAAATAGGGTGGACAGGGTGGCAGGGTGAGTTGGTAGTTTGATTGGTTCCCACATTCTCTATTTTTTCTTTTGTTAGGCTTTCTGACAATGTGGGCATGCCCCTTTGTGACACCTATCCTATGACCTCACATGTTCTTGATCATACCTTCCACCATCAGATTTCTCAAGATCAACGGCTAGTGCATGCCTGCAATATAAAGATACGAGATGTTAAGGAATGTTGGCATACACCCTGGTGACACTTGTCCCACAACCTTTCATGTTCCCAGTTCCACCTTCCACCGTCCGATGCAATCTAATTAGTGGTTGGTGCATGCCCACAATGTAAAGATGCAAATATGTCAAGGAATGCAGGCATGTGCCTTGCTGCCATGTGTCCTTGTGGGGTCAATTTTTTTCTAGTTGGTGCCAGTTGTATGCCAGGGTAATGTTGAGTTAGACCAGGTTAGATGCTAAGTGTTTTCATGGGCCCAAGTTTTCATGGATAGGTGCAGTGAATGGAGAGTCTTTCCTGATCGTTGATCTTTTGCAGATTGATAATCAAAACTTGCCTACAATATGGAAGTACGAGGGAGTTAAACATTGCAGGGAAGTGCCTAAGCAACACATGTCCCAACAGGCTTGGCCAAGGTATTAATAGTTAACATTGATAGTTGGGTTGGCGATTATGTGACCGTCATGGTCAAGATTTTGAGGAGGTGGCACAGTTAGTTGGTCAACCACATGGGGACCTTGCAGGGTGGCAAAATGAAATAAACTGATTGGTCCACATGGCCTATTTTTCTTGAAAAATTTGGTTGACTACTAATTTTTTTAATTTACGAGCCAGAGACAAAGTGAGATCAAGTTTTCCCACGCGATCCGATCCCTATGATGAATTCTAACCACCCTCGATTGAATGCTAATCCTAGGAGAACACCCCAGCTCCCCAGTTTATCCATCTACCTATTCAGAACTATTTAATGGCATCGTTTCTGTCTTCTCAGGGCCCTATTCCAACAAGATCAGATATCATTCTATCTAGATCTATACTCAGATCAAATTTTCTTCAGATCTCCATGATTATTCTCTAAAGGGCTTAATGGTAGTGGTTGTGGAGTAACTTCAGTAAGAGGACATCTCAGTTATGCTTGAACTATAAAGTTAATTTTTGTGAATTTTATTAGGGTTGACTCTTCTCTAACTTCTCTGATATTGCTCTACAATTTCATGTGTAAATTCCCTTTGCCTCTGAACTGTATGAGATTCTGCCTTATCTCCTTTAGCCATTGATGTAAAGTGCAAGAACTATTTGCCTCTCATTGGTGTATTGTAGAGATTTTCAATCCTACATGAGTGTATCTATTTTGGTCTATAGATGATATATAAGTGAGTATTCTCTTTCCTTGTGTCATTCATTCAGGTTTTTTGATCTGCATGTGATTGATAGAGTAAAACAAGTCTGAATGTGTATATACTTTGGTGTCATGATGGTTCAATAGTGCATGTATGGGCCGAGATGAGTTTGAACACTCTATTTTGGTGTATCACCCCCTTAGGTTAGAGTAGGTAGATTTGTTGTCATGCATTTCTTCTCCTTTTCCTCTCCAAGAGTAGTTAGGTGCACCTTGATAGGAAAGGAAGACGACCTTCTCCAGAGACTCAACCTCATAGTTCAAGTCCCACAACTTGGAGGTTGTTTCCATGTTTCACAAGGTTGTCCTTAGGTAAAAACTTTGGACAAGGGTGTAAACCTTTGTGACAACAATTTTTGGCATGCCTCGTGGGACTGTATTCATAAAATTTCAAGTCTACTGGTGTCAAAAGGAAGATCTCAATATTAATGCCAAGGAGATAGTACTAGCTTTGATGTTCAAGCCTTCAAGAGGCTCACTCTTCAAGTACTTGGCAACCCTGAGCTTCAAATACATATGGTTCCAGAGCAAAGTTGTAGTAATTCCCAAGGGCTTGTTCTAGAGGTAAATTTTAGTACCAAGAGTTTTCATTTTCAAATCCTAGAAGAAGGAGGACTAGGGTATCCTTATCACCAATTAGGAGTGTAATAGTAACAAATACACCTGAAAGATCTATCTCTACCTCTCCTACTATTAGATCTTAGCCTAGATTGCCATCAGCACATATCAATAGATCATTAGTCTATATGGCACAACCTAGGGCCCATACTTTTGCCACCTTTAATGATGGAAGTCCTCTTTTATTGGCTCAAAGACATAACATACCAATAGCTACACTCAAAAGTATACCAAAGTTTACTAGTGAAACTTCTATCTCTCCCTCAGAACACATTCAAGAAGTTGCAAATGTCTGCAATATCCATGGTATTATAAAAGATGATGTTGTAGTTAGGCTTCTAGCCTCGTATTTGAAAGAAAAAGAACTATAGTGGTATAGAGGTTTGGCTCATGGTTCTATAACAGATTGGGATGGATTAGGAGTAGGACTATGTAAACACTTTGAGGACAAAAGTGACCATTTTTCCCTTTTAGAATAGTTAACTACTATAAAAAGAGCCCCCCATGAATGTATGACTGATTTCAACTATAGATTTCAAAAGACATGGGATAGAATATATGCTTTAGTAAAACCTACCCTTGGTAATGCTTTCTTGCATTACCTCAGAGCTTTTAACAGTGACATTGCCACTACAATCCAAACTATGGGAGGAGATACCTTGCCTAATGCTTATGATATAGTGATAAAGTCAGAAAACATCCTAATATAGGGAGGCAAGCTATCCCCAAGGCCTCTGATGCCTTTCTTTCCTGATGTTCCAAACCACCAACTAGCAATGGCTCCTCTTCCCACAACTTCCACATCACAATCCCTTGCTCTAGTCCCTCAAGCTTCCACATCTTCAAATGGAATAGATGAAATCAAGGAGATGATGCAATCTATGATGTTGAACATAGATAAAAGATTGCAAGGTCAAGAGAACAAGCTGGAGGATAGCTTCTTTGTGATGTAGAAAATGAGCAATAAGGTGGTGACTTCGGAGAGACAACAAGCTCAAGGTAGTAAAGCTCATCAATTGTAGCATCAAACTATGAATAGTGGTAGGCCTCCAAATCAAAATGATGGGAACAATTCTTTCGATTAGAATAGGCAGAATAGCCATGCTTCAACCTCAAATGTAAATCAAAGTAGGGCCATAGTCCCTCAAAATAATATGGCCTAGGATTAGGATTTTTGTCCCTCCTATAACTAATCCTATGCTCATTGCATGTGTCAGAAGGATGAAACTTACTTGGCTCTGACCATCCAAGAGCCTGTAGTAGGACAATCATACAAGGAGGACTAGTTTAAAGAGGCCTCATATATGCAAGGACAAGGTAATTTCTCCTTTATGAATCATTACATAGAGGAACATTGTAATGTAAACTAGGATTCCATTGCTCACAACACTAGGAGCAAAAGAAGAGCTATTGAAGATTCTAACCCTCCTCTTCCCAATCAAGCCTCGACTTCAAATATGATACCCCATGAACAAGCAATAAATGATCAGTCAAATAACCCTCAACAATAAAGGCAAAATGATGGCAGAAAAGATGTAAGCAATCCTCAGTTTGTTCCATATGAACCTCCTCAAACTGTAGCCCCGAAGGTTTCTACCAAAGTACCTACTGCACCATTCATTGTGGTAGAAAAAATGAAGAAGAAAAATGTGAATATTTCCATGTGGGATGCCATTGCTACTATACCCATGCAAAAGAGGTTGCTACAACAAGAATTGGAAAATATTGAACCAAAGGATCAACCACCCAGCATGGAAAGTGCCACAAGCCTAGTACAACCGTCAAGGGAGGAAGAAACAAGTAAAAAAGGTTAGAATTCCTCCATTTTATGTTTCTTTAATCATAGGGGGTAGACTAATCCACAATTGCATGATTGATTCAGGAGCTAGTACTTCAGTGATGCCTAGGTGTGTTGCTGATGCTTTGGGAATGAAATATGAGCCCATTGTTAGGGATGTATTACAGTTGGATGGTAGTATTTCCAAGACTATAGGGATCCTTAGGAATGTGGAAATGGCCCTACATGCATGCCCTAGTTGTACTGTAACTCAAGATATATCCGTTGCGGAGGTCAAGCCACATTTCTCCATCTATCTGTCAAGAGATTTCACTACCCAAAGAGGTGGTTACTTATCTTTTGATTGGTCATATATGTTTTTTAGGACAAGATATGGGGCCAAATATTTGATCAGATCAAAGCCTCTAGCCCTCCATCATACGAAACCCTACAGCCCTAATCTCATCAACATGAATTGTACTATCCTAGAAGTGGATGAGAATGACATAGTGAATGAGCCTACTACTTCCCTAGTAGAGATACCTAATTTTCTCTTAGATGAATAGGCTAATGCATATCAATTTGATCCTATGTCAAAAACCCTTGAAATAGGCTTCAATACATATTGTATATTAGAGAAAGATGCTCTAGTCCCCAATCTTGTGGAGACTAAAGAAGATATGAGTGGGATATGGATTATGTACTTTAATGGCTCAAGAAATAAGAATGGATTAGGTGCTGGTATCATGTTGATTTCTCCTATAAAAGTAAGGTACTACTTCTCCTTTAGGCCTTAAGTATGTACTTGCTCAAAAAAGAGGAATTCAAGCCTTAAGTGTATATGGAGATAGTGAGTTGGTGGTTAATCAAGTGAGAAATCAGAACATCACCAAGAATTGTTTGCTCAAGTATTATAAACATAGGGTATGGGATCTTCTTGAGGGTTTCAATGCATTTAATATTCAAAGCATCCCTAGGAAAGAAAATAGACATGTTGATAGACTTACAACAATAGGTGCATCTCATGATGTGCCAGAGAATTTTGAGGAGAAGAAGAAGCAACAAATCAAGATGGTAGTAAGGCCTACCATCCTTGACAACAACATCCATGGAAAGTGTTTGAATCTGATGAACAAATTGTAAGCTTTTTTGCAGAATGAAGCAAAAATTTTAGACAGAAACCAGTCAAGACTGTAGGATTAGTATGGTGATCAAATCATTAATCTCAGTTCCAAAAAGTTTCCTAGGGGTCTTGTTACTTTAGAAATTTTTTTAATCCTGATGACCAAGCAAGAGGTAGAATCATGAACTTAGCTACTGACGAGGATGATCACACCCTAGTCACAATTGCTAATGGGAAATCCTTAAACATGGGGAAGGTATGTTCTGAGATTGAGCAAGAGAGTTTTATTCATCTATGTCAAAAATTTAATGATATATTTGCTTGGATGTATGATGATTTAAAGTGTTTTGACCCAAGTTTATTTAAGCATACCATAGATTTAATTGATAATGTCAAACTAGTAAGACAAAAATAGAGGCTAGTGAATCCCAAAATTGAACCTTTAATGAGAAAAGAGCTATCCAAATTGATTGAGGCCAATATAATTTTCCCCATCAAGAACTCATCATGGGTAGCAAACCTTGTCCTTTTTAGGAAGAATAATGGAGAAATTAGATTGTGTGTGGACTTCAGGGACCTTAACCAAGCTTCCCTTAAAGATCACCATCCTCTCCCTTCCATGGAGCAGATTTTGTCCAAGGTCAACGGTTCAAAGAGGTTTTCATTTCTTGATGGATTTTTTGGCTACAATCAAGTATTGTTCAAAGAGTCTAATAGGTACAAGAATGCATTTACCACCAAATGGGGTACCTATGCTTATTGTAAGATTCCATTTGGGCTAACCAATGTAGGTGCTACATTTTAGAAGGAAATGGAGATGGCCTTTAAAAATGTGATTGAAAAGTTTGTATTAGTTTACCTTGATGATATCACAATGTATTCAAAGAGTGTAGAAGATCATGTTGATCATTTATGACAGGTGTTTTCAAGGTGTAGAGAGTTTGGGGTATCCCTTAACCCGAGCAAGTGTGTCTTTGCTACCAATCAAGGAAATTTTTTAGGACACATTGTATCTGAGGATGATTTAACCATTGATCTAGAAAGGAAAAAAGAAATACTTTCTCTCCCTCTTCCTAAACATAAGAAGGGGCTGCAAAGTTTCCTTTCTAGGATAAATTTTGTGAGAACATTTATCCCTAATCTTGCTACCATGGTAAAACCCCTTATGACTATGCTCAAGAAAAGTATGGTTTTTGCATGGACCAAGGAGGGGAAGGAAAGGTTTGAAGAGATCAAGGTAGCTATAGCCTTAGCCCCTACTCTCATTAATCCAAACTATGAAAAGGATTTCATCCTTTATATCCTAGGTGGTGAGTCAATCATTTCTATTATCTTGACTCAAACAAACGATAAAGATGAAGAGCAGCCCATAGCCTTCTTTAGTGAAGGTCTTAAAGAGTATGAAGAAAAATAAAACTATGTAGAAAAGAAAACCCTAGTAGTCATCACAGCCTTAAAGAAATTTAGACACCTCCTATCTCATAATAAATTCATCTATTAGTACCCCATGCCAATGTGAAAGATTTCCTTCTGAGCAAAGATATTAGTGAGAAGAGAGCTGGCTAGATTACTAAAGTAATGGAAGATGATGTTGACATCCAGATCACCAAGTTAGTAAGAGGGAAAGGGTTGTGTAAACAAATGATATCATTTCAGGAATTAGATGAGGAAGTTGCTATGATACTAACAGAGCAACAAGTAAGAAATGATGACCCAAGGAATTGGATGGATGATATGAGGAATTTCTTATTAGGCAATGCATACCCCCAAGGGTTAGATAGAACTAAAAGGAGATAGTATAGATTACAGTCAATTCCTTATGCCATAATTGATGGTATCCTTTTTAGGAGAGATTTTAATGGAGCCCTCTTAAGATGCATTAACATAGACCAAGTTGAAAGAATGATTAAAGAGCTTCATGATGGTCCTGATGGTGGTCACTTCTCAGCACGAACAACTCCAATGAAGGTCATGAGCACTGGTTACTACTGGCCATCCCTATTCCATGATTGTCATAGGTATGTGAGGAAATGTGAAAAATGTTCTTTCTTCTTTGGCAAGAAAAAGCTTGCAGCTCTTCCTCTTCATCCCATTTAGGTGGACCGGCCTTTTGCTCAATGGGGATTTGATTTCATAGGCCCTATTAATCCTCCTTCTAGTTCTGGTAACAAATGGATTTTAGCTACTACAAATTATTTTACCAAATGGACAGAGGCTGTTGCATTGAAGGACACCAAAAAACCTTCATTTGTTGAGTACCTTGATGGAATTGTGACCATATTTGGTGCCCCTTCAACCATCATTTCAGATAATGCAAAATCTTTTGTAGGAGCTTAGATTTGGGCATGGGCAGTTTACCATAATATCTACTTAAACACCTCCTCAAAATACTATCCTTAGGGCAATGGTTTGGATGAGTCCTCCAACAAAAAATTGATTAGAATTATGAAAAGAACTATAGAGGATAACTAGAGGTGTTGGCATCAAAAGTTGAGGACTGCATTGTGGGCTGACAAAATAACACCTAAGAGATCAATAGGGAATTCACCATTTATGTTGTTATATGGTACAAAAGTAAGCTTCCAATTTCATTAGAATTTCCATCCTTAGAGCTAGCTCATTAGCTGGAGTTAATTGAAGATGATGCCATGATAGTTAGAATGGCAGAGCAGATGGAGCTAGAAGAGAAAAGAAGTTAGGCCATGCAGACCCTAGAAACACATCAGCAGTAGGTGAAGAGGAGCTTTGACAAGAAGGCTAAGGTCAGAGCCTTCAAAGAGGGTGATTTAGTTTTGAAATGGGATGCAGACATGGCAAAACCAAGAAGACATTCAAAATTTCATGCACTATGGAGAGGTCCCTATTTGATTGTTAGTAGCAAGCAGGCCAATGCTTTTCAATTAAGCAGGCCTGGTGGTGAAATCTTTCCTATCCGAGTCAATGGGATCTATCTCGAACCATGTTTCTAACAAGGCTTGAATTTTCCTATACATATTAAAGTAGTTTCCTTTCTGTTGTTTTCCAGCTTCCCAAGAAGTGCACGAACACATGTGTTTTGCTGGGTTTGTAGAGTTGTAGAGATTTTCAAAGTTTTGCTACTACAGAGGTTAGGTTAGGGTTTTACAGTGCACTGATTCACATCTTTGATGACTCTATAGCCCAATGGATGTTTTAGGCCACTAATCTTACGCAAGCTGACTCGTGTCCCCTCTGAGTCGCCAAAAATGTTACCCATTTTTGCCTCCCACCAAAATTTGAACTTTGAATGGAAATCCCACCCAATGGTCACTTTCCATTTTTAACGTTATTTTTAATGTCATGGAAATACAAAACATTAAAATTATTAAAACCTTATGGTATTTCCTATATTCCCTAAGTTTTTTTTTGCTAGTCTACAACTTTCCACACCATCAGATCTTGTCTGGATCCATGGTGGGAACTTTCTCACATTCTCCAAATGCACGACCTTTATACGATGCGGGGAAGCCCCTTTGCAACATGTGGACCAATGGGTCCTTTCATTTTGTGTGAGCCACAAAAAGGAGAAGGGTCAGTCCAATTGGCAATTCTATTGGCATCTACATTCCCACATTCTAAGTTCTTTTAGATTTCTTGACAATGCGGGGAACCACTTTTCAATTGCGTGGCAGGTGGGTCCATGTTCTTTAAGCCACCAAAGATAGGGTGGATAGGGTGGCAAGGTGAATTGGTAGTGTTATTGGTGCCTGTATTCCCGCATTTTACCTTTTGTCAGGCTTTTTGACAATGTGGGCATGCTCCTTTGTGACACCTATCTGATGACCTCACATGTTCTTGATTGTACCTTCCACCATCAGATTTTTGGAGATCAATGGATGGCGCATGCCTGCAATATAAAGATGCGAGATGTTAAGGAATGTAGGCATGCACCCTAGTGACACTTGTCCCACAACATCTCATGTTCTCAATTCCACCTTCCACCGTTCGATGCGATCTAATTAGTGGCTGGCGCATGCCCGCAATGTAAAGATGCAAAGATGTCAAGGAATGCAGGCATGCACCTTGCTGTCATGTGTCCTTGTGGGGTCAATTTTCTTCCAGGTGGTGCTATTTGTATGCTAGGGTAATGTTGAGTTAGACTAGGTTAGATGCTAAGTGTTTTTGTGGGGCCAAGTTTTCATTGACAGGTGTAGTGAATGGAGAGTCTTTCTCAATTGTTGATGTTTTGCAGATTGACAATCAGTGCTTGCTCGCAATATGGAAGTATGAGGGAGTTAATAATTGTGGGGAAGTGTATAAGAAACACATGTCCCAGTAGGCTTGACCAAGGTATTAACAGTTAACATTGATAGTTGGGTTGGCGGTTATGTGACTGTCACGGTCAGGATTTTGAGGAGGTGGCATAGTTAGTTGGTCAACCGTGTGAGGACCTTGTGGGTTGGTAGAACGAAATAAATTGATTGGTCCATGTGGCCTATTTTTCTTGTAGAATTTGGTTGACTGCCGATTTTTTCTGATTCACGAGCTAGATGAAGTGAGATCAAGTTTTCCCACATGATCCAATCCCTGTGATGAATTCCAACCACCCTCAATTAAATGCTAATCCCAGGAGAACACCCCAGCTCCCCAGTTTATCCATTTACCTATTCAAAGCTATTTAATGGCACCATTTCTATCTTCTAAGGGCCATGTTCCAAAAAGATCAGATATCATTGCATCTAGATCTATACTCAGATTGGATTTTCTTCAGATCTCCATGATTATTCTCTGAAGGGCTTAATGGCAGTGGTTGTGGAGTAACTTCAGTAAGAGGACATCTCAGTTATGCCTAGACTATAAAGGCAATTTTTGTAATTTTTTTTAGGGTCGACTCTTCTCTAACTTCTTTGATATTGCTCTGCAATTTCATGTGTAAATTCCCTTTGCCTTTGAACTGTATGACATTCTGCCTTATCTCATTCAATCATTGATGTAAAGTGCAAGAACTATTTGCCTCTCATTGGTGTATTGTAGAGATATGCAATCCTGCATGAATGTATCTCTTTTTTCCTATGGATGATATATAAGTGAATCTTCTCTTTCCTTGTGTCATTCATTCAGGTTTTTTGATCTGCATGTGATTGTTAGACTAAAACAAGTCTAAATGTGTATATACTTTGGTGTCATGATGGTTCAATAGTGCATGTATGGGCAGAGATCGATTTGAACACTCTATGTTGGTGTATCACCCCCTTAGGTTAGAGTAGGTAGATTTTCTTTCATGCATTCCTTCTCCCTTTTCCTCTCCAAGAGTAGTTGGGTGCACCCTGATAGGAAAGGAAGCCGGCCTTCTCTAAAGACTCAACCTCATAGTTCAAGTCCCACAGCTTGGAGGTTGTTTCCATGTTTCACAAGGTTGTCCTTAGGTAAAAACTTTGGACAAGGGTGCAAACCTCTGTGACAACAATTTCATCGCAATGGTTCTTTGATCCTTAAGCACTCAAGATTGTGTTGATTAACATACATTCCAATGAAAATGTGTTCTCTTTAAGGCACTCAAGAGTGTGTTATAGCAGTCATTCCAATGAAAAATATGTAGATTTTAATCCATGACATTCAAGATTGAGTTTTTAGCACATTCATTCAAATGAAATATTTGTCAATTTATTAAGACATCAAGATTGAATTTTATTGTTTTAGATTTGAAGGCATTCAAGAGTGTGTTTGGATTTTAAATTTAATTGCAAAATTCATTCAAAGAAAAATGATTAGTCATTCAAGTTCATTCCTTTCTAATTTAAAATCCTCGCATGTCCTTCATTTTTGCTTTCCACATACCTACAATAAAAAAAGTTTGATTAAAACTCAAGAATTTGCATCATGAATTAATGTTTTGATGAAAAAGCTTTAAAAAAAACATTTAAAATGAATTTCTAATTAGAAAAATCTTAAATTTTTACTGTGACAACTTGAGAGTGTCCCAAATCTGCAATAAAAATTTCAGATCAAAATGTTGCGATTATCTCATAAATTAATTTTTTTTATGGAAAACCATAAAAAAATTATTAAACATATATTTTAGATATGAAAAATCTGAAATTTTTATTGGGGTATTGTGACATCATCATAAACTTTCAGTAAAAATTGTAGATTTTAATTTGATTATTTGGAGGGTAAATTAATCATTTAATGAAAAAACCATTAGCAAATTACTAAAAATTCAATTTATTTCCAAAAATTCTGTAATTTTTATTGTAAATGCCAACCAATTTGTGAAACCTGTAGAAAAAAATGAGATCAACATGCATTGGTTTACATGCTCAAATAATTTGCATATGATAAAATCATTAAAAATATGTATATAATAGATCTTTTATCATAAAAATATGAAATTTTTCTTGTGATTTCACTCTATTGTTTAGAACATTTAGTAAAAAAATTCAGACCAAAATTCATCAATTTTCTATACTTTTTATGATTTTTATGAAAAATCATAAAAATGATTTAAAAAAAGAATTTTGATTATTATTATTTTTTTAAAAAAACTTTAGAACATGAGAAGGAAGAAGAAGAAGAAAAGAAATAGAAGAAGATTAATATGGAGAAGAGGAAGAGGTTTCTCAAATGTTCATGACTATTGGATGTCTTCTCGAAGTATCTCCAAACTTGCAACAAGTCAAACCTGCAAAACAAGATATAAACAAAAAAGTGCAAAATAAAAAGAATGAGGCCAAAAACTTTATTTCTCGGCCCCACAGTGGGCACCAGAAATGTATGCGTGAATTGTGGCCTATACTAACACACACACTTCAACATGGTCCTTATTTGCAGATTCATCCTGGAATGAACATGAGATTATTCACCCAAGAGGAGTCCTACAAGACAACCTATTGCCTTCTATCTAAGTGGATTTTACCTGCTTATGCTCTTAGATTTGAGGTACAGGTAATAAGACCATCTAGAACAAAGGGTTTTGAATGCAACTATATGATTATGCAAATTATTCTATATGAATTGCAAGCATTAATCTAAAACGAAATAGAAGAAATTAAGCTACATGTCTGTATTGTTTAATCTAAATGATACTAAGATATTAAGCAAAAGAGCATATAAAGCTATGAAAGTGAGTATGCAATTCGAAAACAATTCAATAGCATGAGAATTCAACCTCTTTGATAAGGAATTAGGAGTCTCTTAAATAGAATTCATGGAATCCATCAACGACTGAGATCAAATCGGATCAACGATCAGGATTGAAGCAAGATTTAGTTAAAATGGAAACTTTCTAGCGCCCCACAGTGGGTGCTAGAAATATATGCATGAAATATGGCCTCCGCTAACACACACACTTCAACACGGTCTTTATATGTGGATTCATCCTAGAATGAACATGAGATTGTTCACCCAAGAGGAGTCCTGCAAGTTGACCTATTGCCTTCTATCTAGAAGGATTTTTCCTATTTAATATTCCTCGAATTTGAGGTGTAGGCAACCTGACCCTCTAAGAATGAAGGATTTAAAGAAAACTAATCTATATGAGTGTGCAAAGTAATCTAGAATGATTATGCAACTAATTTAAGAAAATATATAGTAAAATTATCTAGATGTATGCATATTAAATCTAGATGATTTTTAAATCTAAATGATGGAAAGCTTATGAGAATAATGAGTGCACAATTCAGTAGTGATTATGTTAATTAAGATTCAACCTCCCATTTTTTTTGAAATGAGGAATTGAGAGCTTCTTAAATAGAATCCAAGAATTGATCAATGGTCAAGATCAATTTGGATGGACGGTTGAGTTTATAAATGAGATTTAGTTAGAATGGAAAGTTTCCTTATGAAAAGGAAGTTAATTGATTTCTTTTGAGTGGAATAAGAAGTTAACTATTTTAATTCCTTTTATGATTTCAGTCAACTGAGAGTTTCCATTTTAGAACTAAAGAGAGAATATTGGAAAAGATATTTGATTTAAAGAAAATAAATATGACCTCATAATTGAGTATTCTAAATTGAATAATTAAATTCAACAATTAGAATGAGAATATTTAATTAAATCAAATATATTTAATTCCTTTGTACATTAGCTAAAGAAGTAATTTAATTTAATTAAAGTATAAACACTTATAATTAAATTAAATTTAATCAATAAGTTCAATGTAGCTAATTTGAGTCAATACTTAGGAATTAAATAAAGAGTGTGAGTAATACAGATTAGGATTTTCTACATTTGACAATTAAGTGAAGTAGCGAATGTCAAAACAAGGATTTGCCTAGTGAAATAGGACTTTAGAATTGATTTAGATAGACTAGAATTGGTATCATGGCAATGAGCCAATTTTGGGATATTACATCATGCACAACCTCTTCATTTTGGTTCACATATTTGGACTTGTCCTTATTAGAGGTTGACCCTTGTTTAGTGTCCTTCTAAAGGGTTAGCTCGTTGACCATGAATTCCTCTATCCAAATAGCTTGCATGACCATGTCTTTGAAGGTACATGGACCTTGAAGTTGAATTCTATACCCAAAATTAGGTAGGAGATTATCCATAAATATATCAAGTTTCTTTGCTTTTGGGATTTTGTGTGAGTATTTGGTGTAAAGTTGTCTCCATCTCTGAAGGAATGTGAGGAAAGGTTCCCCAACTTTTTGTTTAGGGTTGCACAAGTCTCGAATGTTAAGTGAGTGTTGTATGTTGTGAGAACATTGTTGGAAAAAAAAGTTAGCAAATTCATCAAATGTTTTGATACTAGTAAACAAGTGTGAAAACTATTCCATATCCTGACCATCTAGACTTCTTGGGAATAGACACATGAGATATGTTTGATTATGCATAAATTCCATAGACAAGGCATCAAATTCCCATAAATGATCTTGGGGATCGGTAATTCCAAAGTATTTATCTTACTTAGGTAACTCAACTCCCCTCGAAAAAGGAGGCATGTCTATACTTTTGTCAAAAGGAAATGGATAGAGAGCATCTAAGGCGTATATTTTTGTAGGTTTGTATTTATCACGCATCATTTGGGCTAACTATTCTTGCATGATCTTCAGTTGTTTTTGCAATTTGGAGGGTTCAATTTCCTCTTCAGGTGTAATGATAGTTTCAACATCCAAGTGATGAGGTAGCTTGGCTCCATCTTGGACAAGTTTAAGAAAGTATTTCTCTTTCTCTTCATTAAGCAAGATTTCCATGACCTTTTGAAATTTCTTCGTCTTTATGACATTTTTCAATATGTTCAGGGAGCATTTCTACCTCTTCTTCATTCTCATAAGTAAAGAGAGGTTCTTTATGTTGTTCGTTCCTATGTTGATCTTGGTCTCTATTATATTCTCCATGTTTAGTTTCTTGATCAACCATTTTAGGAATTTGATAAGTTTCAATGTGTTTCAGTTGGAAAGGTTTTCTAAATAAGAGTTTAGATGTGTTGTTTGGAGATGTATGATCTTTGCTAGTTTTAGGATCCTCTTGATACTAGGGGTTTCTGGTTTGTTGTAAGTTTATGGAGAAGGTTCTTTGAACTCAAGGTGATTTGATAGTTGAAGGAGATCATGAAGACTCCTCACTAGATGAACTAGATACAGATAGCAACCTCTACTGTAATTATGATCTCTAACTCTACCTCATCTAAGTCTAAGGGGATAAAACACATTTCCACTTCTTGTTGCCACAACCATAAACAAGGACAAAAGGCAAAAGCCTAGACAAGGACCACAATAGAATGTAGTCTCAAAAAGAAAGATAAGAATGTTGCATACTAAGGTATGAGTCATTTGAGTAATGGCTAGAACAACCAAAGATTATGACTATCATGACATGAAGTATGACAAACACAAAAGCAGAAAGAAAAGATAGATAAAAGATGAAACTAGTTTGTGTGTAGGTCACTAGTTGTTGGCTAAGCAAGATGTCGCTGTTTGACATTGTTTGTAGATAGAAAAGTGGTAAACTATTGTAGGAAACAAACTAGATCTAGAGCACAGATAGCTCTAACAAAATAGGTTGACAGTTTTAAGACAAGATTTTGCACAAGGATTCCCAAGGAACCATGTAAAAAGACACAAAGAGCTAGGTGAAGATTTAGAACAAAAATTTTTGGAAAGTTTTCTTGTTCAAGGACATGTAGAGAGCCACATGAGGATGTGCTATACTAACAAAAATAGGATTATGACAAAAGGACAAAATTTGAAAGATCTCATGTGGAGATTTTCACAAACCACATGAGAATTTAGATAGTGCTACACAAAAAAAGTGTTGACTAAAAGGGTTCTCGCACAAAATCTTGCAAAATTGGACACAAAAACAAGGACAAGACTAACAAATAGGACATAATTTTGAAGAGTTTTTGAATGTTTTAGATAGTTCTAGACAGACTGTCGGTTGTTTTGATAGATTTTAGAATAATAACAAATGGTTTTCAAGTTTTGGATAGCATTGTGTGTTCAAAAAGATAGTTTATTTTCAAATAGACATAGGAAACACATAGTAGTTGCAAACAATCCAATTGAGAGTCTTGACCTTTAGTTTTTTTAACAAATTTGGACAAGTTAAAAGACTCAATAAAAAACACACTTTATCTCTATAACCAAAAATGGTAGAGGAGGAAAAACCTTTATCCCACAACTTATGTGCATGCACACACCTCATACAGTTGTGTCACCCCACTGGAGGGTGCCTGTGTTTTTGGTGTATTCCAAGGGCTCAACAACATATACACTAAATGAACACCCTTATGGTAGGGGTCAAGTGCATATACCAGCTTCCAATGCCTAGGTACATGCCTATGGTGAGCAAGAGATATTCTTCCCCATCATTGCACAAAGATTATGCCCCCTTTCAAAGGTGAACTGGGTAGCAACTAACTAAGAAGTTTTTACTTAGCTTCAATTCATATTAATCCCCGATGGCTTTGTAAGAGAAATTGAGACCAGTAGCCCACACCAACATCTGTAAGTGCATAGACTTGACTAGCAAGATTGGGGCGAGTGCAATAGATAGATCCTCCTCTTGACATGTGATATTAGGAATTGAGAAGAAAAAATTAATATGGCTTTGGAGTCTTTCACTCTACAAAGTTTCTTTATTATAGTGAGTTGGAATCTTTGGCAAAGGAGCGTGCTCACTTGGGTCATTCCTGAAGGTTGGATAGCTCTGACAGGCCCTCTAAGGGTTGACTCAAACTGGTGGTTTGGATCTAAGGGTCCAATGTTTCTGATTTCCCTCAAGAAGAAAGAGCATACTCCTCTACCTTATTTCCTTGCCCAAACATGCAAGACATGTTAATCACCGAGTCAGCTTAATTGATCCCAATTTGACCTTCCTCAAGATTTTGATTCCCTAAAAGGAAATCATCATCCCTTCATAGAAAAGGACTCTTATAGGAGAACCACTAACTCACTTACCTCCCTCAAGTACCATCTTTTAGAGGCTTCTAGGTTTTTGGTTTACTCTTGGGCATCACTTCCAAGTAGTAAAGAGCATATTCCCCTATTTTCCTATCTTGCACCCAATGAAGTTCACAAGCCCTAATTATACTATGTGTGAAAAGAAAAAAAGAAGACATGACATTTTGAATGGGTTTGAAATATGTCTTTGACATGCATATCTTCAACAAGCATCCTGTAATCACATAGTCAGTACATGTTTTAAATGTTTTGATAAGGTGTCTTCATCACACATCCTACAAACCATTGTTAAGCTATAGAAAAAATAGAAATATGAATGAAAATGCTTCATAAAAACATTGTTAGTCAAACATAATGATAAACTAATTTGTGGAAAAGTGTATTTTGCATGTGTTGTTGCAAAATTTTGTGCAAAATCATGCTAGGCCTACATGAAGAAATGATGTGCACTGCATGAGAAACCACACATTTATGCACTTTTTCACACGAGGAAGTGTAGAGGAAGAGGCAAAATCTTCAATTCTTCATGCAAACATGAGATTTCTCTCATGAAAATCTAGAAAATTGTACAAATGAATGTGATAGAGTCTTTAAAAATGCAAAAAATAGAGTATTTGAGGCGAGAAAAATTGATTTCTCTTCCCCACAGAAATGTATATTTGAATTGCGGGCCTTTGATCCTCACATACACTTAAACATGGTCATTACCTAAGAGATTAACTTGGAATAAACATTAAATTATTCACTCGAGTAATCCAACTGTGCAACCTGTTGCCTTCTAACTAGAAGGATTTTGCCTTTGCTCTCAAAGTGAGAAGTAGGCAACCAGACCTCTAGTGTGAAGGATTTATGAAACTATATGAGAGTGAAATTAATCTATATGTATGCAGGTATTAATCTAAGAATAAGAAATAAAATTTAATATATATGTATGCATTGTATTAAGCTAAATGATATCAAAATGCTAGTAAATAAGAAAGGTATATGAGCAAAATGCATAAATATTTCAACATAAATTCTATGCATAAAATATTCAACCTCCTTAATGAGAAATTGAAGGTTCCTTAAATAGAAATCCAAAATCAATCAACAGTCAAGATCAATTTGGATGGATGGTCGAGATTGAAGGTGAGATTCGGTTGAGATGGAAACTTCCTTATATAGGTGAAGTTAACTATTTCAAATCTAAGTGTGATGAAGAGTTAACTAAGTTTCACATGAGTATGAGAACAAGTTAACTAAATTAATTCCAATTCAAGAGATAGTTCACTCAGAGTTTCCATTTCAAAACTGAAGAGAAGATTTTGAGAGATTATTTTATTTAATAAAATGAGATATGAGCTCATAAATGCATAATCTTAATTAATTGAATAATTAAATTCAATAATTAAAAATGAGGACATTATTAAATTAAATATATTTAATTCCTTTGCATCATTAGCTAAAGAAGTTATTTAAGTTAATTAAAGTATGAACCCTTATAATTAAATTAAATTTAATCAATAAGTTTAATGTAGCTAATTTGAGTAAATACTTAGGGATTAAATTAAAATAGTGATTAATGTAGATTAGGGTTTTTTGCATTTGACACTTAGGTCAAGTAGTGAGTTTTTAGAATTAGAATTTCCTAGTGAAATGGGACTTAGGATTGATCAAATAGACTAGAATTGGTTTAGCATGGCAATGTGTCCATTTTGGGGTATTATAGTGACATCATATCCAATACTAGATAGATGAAACTTCATTTAGTCTTGTGATGAGGAAAATTTCTCCTTGTTCAACTTTGGTGCCTCTCTCTCTCAAACATCTTTGATTTTTTAACTCTAGTTCCTTTAAAATTATTTTTCCAAGCAATCAGATCTGATGCCAAAATGTGGTGGGGGGGGGGGGGGGGGGGGGGGGTGTGAATTAGTTATGTTCAATTATCATATAGTCCCTTGAAATATTTCAGTACCAACTAAACATCATAAACATTAACTTCAATCACTCATTGTAAACATTAATCGACTCTTTCAAATACTTTAATCAAAACCTTCAAATCAACATTCCTTGCATTATTGACTATCTGTAAAATTCCAATTATTATAAAAACATGTAATAAAACTTGCAACACAAATACCATTCACATAGTTAACACCATGATTTTAGTGTGGAAACCCTATGAAGAGAAAAACCACCTAGGATCGACAACCCAAAAATTTCACTCTTCTTAAATTAACTTTGCTAAGAGCTAACCTTGTTAAAGGTTCAATACACATTGTTAACCTAACCTTGTTAGAGGATTTCACTAAAAGATCACCTAAACCTTATCACTCAATATCCTTGACTAAAAATAGTGGCTTGATTCAAAGGGCTTACAAACACCACTAATTAATGTTACCATATAGGATTTTGGAAACTTGTTAGGTCCACTTGATACTTTTGAATTTTTTTGCTACAATGGTTAAATAGTAACAATATAAAGTGATTTATTAAGAATAACAACTACCTTTTCTTGTTCAAATATCTATTCTTTCTCTTTCTTTACATTTTCTCACTCAACTGATTCACTCTTTCACTAATTACACTTCTTATATTTTCTCTTCTCTACTTGGTTCACTTAGCTCAACTCTTTACTCCTTTCCATTCAACAATAGTTCACACTCTGATCTCCTTTTTCACTTTTTCAAATAGCTCCTTATCAACATCATCAACTCTTGATCAACAACCTAGAACTGTCTCTAAAATGTCCTTAAATAGTCTTCTCAATGCTTCTAGATTCTTCCATCTTTTGCCATTTAATCAACATCGTTGATCTTAGGTTTACAATAGAAGTCCTTCATATAATGAATTTAGATACTTAATAAATTTAACTTGCATAGAACCTTGTGTCCATCCTTATCTTCATTAAATTTTCTTCATCTAATCTTTCTTGAATTTCTCAATTGTAGATCTTGTAACAAACTTTGACTCATGCCTTAGACTTTCAAAAAATTTCCAAATTTATATCAAAAGTTGTTCATCCAACTGTCACTCGGTAAACATAAAATTGACTTGGGCAACAAAACATGTAGTTGTAATAATGTGTTTTCCTTCTTCCTTTTCTAGTCGCTCAGGAAATAGTATAGGCATTCAGTGAATACAATCTCTCTTCATTAACCTTGTATTCTTCAATACATTACAACAATATGTGATTGTAAAATAATCAAACCAATATTACATTATTATTGTCCATCTCATTCAAGAACCCATTGACTACCTTAAATATCACTTCTATCTTCATCATTCTTTCTTCAAATCCTCTTCATCAATCTAAATGATATGATACTCTACTAATTTAGTGTAATGTCTAGCCAACTAAGACTTTGCCATCAATGACAATATAACAACTGATATGACTCTTTTAAAAACATTCATAGCATCATTAGCTAACAATCTCCCACTATCAATTACATTATCAATTGGGGATAACACTATCTACTTTCTTTTGGCTACTAATGTTGACATATTAGTATTTATCTCAGGTGTTGATATTGTATTATCTATTTATGTACTAATGTTCAATTCCACTACTTATCAACTATGAATTCATTATCATTTATCTCTATGTTAGCCTAACATCACCATTTTTTTACTTAACGTGTTTCTAGATCGATCACAGATTAGTCAAAGAGGTATAAAAGTAATCACCTAAAAATGGTCCTCTAGACTATGAGCCCCCTTTCTAGCAATTTGAAACAATTTATCTATCACTTGTCTTTGGTAAAATCATCACTTTACTATTTATTTGATTATAATCTATAGTTTTTCCACTTTATCCCAAGTCTTCTATTTAATTAGAAGAACATTCTCCCTTTTAATCAAATAAAAACCCCAAAGTCCCTTTATTCCTAAGTGTAAACATGAAAATATATTTTTCTGTTTAATTTTTTTTTTTTACACGAGGGGTAAACTTTTATATGTGAGAAAATATTTCATTTCAAAATAACTTTAATTCTCCTCCCCACATATTTTTCCTCATAAACATCATCGTTGATCTTTCTTAGTTGAGATTCTTGTGCACAATCAACATGGGGTTCATTATCCACCCTTGATTTTCCCTCTTAATTTTTACTATTTAGTTCTCTTTAAAAGGAAGCTCTCTCCCCACACTCTATAATCTTAGACTCTCATACTATTGTTATGCTACATGTTTTATTCTAGAGCACTTGGACCACTCATCTTGCACTTGTATTTGCTTACTTTAATTTTAGCTTAGATTCCATTTTATGCATAGCTTATCTCACATAGTTTAACTAGGGGTCTTGCAACTCTTTGTTAGCTCATATCTTGCATTTCATCTAGTTCTTTACTTGCATTTGCATTGAATACTTGTGATTCTTGGGTATTGACACTCTTGCATCTACTCCTTTGAATCTTCCATTCTATGGTGCACCTTGAAAGGGTTTCCTAATTAGGTTCATTTGAGAGCCACCACGCTATCTTGAATCCTTACACATCATAGATAGGAAGCTATAGGCCGCCTCTTGAGACACTCTTCATCATGGGTATTCTTGAGAATAATGATCTATAGAAGTGTGACACATTTTATGCACACAATGGTGCCCTATATAATAAGGTCAAGAGGAATGTACTACATCCAGTGAATATGAAATAGCTTGATACATAACCTATGCAAAGTGGGATTAGACAAAATTCCTTTTAAATCATGTAAAACCTTGGTAGTTATTAAAACAAGGGTTTTATAGTGATAGAGAGATAAAGGTCTTGGACATTGATCCAATCAAGTTAGGTATAAATATATGTTTTTTAATATTAATGTTATGATTATATTATCATTAAATAAATATAGTAATAATGTACATATATAAAAGATGGAATGTATATATGTCCAATGTATATATTTAAATTATATATCTATCTATCTATAGTTAATTAATGGGTGTCATTCTCAAAGTAATATAGGAAAAGAATGATATTAATTTATAGTTATATACATTTTATTAGAAATATTTTATATTGAGTATTAATGAAGTCTACCTCTCTCTTATTTTAATTTTTAGTACATACTATAAGAGCTATTTTGCCTTGATCTTTTCTAAGAATGTTGCTGCAGGAAAAAGGAGATTGATTTTAGACTTAGAGGCAGTTTGACACTTCTCCAAAGGTAAAGAAGTTCAAAATATTGATGATCAGAGGGATTCTAACACACTCATACAAAGGAGGAGATATATTATAAATTTTAATTTATCCTTGAAGATCTTGATCATATCACAATCAGAGAGAGTTTTGACTTCATGTGAACATTTTATATCATGTGAATGACTACATGATTCAAAGAGCCTACCCCCTATATATATCATGAGGAAGTGATGAATTACAAATGATTATAACTTGTATTAGAAAAAGTTATTGAAAGGTGACAATCTTATAATAGCTTAAATTTTTTATTATGATGGATATCTTGTGATGTCAATGTAGATCATGGTAAATTATACCATAACATCCTAGACTGCAGATCAAAAATAGGGTACACTTCTATAAACAATTACCCTTAAGAGAATCCATGGAAAAGAGAGTCTCAATAAGTAGCTTATAGCTTCCTATAAATGAAGTGCAAAAGATATAAGATGGTGGATCTCAAATAAACCTAAGTAAAGAAACCATTGCAAGGTGTACCATAGAATGGAAGATTCAAGGGTGTATAGGAAAGAGTGCTAATATTTAAGAATAAATAAAGTGCAATGCAAATACAAGCTATTTTAAGTGAAATGCAAGAGTGATCTAACAATCATGAAGAGTTACAATACCACCTAGTTAAACCATGTGAGCTAAGTTGTGCATAAAAGAAAACTAAGCTATGAAGTATGCCATGAAGCAAGAAAAATGAAGACTAAACTAATAATGGATGAATGCTCCAAGTTCTCCAAAATCACAAAGAAAACCTAAAAAATAACATTAGCATAAATAAGAATGAATTAGAGAGGGAGGAGAGAGCCTTGTTCTTTTTAAAAAAATAGACAGGAGACTAAGAGGAAAAATAAAGGGTGAAGAATGAGCCTTGAGTGACCTATGTGCACAAGAATATCACCTAAGAAAGAAAAACATATATGTTTAACAAGAAAAAGATGTGTAGAGGAGAATACAAATTTTTCCCACCATGGAAAGTGTGCCCCTCATGTGAGATAAATATACTTTTATTTTATTTTTAAAATACAAATAATACTTTCCATTATTGTCTAATGGAGATATAAATAGGATAAAAAAGATATTGAGCAGGGGAGGTGAATCAAAATCTTAAACGTAAACTTGTGCTTGTAAAATTTGTAATGTGAATATGTTGTAACATATAATTTCTCTAAAAAATCATGTGCATGAAAATAAAACACATAACACAATATTTTTTACCCATAAACCCTCTAAGGCGAAGGTAAAAATGGGATGGTGATGACACACACAAATCTTCACTACTGTAGTAATAAAGTTACCTAGTTAAGGTTACAATGTTTGATCATAAGATATGATCTACCCTATGAGGAGTCTGCCCACTTAAAGGCTTAAGAGACTTCTAGGTCACACCTTGTAAGAGGATTTAACACTTATAACAAAGTAAGGACTTTGTTAGGAGATTTACAAAGATACATTAATACCATTTTTTTAAGAGATTTACCTCGATTCAAGTCAGTTAAAACTGATTCAGTACCTGACTCTCCATTTTCTATACAAGCTAATTTCAAGTCTTCTCATTGCTAAATAATCATCTCCTCTAATATGATATTACTTGTCTTTCCCTTTTACTTCACTACCATGAATAGGGTACTTTCTCTATTAGATGATAACAAAACCCTTCACTAACTTCTTGTTCACATACACTTATCTACTCTTGCGCTTACTCCACATGTCTCTCTCTGTCACTTTGATCTAGGTTAAGATAACATCTATTTAAAAGGTGTCATAAAGATTTTTCTAGATCCTTCCATAATAGCATCTCCATCTGAATCATTGATTGCACAACATAAGGATATGTGATCCATGCCATTTAAATATTCTGTAACAACCTCTACAATCTTTAAATGTTCCTTTCATATCAACTTGTAAAATGTGTTACCTCAATTTTGTTCCATTTCTAATTTTTATGTAAAATTTGCATTGCCTTGTCTTTACTATTTCTAATTCTTGGCATTGTTGTTGCTCGACCTGTATTACCTTGCTAATTCTCGACATGTATTGTGCTTAACACTTGTATACTTGGGACATTCTCGATCGCTAATGAGCTTGGCTTGTATTGAAATACTCGGTGACCTGTATACTTACTCAACTCCTATAGAGCATAGTACGTACTTGCTTATATACATGAATCAACCTATGTATATTAAATCGATCACAATGATGATCGTCTGACTCTACCTTGTAAATAACTAAGTGGTTAACACTAATAAACTATTAGTTTGTGGTGACTAATTAGGGAAGTATTGTACATACTTTATAATTCTTTGGAAAAAAATTTGAGCTGACATATTGTTAATTAACTATAACCCTAAAGTGGAAAAAATAATTTATAAAAGGGCTTAGGGTTAGGGATTTTTTTGATAAGGTGTGATGCAAAAATTGCTTCTTCTAGTTGTATTGAGTTGTAAGGGATTACAGATTGTAATCAAGTTGTAATAAGTAATTCATAATAATATTGGAATTTCTATTTGGTGGATGTAACCCAGGGTTTGTGTGAACCATGTTGAATCTTGGTGTCTTATGTTCTCTTTTGTGTGATCTATTATTTTATGATATTGTTTATGTTTGCATGTAGTTGTTATTTCTATCTGAGGTTAATCCTAACAAGTGGTATCAGAGCAAGGTTATTGTTTTTTAGTTATCCTCTGTACAAAAATCTCATAGTTGAGTTGGAGTCTAATGATTGAGTGGGAGTAATGTCATACAAGGGTAAGCTGAAGGCTAACAAGTTTAATGGGTAGAACTTTAAGTTATGAAAAATGCAAATGGAGGACTATCTTTATCAGAAGGATTAATGGAAGCCATTGGAAGGAAAAACTAAGAACTAGTGAACTATGAAAAATGAGGAATGAGATCTTTTAGACAGAAAGGCACTTGGAAGTATTCAATTATGGTTGACGCCATTACTAACATTTAATATTACAAGAGAGAAGACAACAAATGAGTTGATAGAAACCCTAGCAAAATTGTATGAAAAGTCCTCCACTTCAAATAAGGTATTTCTCATGAAGTGTTTATTAATATTAAAATAGTAGAAGGTGAATCTATTGTAGATCATTTAAATGAGTTTAATATTGTTACTAGTTAGTTATCTTCTATGGGTATTAATTTTTGAAGAAATTAGGGCTCTCGTGATTTTTGGTTCTTTGACTGAAAGCTATAATGGCTTGGTAATGGCTGTGAGTAATTACATTTGTGGATCTAATACCTTAAAATATATTGACATGATTAGTATTATTTTGAGTGAGGAAACTCATAGGAAAATCTAAGGTGGATCTACATCAGGAAGTGCTTTGAACACACAAAGTAGAGGTAGAATAACTAAGAGACGAAATATTTCCAAAAATCATGGGAAATCAAGAGGAAAGTCAAAGGGAAAGAGGTCTCAATCCGAAGGATCCAGAGATTGTTGATACCATGGAAAACCAAGGCATAAGAAGAACGATTGTTGGACTTGAAACAATAATGAAGGAGATAAACCAGAAGGGAACAAGGAGGAAAATGTGGTAAGTAACAAATCCAAAGAGGATGCTTTCCTTCTATCTTTAGAAAGTGTTGATGATTCATGGGTTTTAGATTCTGGTGCTTCATTTCATGCTACACCTCATAGAGGTTATTTATTGATTATGTCCAAGGGGATTTGGGGCTTGTTTATTTCAAGGATAATGAACCCTATCAGATTGTTGGAAAGGAAAAAAATTAAGATTAAGTTGTAGAATAGGAATCATTGGCTACTACATGAGGTAAGACATGTTCCAAGGCTGAGTAGAAATTTAATTTCAGCAGGGCAACTTGGTGATGAGGGTTGTGTAGTTACTTTTAATGATAAAAATTGGAAGGTTTCAAAAGGTTCCCCTATAGTAGAAAATGGTGTGAAATTAGGCACCTTATATCTTTGTACAGGTCGTATTGTTCCTTCTACTTTGATTTTTTCAAAGAAAAATGGATGTTCAGGAATAGTTGCTACAAATTCTAATACAATGTTGTGGCACAATAGACTTGGGGACATTAGTGAGAAAGGCATTAAATTACTTCATTCAAAGAATATTTTACAAGGTATAAAATGTGTCAATATGGATTTATGTGAAAGTTGTCTATGGAAAAAAAAAGAGTGTGAGTCTTGTGAAGACTGGGAAGAAAAAGAAAAGTAAGAGATTAGAGATTGTGCATACAGATGTATGGGGACCAACTCAGGTATCTTCCTTTGGTGGCTCTCATCATTATGTTATATTTATTAATGATGCAACTAGAAAAGTATGGGTTTATTTCCTTAGACAGAAATACGATGAATTTCAAACTTTGAAGAAATGGAAATGCTTGATTGAAAATGAGACTAGTAAGAAATTAAAATATCTCAAATTTGATAATGGTGGTGAGTATTATAGTCATGAATTTAAAGATTATTGCTCTACTAATGGTATTTGTAGGTGGAAAAGTGTTCCAAGGACTCCACAAGAAAATAGAGTGGCTGAATGCATGAATAGGACAATAATGTAGTGTGCAAGGAGCATAGGTTACATGTTGGGTTGCCCTTAAACATGTGGGCAAAGGTTGTCAATAGTAATATATATTTGATTGATAGAGGTCCCTCTAATCCTTTGGGTCATGTATTCCAGAGGAAGCATGGACTTGTAAGAAGGTGAGTTATTCTTTTCTCAAGACCTTCGACTGTGAAGAATTTTCTCATATAGATTCTAAAAATAGAACCAAGCTGGAAGCTATGTCAAAGAAATGTGTATTTTTTGAATATGGCATTGATGAATTTGGTTATAGGCTTTGAGATTTTGAAAATCATAAAATTTTAAAAAGTAGGGATGTCATATTCATTGAGAAAGTATTGTATAAAGATCTATTGCAACAACATGAGAAGAAAGAAGATGATTATGTAGTTCTGGATGATACTCCAAAAGATGATGTTCCAAAAATTTCTCATGATATGCAACAAATACAACAACCGCAACAACAAATACCACACACCCCAGTGAATGTTAGATGATTGACAAGGCTTAGTAGACCTCTAGAAGGATTTTCACCCTCTTTGTATTCTATTTTACTAATAGATGTTGGTAAACCTAAATGTTATTATGAAGCTGTGCAAGTGGATACTAAGGTTCAATGAGAGTCTACAATGGCAGATGAATGGACTCCTTGCTAGCAAATAAGACTTGGGATTTATGCAAGTTGCTTGTAGGAAAATAGGATTTATAGAATAAATATATTTACAAGTTGAAAGAAGAGGATGGAGGTAAGAAATTTTTTAAAGCCTGGTTAGTTGTAAAAGGATTTTGACAAAAAAAGGCATTGATTTTGATGAGATATTCTCTCCTATTGTTAAAATGACTTCTATTCATACTATTTTAAGTATTGTGGCTACTGAAGATTTGCATTTGGAGTAGCTTGATGTTAAAGCAACCTTTCTTCATGGTGATTTGGATGAAGAGATATATATGGCACAACCATAGGGATTTGAGGTCAAAGGTAAGGAAAACTTAGTGTGTAGCTTGAAGAAACATTTATATGGCTTGAAGGAAGCACCTTAGAAATGGTATCTAAAATTTGACAGTTTATGCATGAGCATGGATATATTAGGTGTCATTCAGATCATTATGTTTATTTTAAAAGGTTGGATGATGGCACCTACATTATTTTATGTTTATATGTTGATGATATGCTTGTAGCTAGGTCTAACATGGATCACATTAAGGAGCTAAAACACTAGTTAGCACATGCATTTTCTCTGAAGGATTTGGGGGCAACAAAAAAAAATCTTTGGTATGAAGATTTTTAGAGATAGGAAGAACAAAAAACTAACATTATCTTAAGCTGATTATATTGTGAAGGTGTTGTAACATTGCTCTATGGAGAATGGTAAAGTTGTTAGCGCACCTTTACCTGGTCAATTTGAAGTTGACTAAGGAGATGTGTCCCAAGACACAAGAAGAGGATGATAAGATGTCCAAGGTACCTTATGCTTCAACTGTAGGAAGATTGATGTATGCTATGGTATGCATAAGGCTAGATATTGCACATGTAGTGCGAGTCGTTAGTAGGTATACGAGTCATCTAGGGCTTGAGCATTGGAATGCAATCAAATGGATTCTCAAACTTTTAGAGGAACATCCAGTAAGTGTCTATTTTTTTGGGGCTCTACTACTAATTTACAGGTATATATTGATTCAGATTTGGCAGGGGATATTAATACCAGGTGGAGTACTATAGGTTATGTATTTACTATTGGTGGGGAAATAGTGAGATGGGTGTCTAGGTTACAAAAGGTAAATACTTTATCCACTACAGAGGTGTAGTATGTTGCTACTATAGAGGCAACCAAGGAGATGATATGGCTTCCATTCTTATTGGAAGAATTGAGACACCCATAGAGGGATACTTATCTATTTACAAATAGCCAGAGTGCCACTCATCTTGTGAAGAATTATGCTCTGCATTCAAAGACGAAACACATATAGTTGTGGTATCATTTCATTCGATCAGTTTTGGATGATAGAAAGTTAAAGATGGACAAGATACATACAAATCAAAATCCAACAGATATGTTTACAAAGGTAGTGACAAGGGAGAAGTTGAACTCCTCTTCAGCTTCAGTTGGTCTTCTAGACTGAACAAAATAAAAGAATGAGTCTAGGGTGGTTTGATCTGATGGGAGCCCCATGTGGTAGTGGTATTGCTAAAAGATCAGTCTCCAAGTGGGAAATTGTTGTCTAGTGTGAAGCCTAATTAGTCCCCAAGTGGGAGATTTTTTGTTTATGGTGACTAATTAGGGAAGTATTGTACATACTTCATAATTCTTTGGGGTTCAGGAAGTACTGTGAAAATTTTTTTGGGCCCTATTTTATCACAAATATTTTATTGATAATTTTGGGTTGACATATTGTAATTAACTATAACCCTAAAGTGGTAAAAATACTTGTATAGAAGTGCTTAGGGTTAGGGATTTTTCGATAAGGTGTGATGCAAATTTTTTTTTTTTGCAGCAGTATTGAGCTATAATGGATTACATATTGCAATTAGTTTTTAATCACTGGATCATAATAATATTGGACTTGTTGCTTGGTTAACATAGCCCAGGGTTCGAGTGAACCATGATAAATCTTGTTGTTTTATGTTCTCTTCTGTGTGCTTTGTTATTTTATGATATTGTTTATATTTGCATGTAATTATTATTTATGTTTGAGGTTAGTCCTAACAAAAAAAAATGGTTAGAGACACCCACAATCTCCCCCTTAGATATTAGTGGAAAAAGTACTACCATATTTACAACATTACAACACAATCTAATAAATGAGCTTTCCCCCTTATTATTACAACTTATGCCAATGAACAATGAATAAAAAATGAATAAATGAATAAAAATTTCATTTCACCTTTATTCACATATGCATTTGTCTCTTTAACATCACATATCATTCCCTTTTCAAAAACTTTGATTCCCCCTTGTTTTTGAACATTAGATGTCACTATTGCTAGGGTCGAATAGGTCGAAGTAATCCATACTTTTTGATGAATTCCTTATGAACTCTAGTAATCATGGACAATGCATGATCCCATGTGGTTCTTTCTACTTCCATCATATGATTATGTAACTATAATCTTGTAGGCAAATCAATTAAACTATTAGCCACTAAAAGTTTGTGATCTTCTATGATAAGATCCAGAGAGAAGTATGTAACTATAAACTTGTAGGAAAATCAATTAAACTATTAGCCGCTAAAAGTTTGTGATCTTCTATGATAAGATCCAAGGTTGTTTTCAATTCTCTCTACATGACCTCCAAATGAGGTGTCATCATTGTCGGAATAGATATCAATTTGGATCTCATATTACTAGTAGCTACCTAAAGCTTGCTCAATGTGCCTTGAGCATTCAGTAAATTATTGAAATGGTCAATGCTTGATTCTAATGAATGAGAAATAATACTATTGGATCTCTTCATCTCAACCTAAATTTGATTTATTTGTGCCTGAATATTGTTAGTGAAACTTGGCACATCTAAAAAAATTGTGTACAAATGTTGTACCTTCTATGATTTGAGATTTGCAATTTCCACATCCTTGTGATTCAATTCCTGATTTACAAGTATTAGTTGATTCATCATGTCTAGTTGTGTGTTTATGGGCTTCTTTACATCTAATATCCTTTCTTCAAGTCTAATAGCCATCACCCTTTTTTCTTCTTCATCCATAGTCCTATTTTCTTCAACTTTCTTCTTTTGTTCAATCACTTCACATAGTCTTAATGATTGGATTTCATGTGCTCTTTTCAATCCTCTTATTTCTTCATTCAGAAGTTTGTTCTTGTTAAGTAGATCAATAGACACTTTTTCATTTGGATTGATTGGTTCAAATAGTTCTTCAATCTCCACTTCTTCATATGAAAACTATTTTATCTAAATGGCAATTTCCTTTCTCCTTTTTTGGGAATCCTTTAGATCTTGTCTTGTCTTCTCAAGTTTTCATAGTGTGAGTTTGATGTCTTTCTCTTGATTGCCAATAACCTTGTCCAATTTTAATGCCTCCATCTCCAAGATCTAATCTCCAAGCTATTGAGATTCCTTCAGAGAACCAAAGCTTTGATATTGATTGTTGACTAATGGAGGTATGTGTAACAGTATTGGCACAAGATTGTGATTGTTCATGATCAGATGTAAAAGATGTAGCACTTCTTAAGACAAATGGAGTCTTATGTTCTATATTATCATATTTTCCTTTAATTTTGATAACATCACAATGTTCAAAGTCTAAAGGTTCATCACAATGTCCAAAACCCAAAGGTTCAACCATGTTGATTATGTTATCATCATTGGTATATGTATAGTTGACCTTGTTATTGTCTTTCTATTTAGAGATTTCTCCCTTGTCATAATGAGGAAATGGTTTCTTAAAAGCTTTGAGATCCAAATTCTTATTATGTCAACCCACAACTATTTCAACATCATCAATGAGGTCTTGAACCTTATAACGTAGGTTAATACAATTGTTTGTTTTATGACCCTTGTTTTGATGGAATCCATAATATGCATTCTCATTCCACCATGTGGGTCATGGTTTTGGATCATAAGGATGAGAATTATCGAGTAGAGTAATAATCTAATTTTCAAGAAAAGTTTTATAGATCACGTCTAGAGGTTCACCTAGGGGTGTCTATTCACATTTGGGTCAAGTAACCCATGATGAGTTCTTTTCTTTTTTTCCAAATGTTTTTTTCTCCAAAGTATATTTTTTAGAGGTTTTAATGCATTGATGTTATCCATGAGATTAAAATATACATTAGAAGGCTTGGGAGTGATATTATCAACCATTCCATCATGTACCACCTCTTGATTTTTATTAACATACTTGGATTTATCTTTTCTAGAGGTAGACCCTTGTTTGATGTCTTCTTGAAGGGTTAATTCTCCTTTCTTTACCATCAGCTCTGCTATTCAAATACCTAGCATAATCATGTCCTCAAAGGTATGTGGACCTTGAAGTTATATTAGGGGTATTACAAGTAGATGGAGAAAATGTAGTATCGAAAGAAGTATGAGTGAGTATAGTATATGAAGGAATTATAGGAGTAGTGTGAAGAGAAGGTCAAGAAGTAGGAGGAGATGGCTCATTTAAAAATAGTAAACTATCAGGATCATGAACCATACCTTGAATGTTTTGAAATGCAAAGAGAGTTTCATCATTAAGAGGAGTAGGAATAGGACTAGGGTTAGGATTGGGAGGATCACTGACAAAAATTCTAATGCCATCTAAAAGATAAATGAGAAAACCACATAAAAGTATTCTGATAGTCTTCAAAAATAAATATGCTCTATCAAAGTCTTGTAAGATAAATGAGAAAACCAAACAAAATTCTAATGATAAAGACATGTAAGAAGATTAGTAACCATAAAATGAATGATAGAAAAAAAGAATTTCATCCCCTTAAAAGGGAGTAAACACTTAATAGAAATAAGAGAGATATAGAAAAGGGAAAAGGGTTCACCAAAAGAAGGTGAACACCATAAAAAAAAAATCTAACTCCAAAAAGAAAGAGGCACAAGTCAGGTTCACCAAAAATTTTAGTGGTAAAATGGAAGCACTTTAAATAAGTTTGTAGGGATCCATTTTATGGGGTCACTAAGCCATTCAAATATGTGTGTGATGGAAATAGTGGAATTTCCAAATATAATTTAACTTATGATCCAAATTTGACTAGCTAGGACCCAAAGGAAGAAGGGAGCTAATAATAAATTTGAATTATAAAGAGGAATGCAATACAAGGAAATATACTCTCTTTGATTCTCAGTAGGTTAATGTGAATGTGAAATTGAACTAAATAATATAAATCTAGATGTTATGTAAATAAAATAAGCCCAATTAAGGTATAAATCTATGGTAAATATATGAAAGGAAATAAAATATAAATGAATTACCTTGAAATGTATAGAGGAATATGTATTTTTTCTCCAAAACTCAAATATCCCTAGGATCTAAGACTGAAGGACTAGATTGACTTTGGAAGATGTCTTTTGACTAGATTGACATAGTCTAGTGATCTACAACTATTGACTCCAGAAAGGTTGCAAATACTAGGTTTCATATCTGTAATCCTTTTTTGCTCCCAACCTACAAATCAACATAGAAAAGAAAGGTTTGGGGTTCAGGGTTTAATGAGAACTTTTCTTGGTCAAGTCATAGGTTAAGGAATTAACCATAATTGAGAAATGTAAATGTATAGGAAATACTTGCATATAGAAGATCTATATAATATGAAGGGAAATATACAATTACCTTCATAGATGCAATTGACTTTAATATATGATAAGGTATGTAAATGTAATAGACTTGAATCAAAGAAACCATAAGGAAATCAAAAAAGCCAAAACCTCATGTATGGAAATGTACATGACATGTCATGGATGAATAGTAGAATAACTTGAACAAATTGGAATGATGGATCCTCTCCTTGGAGCCAAAATCCACTACCACCTTAAAGGAAGAATCTTGATACAAGAAGGATATTCTTATACTTTAATTCTTGAAGATGATTGAAGAAGGATGCCTTGAATACTTGTTTTCTTGTGGAAATCTTGAGAATGCATGATAACTTGAGAGTGAGATATGAAAATAAAGCCCCCAAGCCTTCTATTATACTAATTTTTGGGTGGGAAAATAACTTAGGCCAACCAGGGAAGTAATTAAAATGATTGTTAAACTTGAGAACATTTGGGCCTCGAACCCCACAATCACTAGGTACTAGCTCAACTTGAGTCGACCTAGACCTAGACTAGCTCAACTTGAATCGACCTAGTCTTCGATTAGCTCAACTTGAGTCAAACTATTCCTAGACTATGCCAACCAAGGTTGACCTAGTCTAGATTAGATCAACAAAGTTGACCTAGTCCCAAAGGACTGGACAAGTAGGCCACATAATGTGTCAGAAGGTAGTGTAGGTGAAACTGAAAGATAATAAACAAAGTTTGAGATTTTGTCAAAAGGGTGTCAAAATGACACCTAGAAGGCCATGCAAAAAAGTGAGAGATGACAAAGAGGAGGGAAATGGAAGAGGAGCAAAGAAAAAGAGACTAAAACTACACTAAGGAGGGCTAAAAAGTTCTCAATATGAAGAGCATCCATTTTAAGATAGTACAAAAAGTATGGGATGGAAAAATGGTGACATGTGTGTAAATAGGGGCACAATTCCTCCATATTAAGGTGTTCAAAATTTCCCCCATAGTATGAAAAGATAGTGGCTAGGATACCAAAGTAGAAAATAGTGTGGTAGAGGATGCATTTAGAAACTTAGATTCCCATGGAATTAACAAGTGGGACTGCTTCAACCCACTTCATGAAATAAATAGTTGTTATGATGATCCATTTATGTCCATACAAATATAGGGGTGTCATTACCCCAAAAAATTCAAACCCCCAACATACAAAGGTCCATGGTGGTGTGATGGGTTGTAGATCTTGTTTTGGTGCACGCATCAAATTAGTATGTTTTTTACATGGTAGAAATTTCTTAACAAACTCCCAAGCATCATGTTCTAATGTGGGACAATAATACCCAACCCTTAATATTTTCTTAGCTAGGACTATTCTACTTGTGTGGGCACCAAAAAATCCAATGTTTACTTCCTTTAAAGTCATAACGGCCTCATTCGAGCCTAGACATTGAAAAAGAGTATCATCATATCCTCAATGATATAAGGTGTTTTCCACAATAGTGTAGTGGGAAGATTTGTCAATGAGGTTGAGGAGTTTGTGTTTTGTAAGATGGGGATAGATAATACTTTCTTTGAGGTAAGCATGAATTTCATGGTATCAAGGGGATTAGGGACCAACCAAAATAAAAACCATTGTTGATTCATCATTTTCATAATTAGGATTGTGTAATTGTTCAACTAAGAATTGGTACTTTGAATCTTCATGTGGAATGTCAAGGAGTGAGTTGATAGTAGCTATAGCATTGACAACCTTGTTATGAAGCCATGGGATCTATGTGAATAGAACTTGGTAAATTGTTATTTCATCTTGTCAACCATATCTTTATAAGGAAACAAGATATCATATTTTTTTTTATACTCATCCAAGACTTGTTTGATGATGAGTTGGGAATCACCAAACACTTGTAATTCTATAAAATTCCATTCAATAGTTATTTTGATTCTTGCAATAAGAGCCTCATATTTTTCTATGTTGTTTTTGCATGGAAAACTTAGTTTGTAGTATTTAGTAATGTAATCACCTTGAGGGGTGACCAATAAATTTCTTGCTCCTAATCCAATAGATGTATAAGATCTGTCAAAGTAAAGTGTCCATGGAGAATATTCTTCTATTAGATAGAGATATTCATCAAGAAATTCTATAATCAAAGGATGGTCACCTTCTGGAGGTGCATCTTCAACTTGATCTACATTAACTTGTCCTTTCACTACTTTATGATCTACATACTAGATGTCAAACTCATTGAGAAGCATGACACACTTCGTGAAATGCCCTATGAGAGCAATCTATGAGAGAATATACTTTAATGGGTCAATTTTGGAGATGAGCCTTACTATGTGGCTAAGTATGTAGTGGGAAATTTTCTGACTGTCAAAGACCACTTCCAAATAGGCTTTTTCCATACGTGAATAGTTAATTTCATAGCCAACAAGAGTGTGACTTATATAGTATATAGCTCTATCTTTTTTGTTATCAACTAGTTGAGCTAAGAGCACCCCTAGGATTTTTGGTGTAGCTATTATGTATAGTATCAATGGGTTTTTTGCAATTGGTGGTACTAAGATTGGTGGATTTTCTAGTTATTGCTTGACTGTTTCAAAGCTACATTGGCATATTGGATCCCACTTGAAACTCTTGTCCTTTTTCAATAAATGTGTAAATGGATGACACTTATCTACGAGTTGTGAGATGAATTTGTGCACTAATTACAACTTTCCTTGTAGGCTTCTTAGTTTTCTAAGTATCATAGGAGGAGGCATGTCCATGATAGCTTTTACATTTTTGGGGTCGATCTCTATACCTCTCCATAAGACTATGAATCCTAGAAGTTTCCTAGTTGTGACACCAAAGACATAGTTTTTTGGATTCAACATGAGATAGTACTTTTCCAGATGGTCAAAGGCCTCTTCTAAATGATGTAGATGATCTAATTTATCTAGTGATTTAACCAAGATATCATCCACATAATCCCCAAGTGTTTTGTAGATTAAGACATGGAATATAACTCATGGCTCTCTTATATGTGGCTCCAACATTCTTGAATCCAAATGGCACCATTTTGTAACATAAGGTTCCTTAAGGGGTTGTGAATGTTTTCTTATGTTGATTTTCTTGTGCAATGTTGATCTGGTTATATCCTAAAAATCTATCCATGAGTGGAAAAATCTCATCTCTGGTTGTAAGGTCTACAATCATGTCTATATTTGGTATAGGAAATTCATTTTTAGGACAAGCCTTGTTGAGATCTTTGAAGTTAGTGTAGATTCTGATATCACCAGATGGTTTTGTAGTAGGTACCATGTTGGAGATTTATTTTGAATAATAAATCAGTTTAATGAATTTTGTGAGCATTTTCTCAAATTCTTCTTTTACTAACAACGTTACATTAGGGTGCATTTTTCTCAACTTTTTTCTAACTAGCTTTTCCTTTGGATCTACAACCTACTAATGTATAACTAATCCTAGATCCAATCATGAAATGTCTTGATAGGACCATGCAAAGAGACTAATGTGTTTCCTTAGCACTTCAGCAAGTGCTTCCTTTTGGGGTACTGGTAATGATGTGGAGATGTGAATAGGCCTTGAGATCTCTTTTGTACCATTGTTGATCATCTTTGTTCCCTCAATGATGATAGATGATACTTCTGGTCTATTATCTTGTAAGACAAGGATGAAATATCCCTCTTTAGGTGTTCTGAGAGGTTTTCACTATCAAATACATCCTTTATTATTATTTCCTTTTTGATTGAGTATAGTGGTGCCCCAAGGGAGTTTTCACCAAGAGACCCTTTGATTTTCTAATTTTTCTAATTTAGTTATTTATTTTTACTTTTGTTACTCAAGATTTTCTCCTCCCCAAAGTATCCCTTTAGATTCATTTTGTAGACATAACTTGCTAATATTTTGATTTTTTGGTGTGATGTTTCAACTCTCATAAATCTTATGAGTACAATCTCACTTGGAAACTCATCAATATGAAGTATGCTAGGTTGGCCACAATTAAGGAGTTTAGGATGTATAAGTGAGAAGTCAATGAGGTGTATGGATATTTTGCAAAGGATATATTCTCCTAGGTAGATTTTATCAGGGGTATGACCATAGTCTCTCTTTTCTACTTCTTCTAGGACGTTTCCAATTTTCATGAGTTCATTTTGGATGTTAAGTAAAATGTGGTCATTCTTAGTTGTGCCTCAGTTGTGGGTAATCCAAAGTCAAGGAATTTATTTTTTTATTTTCATATACTTCTATAGGTTGTGTGATGCATGTCTCCTTTTGGCCTAGGCCACCTCCTTGATAGTCCCATTATTCTATCGCAAGCTTTGTTAGGATTTGACAAATCTAGAACAATATAAGAATAAATAGTTATATGCAGAAACAATAGAAGAAAACACAAAGAACATAGATAACAGATAGATTTAACATGGTTCATCCAAAACTTGGCTATGTCTATGTATAAGCCTCCAACCTTTCTATTATCTAGCAAAAATAGTCACCAACATTACCATGCATTATGCATCTCATCCCCTTATAATAGTATTTTAAAGAAACCTCTAAACTTGACCAATTTAGGGTTTTTACAATGTTGCATTAACCCCAACTACATGATCAGTAGCCACAACATCAACAAGCTTATTGGAACTAGGATATTTATCTTTCATTAATTTAGGAGATCATTTCTCTTAGGAGATGGTCCCTTGTATAGCCAAGTTCTGGTATCATTTCTTTCTCATCAAGTATGCCATTGGAGACAAATGTGCATTTTCCCATATGCTTGAGTTGAGGGGCGTTGTTCTTATTTTTACCTTGGTGTTATGGATGTCCTTGTATATGTGGGTCAAGGGTCAAGGCACCAACTACAAATACATATGTGGGGTTGTATTCATCACATCCTTGGTGGTTGATCTTAACAATATATAAAGTGGAGGTAAGTAAGGTGTGCGGATCATGACAAGTATTGGAAGAGCTAGTGATGGTATTGCCGATTCAATTATGGGACAATTGTTGTTGTAGGATTCTTCTACTACATTATAGTAGATGAAGGGTTCTAGGTTAGCATGGATGGTTAACTTAGTACCTTGATGCGTAAAATTGATCCACTGATGATATGTAGATGGAACAACCCTCATTAGATGAATCCAAGGTTAGCTAATGAGGATGTTAAATTGTAGGTTTAGATCAACCATGTGGCATATTATTTATTGAATAATTAGATAAGCTTTGATAGGTAATATGATGGCTCCTTCTGATGTTATTTCAAGGTTATCATATGCCTTTGTTGTTTTTACTTCATCCATGATGTCATCCTTTGCATACCCTTTCTATTTTATGAATTTTAGAGTACATAAGTTGAGGGATAAACCATTATCTATCATAACCCTTTTGACAAAAAAATTGGAGACCATAAAAACTATGCAAAGTGGGAGGATATGATCTGGCTCTATTGTAGGGATGTCAGATGGCTTAAAATACAGTGCACATGGTAGAGATAGGTTTCGTACAATATTTTTGAATTTAGTGGCATTTATGTCTTTGGGAACATGAGATTCATGAAGGGTGTTATTTAGGATCTCTTGATGAAGTGGGCTTGTGCAAAGATCCAAGATAGATATTTGGGCTTGTCTATTCCCAAGGTATTCCAAGATATTGTACTAGGATCCTTAGGTGGCAATCATTGATGGACCTTAGGCTCTTGAGGTGGTTAGTGTATTTGGTCCTTCAACATTCATAAGGCCACACCGAGTTATAAAAGAACATTGGCACTCAATGCTTTTACATGGATGAAATTGATTGAAGGATCTTCTTGGATATATAGCTGATAAGAATTTCATAATTGATCTAATATGGAGTGCAATCCTTGTTGTCTTAAAAGTCACCTTGTTTGTATGTTCTGTTGTTGTTGTTATTATTACTAGGTTTTTTTTTTTTTTTTTTGTTGTTAACATGTGTTTTTTCCATGTTATTAGTGTAGGGTAGAAAATCATTTTGGTACATTTGTAGTTTTCTATTTTGGGAGGTTTGTGTGTTTCATCCAACTTTGATTTTCTTGAAATCAATGAGGTCTTGTACATAGTCTTTGATGCTAATACACTTGAGGGTGGTATGACCTTTTAATCAATGATAAGTGAAGTATTCATTTTCTTTGAACCAAGGTTGATTAGGGATGTCATCGTTCATTTGTTGTGTACGTGGAAATATCATTAGATTGTTCTTTACCATTCTATCAAATATAACATCCAAAGGTTCAGCAAGGGGATTATAAACTCTTTTAGGCTCATTCTAGATGCATGGTATTTTTCCTAGTGCGATAGATATGGTATTTTTTTGGTTAATGAGGGCCCATTGTTGGTTTGGTTGTGTATTCTATTGGTACCCTTGTTGTTAATATGGTTGATTTTAATATAGCTATTTTTATTGATATTATTTTTGTTTCTAGTAATATTCTTATTGTTGGTAGGACTGTTGGTGTTGAGGTGGTTGTTGTTGGTAGGAATTTTGTGGTTGATAAGTGGTGTTGTGTTGATTTTGAGCAATTCGTACCACATGAATGTGCTTTGTATTAGTAGCACCATTAGTTACCACATTTTTGTTTTTGTTCAAGTACCTAGACTTGCCATTAGGATAACTATGATCTTGGTTGTTTTCCTTGTATATTTTTATGAAGCCATCATCCATGAGTCCCTTCTCTAGTTACATATCTTTTTCTCTATCATCCTTGTATGCTTGTGGGAAATTCATACATGTGGTGTGCAAGTTTAGGATGTGTGTTGTTGATAAATATTTTAACAATTTGGTTTTTAGTTAGGTTTCATGCTTCTCTAGTTGTAAGGATTTTCCACCTCTGTAAGATGTAGTGAATGTTTTAGAAATTTTAGCAAAGGTATTCATAGTCCCATAATGTATATGATAAAACCATTCTAGAGCCCAAGACTTTTAGGGACTAGGCATATGAGGAACACATCATTGTATGCTACTTCCTAGCAATACATGTAGAATTCTTTGACATGTATTATAAGATCTCCCTTCCCCCTAAATTTTTCAAACTTGGGTATCTCAAAATTCTTGGAAAAGGGTATAACTATAGTAGATCTATCAAATGAATAGGGAAATATAGTCTCAAAATTGAAAGTATTAGGTTCATTGTCTACCTTAAGCTCTTTACAATATTTTCTTATTTCTTCCCACTCTAGGTTTATTGGTGGTGTGGGGAGTTCCCCCATTTCAAGTGCCCCTAGTATATGGTATGGATCTAATGGAGTGGGAGAATATAATGAGATTTGTGATATGAATGGTAGTGGTTGAGATAAGGATTGTCCCGCTACTTGAAAAATATTTGGCATTGGTAGAGGATGTGTTGAGAGATACTATAGTTGTAGATTTTGTATGTATTATATTACTAAGGAAATGGATGGTTGCTGTGTAGATGGATGAGTTTGCATTGGTGCATATGGCATGTACTACTACTATAGGTTTTATTGTGGTGGATGAAGTTGTATATGGTGAATGGTGTGGCTTCTTACAACTAGTGGCATCATGAAGTAGTTGGGGGTAGTTTTAAGGGCACTTGTCAATGGTGGAGTTTACACAATGAAGGTGAAGGTAGGGTGTTTGAAGTTTGTATTTTTTACTTTGTTCAAGCTCCATGAGGTAGATATAAATGATGTGGGAATACTAAAATTTATTGTAGATGGAGTAGAAGTAGTAATAGGTGGTCAGGTGGTTTGTATAATGGGCCCTATGGATACCATCCATGTAGTGTATTAGGGTGAAGATTGTGAACTTTGTTGGGCCGTATTGGCATAATTGCTAGTGGACAAAATGACGGGTGCAAATGGGATTTTCTAGGTGGTAGTGTTCTTGCTAGGTGTTTGGGAAGTGATAGGCCATAAAATGTTCAAATGTGTGGATAGATTGTGCAATAGCATCAGTAGTGATGTGAATTCTAGTGGATGGAATTAGTAATGTGGTGGCTAGTTGTGGCATTGTATGAATTTTTAGATGGCATAATGGGCGATGAATTTCTTCAGGGAATGAGACCATTGATTTGGGTATATGCAAAAAAATGGTGTATTAGTGGATGTGTCAATGACTAACTTTAATTTTAGGGTTGCTCTAGATCTAAGGATTCCCATGATGTGGGAATTCCAAAAAGTGGATGGTTGGGATCTATGATAGTGTTAATTGGTGGCATTCATCCACACGGATAACTTTAGCGGCTAATATTCACCAATTGGCTAATCTCACTGTAGACACCAAAAATCGTCCCAAATGACTATATTAATCTAATTAATACTAGTCACATTCCTCTACTTATTTAATTAAATTTTTTTAATTAAATAGGTTCATTTTTGCCTAAGTATTTAAATTTAATTTAAATACTCCTAGCTCTAATGTGTTAATTTAAATTAACACATGATTCTCCATATATTCCTTTTTAAAATAAATTTTATTTATTTAAAATCCTCCATATTCCCATTAATTCTTCTAGACCTTGATTAAATTAAATTAAATCTTTATCCAAACTGCCTAGAAGTATGTGCATTCATATGAGTTGTCATCACATGGGTCCATATATCTTTTAAGTACATGTTGTCTACACCATAGGAACCTTCTACACACACATGCCACCTCATCAATCTTATCCATCTATCTAGAATGTGAGATAAGGTGCTTAGTTGTCAATCCTTATCCTTATCTCCTAGTGGTTTCTAAGCACATTCTAGATGCTTCCTCCATCTACTTTAAATAGATGTCTTGTCTCAAGCTTTCCCCTGGGTTAGGAGTCATTAGAAGTCATTAGCATCCATTAGGTACCATTAGAATCTCTTATCATTGCATCATCATTCTGTCATTTTGATTTCTCATATCATCTAGTCTAGGTACATATTCCATCACTCACACTTGCATTCACACATCCAAGAGATTCATCCATTGTTGTATTCCTAAGAGCATACCAAACATACTCTCCATCTAAGATACACCACCAAGGCTTCTTATGGATGCCTTTGTTGAGTTGTAGAGGTGGAATGGTCTTTGTTTGTCATTTGCTTATTCATTTGTTCATAGTTTGAGGTTTGCATAATCTTGGTTACAATTTTATGCAATACACTCACTCATTAGGAACCCCAAATTTTCCTAAATATTTTTCACTTTTGGGGTGGCCATGTCACTTGCACTTTATAAAAATTGGGTCCCATACTTAGGCCAATCACCAATAATAATAAGTAATGAAATAACTTGCACAATAGAAGAAATAATATGAAATATTATATAAAGACTTGATAATAGCTGAGAGTTATAGGCCACTTCAAGGGGACAACCTCCAAATATCTCCAATGAGAACACACTTCACAATCTCATAATAAAATAAGACTCACAACCTCCTATATATACCTAATTATGCTTAGGTTGACTAGACACAACCATTCATAACACCTAGGATGACCTACCTACCTAAATTATAATATATTAATGATAACATGACTTAATTAAGGATTAAGATAGCCACAATTTAAATATTCATAACCCTATATGCAATAATATTAAGGGCGTATCATGCCCCCTCTCTTGAAAGAAACATTGTCCTCAATGCTAACCAAGTGCGGGTTCTTTTGAATGAATTCCTCATCCTCCCATGTGGCCTCTTCAACTAGTAAATTTTTCCATTGGATGAGATACTAAGTCAGGGTTTTGTTCCTCAGCTTCTTCATCTATGTTTGAAGAATGCACTCTAGCTCCAAAATTATTCTTCCCTCTTCATCAAGTTCTAGTAGTACTATTCAAGTAGGAATATTCTACCCAATTACCTTCTTCAAATAAGAAACCTTAAAAACTAGATGTATCTTTGTTGTTGGTGGCTGACTCCCTGGAACTAGTTGTATGGCATGGTCACAATCCCTCTTAGGAAGAAGTCCTTTAGGCATATCTCTAAGAATCACTAAGTGACAATCAATTATTGCTTGTAAATTTGGATGAGCAAGAGCATTAGATTGAGAGACTTCTAATGAACATAGCTGAGCCACAAATCCATCTGCACCTTTCTTAAGAAGTTTTTTGCATTTGATGAGAGCTTACCATCTGTGGGGATTTTGCATTCAATCCCCTTGGCTCCACTACGTTTCCTTGTGATTGAAATCACATGAATAGTTTGTGGAAGTTCATCTCAATTGTTCCCAATGTAGTAAGCCATTGTACTCCCAAAACAATATCTACTGCACCGATGGATATTGCATACATTGGGGTATCAATTTGATAATCTCCCATGGATAATTTGATGACATGACACTTTCCTGAACAACTAACAGTACCCCCATCTAAAATCAAAACTTGAAACTCTGGGGCTGGATATATAAAACAATTTAGAAGAGTTGCCAACTTTTTGTTGATGAAATTATGAGTACTACCTGAGTCGATCAACACTGTTACTTTCTACTTCTTTAAGAAACTCACTACCTTGAGAGTCTATGGTGAACTAAAACCTAAAAGTGCATGACAAGAAATGATTGGTTAAGAATCATATGATTCCTCACCTAACTCCCTATCCTCCTCTAATATGGGCTCATCCTCTTCTTCCTCTCTTGGACCTTCAATATAGAACAATTTCTTTTGACTACATTTATGTCCTTGACTATATTTGCTATCACAATTGAAACGCAACCCTTTTGCTCTTTTCTCCTCAATTTGTTGTGGAGTCAACCTAGTAGGTTAAGGAAGATAAGGTGTTGAATATCCTTTGTCTCTTGTCACATTAGCCCCTTGCTTTCTAAAAATCAAGAACTTCTCCTCTACCCTGTGTGCTAATATAAAAGACTCATTTACTAAACTAGGACAAAACATGTGTACCTCATGTTGAATGTGATCCTTGAGACCACCCAAGAATAAATCATTCAATTTCTCCTCTATAATTGTATCCACTCTTAAGGATAAATTTTGAAATTGTTGAATATAATCCTTAACTAATCCTATTTGTTGAAGCTTAGCAATTTGGATAAAGAAGTTTTATGTCACACTATTGCTATATTGTGCTTGGAGTTCTTCTATAAAAATTGACCATGATACAGTGAGACCCTTTTTCCTCCTATGAGTACAAAGCCAATGACACCAAATGAATTGATCTAGTTATAGATATAAGGAAGCCATTGTAACCTTTTGTCCATATGGGATTTGATGTATTTCAAAAAAATTCTCCATTTAATTTATCCATGTTAGAGGATCCTTGCCATCAAATTTATGCATATCCACCTTTGGAAAAAAAATTCTAGATCCTGTAGGATTAATAAAATTTGTTTCATCATTAGTCGAGTTGAAGGTTTCACCTTGATTTCTTGAGAGCTCCTTCCTTGTTTCATTCATATAGGTACTTAACATGCTTCGTATATTTGATATATCCCCTCATAGGTCATACATATCCTTCTTAACCTCTTCCTTGAACTTACTAAGTTCCTCATTGGGCTTGCTCTCCTTTGTTGCTTCCCAATCTTGATCAGAGGATTTCCCCGATGTTGTAGAATTCTTTTTACCTATTGTTGGAGGCCTCGTCATGATGGAAACCAATGCTTTCAAAAAAAAATCCCCAAAAAATTAGCAAATTTTCTGCCTTGAGAGAGAATTTTCCTAATTTTACAATATCTTGCTTATTTTTGTTTTTCAATTTCTCCAGGCATTGAATTTAGGCTCCTCTACTATGTATTGGAAAACTAAGTACAAGTTATACTCCAATTTAGTAGGATGCGAGAGAAATGAAGATCTCAAAAAAATGTGTAGAAATAGTAATTTTGCAATAATTTCCTCAAATATGCTCCAATTCCTCTAAATGTTTTACTATAGCTTCTTTAATATGTTCTTCAAAAACCCTTTAAAAATCTTTGAAAAATTCACTAAAATTTGAAAGTTATGCTCTTCCCAAAATTGCCTCAATGTTGAGAAAAAATCTTGCCACTATGGTGCCAAGACCATGCTCTGATACCACTTGTAATGAAATAACTTTCACAATAGAAGAAATAATATGAAATATTATATAAAGATTTGATAATAGCTGAGAGTTATAGGCCACTTCAAGGGGGCAACCTCCAAATATCTCCAATGAGAACACACTTCACAATCTCATAATGAAATAAGACTCACAACCTCCTATATATACCTAATTATGCTTAGGTTGAATAGACACAACCCTTCATAACACCTAGGCTGACCTACCTACCTAAATTATAGTATAATAATGATAAAATGACTTAATTAAGGATTAAGATAGCCACAAGTTGACTATTCATAACCCTATATACAATAATATTAAGGGTGTAGCATAATATAGAATAATTTGTATTTTAGTGACAAATTTGCTAGTGCAATCTATTTTCTCCACGTGGTAAATTATATATGTTCACCTACAATTTTCAATTCTTATCTTAATCGATGTCATATTAGCCAAAATTTGGTAAAATTTAAGTTAGGTTATAAGTTAAGTTTTTAGATTCAACATACGTCTCTATTTCAGAGACTTTCCATGAAACTTCTTATCCTTTCTCACTTTGGCCCAAAATAGACTTGATTTGGAACACGTCTTTACTTTTTGGACTTTCCTTAAAACTTAGTATTCTTTTAAAGGTTTGGTCTAAAATAGGATTTAGGTTATTGAGTTAGGATCCTCTAATGATAATTAACAATAGGGATGCTACCTCCATACCACCATTCAATAATTTGGAGGGAAACTATAATGATATAAGTGAGATAAATTTAACCTTCAAGTTTGATAATCAATTAGGATCCATATAATAATAAAAATAAAATCATAGTTTTTAGGTATGTATACTTCTATCCATGATTTTCATCATTAATGAAAGATTCACCAGGATTTTAGAGAATTTGCATATAGTTGAAAAAAATCACCAATAAAATTAAAAATTTTCCTACTCAAAAAAATTGATTCACTAATAGAAATAAATTGTTTTCCCTTGAACTAATGTTTGATTAACCAAAATTTTATACATTTTTCCAAAAGGGTTTCTTAAAGTTATCCTTGTTCACCTAAAGTCAAGACTTCCAATTTTTTCTCTTTGAAAATTAGCCTTGATGGCATCTTTATTCTTTTCAATGATGGCGCTAATCAATGATGCATACCCAGGGCAACCCATAACTACCTCTATAGAATAATATGTGTTGTGAAGTCATGATTTTTTCTGTGTTGGGTTCTGGATCTTGAGATGTTGGGTCTTGCATCTTTGTTATTTTCTTAGGACTAAGATATGTTCTAATTCTTTTTCTAAGAGGATATAGAGAAGTTTCATTTTTCTTCCTTTTTCTAAGATGTCACAATTGGTGACATGAAATGACACTATAACCTAGATGTGGGGTACAAAGACAATATGATCATAATAGATGCAAGCTAGGAGACAAGTTCTATGATCTTTCTAAAATGGATAGATTTTCTAAGAGGCTTAAAAGTGGTGATCAATGTTGGAAGATAGTCTGATGGTGGTGACCAATCATTTTTGCCATATATTGCTAGTTTTTTATGTTGAAAAATTTGTTGTGAATGAAAAGTTGAAGAAGGTGAAAGAATATATTTGAGCCAAGTGAACTGAGCATTGGAAGGAGAAAGGGAAGGTGTTAATTAGTTGATCAAAAGTATAGAGTGAAAGGAGATCAGAGAGAGAGATCATACAGAGATAAGAGCAAGAACATAGATTTGAATAAGGAAAGATAGTTTCTATTCTTAATAGATTTTTTCTACTACTACTTGTTAATCATTGCAACAAAAAATCTTGGAAGAACTAAGTGGACCTAAAAACTATGAGAAGTCCTATGTGGTAACATCAATTAGTGTTATTTTTAAGTATTTTAGATGAAATCACTCTTTAGTCAGAAACAATGAGTGATAAGGTCTAGATGATCTTTTGCTGAAATCCTCTAACAAGGTCACATTAACAATGTGTATGTAACCTTTAACAAGGTTGGATCCTAACAAAGCTCACTTTAGAAGAGTGAATATTTTTAGGTTACTATTCCCATATGGTTTTTCACTTCATAGGGTTTCCATGTTAAAATCATAGTGTCAAATGTGTGCATGTTATTTGTATTGAATTTTTTTTTACATGTTTTACTGTTTACTACAACTTGGTAATAATTGTGTAATTGCAAGGTAATGACTAAGAAAGTTTAGTGATACTTAGTAATGCAAAAAATAGTGATTTAAGAGTTTGGAATAAAATAATTGAAATAGTTATGTTAGCTTCTAATTTGATAGAATTTCAACTACCTTTTAGATAATTAGAAAATCTAGGAATTAGCTAAAGACCATAATGGGAGTTCTAATATGAAAACTAAAAAGGACCAACTAACAAGACTCTAGGGTCATCTCCACTTTGAATTCTACAAGGTCCAAGTGGGTTTACCTAGGAATTCTTTTTTATTCACTTAATATTTAGACTTACAACATGAATTCCAAAATTAACAAATAGCTCACCCTTGTCTCTTCTAACTCTAGAATAGTAAAATATATGACAAATGGCTACTTTATCAAACCCTAGAACTTCATGAGTCAAGCATAGGCTAACATTTCAAGCTTTAACAACAGAATAGTAGAAGAATGATTTATATAAATTTTGCATCATGTAAAATATCCTCACTAGATCAACTTCAAAGATGACCAATGCCTTATCTATTGGGCTATAAACTCTTAGGAATTAGAGATATGATTATAGACCTCATCTTAACACTTTGTGAAAAGATTATCACTATTCATTTCCAGATCACATACTTATCATATCTTCAATAAAAACCATAGAGTTCTTCCAATTTACATTAAGCATTTACATAACTCATTAGATTATCAACAAGAGAAAATTTAAATATAATTCAAAATGAATTATAATTGAAATTTAATAGACTTTTCCATTAAATATCAAAGAAAAAATAGAGATGAGTGAAGAAACAAGATCTAGTATGAACAATTAGCTTTTTGCATTTTTATTAATTTCTTTGAAATTGTGTACAATTCAATGACCATCCCTATCAAATCATAACACAAATAGACTAGAAACTATTGATTTTCTATTTAACTTTAGAGAAAAATTGTAGTATGCATGGATTGACTCAAAATACACAAACTTAGTTTAGCCAAATGAAACTTAGACCCTCCTCTAGCCTTGGAAACTCGCTTATATAGTGTAAGTTGCAACAAGCTTTAGTTATAGAGAGAAAGTGGTAGTTGTCCTTACTAAAATATTTAGATATAAGACAATAAAGTCACTTTTATATCTATAAGAGAAGAACAAAAAAATTGGTGACCCATTTCTTAATAACAAGATGAATTCTTTATTTGTTTCTTTATGGTGGGGCTAGTTTTGTTTGTCAGTTTCTTGTTCCTCCACAATACTTGATGATTGGTATTTTCTTCTTATTTTTCCTCAAGTTTTGGGACCACATTTTATTCTTCTTTTATACTATCCTCTAATACTTTCATATCTATAGCATTTGGTTGATCATCTTCTTTGTTAGTTATTTGAAAAACTTTGTCAACAAAATGCAGTTCTTCTATAGTTGTTGATTTGTCTTGCAATCTGTCCTCAGATGCCATTTGTAGAAGTTGTGAGGCTAAAGAATATTTTATCATCCACTTGTTAAAAGTAGCATCATTTAGCCAACTAAAACTTAGGATTTCTCTTCCTCTTTTCAAAATATATTTTCCCAACTTCTTTATCTCATCAAAATCTTGTTGGAAAGAATCAAAGAATAATTGAACCTGAACAACTTCTTCAACAATTCTTGCAAACCAAATATAATTTTCTTTTTTTAAAACATCATTCAATCTGACACTCATTATTTCCTTTAACTCATTTCCCCACTCCTTACCTTTTATAATGCCTAGGCCTTTTAGCATATGGAGAAAAAGATCAAAATTCCTACTGAGATATTTAGAAAAATGTATCCTCAATTTCCTTTGTACCATATCTCTTTTCTAATAAAATTTAGTAGACCATTTGTTAGGTCATATATTTTCTCCATCTGATCATCAATTATGTTAATGAAAAAGGAACATAGACAAATGACAACGTCCTCCTTACTGGTCCAAGTATTCAAGATTTCTCTTAAAGCAATCTCATTGATATCCATTTTTTCCAAATATTTTCTAATTTTGAAATTTATAGATAGAAGAGAGGCCAATTTATTCTATCAACCAAAAATAAAATTGTGTCCCTAACCTTGTCTTCATACTAAATTTGCACCTCTACTTATGCTTCTCTGAGCTTGGCTTTCTCGTTGCTCAATTCATCTACAATATAAACATCTGGATGTTGAGATGTACTAGGGATCTCCACAATAGGTCTAGTAGGGGGTGGTGGAGTAGGGGAAGTTTCAATTAGAAGTTGGTTGGATTCTTGCCCCACCTTTCTCTTACCTTGTTGCTTCTGCAATTTTGAAATGATTTTCTCCATTTCATTTAGTTTCCTTCCCCTCTCATCTTTCACTTCTAGTACTTTTTCAAACTTTTTATTTAGACCAATAAATTAATTCTTATCCTTCATAGCTACCTCTATATCAAAATCAGCTACCTCTTTATTCATTCAAGCAACTTTCTCACTATCCACTTTCCCAACTCTGTATACCACCAAGCTTCCTATGTGCTTTGCATTTGAAGCTTCCTAGAGTGTTTTCTTATCCTTCTTCTAGATAGACCATATTACTAGGGCCTTGTAATCATTTCTATATTTCACCCCTTTATGGGCTTCTTTGACCTCTTCCTCAGTATTGAATTTAGTTTATTTTTCTTTCCTTATTGCTTCAAAAACTATTGCATTAGCAATGTCCCATTCTAGGAGAATAAGAACTCCTAAATCTTTCAATAATTACCTTCCCCTTAAGGGGTTATTTGACTAAAATCTTGCATCAAACTAGCTTTTATTTCCTCCTCTATATCAAAGTCTTGTTTGTTAGGTTTCTCTACCTTTTCTTTCTTACATTTTGCCTCAAATTTTGCTATATTTCTCCTCCATAGAAAATTTGATAAAGGCTCTGGATTTCACAAAATTTTCATCATCCACAAATCTTTTCACATCCTGTTCTACAATAGGAACCATCTCTTTCCCTTTAAAATCTTCAACAGTGAGGGCTAAGAGTGGCATTGAAGGTTTTTCAAGCATCCCTTCCTCTACTTTTGATGTTGCTATTAAAACATCATCATGACCCCTTATCTATTTCAATTTCTCCCTCAAGGAGTCCTCACTGTCAAAATGGATAGGATTTTGGGATGGGGAATATTATTTTGCCCTTGATAAATATCCTTCCTCCAATTTCTACCTTTTTGAAGCTAGTGCCAATGGTGGGCTCTTTGAATGTTTCTTTTTGTACACTAGTATAGGTTGTGCCCCCACATTCTTGGCAACTACATATCCTCCTTTCCTATTAGGGGTATATTTCCCTAGACTAATTATAATTTTATTATCCAATCTCCTCTCTACCTCCTTGGGCTGACCAAGGTATGTCTAATATTTCCTTCTTTTCATTTAGGGTTTGCTTAATCCTAGAAAAATGGGCCATGAGTTTATTCATTTTATCTCCCCAAAATTTGATGTTTTCCAAGGGGTCATATTTCCTATCTTAAGCATTGAAAAATTCCAAAACCTTACTATAAACCTTCCATTTTCCCTTCTTTACTTCCTTCTCTTGTAGAGAAAATTCATTTCTAATAATATCTTCAGGAAAGTAAACCATTTGTTCATATGATTTGGTCCTAGTTCTTTCTTTGAACACTTCATAGAACCCTTTTGAATATATGAAATGAGAATGAGATTTGGCCATTCGATATTTTTTAAGAAACTTACAAAAATGTCTCCATCCTCCCTTGGTGAGAACAAAATAGTGAATTTCTACAAAATTTGGAAAAATGGTTCCCCTAGATCTTCCCACCAATTCCTATTCTTCAAGTCCACCAACTTTTCACAACAACTTTGTAATTCCTACTTTTAGAGGCACTTGGTATGGTAGAACATGAGGTTTCCCTTGAAAACCATATACTCTAAACACAGTTGAAACTAAATAAGGGATAATGTCTCCCCAGTTGTAGCTAACCTTCTTACACTTAACATGATCTTTAGGCTTGATCAACTCTAGTAAGGGTTGAGGAATTCAAGGGTTGTCTCTAGTCAAAAACATCCTCATATTCAATGCAAAATATCTATTGAAATGGACAAAACTACCATCTCTAACTTCCTAATAATATTTTCACTCTAGAACTAAACTGGTAACTTCTCACCATCCTTTTCTAGCTCTAGTTTCATGTCTTTTACAAAGATAGAAACACCCGTGTATAAACACATGTAAATAAAAAATGAATACCAACAAAAGGGCTTATCAACCTTACCCTTGTTTATGAAAATTATTCCATTATATATCTCATCAGTTAAGTAAGATGAAAAGTTAAAAATAGAGCTCATACTAAACTGTAAAGATTGAGAAATCATAAAAGCTAAAGACCCTTGAATGTAGTCTTTCTCATCCATGCCAAATTTTTTATAAAGGGAAATATAAAGAGCCTCTACCCTAGGAGTGAAATACTTTATTAATAAGAAATCTAGGGTGTGAGAGGTCACAAGTGTAAGATTCCCTACATTTACAAAATGTTCTTGTAATGGTGCTCCTTGAAGATATACTCTTTGAGCAACATACCATGATTGTAGATTATCAAAGTTGACCTTTTAATGCAATACAAGGTTAGATTTTAGCATAAATAATTCTCTGATAACCTCAAATGTTACCCTAAGAAGATTATCTCTAGCATGGTTCCTCACAACCCTTAGCACATGATCATACCTTTTATCCAATGTTGTTGGCAAATCATCATCCATGAAAATACCTGTGACAACCAACTTCCCAATGCCGAAATCCTAGGCATTTCTTAGTGGTGATCATGATTTCTCTATGAAAACCACCTTCTAAATAATTTCAAACTAGTTATTGATGTCTCTACATCTCTCAGCAAATTTCCCTTATCATAGAAACCCTTATCAATTACTACTCTAGGGTTCTTGGGGACTAATTATTTTATTTTTGTGGTTTCATTAGTAGAAAGGGGCATTTGTTTGAGAAAATTGTAATGCACATTTCTATGCTAATAATCTGTCTTTCAAAAAAAATCTCTTCAAGGAGGCATTTTATCAATTCAGAAGATTATTGAAACTAAAAACTCTTCACTGTAATGTCAGGGCACTTACTCACAAGTCGTCTGATCTAAAGAAGAATTTTTTTTTGCAATAATTTGATGTATGGAAGCTAAAAATCCAAGCTCTTATTTCCTATGCTTCAAATGTGTTTCAGTTTGTAATAGATAATGGAATGAAATATAGGCTTTATGCAGAATTTGTTCACATGAGGTTGCCTTGAAACACCATTAATGCTCTTGTCATGCCTAAAATAATGGGGCAAAAACACATGAATAATTTTTTTTAAAGATAAATAATCCACTATGTTAATACATACTAAACTCAATAGGTTATGTAAAGTTTAAAAAGGATTAAATGTGAGTTTTGTTTACATTTTATTAAGATGCATAGTTGACATCTCAACATATTGTATAGTTTGGAACATTCAAGTCAAGGTACTACTAGAATAACTTGTTTGAGTTAACTAGGTTGGTTGACTAAACCTTAAAAGAATGATAACTTCATGTTTTGAGTGTATCTAGGTTTCCTTAGTCCTTTGGGTTAATTTCATATTAGATTTTTTTAGGCTTTAGTTAGGTTAAGTCTATGTAATTCGTGTTCTGACAACATCTTGAAATTACACCCTTACTAGGGTACATTCGAGCTCAAACCCTAATTTTTTATTAGGTAAACTTTACTTAACTACTTAGAATTTTATGTAATTAGGTTCATTCATTTTCATAAGCCATAATAGTTTATTGTGTCATCTTCTATCAGTTTTAATAGTCAATTCAATCTCTTGGGTGAACTAGTTACATCATTTCAGAAGTTCATCAAATACCTTACTACTTAATTCCCATTATTAAAATGAACTTAAATAATAATTAAAAACATTAAATATTTATTATTACATTATTCACAACATTTACTTCATCATTAACACATATTCCTAATCTCTACCAGGTTATCAATCTACGATTATTTCGATACCACTTTGATCCTATAACCCTTACAATTTGAAATAAATGAACTTTTGAACAAATGTAAAAAAAAAACCATTAAAATAAAATATTTGTTTACTTCTCAAATCATATGTTATAGTTCCATATGTTATTTCAATTCTTCATATCGAATCAAACTTTAGACCTAAACACCTAGCATGACTTTCGAATTATAGCACTAGCTCGATTGATTTTTTTAACACTACCCTATAGACTAATGTTCATAGATATCAACTTCATTAGAACTATAATATTCTATTATAATGGTGAAATTAAATTTTAAAATATCCATTTAAATAAATATTTAAGCTTATTAATTAAACTCAAACCATTATAATTTCTAACTATCCAAACATACCAATACTATATCTATTCATTCTCCTTTTACAACTTATTAATAATTAACCTTTTTCCCTAATCACATCATAAAGATAGCTTGTCAAAATAAAATAACATAAAATAATTATTAAATCTAATCAAAATTTCATAACCAAATCCTAAAGTAATTCCTAATCATTATTTATAATTCCTACTTACTAGTTCCCCAGACACCTCATATCATCATTACTACAAATCAATGTTTAGATAGTTGAATAATGTAGTAAGTCTCGAATCATAAAGTATCAAACATGAATATTTCAACTGATCTCAATTTCCATTAGGACACCTAAACCATAAAATTTTAATTCATATCCATTGTCATAATTATTATACATAAGATAACCATAATTTATCATGATGTCCTCTACATGGTTTACAACAAGAACAACAACATTTCCCCTTACCATTACCTTGTTGGGATCATTTATCCATTTGAATCTCCTATAAAGGATTTAACAAATAAATGTATATTTGAATAATTACATATGAGGATTAGTCCTACATCCTCCTGCACTAGCCTTTGACTTCCTCCTAGAAGTCACACAAAGTGAGATGCTCATCCCAAGATAGACCTTGTCTAGACTTATACCCAAAATTTAGTCCTCACATACATACTCTAAGATAATAAGACATTTACCTAACTATCCTTACTAAAATCAAGTTCAACCCTTACTTCGATGTAGGTACGTTACCCAAGGTTGAACACTTCTTAAAATGTACTAGTCACACATATATAACATACGAAATTGGTATAAATATAGTTATAGAGTATCTAATAGTAATAATGATACCATAAGGTATTCTCAATTCCACATACTCACTCATTGGGGTAACAATTGTACAAGACTCCTTCAAATGAAGTTTCTTACTATGAAACTTGGATCTTTATTCAAGTTAATCACTTTCACTCTAGAGTTCCATTGCATACTGCATCTTTGGTAGGACACCAAATAGGTTCATCACTACACATGAATCTTTTGTATATAAAAGTCCATTAGGTTATCTTGTAACCTTAACTAGTTTTATGTTGGGGTGCAATCCATTACCCATAATAGTTAACGAATATGTACTAGTCTTATTCTAGGATTCTTAGGTGAAGGTGGGGCATGAAAACTCTCACTAATAACCCCATACCTTAATGTTATACATCACTTGATTGTCAAGAATCCCTTTGGTAGACCCATAATATGTCACTTTGCTACCAAAATTCACAAGAAAGTGCCTCAAAATTTAAATTCAACATCAAGGATGAAATATCCAATGCAAAAGTATGAAACAAAATAAATAACGAGTGACCATAACAATAAAATTTTAAATCAAGGAATAAAGACATGTCCTAGAGGCAAAATAGAATCACCGATAATTAATTTGGCTAAGTAGCCCCACAAAAAACTATTGACAACAAGAAAGAAAATATTAAAATACCAAAATTTGAAATCAGACAAATAAGGAAATAAATCCAATTGCTTACAAAATTTACATTACTGAGAAACTGTGGTTGTACCAGGGTCACTGAGGAAAAGGATGAGTCTTAAGTCTTCCAAATACATTGTAGGGATCTTTAATTGAATTTAGATGGTGGTCTAAAGACCATATTGCTCAAATTGAGATTGATCCCACATATTAACTGTGTATCTATCTTTATTGACATCGCCCTACAGTTAGGGTTTACTATACTAAGGGCGTTGTCTAGATCAGAACCCACACAATAGTGTGAATGTGAGGATATTACATTTTTTTTAATGTCCATCCTCTTGTTGTTACAGGGGTCTCATTTCAAAGAACCTAAACATGTAGGGGCATCACTAATAGTAGAGTTGTAGTCTGAGTTGTAGTTACAATACCAAATCTCTTATCCTTAATTCATTGTAATTTCATACTAGCGCATCACAAATTATCTTTCTTAGGGAAAATTCACCATAATACACTAGTTGAAGTTGTGATATCAATCCCACCAAATTTGGGATGATCCTATAAACATATATGTCATTGTCCTATATTATTTTATTGGTTACACAAGTTCTAATTATCGTCCAAGGATGTATTTAATGTTGGTGTTCTTATAAATAATTCCATATTTCACGTCTCCTAGTCGTAAATGACTTATGAATCAATCCTTAAGTTGTAGGTTTGTAACTAGATAGGTATAAAACCATTATTAAGATGTTGTCAATGTTTACTTATCCACTCTTACAACTATTTACTTACCAAAGGTATATATCATCATAGCTTTTGTTATCATGTCTTGTGGCTTATAATTTTCCAATCACTTATTTCTAAAACTTGAGCCTTTAGTTTGTATTAGGTTGATGATCTCATCGTGAGCTTACTTCATCCACATTATAGGGTTATAGTTGATCCAATAATTGTAATACTAGAGTCTACAAGTATTCACTTGATAGTTATAATTTAGTATTACTCATGCTTATACTATAATCCTACTAACATAAATAGATGCACATAACCCTAACTTAGAAGTTTGCATTTTTTATCTTACTAGTTCAATACTATATGTTACATATGTCTCACCATTTAATTACATAATTACCACCATATTAAGATATATTTATTCCCAAATTAGGGTTCCATTACTCATAGTAGAGCTAAGATACTCCCATTCTTCATGTGCTCCTAACAAACTTACTTGTTTAATTATCTTATTACATTATCATCATATCATTTGAGTTTTCCAAAGGTTACTTGTAGATTTAAATTGAGTTCTTGTTTATTTTTTGAAGATTACTAAAACAATACTTTTTAATTCGTAATAGGTTAGAGGATCCCAATGTCTTGATAACATGGTACACTCTTCAAGTGTGACCTTCTTTTTATTCACTATTGATTTTATTGATTTGATATTTTAATCCAAAGGTACAAAGTTAAATTATGAAGATCGTAGTTTTCCTTTACTTATGTTGAAATGTCTAGATCGTTACTAGTCTAATTGATCACTTACATAATTAATGTGAACTACAATACTTTCATGAGTGATATGGTTAGGAAAAATATGACTTCCACCAAAGATAATGAGAAACACTTTCTCTTTGATTTTTAGGTTATTTACTCATTTCCAATCACATAATTCAAAGATGTTTTAAGGTTCTTAACTTAATTTTCCCCCAAGGTGATCATGTTCAATATAATTTTGAATTATTTATGAGATCATAATCTACCTTAATATAAATATAATATTCTTTCATGTGACCATTTGTTTTTATTCATTAAGCCTGGGTTATCTATTGTGGCTGACCATTTGTAATTGTTAATACCAATTTCAAGTTTTACCTAGGTTTACTCAGTATCATAGTTTATAAAAGAATACATTTGCTTATTATTTTTTTGTAATAAGAAATCCGTATTTCATATAGTAACATTTAAATGTCCATGCCTAATCATGGACTCATTGTTGCCAAAGTGTTACAAAACTGGACTCTGATACCAAAATGTCATGCCCAAAATATCAAGGCTAAAAACACAAGAATAATTTTTTTTTTAAAAGATAAATTATCCACTATTTTAATTCATGCTACACTGAATAGGTTATAGAAAGTTGAAAAATGATTAAATGTGAGTTTTGTTTACATTTTATTAAGATGCAGAGTTGACATCTCAACATACTGTACAATTTGGAACACTCAAGACAATTTGCTACCAGAATACCTTGTTCAGGTTAACTAGGTTGGTTGAATAAACCCTAACTAAGTGATAACATCATGTTTGAAGCATATTTGGGTTTTCGTATATCTTCAGTTTATTTTAGATTATATTTGTTTAGGTTTTAGTTAGGTTAAATCTATGCAATTCATGTTCTGACATCTCAAAATTACACCCTTACCAGGGTACATTCGAGCTCAAAACCTATATTTTAATTAGGTCAACCTTGCTTGACTACTTAGAATTTCACGTTATTAAGTTCATTCATTTTCATAAGTCACAATAATTTATTTTGTCATCTTCTATTAGTTTTAGTAGTCAGTTCAATCTCCTAGGTGAACTAATTGCATCATTTCAAAAGTTCATCAAATACCTTACTAATTAATTGCCATTATTAAAATAAACTAATATACTAATTGAAATCATTAAATATCTATTATTACATTATTCATGAAATTTTTTTCATCCTTAACTCATATTCCTAATGTGTACCAGGTTATCAATCTATGATTATTTTGATATCCCTTCAATCTATAACCCTTGCAATTTGAAATAAATGAACTTTTGAATAGAAGTTTAAAAACATTAAAATGCAATATTTAATTACTTCTTGAACCATATATTATAGTTCCATATTTCATTTCAATTCTTAATATCGAATCAAACTTTAGACGTAAACACTTAGCATGACTTCTAAATTATAGCACTAGTTCAATTGATTTTTTTTAACACTACCCTATAGACTAATATTCATAGATATCAACTTCATTAAAACTATAATATTCTATTATAATGGTGAAATTCAATTTTTAAATGTCCATTTTAATAAATATTTAAACTTATTAATTAAACTCAAACCATTATAATTCCTAACTATCCATACATACCAATACTATATCTATTCATTCTCCATTTACAACTAATTAATAATTAACCTTTTTCCCTAATCACATCATATAAACAACTTGTCAAAATAAAATAAAATAAAATAATGAGCAGAGGAAACGAATTTGAAGGATAAGAAAAATATCCTTGTGCAGCAGCAAAGCCATATTCAATCAGGAAGGATCAAGTACAAGACAGAACAAAGATCAAAAATTAGCAAATTGGTTGCATTCAAATCATTTCATCTCATTGTTACTCTCTAACCATTGTAGCAGTGATCTAAATCTCCTAATAGAGTTGGCTTAGTAGTTATTTGTAGATCCTCTAACAAGGTGGCAATTCCATTGAATTGTTTTCAAGACCTCTAACCAGGCCACTTCTAATAGGGTGATTAAATCCTTTAACAGGGTCACACCTAACAGTGTATTTTATAACCTTTAATAGAGTTAGCTCCTAATAGGGCTCACTTCAGAAGAGTGAAAAACAATAACTAGTTGCTATTGGTGGTTTTTCCCAAATTAGGTTTCCACGTTAAATCCTGGTGTCAAGTATGTTCTTGCTATTTTATTTATGTGTTTGCAAAAAAGTTAAAGTAATGGTAATCACAGATAACATCTAATGATTTATGTGTTAATCTTTTACCGAGCTAATCCAATTACTACTAAGCTACAACATTCTGTGTGTTTACCAAGCTTCAGCAATATTCAGTTATTTGTTTTCATTTTGTACTGACATCTAAGTGATTTGGGATTTATTTTTGTAGTAACTAATTTACCCCTCCCCTCTTAGTTACTCCTCTTATATTTCCAAAAATTGGTATTAGAGACTTTGGTGCTTGTAGAGAAGGTTGCAAAGACCTAAGCTAAAGATCAAGATGTCTTACAAAAGAGAGATTCCCAAGCTGAACAAAGACAATTTTGCAGCATGGCAAGGACTTATGAGATTGCATATGGCTACCATCAGTGATTCAGGTTGCAAGTATCTTGATGCTGAATATAAGATTCCCACTGGAACTTTATTAGTTGAAGACATTGCTGAAAAGAAGAATCATAATATCATGATGATTGATATTGCATCTGCTCTCAGTTATCTTGAATTTGATAAGGTAAAAGATTGCAAAACTTCTTTTGCAATGTGGAACAAATTGAAAGACATCCATAGAGGAGATGACAATGTAAGAAGAGCCAAAGCAGAAAGCATTAGAGGAAAATTTGATCAAATGAGAATGAGAGAAGATGAAAACATTAAAAAATATGTGGAAAGGATAAAGGCTAGTCTAAGTGAAATCAAAGCATCTGGAGGAGACATCAAGGAATAAATTGTTATAACTAAAGTGCTCATAACTCTTCTACCTATTTATACAATTAGAATATCTTCTATTCAAGAAATGAGATGTGATCCAAATAATAACATAGGGTTGGATGCTCTAGTTGGAAGATTGGCAGCTTTTGAGTTAGATAATTATCATACCTATGTTCCTACTTCAAAGAATATTGAATTTGCAATTAAGGCTAAACTTTCACTCAAAGAAAAGGGTAAAAATTCAAAATATAGTCAATTAAGAAGCAAAGAAAATTGATCATTAGAAGAAAGTTCAGACAATGATCTTGAAGTTGTTGAAGCCCTACTCGAAAGGAAGTATTCCAAAGGTAGAGGAAAGTACAAAGGTAAAGTTCCTCTTATCCACTTTTCTTCTGAAGAAATTGGTCACATTGCTACTAGGTGTCTAAACAAGGAAATCAAGGATGAAAAGAAAAGTAACAAGCACAAAGGCAAGAAGGACTCCAAGAATTACAAGAGCTTCAAGGATAAAGGTAAGAAATCTTCATATATTACTAAAGATTTTGATAACAGTGAAGATGAAATGGTATATATATGGCTGTGAAAGATGAATCTGATGATGAAGGAGATAAGATGACATTTCTTTCTCGTGTTAGAAAAAATGATATATGGATTATTAATAGTGGCTATTCTCATCATATGACTAGTGAAAAAAAAAAAATGAGCATATGGAATATTATGATGGAGGTAGTGTAAGATTTGGAAAAAATGAACCTTGTAACATAAAAGGAAAATGATGTATCTTGTTGACTAAAGAACTTGTATGTGGCAATGCTTATTGGGTTGGACTAAAGCATAATCTACTAAGTGTGGCATAGCTAAATAACATTGGATTCATGGTAGAATTAATGAATGGATAGGCCAAACTACTGGATAGTAAAGGAAATATGGTTGGATCTGGCAAGCAAACAAAAGGTAATCTATTGTATCTTGATCTCAGTGATTGTTCATGTTTTATTACTCAAGTAGAGGAAAGCTGGTTATGGAAAAAAAGGTTATGTGATGTGAATTTTTATAATTTGGTTAAGATAAGAAATCATAAAAGAGTAAGAGGTATTCCTTGTTTGAAGAAGCCTGACATCAGTCTATGTAAGAATTGCCAAATTGGTAAGATGGGAAAAAGCAGCTTCAAGAGCAAAGACTATTAGTCAGAAGAAGTCTTGGAGATTGTTCATACAAACTTATGTGGACCTATTGGAATAGAGAGTTATAGTGGAGAAAAGTTTTTCATTCTCTTTGTGGATGACTATTCTAGAATGATGTTAGTAATGTATCTAAAAGAAAAATTAGAAGCCTTTTGAAAAATTCAAGTGGTATCTGGCAAGAGTAGAAAAAGAAAATGGAAAGAAGTTGAAATGCTTGAGATCAAATAGAGGTGATGAATTCAACTCCCATGAATTCAATGATTTTTGCATTGAAAGAGGAATCAAAAGAAAAGTATCAGCCCTTAGTACACTAGAGCAGAATGGTATAGCAGAAAGAAGGAATAAATCTATCATGGATTGTGCAAGAACCCTGATGATTGAAAACAATGTTGCTCTCAAATACTAGAAGGAAGCTATCAGTACTACAGTTCATACCTTAAATAGAGTTCAGTTGAAGAAAGATTCAAACAAGACACCTTATCAGCTATTGTATGGCTACAAATTTAATGCGAGTTACTTGAAAGTATTTGGTAGCAAATGTTATATATTAAAAGAATCTAGAAAAGGAAAATTTGATGTAAAATGTGATGAAGGCATATTTATAAGATACTCCTATAGAAGTAAATCATACAAATGTTTGAATTTGTCTACTCACAAAATTACAGAGAGTTCACATGTTAAAATTAATGAATGTGTAGAAAAGAGTGAAGAAGAAAGCAATAAGGAACCTGAAGACTATAGAAGATTCATCTCATGAGTTCCCAAAAACTCCAATAGCTACTGAGTTGCAAACAGTGCAATCAGAGCTACAAAGACCCAACTCACAATCAGAGGCTATCGAGCTAGTTCAAATCGAGCCTAATTTACCTGAGTCAAAAACAAAAGGACCTGAACTTGAATCTAAAATTTAAGAAGAAAATGTTGGAACTCATTCAAAGACCAAAGAGCATGTGTTGAAGAGATATGTCAAAAGACATCATGCACCTGATCAAATCATTGGAGACAAATCAAATCGAACAATGACAAGAAGCAAATTAAAAGGTACATGTTTACTTGCTGAATTTGAACCTAGAAGTGTTAAAGATGCTCTAGAAAATGAAAGTTGGATTGAAGCAATGAATAAAGAGATAGAAAAGAACAAAACTTGGACTCTTGTTCCTAGACCTAAGGATAAAAATGTAATTGGTACAAAATGGGTATTTAGAAATAAGCTAAATGAAGATGGAAAAGTATCAAGAAATAAAGCAAGATTAGTATGCAAAGGTTATTCTCAAGAAGAAGGTATTGGCATGGTGAGACTTTTGCTCCTATGGCAAGACTAGAAGGTGTTAGAACTTTACTAGCATATGCAGCACATAGAGGATTTAAAGTATATCAAATGGATGTTAAATATGTATTCTTGAATAGAATTCTTGATAAGGAAGTTTGCATTGAACAACCAGAAGGTTTTGTAGATCCTAGCAAGAGAGACATGGTTTGCAAGCTACACAAAGCATTATATGGCCTTAAGAAAGCTCATAGAGCTTGGTATGAAAGACTACATAATTATTTGGTACAGATTAGTTTTCAAAGGACTAATGATAACAATAGTTTGTATATCAAGGAAGGGCCAGATAAGAACATTATGTTGGCAGAAATATTTGTTGATGATACTCTATTTACAGGAAATGATGACTTATGCAAAGCATTCTCAGAAGAAATGAGTAAAGAATTTGAGATGTCCATATTTGGTGAGATAAAAAAATTTATTGGATTGCAAATACAATAGAACAAGAATGGTATCTACATCACTCAATCTAAGTATATCAAGGAGATACTAAAGAAATTTAGAATGGAAGATTCAAGACCAGTTGGAACACCTATGTTTGCTGGACATAAGCTTTCCAAAAATGTTGATTCCAAAGAAGTAGATAATGCCACTTATAGATCAATGATTGGAAAATTACAGTATGTAGTACACACAAGGCTTGATATTTCTCTAGCAGTTAGAATAGTGGCAAGATTCTCAGCAAATCTTAAAGAAAATCATATGATGGCAATCAAAAGGATCATGAGATATCTGAAAGGTACTAAAGACTATGGTTTATGGTACCAACTTGGAGGCAATTTGGACTTGAAAGTATTTACTGATGCTGATTGGGTAGGAAGTCTTAATCATAGAAAAAGAACTAGAGGTGGAGCATTCTTTCTTGGTAAAAGACTGGTATCTTAGACAAGCAAGAAGCAAAATTGTACATCTCAATCCACAGTAGAGGTAGAATATGTAGTAGTAGTAGTCAATTGTTTTAACATTGCTTGGTTCAAACAATTGTTGGAAGGAATGAGGGTAGAGATCAAAGATGTAGTTGTCATATATTGTGATAACACTAGTGCAATCAATATATCAAAGAATCCACTAATGCATTCCAAAAGAAAGCATATTGCTATAAAATATCACTTCTTAAGAGAATTAGTGCAAGATAAAGAAGTCGGATTGGAATATGTGTAGATTGTAGATATATTCACCAAACCATTACCTAAGGATGCATTTCTGTATCTAAGAGGTAAGTTAGGGGTCATTCCCCTATTAGAAATTCACTAAATAAAGTTTATTGAATGCATCAACCAGAACCTATTAAAGATCAATAAGTTGGTACAAATTTAGCAAGGGCATATTGTAGATAAATTAGTACTTGAGGTACATTGGTATTTATAGAGTTATTTTCTTTGGCATGTGTTCTCAAAGAGGGAGAAATTTACTATCATATCTCTGAATTTATTTTTTCAAACTAGAATAAAGTTAGAAATTAGAGAGGGAGAAGTCTTCCAAAGAAGAAGTATACTGAAAGAGGGAGAATGTTCTAAATGAACTTGGTAATAGTTATTGCAGATGGAATCCAGTGAAAGGAAGATCTCATACTGACAGAGGGAGTTCTCAAGTCTAAAATCCAAAATTTCATTGTGCTATGACATGTTGTGTTTGCCATCAATGCCAAAGAGGGAGATTGTTGGATACGATTGGTTAATTATATGTTGTCTTTGATGTTACATAAATGTCATATCATTTTTAGTCAGTATATGTCGAGCTCACTCAGGTAATGAAGACAGTTCTTAGTGTCTATCAAGCACTCCTATATTTCCCTAGTTCAGAAGGCAGTATCTACCAAGTTCACTTGGGTGTCAAAGGAAAATTTGCAGAGAGCAAGTGTTAACTAAGTTCACTCTTGAAGTAATGAAGGAAAGTTGGATAGAACTAGTGCTAACTGAATTCACTCAGTTGCGAAATGATTTTTGCATATTTGTAGTATTAATCGAGCTTCTCTTGGTTAACAAAGGAAATCATTTCAAAGCTAGTTTTTACCAAGTAGGGTCGGTTAATGAAGGATTTTCTTATTTTGTTGTATTAAGCTTAATTGATTCTAGCTGACTAAGGTGATGAATATTGATTATTCAAAGTTGTATTTGAGCCAACTTGACAAAGTGGAAGATATAAGTATAAGGTCAAGTTATGATTTCAAAGTGTGGAAGTGAATGTGAAAATTGTGATGATGTGATTGAAGATCTAATGATGAGTAGAGGAAGCAAATTTGAAGGATAAGAAGAATATCCTTGTGGAGCAGCAAAGCCATATTCGATCAAAAAGGATCAAGTACAAGCTAGAACAGAGATCTAAAATTAGTGAATTAGTTATATTGAAATTAGGTCATCTCATTGTGACTCTCTAAACATTGTAGCAGTGATCTAAATCTCCTAATAGAGTTGGTTTAACAGCCACTTGTAGATCCTCTAACAAGGTGGCAATTCCATTGAATTGTTCTCAAGACCTCTAACTAGGCCACTCCTAATAGGGTGATTAAATCCTTTAACAGGATCACACTTGACAATATTTTTTGTAACCTTTAATAGGGTTGGCTCCTAAGAAGGCTCACTTCAGAAGAGTGAAAATTAATAACTAGTTGCTATTGGTGGTTTTTCCCAAATTAGGTTTCCACATTAAATCCTAGTGTCAAATATGTTCATGTTATTTTCTTTGCGTTTGCAACTAAGTTAAAGTAATGGTAATCACAAATAACATCTAATGATTTATGTGTTAATCTTTTACCAAGCTAATCCAGTTACTACCTAGTTATAGCATTCTGTGTGTTTACCAAGCTTCAGCACTATTTAGTTATCTGTTTGTATTTTGTACTGCCATCTAAGGGATCTAGTCTTTATTTTTGTAGTAACTGATTCACCCCTCCCATCTTAGTTACTAATCTTATATTTCCACTAATGAGGAGGGGTCTTGCAACTCTATAAGTCAAGTTGTGCATGTTACACTAAGAATTTCAAAATTGGTCAATGATTTGGGAAAAATCTAACATATATGATTCAAATTTGATACTATGTCACTTTTACTTAGTGGGACATGTGTTGAGTTCTCATATTGTTTCTTTGGTTAAAACCCAAACATCTTCATTTTGTGAGAACACAACATCCCTTGATCCTTTTACATATGATGATTAGGAAGCATCCTTGTTTTCTTAACATTTGTTTTAAAAAATGGGCTGACTAAGACATGTGACATTCCCTCGTATTCTCACTTTGGTTAAAATCTTTCCATCTTCATTTTGCAAGAATGTGAGCACTATAGATCCTTTGGTACTAGATAGTTAAGATATCTGCCTCCTGTAAGAACACGTAGCAGGTCCTCACATTCTTGCATTGGATAAACTTCAAGCATCTTTATTTTGCAAGGATGTGAGAACCATTGGTCTTTTCTTGATCTAGCAGCTAGCAACATTTATTAACATTTCTCATACTCAGTGCTGAAAGTGCATCACAACATGCCATCTGGTACCTTATGTTGAAATCATCCCTTTTGCAACTCATAACACAAGCTAGTCCCACACATTCCACAGGACAAGTTCTCACATTCTTGCTTTAGTTTAAAGCCTTACACTTTGACTTTGCGAGGATACAACCACCATAGATCTTCATCTAAATCTATGACTAAGGAAAGTGCTCATTCATCAAGCTATTGAATGCAATTGGGTCCACAAAGACACATGGAAAGTCCTCACATTTTTGTAGTTGGTAAATTTTGAACACCTTCATTCTACAAGAATGTGAGAGTTGTTGATTGTAGCAAGATTAAAGGGTCATTGTTAGACTATTGAATTCTTTATTCCTAAGGTCCCACATGATAGATATCGCCACCTCACTTTCTCGCTTTGGGTAAAAACCTTGCATCTTTATATTGTGAGAATGCAACATTCATGGATTTTGAAGGAGATCAATGGTTATAATAACAACTCATCACAAGGGTTAAGAATAGACAATTTATGGAACATGGGATAACCACAACAAAAACATCGGTTGAGCGAAGACATGAGTTAGGAAAAAAACCTTATTTTGTGAAGGATTTCAAAATATAATAAAGAAAAAACCCTAATAAAGAAATATTGAAGTAGTACTTAGGTTTTTTTGAGGTATTTGACACTTATATTAGGATTTATTCAAGCTTCCTATCCTAATTCAAAAGATATTAACAATAGAAACATTTATTAAAAACACTGTAGAAATAATAAATAATAGGGCACAAAAACTAGGGCTAATAAGTTAATGATAAGTTGAATAGTTACACTGAGTGATTGCTAACAAATTTTATGAATTTTTATTGGTACTAGAACTATTTAAAGGGATTGTATGATAATTGTACATAGCTAATTCACCCCCTCTCAGTTATCTAACAATTGGTCTAAGAGAAAAGTGTTTCGAGAAATAAGTTTAAAGGAACTTGAGCTAAAGATCAAAGATGTATAACAGAGAGGTACCAAAGTTGAACAAGGAAAAAAAATTCATCATAGCAAGACCAAATGAAGTTGCATCTTTCTAGCATTGGAGATAATGTCACACATTGGTCCTTTGACTATGGAACAAATGAATGAAAAGAGGAGTCACAATAGTTTGATGATTGAGATTGCATATACTCTCAATGATGTTTAATCATATGATATCAAGGATTGCGCCAATGTTAAACAAATGTGGGATAAACTTAACTTGTACATGGAGAATATGATAATGTTAGAAGAGCTAAAGCTGAAAGTTTGAGAATTAAGTACGATGATATGAGAATAAAAGAAGGTGAGAATGTTGCACAATATGTGAACCGAAAAAAGGATATTGTGAGTGCAATTAGAGTTGTTGGAGGAACTATCATTGATTTTGTAATTGCAAGTAAAGTTCTTATAACTCTTCTACCTTTTTATGTTAATAAAGTTTCTGCAATCCAAGAAGTAAGATGTAGTGCCTGCCCTCGTTCACATTGTTTCTAGACACATTGTTGCTATTATTATCAGACTATGTTAAACTAGTTTTGTGTTGATGGATTAGTGGTATTGTTTTGAGACTATCAGACATTATGTTATGGATTCAGTTGATATATGATGAGATCATTTAGACTTTACATTTCATGTATGCATGATGATCATTACATTTCTTTTAGTTATTGATGATGATTAGTTAGATGTTTTATTATCTCATGTGTTTTATTATGGATACTTACCTCATACTTGCATGTGTATGGTGTGCATGTTTGTTCTTATTGTATGGCATTTCTGATGTGGTTATGGAAGGGAGTCATAGTCACTTGCTAGTCAGGATCTACATGATGCACCACTTCCCACCATTTCCTGTTTAGTTTAGTATTAAATATATTCCATGTACATGCATGGTTTTTATGCAGGTTGTAGGTACCGGGTATCGACTTCCCTGAATTGCAACGATGAGTGTACCTTATTACACTATCTCAATAATAAGAGAAGGGAGATAAATTTTCAAGTCCAAATCCCAAACCCTTAAACCATTTTTCCTATTGAGGTAGGACAAGTATCTGGATATTTTACCTTTCGAATGTGTCAGATGACATATTTCATGATTTTTAACCCTTTAGACTGATTGTGTGTGAATTGTTCTATGATGGGTTTTCATATTTTATCTTGGAGGTCTATGGTGAATTTTCTATTTATTAAGTCTTGAATAAATATATTTAATTAATAAAATTAATTATTTGAGAAAATTAATATAATATCATGATCTTTGATATTTTCACTATAATTAATTAAATGAGTATTAATTGAGAAAAAGAATTAAATAAAAGAAATTAGAAATTAAAATTAATAATAATTATAAAATAATAATAAAGTAATAAATAAATAATAATAATAAAAGTTATAAAAATTAAAATGAAAATTATAAAAATTAAAATAAAAGTTATAAGCTTGTCTAGGAGTTAACGCACCTCTTGATTTCATTCATGTCAACAACACAGGAGTTAGTGCACCAATTAAGCACATGGTGTCTACAACCTTATGACTCATCTAAAAGGTTGGAATAGACTCATGCTTAGTTGTCAACACCTTCTAGTTGTTTCTAGAGACATTCTAGGTATTTCCTGAGAGTTCTTTATATTCAGGCACTCCTAGAGGCTTAGGGAGAGCGTTTTGGGAGAGCATTTTTGGAGCTTTGGAGGACCCAGCAACGTTGGAGAAGGAAGGAGTTTTCTCTGCAGATTTTGAGGCATAGCAAATTAGCATCAGTATCCAGGTGCACTCATGATTTTCACATATTTCAATTGCACTCTCTACTTTCTTGTCGCCGCTAGACTTCTTGTCGCGATGCAATTCTGGATTTATAGTTCTGTATGTTATCTTCCTATCACCGCTAGACTTCCTATCTCATAAGCTTTATGTTCTGCCACTACAGCAGGTTTGAATAGAATCTTATTACTATGGATTAGTTTTATATGGTTTATTAACTAATCTAATTAAATTTAATTTAATTAAGATTAGTTAATAGTAGATGAAGTGTAATTAATTATTAATTTAAGTAAATGGATTTTTAAATGAGGTCGATTTAAAAGAAAAGAGATATTAATAAGTGTTTAGTGGAATTAAATAATTGAATTATTAATGAGATTGATTTTACTTAAAATCAATGAGGATTATTTTAAATAAATGATTGTCCTTGAAGTGTTTAAAGGAAATTGTAAACTAATTATTTGAAAAGTTGATTCTAATGTTTTGAATAGCGTGAGTGATTTTATCTAAAAGTCAATGGGTGCTAGTGCAATGTTTTATACAAGTATATAATTATCTTATGATTATTTTAGAAAATTGTTTTAAAATAATGGAAGGATAATGCTATCGAGGGAACAAACAGGTTGACTTGTAGGTCAAATAATAAATCTTATATACTTGAAGTATACTTGCAAACAGAAACAGAAACAGAAACCTCCACACTTAATTCAACTATGTGGTTTTAGCAAACCAAAAACATGTGTTTGCATTATGTTTTCTCTATGCTATTTGTTTTGGGTTTTGGGTTGACTAGTGTTGACCAGTTATAGGACATCTACCAGAGGCTCAGGGGTTATGATTGTGATGTCATGATGATGTCTTATTTCTGATCTTTATAAACCCAACCATGGTTATGTGATGGAATGCTCTATGAAATGTTTGTAATTACTGATTGTTATAGTTGAGATTCTTATGTATGAGACACTTGACTTAACCATTTTTGAGTCATCGATCAGTTATCCTTGGGATATTTTTCAGTTGCCATGATGGGATTGAAATGGTTATTTATGATGTCGTGTTGTGACATGTTTTGACTCAACCATTTTGGAGTCTTCGATCAGTATGATTTTGAGATATATTTTGGTTATTGAGAACCAATGGATGCTTTCGATTATCAGTGATACCTTTAGTTGCCAATAGAGAACTATTGAGGTCATGATTTTCTATGGATGCTTTTCAGTTGCTCATGGGGATTTGATGCTTTTATTATGGATATTTGATGTTCTTATCTTTTGATATTTCTTTCCAGTCACTTGTATAGGACTAGGGTGATTTATGATTCCATGAGCTTAGGGTAGGTTATCTGCTTGTATACTGGTATTTTTTAAGGGAGAAATAGAACAATTATGGATTGTGCAAGGACATTAATGATTGAAAAAGAGGTTTCTCAAATATTCTGGAGAGAATTAATTAATATTGTTGTTTACACACTCAATTGATTTTTATTGAAGAAATAAACAAATAATACATCTTATGAATTGTAGTATGGTCATACACCAAATGTAAGTTATTTCAAAATATTTGGAAATAAATGTTATATTCACAAAGATATAAGGAATGGTAAACTTGATGTTAAAGGAGATGAAGGTATATTCCTTGGTTATTCATCTAAGAGTAAAGCTTATAAATGTTTTAGCAAACCTACTAACAAGATGATTGAAAGCGCAAATGTAATATTTGAAGATTTTGCAGATAGGAATGGCATTAAAAGAAAGAAAAAGCCTAAAGATTACAAAAAGTCTTTTTATATCTATGAAGATTCTCCTAATACTCTACCTAAGTTAAAGCATAGAGCTACCAAGAACCAGACAATGGCACCTAAGTTACATAATTGTTTAACCGACTACTAGACAGTTCAACCTTAGTAGGAAGATGAACCTCTATCAAGTGAAGGAAATTTTGAGAATCAAATAAATAAATGTTTATTGGAAAAATATGTGAGGAATAATCATTCACCTAAATAGATAATTGGAGATAGAAGTACAAGAGTAAAATTATCAAAATAAGACACTATTGGTTAGGTAAATGAAACACTATACAAATCTATAATTGGAAAGATATGGTATGTTGTACATAGTAGACCAGGTATTGCACTTGTTGGAATTTTTGTAAAGTTTTCATGTAATATGATGGAGACTCGTATGAATGTTGTGAAAGGATATTCAAATATATCAAAGGAATTGAAGATTATGGACAATTCTATAATTGAGACGATGACTTTAATCTTAAAGTCTGCATAGATGTTGCTTGGGTTGGTAATGTTGATGATAGAAAAAGCACAAGTGGTTGAGCTTTATTTTTATGAGAAAGATTGATAACATGGATCAACAAGAAATAAATTTATATTTCCCAATCTACTGTTGAAGATGAATATTTTATTGCTCCAATCAATTGTTCAAATATTGTTGGAAGGAATACAAGAGGAGGTGATCAAGCATGTTACTATTTATTGTAATAATACTAGTATCATAAATATTTCAAAATATCTTGTGATGCATGCAGAAACAAAGAACATATCAATCAAATAGCATTATTTGAGGGAGAATGTACAATAGAAACAAGTGAGGCTTGAATATGTGAAGTCTAAGGAACAAATTGTTGATATATTTACCAAGCCATTACCTAATGATGCTTTTGAGTATAGAAGAGATAAACTGGGGGTCCTACCCCTATCCAAAATTCACTAAGTGAAGAGGCATGTTGCATCAATTCATGTGTGAATTATAATATATTTATGGAGTTGATGCATAAGTGTTCACACATTTAGATTATTTATGAAGTTTTGAAAGTGACTATGATGAAACTAATGTATATTGTACATGCAAGGTACAAGGATAACTATAACATTTTATAAGTTTCACATTGAAATTTATAATGACCTTTGGCATCATTGTCAAAGGAGGGGAGATAATATAAAAGGGGAGAGAGTAACTAAATGGGAGAATATACTGAAGGGAGAGTCTGAGTAAGGAAGATGTCTATCAAAGGAAGAAAAGAATGAAAAAGATTGAATGAAGATCATATCCTAAAGGGGAGATATGTCAAAGATACAAATCAGGTACATTTGATGAATTATATTGAATACAAGAGCTAATAAGTTGTATTTTTGTCAAATCATAACTTTGATTACCTTATGTAATATTTTGTAATGTAAAATCTTATGTTATGTGTTGTCATTAATGTTAGGGGAGAAGATTGTTAGCCCCAACTAATAAAGGGAGATTTTTAGTCCTAACTGATCATGTTGTAAATGTATGTGATAGATTCATATCACTTGTTATATTTTCATTCATGTCAAAGTCTTAGTTGGCTATACATTATGTAATCTCAACAGAGTGCCACATATCATTTGATTGATGAAGAGGATTTGATTGATGAATAGGATTTGAAGAAGGTATGATGAAGACAATATTTATATGTGAGGTATTCAATGGGTACTTGAATGAGTTGGACAATGATAATGCAATATTGGTTTGATTATTTTATAATCATGTATTGTTACAATATATTGAAGAAGACAAGCTTAATTGAGTGACAAAGTTAGCAAAGGAAGATTGTATTCATCGAGTTACTGTAGTATTACTTGAGCGGTTGACAAAGAAAAAGAGAAACACAATATTTCCCAAGAAAGTCTAGTAATAATCAAGTTCTATATTACTCGAGTAAATGTTATGTTTACCAAGTAACACCTAGATAAACAAGTTTGGAGCAATAGAATCTAAAGCTAACTTTTGATGAAAATTGGGAAAATTTGAGATGGTCTACAATAGAGTCAAAGTTTGTCACAAGATCTATGGCTAGAAAAATTCAATAAGGATCTAATGATGGAGATCGAACAAGGATAAGAATGTGTAGAAAGTTTTATGAAAGTTATATTTTCCAATATCTAGATTCATTGGATAAAGTTTTGAATTTGGAAATTTAGTATGAATCTAAGATCAATGATTGTGACTAAGCAACAAAAGATGGAAGAATTTGGAAGTTTGGAGATGACTATTTAAGGAGGAGGTCAAGACAATTTTTGGTTTTTAGTTGTTGAATTAGTTACTAGTAATATTGCTCATTTTTTATGTTGATAAAGTTATTTTGAATGTGAAGTTGAAGAAGGTGAAAGAAGATAGTTAAGCCAAGTGAATCGAGTAGTGGAAGGAGAAAGAGAAGGTGTTAACTAGATGTTAAAAAGTACATAGTGAAAGGATATCAGAGAGAGATCAGACAGAGATAAGAGCAAGAACAAATATTTGAACAAGCAAAGGTAGTTTATATTCTTAACAGATCATTTATAATGTTACTTTATAACCATTATAGCTAATTATCTTAGAAGAACCGAGTGGACTGAACAAGTCTTTGAATCCTATATGGTAACATCAATTAGTGATGTTCATAAGTCCTTAAGATCATATCATTATTTAGTCAGGGACATGGAGTGATAAGGTCTACATGATCTTTTGGTGAAATCCTCTAACAAGGTCACATTAACAATGTCTATCTAACCTTCAAAAAGGTTGGCTCCTAGCATAACTTACTTTAGGAGAGTGAATATTTTTGGGTTGCTACTCTTAGATGACTTTTCCCTTCACAAGATTTCCACATTAAAATCACGTGTCAAATATGTGAACATTATTTGTAGTGAAAGTTGTTTTATATTTTTTATAGTTTAGTATAACTCAAAAATAACTAAATAATTACAAGGTAAAGACTATGAAATTTTATTGATACTCGGTAATGCAAAGAATAGTGAGTTAATAGTTTTGAATAAAGTAATTGAGATAGTTAAATGTTAAGTTGAATAGTTACATCGAGTGATACTTGATAAAGTTTATAAATTTTTATTGGTACTGGAATTATTTAAAGGAATTGTAGTCTTCTTTCTCAATAGAGGCTTTAATCCTTTCTGTAGAAGTTGATGAAAGCCAACTTCACAACTCACCAAGATCACCTACATGCAAATAGCCTACTGAAGGGAAACCAAAAAAGGAAGAGGTGGAACTTAGAAAAATACTAAAAAAACTAAGAGAGAAGATATTGCATACAAATAAAAATGTATTGCTATTGAAAAAAATGAGATGTGAAATACAATGAGAGAGGCTAAATATAAAGGCCTCAAGGAAGCTTGTAGAACAAGCTGAAAAGTGCTAAAAGATAAGGTTGAAAGCCAACTTCACAGCTCGACAAGATCGCCTACATGTAAATAGCCTGCCAAAGGGAAACCAAAGAGGGAAGAAGTGGAGCTTGGAAAAACACTAAATGTATTGAGAGAGAAGATATTGCATACAAAGATAAATGTATTGCTATTGAAAAAAATGAGATGTGAAATACAATGAGAGAGATAGAATATAAAGGCCTCAAGGAAGCTTGTAGAACAAGCTGGAAAGTGCTAGAAGATAAGGTTGACAACTAAGCATATGTCCACAAAAGGTGAAATATCCTTGATCAAGGTGAGAGGATAAGTATGACTAGATAGGAACAAACTCTCATGTTGTCAACAACTCATCAACTACAAGTATTAACTAAATGCATTAACCTAAGAAAACTTAAGTAAAAGAATAAATAATTAATAAATAATTAGTTACTCTAACACCCCCCCTTAAGTGCAACTTAGGGGAATGCCTTAAGCCCACAAAAGCTAAGATGAAATGCAAAATGGGTCCTAGCAACAAGGCCATGTTAGGTACCCATGTACAATGCAAAGAAATACAACCTCTAAAAATAGGGAATGAGAGAAAACCTCATGGGAAAAACCCTCCCGCAAAAGGAGGTAAGAAACCCAAGTGAAGGACTGAAGAAGCCTCCAACTAGAGGAATCTTCCAAAAAATAGGAACAAGGAGTGATCATGAAGAGCATCACTGAAGCATGAAGAAGCCACAAACTCTGTCATCAGAAAGAAATTGCTAATCTAAAGAACCTCCATGGAAGAAGAAGGCACGAACCAAGTGTGTCTATATGGTAGATGATCTATCTCACCGAAATGCATAGGTAGCCAGCCACTACAATCACCTAGTATATAGGATTAGGTATTGAATACATAGTTCACACTATTGAATGATCGAACCAAGGAAGCATTAGAACACTATAATAACCCCCCCTTAATGTAAATGAGGTGAGATGATAGGAAACTAAAAAGGTGGGCCAATATCCTTTGCAGAAAGAACCAAGAATGATGAGAGAGTTGAAGAGGTACAAACACCTATAAAGGCACAGTCACACTGACTCTGCATGGGGCAAAAAAGGAAGAGGGCACAAAAATGGCAAACAACTATCCCCCCCATGGTGCTATATAAAATAATGCAAGTACAACTGTCTCAAAACAATGTTCATGAACCTGAAATGCAAGAGTGTCACTTTATCTCAGTGCATATACATAAAGATGCTTACAAATGATAGCTACAATGATTAGAAAAGGAAAAAAATTGATGCAAAAGATAGTATAGCCAAGAACAAGAGATCCCATGCCATGAAAGTGATCCTCAAACCTAGAACACCCAAGATATCCACCATAGAGCAAAAATGCCAAAAAAATGATAGAAAGAGCATGGGGTAGAATCTAAAGGAAATGAAAGTATTTCTGAAAATATGACAAAACCAGCTTTCCAAAAATATAACATTTTCAAAAAATAGATATGGGATGCAAAAGATAAGCTTACTGGAGTGAAAAATAGAACTTTGGATTTTGACTAAAAAAAAGAGCAATAAAACTACATCAAAACCTAGAAATACCTATGCCAATGTCTCTGTCTCAGAACCAACTTTTCGGTGCTTCTTTTGAATTGGAAAAATACCTTTGTATGCTCAAGTTATGACCAAAAAATTGCAAGTAGGTCAAAAAGGACCCTGGAGAGCCTACGGGTGATGTTGATGTAGCGCTGACATCATGCTGATGTCAATAAAACACTAGTTTAAATTTGATGGCCTAGTGGCCCTCACAACAAAAAAAGATGCCATGTGGCATCCACATGGCAAAAAGCTAATTGGGTCAGGTGACGTGGCAGGGGACATGTGGCAAGTGCCAATGTGGCATCCATGCCATGTAGCACCCAGTGAGTGTGCCAAATGTGTTGCAAATTCTTCCACATAAGTAGTAGGTATAGGAGGTGATAGGGCCATAAAGTTGCAGTGGCCGTTGGTGGTGGTGGTTGTAGTGGCGTCAGATGCTGGCAGTGCCACGACTGCGGTGGATGGTGGGTGGCCTGCTAGTGGCGATTGGGCTATAATGGTCGGAGGGAGGCATGGCCAACTATGGTAGGGCATGAGCTACATATTGGTAGGGCCATGATGGTGTGGCGGTGGCCCCGCAGTGGTGCGGTGGTGGCCCTGCAAAAAAATTTATTTTTTATTTTTTTCAAAGAAATCATCTGTACGGCTACTTGTAGGGGGCCAAAAAAATTTCCCAAGTGCCTAGAAGCCAAAATCGAAAAGCTTTATATGAATTTTGACTATAATCCACCTTCTAAACTTAATGGAAGCATCTATTTAAGTCCAAAGTTCTCTAAAAAAATTCTCTTCCCCCATATTGAAGAAAAATGCACAAACAAATTAGGGTTTGTTTCTTTGAATCATGGCTTCAAAAATCCTTCAGCCAAGAAGTAGCAGGGTGGCTTTGATACCATGTAGAAGTTAATGAAAGTCAACTTCATAGCTCACCAAGTTCACCTGCATGCAAATAGTCTACTGAAGGGAAACCAAAGAAAGAAGATGTGGAGCTTGGAAAAACACTAAACGGATTGAGAGAGAAGATATTGCATACAAAGAAAAATGTATTGCTATTGAAAAAAATGAGATGTGAATTACAATGTGAGAGACCAAATATAAAGGCCTCAAGGAAGCTTGTAGAACAAGCTAGAAAGTGCTAGAAGATAAGGTTGACAACCAAGAATGCGTCCACAAAAGGTGGAATATCCTTGATCAAGGTGAGGATAAGTATGACTAGATAGGAACAAACCCCCATGTTGTCAACAACTCATCAACTACAACTATTAACTAAATGCATTAACATAAGTAAAATTAAGTAAAAGAATAAATAATTATTTACTCTAACACTTTCTTGATATCCTCAAGTTGATTTTCATTTCCTACAATATAAAATTTTTGTATCATATTTTCCCCTATCTTATTTTCCTCTCCATTTTCTCATTTCTTCTTGGCCTTCAATCTCACATACAATTCATTTGATATGTTTCCATGAACAAATATGAAATGCTTCTTAGAATCAATCATATCTCTAATCATTGCATTTGTAGTTGTATTTTTTATAAGGGTTCATAAAAATCATAATATTTTTTCAATCCTTAATGATCATTTGGTTCATCTTGCCTATCTCAGGCTTCCAACACTTCTTCTTTTGAATTTTTTGTAGCTCTTCTTGAGTTGAATTATGTGTTTTAACTGATGGTCAAGTGATTTATCTTCTAATTTTCCTTGGCTACATCTCTTTCTCTTTCTCTTCCTATGTCTTCTTTCTAAAATATGTCATCATTACTCTAGGATTCTTCTTAGGTCTAGGCCCGTTAGCCATCTCTTTTATTCTCTTTGACCTTTTAAGATTTTTTCCCTCTTTCTCTTATTTTATAGGTGGTAATGTGATTGATGGAGAAGTCCTTGTTGACTTCCTTGTGGTTGTTGTATGTGTGTTATATTTACATATTATTGTAACTTCTTTTGTTGGTTAATCTGCCAAAGGTGTTGTAGGTGTAGGTGTTTCTAATGCACTAGTTGTTGGTGGTGGAGAGCTTGTAGCAAGTGATATTGACAATGGTTGAACTAGGAGAATGTTTCTTTGACCACTTGCTTTCATCTCTGTCATTGCCTAGAATTTGCAAAAACACAGCAAGTTCATCTTCCAAATTTTCTATAGGGTTTCTCTTGAACTTCTACCCAGGTTTCTCCATAATATCATGCAATGGTGAAGGATCTATTTTCTTAATTTCAGATGACTTCATACATTAACCTTAATAATGTGAATAAATACCTTGATATCACAAATTTTGGGCTTCACAAAAATTTACTTGATTTCTTCTTCCAAATCACCTTCAAATCTCTCTCACAAGATTCTCTTGGCTCTAACTAATAAAATGGTGTGAAAAATAATTGATCTCATCACTTAAATCCTTATAAAAATTTATTTTCATTTATTTTTCGTGTACACACAACTCAAAAAGTTGATTTTGTATCAAAAAAGATAAAGATCTTTCTCATGCCCACATATGATCTTAGTTCTTTATGTGATCTTAATTGTAGCTTCAACATTATTTTTATGTTCCTCCAAAGTGCACAAAACTTTATGTTACCATTATATGGTCTGAAAAATTTTCAAGTGCATTATCCCGTGTTTCTCTAATGGATTGATTGTTTCAATTGATAAGGTCTCAGCTACTACTATTGATTTCAACTTTTTCTTCGATGTGTCATTTGTCTTTTCTACCCATAATTGAGTGCTTTAAGGTGTTCTTTCTCTAAAAAATATTTTGTCTAGTCTTTCAATTTTCTTTTCTTTCACATTCTCATTCCTTCTTGCATTATTGTTCACATTCCTTTTAAAGTTCATATTTTGTGATTTTATGTTTGGTGATCTCATGTTGTTAATTCTACAAAACCTTGTATATCTCAAATTATTGCAAACAAAAACATTGTTTCCATATCTAGGTCTAAATTAATTTTTCTTTAATTTGAAATCCCTAGAAATATGTCCAAAAATGTTACACTTATAACACATAACTTCATTTCTTATGACATTTGTTGCTCCCAATGGTCTACTAGCTGCAAGATTAGTACTTTCATATATTTCATTATTATTATATCTAGGTTTCCTACATTCATTAGATTTATGTCCATAAGAAAAGAAATTATAACAATATCCAAAAAAAGGTTTAGTATACTTAATATGTACAATCCTTCTTCATGTGCCCAAATTGATTATGTGGAAAGTATCTTCCATTAAATTTTTTCCTTACTTCTTTGGGTTGTTTAGGTTGATTAGGTACTTCCTTGTTCAAATGTTCTTTATGATCAGGTTTTTGGTTCACTAGATTTTATTCCCCAGTGTCTTTAGATCCTTTAGATGATTCGCCTCCAGTATATCCAAACCATGTTTTGCCTCAACCAGGTCTTTGTGTCATAAGATGCTCATCAAGCTTTCCAATTCTTGAGTATAACTTCTTGATATGTTGTTTTGTTTGTGTAAGTTATCCTTTTACAAAAATATTGTAATTATCAAGTTTTTTATATTGTAACTTTGTAATCTCAAGTTTAGATGTCACCTTGGTAAGTTTTAATTTCATAAATGCATTCTCATATCTTAAATCTGATTGACTTTTATTTTCCTCTTCCATCATGCTCATCTTCAAGTTTGTAATCTCAAGCTCATGCTAGAAAATTTCATTCTTCCTCTTTGGTTTAGAAACTACTTTAGAATCCTTGATCTAGTTATGTGACTCTTCTTGGATTTAGATGATTCAATATACTCTTTCAAATTATGAATGAAGTCTAGTGTGTCACTAAGTTTGATTTTAATTTTTTTCTTTTATTCGCAATTGTATCAAGTTCTTTGAGATCTTCCTTGATACTTTTCTATAACTGATACATATCCATAGAGATATTACTCAAGTTGTTAGGCCTCTTTTGAGTAACTATTCTTTGATAGCAATTGTTAGAAATGGGACATCGAGGGGTTGAATCAGTGTTCCACAAACTTTTACCTAATTATTGATATTATTAGCAATTTTTAAACTTGTATATATAATCAAAATGAAAAGTAAACATAACCCTAACACAATGCAACTCATAGAAACTTATTTTTTAACTAGGGAAACCTTGGTGGGGATGGTACCCACAAAATGATAGGCTAACCAAAAGTATGTTATGTAAGGAAACTTGCAACAATGAATATAATTGTTTCTACATAACTCATAATAGATCTGAAATAAATATGCAATTGAAATCCACATGCAAGAGAATAGAAAACATACCCACAAAAATGTGACACAAGATAAACTTAGGAAAACCCTCATTGATGGAAAAACCCAGCCTCCAAAAGCATCCATCACCAGGTATTATTCAACAGAAATACCATTACAATACAACCATGTATGTCTTCAAAGCCATAGCCACAACCAAGAAATCCATATAAATAAGCATGAATTCCCACATCCCATGCCATGCTTCCAACCTTCACAAATGCTCCCTTGGCTGACTTGCCAAGCTTTGTCCTGCTTGATTCTTGCCTTTTGCCCTTCTTCTTTCTCACACCAACTACTACCCATGTGGTTGCTTATATAGTAGCAATTTCCATAAAACTACCAAGTGGTATTACATAAACCATGTGCTTCCTAACCCATTGACCCCATATGTAATATTGAAAATTTAATACTTTTCTCCAAATATTAAATAATTACATAAAAATTATCACAATGTTACAATACAACTCATCAAGTATATCTCATGAGAATCTTTCCATGTTGAACATCCATCTAGGTGCAACATTACATAATAAAATAAAATAATACAATATAAACAATATTATGCAATGTGTGCAATACCCATTATCTCAACAATCTCCCACTTGTTGTATACATTGCATAGGGTCAATTTGTAGCCACATAAATGAATAGGGGAGAAATCTCTCCTAGCACATCTACCATCATGGACCAAAGTACATGAAATGCTCCATCCTGGTATCCACAACAAAATGAAAGTATCCAGCATCTCAAACATGAATGATCTCACCTCTTATTATGCCACTGCCACTGGCCATACATAGAAACCATCCAAAGAGAAAGCCACCCAACCTATTGCACTAGAAGATCGTAAAATATTGTACCAACTAAAATGCCAAGCACAAAAACATAATCCAAAGGTAATCACATGTGTTCGTAGTTGTCAAAATATCCATAGCTAAAATAGCACCCACAACAAGTGCCAAACCCAACTAACTATCCATACCTCCAAAGGTATACCAAGTGAATCTCACATCATCAACATATCCAATCTATAACTTGCAATCACAAGCCTCAAGAGAAATATCTACCACATATATACCATGAAGCTCCCACTGCAAAAGATAATGTCAAATCTATAACCAATTCACTCACAACATCTCAAATTATTTAATCTATGTAGTATCAAGGATATCCACAACACATAAATCAATAACCTATAAGAACAACTCTCATAAAAAATCTTCAACAGTCTCCCAAGCTCTCCACAACCAATAAAGGAAAGAGATAAAGGAATAACCATGTCATCTCTCATATGACATCCATGAGCACAAACTTGTGATCACAATCTCTAACCAATCTCAAAACCAATGTAAGAAAAATCATACATCCAAGAACATAACCAAGACCAAAGAGAAACCATGCAAATCATAACCTATATCATGTCCTTCTACTTACACCTCTAGATGTAAAGTGTACAAGTATTACCTCCTCCATAAAACCCCAACAAGAAGCCTCAACAACACACAAACCATACCATATAACTAATCATGGATGTAAGCCTCTCACAAGAAAATCAAACTCATAAACCATTCCTAATCCAATGAATATGCCCAATATAAAACCATTTCTTAAACTCAACCAATATAACAACATATGTAAATGAAGACAACCAATGTTAAACCATCTCTCAAATGAACCCTCCAGAACTAGCTCATGTACCATAGCTCAAGATCCATATTCATGAAAGACAAGCATAAATATAATGCACCTGAGAGAAATAATGGGCTATGCCTCTCAAGTAGCAAACAATCGAGTAGACCAAAAGTAGGGAATGGGAATACTCATCAAGATATCCAAGTCTCCAACCAAGACTCATCTATGAACAATCTCCTCTCAAGTTCATATTAGGTGAATGCCCCTCAGACTTCTTGTTGAAAATAAATAATTATCCCAACAAATAATTCTCTAATCTAGGACAAATCAACATCACGACCATCTCTAAGTATCCATGAGTAGCAATAACCAAACAATCTATGCCAACTCCAAATGCAACATATCAATATCATGAGGTATCTAGCTTATGATCAATGTACTCAATACCAAGAACCTAAACCAAGATCAATGTCAAAGTTCTAACCATGGCCTCAAGAACATAAACATGACAACATGATCAAACCATCTCAAAAAATATAACATGCTTCATATGAATATACTATAACATGTCAAAACTATAAATGTGTATCAAGAGTATACCATGACATAATGAAACCATCCTCACACAAAGGATAACATGCCAAATGAAAGCATAAACCACACCTTTACCAAGAACTTCATTTATCCTCAAGATGCAACCATCTCTACACACCATGAAGAAAAACCATCTCCACATTATCATGAAGAACCATCTCCACACACCATGAAGATAACAAGTGCACCATACAAATGTCAAAGGCACTTTTGTAGCAATAGGATCTAAGACAAACCTCCAACATCTGCAAACACTCAATAAATATATCAATGCTAAGAACTCCCACTCAACTATGGTACCGAGTCACCTATGACATCATAAAATCCATCTCCTATATGAAGATCCTCTAGGTCTATACACACAACCAACATAACAGTACCATGTGAAACATAGATCTCCAAACCAAGAAGATACAAACCAAACTATGAACTAATCCTACATTGTCACCTCATCACTACTACAAGCTCCCACTAAACTATGTATGCAAGCTATCCATGACATCATGATGAAAAAAATGCTCTAACCATGAGAATCAACCAAGAAATCTTATGTATCCAAGCTATCCATGACATCATGATGAAAAAAAATGCTCTAACCATGAGAATCAACCAAGGCATCAAACTATCAAAGAACTCAAAGTGCACATCATGAGCTCCTCAAACGAAACCAAATAACCATGATCCTCAACAAACAAGATATACCACCATAACCAAATAAAAAATCCAAGCCAATGAACATAAAGGATGTACCTATATATCCAATCATGTCATGACAAAATCTATGGCAACATGATCACATCCATGAACTGAGCAAGTAACTCTCAAATTTGTCCAACCTATCAGCATAAATTAGTCAACCACAATCCTCCACTATGATTGTACATCATAATAACAACTCATCTCTTCTATATGAAGATAAATCAAAAAATGATGTGACATAGGGCATAAATAGCCCAAATTCAAGCCACCAATCTAAATATGTATCAATAATGAAAGATCAATGGAAAAAGACAACCCATAACCAAACCATAAATGCAACCTATAAGTATAGATTGCTTACAACACTACACAACTTGTAGATCCAACAAATCATCATACATATCTCATCCAAACATAGATAACCATATCATCATTAGACCAATCTAAAATATTAACTGAGTATACAATGACATCAAATCTTAAATCTTGAAACATATAATGTCATAAACACACAATGTTACCATAGTCAATATATATCATAAACTGTTTAGATCAATATATCACCAAATAAACCATGCCAAACCTATAGCAAATCTAAACAAATGTGTAGAGCTCTCCAAGAGCTTTTCATTGACTACTTGAAGTCCAAAATCTAACTCCATATGCCCAAGTTATGCCCTAATCTGTGCTCAAAATAAACAACATCTGGATTTTAAGCTCTTAAAACATAACAAAATATCAAAATCACAAAACTAAACCTACACCAAGTTATAGTTCTCTAAATTATCATTCTAATGCCTATAAGAAGTCTAAAATTTGATATCATGAGAGAAAGTTATGGTTGTTTTACTAAGACGGTCTTTTTTCCATTTTACATGCAATTTATTTTGGTGACGAAAATTTCAACGGGATTAAATTTGATGGCCATCACAAAATAAAACTTAAAAAAAAATTCATTTCCTCTGAATATGGATAAAGGGCATATTATTTATCAAAATTTATGGAAACATTGACTTGGATCCAATGGTGAGGTTTGTTTTTACCCAAGAGGTCATTTCTACAAGCTCCCCCTAAAACCCTCATTCAAATGAAACATCTAAAAAGCCCTTTTGTTCAACAATTTCACATGTCCAAAATCTATCAATATTCCATCATAACAGCAAATCCAAAACCCTCATATCTACAATAAATAACTCATATGTTTTCCCCTTTCTTTTATCCTCTCATGCATTCCCATGGATTTAATCTAAGGTTGCAATAACACAACCATAGCTCTGGTACCACTTATAAAGAAACTTGCAACAAAGAATATAACCATTTCCACATAACCTATAATAGATATGAAATAAATATGCAATTGAAATCTACATGCAAGAGAATAGACAACATACCCACAAAAATGTGACACAAGATATACCATAGGAATCTCTCATTGAGGGAAAAACCTAGCCTCTAAAAGCATCCTTCACCATGTATTATTCAACAAAAACACCATTACAATACAACCATTTATGTCTTCAAAACCATAGCCACATCCAAGTAATCCATGTGAATAAGCATGAATCCACACATCCCATGTCATGCTTCCAACCTTCATAAATGCTACCCTTGCTAATCTATCAAGCCTTGTCATGATCGACTCTTGCCTTTTGCCCTTCTTCTTTCTCACACCAACAACTACCCTTGTGGTTGCTTATATAGTAGCAAGTCCCACAAAACCACTAAGTGGTATTCCATAAACCATGTGCTACCTAACCCATTGACCCCACATTTAATATTGGAAATTTAATACCTTTTCTCCAATATTAAATAATTACATAAATTATTATCATAATGTTACAATACAACTCAATTAGTATATCCCATGGGAATCTTTCTATGTTGCACATCCATCTAGGTGAAACATTACATAATAAAGAAAAATAATACAATATAAACAATATTATGCAATGTGTGCAACACCCATTATCTCAAAATGTTATGAAAGATATTGACCATGTTATGAGTCTATTCTATTTATATAGTGTATCTTTCATTTTTAGAGGACTAGGCCTTGCTCGAAGCCTCAATCATGTCAGAAGTTGGTATTACAATACAAATAGAAAGTTGATCCCATTGCCCAAACATACTTAAACAATAGTACAATTTGTATGAAAAAGGTCTAGATACAAAAATATTTGTGACAATGTTGATATCTTTAATATATGATCTTCAAACTTGATCATACATTTATATTGTATTGTACTATCATCAAGTTTGCATCAATATTGTTCATATAAAGTGCACATTCAAAAATTATATCATTAAAATACAATACCATTCTTATTACAAACAAAATATTTTCTTCTATAACAATTCTTTTCATCCTATCAACCTTGTTGCTTGATACCTTTCTAAATCTTTTGAATTAACATTTTCTATGTGTGGATTAACATCTAGGATGTCATTCCAATATTGTTAAGTCTTTATTTTGGTAAACCAAAACAATTCCTTAACTAAAATGCATTTCCTCTGTCATCTCCTCTGTTATGCCTATTATATGTGTACTTGGTAAAATATTCATAACATTATCTATACATCTCTAAATCTTTAGCACTTTTGTAGACATGTTCTAAGTTGCCCATTCTATCTTCCCTTAATAGCTTACATGCTGAAATGCATCCTATAAGTGCTATAAACCAAATATTTTTCCTTATCGCTTTTTTCTTGAGAAACACTTAGATAATTTTCTAAGTCCAACTATCTAAAACTTCATACCATGGTCCCTCTTCATAGTAGACATATATTGGCATAAATGACAACCATATGTCATCCTCTTAGACAAATTTCCAATAGTTTGTCTAGGTCATTGGCTAGACTACCATTGTACATCTACAAGACAAAGCCATTAATATTATTCTTTCACAGGAATGTCATCCATCTTTAGCCTTGACTGATTGTGGATAGTGCTTGATTCGAGCCTTAAAAATTTTAGGTTATCCTTTGTGCTTGTTTAGAATTCAAGCAATAGATTTAATAGTGTTGGTCTATCAAAAGAAGGCATCAATATCATTGTTAATCTAAAAATTGGAATGAATAATAGCTCTAAGTATATCTTTTTTTACTTTTCCTTTGTATCAATATAAGAAAGTTACATCATGTTGATGGAAGGGTTGTTTCCATAATGAAAATTATGAGTATGAATGTGTATTTTTCATTTATCTCTTCCATTGAGTGCCATCTCATATGGAGGTATGGTCAATATACCTTCGAGATCAGTGCAACACTAACATAATATTGGAAACAATATAAAAAGAATTAGATTTCTCATATGTAACGTCATAGGCCATATTTGGAAAAATAAGATGATAGTGACATTATTCAATAACCAATTCTTACTTAAGAAAAACCACTCAGAAATTCATTCATAAAGACTAGTATGGTTGAGATGAAGGATGAGAATGGAAATATCCTTGCATGAAAGAGTAAACATAAATTAGTAACAATAATTGTAAATTTCTCATATGTAATGTCATAGGCCATATTTGGAAAAATAAGATGGTAGTGACATTATTCAATAACCAATTCTTACTTAAGAAAAAACACTCAGAAATTCATTCATAAAGACTAGTATGGTTGAGATGAAGGATGAGAATGGAAATATCCTTGCATGAAAGAGTAAACATAAATTAGTAACAATAATTGTATCTAAATAACTAAGTTAGCTTGTGGTTGTTCATTGTTTAATTCTTGTTGTCAAGTCAAGCAATGGGTGATCAGTCTTTTATTTTATTCACTTAAATGCTTGGCCAAGATCAGTTAGTGACATGATCATTTATGTCATCACTAGAGGTTAGAGTGCTAGTAGTTAGAATATAGGTTGATGGAAGGTGTCCACAACCTTGTCAACTCACTAGTCGTCACTCTAACACTAGGATGCTCAGTGGATGGACAATGGTGTCCCAAGCCTAATCCTAAGGTAGGGAGGGATTTTCTTGGTAGATATTGGGTGGGGATGCTTAAGGGTCCATAATTGGGAGGTAAGCTCATGGAAATGCTTCTCCTCTCTTCCAAATGCCAAGGCTTGCACAATACAAGAACACTCTATACTTTCTCAAGTACTTATTTGATGTGCATTTCATTTTGATATATATATATATAGTCATGTATTTAAATTTTGTTATTTTTTATATTAGATATCAAGATTCAATTACATTTGTTAATATTGAGATGGAAATTCAATAGATATGGTAGTTTTAACTATATTTTCATGTGAACCTAAATTTAGAATTGTTATTTTATTTTTCAATTATATGAATTGTAAGTTATAGTTAAGTTTGTAAATCCCCTTCTAGTGGATGTGTAGACTACTTGTTATAACTATCACTCCTTTCCTTTGGTTATGATTATAAAGATATTACCTTTAATTAATGGATCAATTGGATACTAGAAATTAGCACATTACATATGGTATCAAAGTGCTAGGTTCAACCTTGAACCTTGGGCTCATCACTCTTTTAACCATCAATAAATATTGAAAATATAGATTTCAATGCTAAGAAAAATGTACATACAAACCTCTCCTCGCAAGAAACCCTGGCATCCCATAGTCTTCTACATAATTAAGAACATGCCCAAGCATAATCACTCCTATTATTCCACACCCAAAGATAACAAAACCTTAGCTCAAGCATTGCATCAAATCAAGAAAGAGAAGGTTAAGTGGACTCCTAGTAGAAAGTAAACAATGAGAAATAAGCTTATTGAGGCATGGAATGCTAGGAAAATCAATCCTCTTATGATCTATCATAAACCATGTAAAGGGCAGGATAAGCCCAAAGATGAAAATGGACATAATACCCAAGAATGGGGTGTCCAAATTATATTAAGATTTTATTTTGTAGTGTCCTCAGAAGAGGAAATTTTGTAAATAATATAGTTTTAGTTGCAACAAGAAAGATTTCAAAAATAATAAAAATGAGGAAATGGCAATGTTTTCTTGATTGTTGTACTTAATATCTCTAAAACAAAAATGAGCATGATATTTATTTGGAAACAATTGCATATTTTAAGAAACTCAAACTTAAACCATGGCCAAAAACAAAATATTATAAAGAATAAGGAGATCAGTGGGGCCAACCCTCAGAAATCCTTAGATCTATTGATCTAGGTTTTGAGAGATACACAAACAAAATTAGAAAATATGGATAAAAGAATGAACAAAATGGTAACTCATATTGAGAAAGGCTAGGAAAAGACTCACTCCTCATTCCCTCCTAAGACTAAACCTGAGAACTCTGGCCATAGTGAAGGAGGAACTCAAACTTCTTTAACCCAATATGAAAAAAATATATATATAGTCAATGACTTATCTACCAATATTAAAAATTTTGAACCCCCTATTTTCTCAAGCTTTGACTTTGGTGAAGACGTCGAGGCATAGTTAACTAAAATGGAACAATATTTTGAGATCAAGAGTTTTTTGAGACATGCAAAGAAGTATGGGAAATTTACCATCTCTACGGAGAAGTAGCCACTTGGTGGGGAAACACCAAAATAGAGCTCAACATTAAGACCACTAAAATCACTTGGGATAGGTTCACCTCCATTTTCAAAAATTGATGGATACCCCAAACTTTCTACGACTATAATTTGTTAGATTTCTAGAATCTCAAGCAAGGAGATTCGACAGTACACAAGTACTAGGAGAAGTTCACCCATTTGCTAAAGTATGTTCCCCCTTATCAATAGAACATAAAGTTAAAGCCTAGGAAGTTCATCATGCATTTAAACAATAGGATTGAGGGAGTTGTAGATGTCCTCACCTCACAAACCATGGAGGAGGCTCTTGAGAGAACCATCCGGAAAGAGCACAAAATGAAAAGGGGTAGAACTTGTGGAGAACTTCTTGCTTCTTGTCTCATTCTTTGCATAATCATGTTAGCATAGTTCATTTTTAAGTAGCTTAGTTTCCTTTGCAACAACATAGATCACTTAGTTTAATTAGCATGGTTTGTAATGCTTTCATATGCTTAGCTTAGTTGCATTCTTTCATTCCATTCTAGCATAGTTCATTATTGCATTGCATACTCAAGACTTCTTTAACACTAGCATTCTTAATCTTGTCTATAGAATCTCTTATTTCATGGTTTACTATCAAGGGTTGCATCTCTAAGGCTTAGTTGAGAGCTCTTTCTATGCTAATGCATACACCTTTGTACTCCATGACTAGGGAGCTCTAAGTCACCATTCAAGCTTTCCAATCTATAAAATTCCTTGGATAGAATGGTTTTTAACAGTGCACTTTCTTAGTGTACATTTTTCATGCCCATCATAGGGGAAAATGTCTTGGCTTTTCCTCTTTATCTGCATTTTTGCTTGTTATTTCTCCACTTTTTTATCTGCAATCGTAATTATTGTATGATAATTTATTAGATTTATACAAAATTTCTTAGTAATGCAATGTGATACTTACCATTTAAAGTATCACGCACCTATAAAAAAGTCTCTCACACTAGGATAGTAAGTTTTATCACATGGGTATCTTAAGAAATATCGCACAGAATAAAAGTATCATCTCTATATACTAAAAAGTATCATACAATAATCTGTCAGCAAAAAATATCACCCTTCCTAGAACTGCTTGTTGTTTGAGGTATTTGATTGATTTTGAGTCTTAAAATATTCTATTTTTGGGTTCTCAAGTTTACTTACTTTCTAACAAAGGTCTATTGTAGGTTTTTAAATCTCATTTCGGACTAACCCTTTGTTGGACTAATGCTTTTTGTTTGTAGGGTTGCTCCAAAATTTCTTACAAAATTGCTATAAAAGAATTCATGATAAAGACCTTATTCTATGAGGCTACTACCACAAATTTTCAAGGCTTGCTAAAAGAACAAAAATAAACAAACAAGTGTGCTTGAATTTCTTTCATTTTGTATGCGAGAATATACTAGTTGATCTTTTTTTTAGGAACATAAAACTTGCAAGTAGGACCTTTTGGTGGTAGGAAAGTATGCTCTTCACCCTTGGGATGAATCATAAATCTTGACCCACCCTTAAATTTTAAAATTAAGTGGCATAATTGATCTTCTTGGTGTGTTTGGGAGAAATGATTGGAATAGCAGAGTTTGATTTTCACCCTTGCAATGAATCAAAAATCTTGACCTCCAAAAGTGGATCCATTTTGTGTAGTCTAGAATCCTTTAGCGGGCATTCTCCTAAGAGATCAACAAGAATAACCCAAGTGGGGACAAGAAAACCCAGCTATTCCAACCTACTATAAACTCAAGGTATCAAGGACACAAAATCTTGGTAGACATAGTTCTTGCCTTCACTTAGTGTGAGTACTCGTGGGATTGGGACCATGAGGAAAATACTAGGAAAGAATGCTTAAGGTACTCTTGTCATTGTGAAGTCTATTACTTGCCACAAGGTAAGGTGTCTCACATTGGGAGCAAGGGGAGTGGTATGAATGTAAGACCTTTCAAAACACCATACAATAGAAGCTACTTTATTTTTTTGATCAACATCTTGGTTCAAGGACCAATCCTAGTGGACTACCTAGAACCCCCCAAGATTTTACACTCGCCAATTGTGTCCCCTTGGTAGTGTCAATGGTAATTCAATGACAAAGCTAATACCTCTCATTGGTAACCACATGGTGTGAGGCAAAGGAACATCAAGCATGGGACAACGTGTTGAGTAATGAACCATGACATTAGGTAGTATTCCTTGGCATGTATCTTTGAATGTGAAAAGACATGTATAAATGATCTTGAACATCAAAAATCTTGTTAACATTCATAGGATATTTTCTTTTTGATATCCCAATTGCTTGTGTTGGCAAGGTTGCTTCGTCCTTTGTTCAACTATTTGAGACATGTGCATTTCCCTTACTCTTTTTAAACCATGATGTTTTCTCGTACAAATTGAATTCATATACTATCAACACTACATTTTGGTCTGAAATGGTCAAGACACTAAACTGAAACACAGGATTTTCAAGCTCCAAGTTTCATTTTTCATAGTTTATTAGTCCTTTGTTTCATGCCTTTCTATGAAATATTGTGCGATATTTCACACCTACTAAAGTATTACATGACTATTCTAAACTCTATTGCATCTTGGGTGTAAAGTCTATCACACTACTTCTTGAAAACTATCACATGAACAAAAAGTATCGCACTATTATAGAAAAGTCTATTGTACAATAGTTATTATTGATCTTATATTACCTGGTCTTCTAAGAAATGTTGCTCATCTTCTATTTCTTCCAAAACTGGTTCAGAATTGTTTCATAGCTGATTTAGGGGTGTCATGACTTCATCCTACCTGAGTCTAGTCTAAAACCTTCATGTTAGGTGTTGTTCTAAGTTGAAACGATGGGTCTAGTTTATCAGAAATGAGCTAAAACATTGTTAATGATCACTTGTTGAAATTTAATTACCTCACTATTCTAGCTACTTGCTATCGAGCTTCTTTTTAACCTCTTGGCTTGAGTTGTTAGTTTTGTAAATTCTTTAGCATTCGTGATAAGCCACTCCCTTATTTTATCATTGACAAGTGATTGTTCTTGACCATACAAACTCTAAATATAAAAATCTATATTTCATCCTATTAGACTAAGACATATCCTTACATGTCTGTTGTAACTAGGTTCCAATTTGGTCAAGGAAGTCATCCTTCATTCACCTTTGAACAATTGGTAACTCCAACTAGGCATCCTTGTAAACAACTTTTTGAGGAGGAACCCATCTCTGATAAACTAGAAGAGACTAACACTTGGAATAATCCACTCTATAGCTTTGAGAATCCTTTTGATACTCCCTTTGATATACCTAGAGCTGAAGATAATATGTCACTCACCATGCATCCCAAATAGAGTAAACATCACCTAGAATAATAAGTGTGCCAAGAAAAAGAAAGAATACAAGAGGCTATATGCATGGCCACTAGGAAGAGATCCTATCATCAAGCTAAGGTTGATTCTCATGCATGTAATTCTGAAATTAGACATGCACATGGTTACTATAGCAATCCTTTTGATAGCATTCCTCTTGGTGGCAATGATAGAAATAACATGCCACCTAGATCTCCTAGAATAAACACAGGAGAATGTCCACCACCACCTAGATACTCATAGTCACATGACGAAAGTGAGGTCAATGATGAAATCACTAGTAAAGAGCTTATGAGATTTCAACAAGATGAGGTTGGCCAAAGGCTGATGTTAAAATCCTTAGAACAAAACAGTGACCAATATTTTCAATATATGATAGGTAAGGGATGGAAACTCCCTCATGACTTTGATGTACAAAGAATCATCCAAAACTGAGAATCTACCAACACTGAAATCTTGAGAGAAGAAATGCAAGAGCTCAAAAATCAACTTGCACAATTGCAGGTCTCCAAAGAACAACCTAAGATTTCTTTTGTAGAATCTATATGTGCTCTTCCATTTGATAGAAGTATAAATATGATCTCATTTCCTAGGGATATAGAGGTTCCTAAATGTCACAAATATGATGGAAATGGTGATCATCATGATCATGTAAGACACTTCTATGCTCTTAGCATGGATTTTATGCATGAAGACACTTATCTCATGAGGTTGTTTCCTAGGAGCTTAAGGGGCCAATCTATGGAATAGCTCACAAAATTGTCACCTCCCATAAATTCATTTGATGAGCTTGCAAAATTATTCATTTAGCAATATTCTTAAAATATTCAATATTCTATCACTATGCTAGACTTGTGCAACATCAAACAAAAACAAGGTGATCCTTTCGCTATATACCTCTAACATTGGAGATCTTTATACTCAAGATACCCTTGATAAATTCCTGAAACTAAGAAGATTGACATCTTTGTCAACACACTTGTACCTAAACTATACTTTGCCTTTAAAAAATAATTTTTCAAATCCTCCAATGATATGATTGAAATTTCTTACCAAATTAGAGATGTTGTCATTAAGAAAGGTGATATTGTGCTAAACAAAGATAAAAATGGCAATGTAAATGACAAGCAAAGTATGTTGTCAATGATGGAGTAGTGGGTGTTCCTAAAACTAAGGAATTAGCCTTCAATCTCTCTAATTCTATCTATGCTACCAAACAAAAGGAGACTTCAAATTCTTAAACCTTAGACAAAACCAAGATGTCTTCTAAACCAAAGTGTGTCTATACACCAATGGTAGAATCTTATGAAGTGATCTTAAAGACCTTGCTTGCAAACAAGCTAATCATGCTACTCAACAACTCTTGACCCTATGACCCACTTTTCAAGCCTACTTGGTGGAGGGATGATCACTTTTGTAATTATCATAAGAGTAAGGGGCATAACATCGATAATTATTTCAAGCTCAAGGATGTTATTCAATACCTCATTGATGGAGATAAGGTTTTAACGAATGGCTTGGTTAAAAATTCTGATCATAAAGCCTTCAAATAATCATTACCTAAATATGGAAAAGGGGAATCATCTCATGCCAATAATAAAAATCATGATGCAAAGATCAATTACACTTACACTGTTGCAGACAATGTCATAAACATGTTGGAACCTATTGAACATATCTGCATGATGGGTCCTAAATTTTAAAAGGAACCCAACTATGATACTGACAATGAAGAACCTAAGGTATTATTAAGAACATGTAATTCTCAACAAAACTTTAAAGATTCTAGGCCTAAGGTAATTCTTAAGGGTGAGACACTCGATGTTGTCGCTAGGGGGCAATCCAAGGTTTTCCTCAAAGTAGAAAACAACCTTAAGAGCACCTCATCATCCAAACAAGTAGCTACTATAGCTATATCCAATTATGATCTTGTTAGTTAGTTGTAATGAACCCCTATGCAAATTTCCATCTTCGAGTTTTTAGAATTGTCTCCTTTGCACAAGGATATTCTAGAGGAAGCTTTAGGCATAGTCAATGTTCCCATGGATATTGACATTGAGTGATTCCAAGGTATGGTCAATCATATTTCCTCACCTCACTATCTCTCATTCTCTAAAGAATATGATAAGTCACTTGGTCATCCCCATAACCTATCCCTCCACACTGAAGTCCAAATCTTTCATACTCGTGTTCATTGAGTCCTAATAGACAATGATGTTGGGATAAATATTATCTCCTTCAACATCATCCAATAGCTAAGCATGTCTGAATTTTATATCAACCCTAGATGGAAAATCACCATCAAAGCATATGATGAGGCAAAATGACCCTCTAAAGGCCTAATTGTATTGCCTATCCATGTGGATTCTATGGAAAAATATGTGGTTTTTCAAGTCTTAGACATCTTGATAACATATAATATGTTTCTTGAAAGACCATAGATCCATAATATGCAAGTTGTGCCATCAACGTACCATCAGTGTATAAAATTTCCATTCAATGGTTTCAAGATCATTATTTTAGGGGACAATTCAATGTACATCAACATGCTTACTACTGTTTAAACACTAGTCCCCCATAATCACTCTTCTTATGAGCTCAAACCATCCTTCAAGGTGTGTGAGCTAAAATTGAAATGATGAGCCTTGGGATGGGAGAATACACTCTAAATTCTATTTTTTCTTTGTCAATTTCTCCTAGATCTTATGGGAAACCTTCTGAGAAACTGAAGCCCTAAGATTTTGCTATGATTGTCTTTAGGACCTTTGTTCAGTCTACCATTCCTCCAGAAGAAGAAAAGGAAGATCAAGCTATAAGAGACTAGATTTATAAGAAAGAAGAAGATGTTGAGGAGGTTACTATCACTATTCCCATTTGTCCTAAGCACTATGGAAAAGGCTACAAATTCTTGAAAAAAATGGGCTATCATGGCCAAGGGTCCCTAACTGGTGACAAAAAGGCTCTCGTAGAACCCCTAAGTCATACTAAGGGATGGACAAATAGAGATACTATTGGCATAGGCTTTCGGGTAAACAATGATTAACCAAGTTTGATAGAAGCATTCCTATGACTAGTGAATTAGAAGATGATGATCCACCCCTTGCTACTATTGATGATCTAGAAGAAGACTTCATATCTCCTACTTTCTTCCTTTAGAGAGAAGAACTAATGATCACAAATAATGATGCAAAATCTTCTACATCTAGACAACATGACTTTGATTAATCTAACCATGAAGATCCTAACAGGAGAAGAATCAAAGAAAGCATTGGTCAACTGCTAGTCTAAAATCAAAGTATAGAATCTGATGAATATGAATGGGAGTCTCTTTTAGATGCTTCTTTTTAGTTAGGAGTGGATTTCATACATGCATATGTCACTGAACCGAATGTATTCAATGAGTCTAGTCTAGGGTTTGACAAGTTTGGTATGTAATTTGCTCTAGTGGATCATGTTGATCCCTCTAGTTCTCCTCCTAATTTAGATCCCTTTGAAGAGTTCTCTATAGGATCAACTTCTTGTGTCACTAAAGATAATTCCTTTCACATCAACAATCTCGAAGCTTAAACTTCCCTCTCACTCATCCATCCTAATCTCATTGATTGGTATGTTCAATACCAAAGACCAAAACTACGCTCTTTTCATAATGGCTATGAGATCACTGACTACCTAAATGTCATTGAACCTATGATATCTTCGACCAGAAAACTAGTAATTAACATGATGGAAATAGATATCAAGTACCTTAGTCAAAAAATCAAGAGAAAAATGAAAAATAAGTGTTCAAATGGCAAAAACCACTTTGTGGCGGTGTCTAAACCTCAAAAAAAAAAAAAAAAAGACATATCCAAGGGTGAAAACCTCTTTGAGGTGCCTGAGGATGAGGTACTTAGTAGTCTATTGAGCTATTTCTAGGATTTTCTTTGGTTCTCATTGAATGTACACATCCTATAAATCTTGATACGAAATAGTCGCTCAAGATCATTCATGTTGCTCAATAATTGTCAGTTGAGGAAAAGGAGAAATTCGCCAAGTTCTTCTAATAAAAAAATGATAAACTTTTTATGGTCTTATTCAAATATACTTGCTTAGACATAGAGCTTATCATGCATCACTTATCTATTTCTCCTAAAATCAAACCTGTCAAGAAAAAACTAAGAAAAATGCACCCTCATGTGGCATTGCTAGTAAAAGCTAAGCTTGAAAAACTATTAAGTGCAAACTTCATCCGATCTATTGACTATGTTGAATGGATCTCAAACATTATAACTATCACAAAACATGATAAGTACATTTGTGTATGTACATATTTTAGAGATCTAAACAAGGCATGCCCCAAGGATGATTTTCCAATTCCTAACATAAACATGATAGTGGGCATGATTATGGGTTATGAGATGTACTCCTTAATGAATGGCTTTTCTGGATATAATGAAATTAAAATTACCCCTGGGTATCGAGAAAAAATTGCATTTATGTGTGCATGGGGTACTTTTTTTTGGAATTTCATGTCATTCAGGTTAAGAAATATAATGCATAAGAATATGGAAGATTGTGTTGATGACACATTAGCTAAATTTAAGAAACAAGATATGCACCTTGATGACTTGATTTGAATATTGGACTGCATAGAATAATTTCAACTTAGGTTAAATCCCAAGAAGTGTGTTTTTGATGTCAACTCAGGAAAGTTTCTAGGCTACATCATATCTACAAAAAACATAGAAGCTAATCAAGAAAAGGTGCAAGCCATTATGGAAATGCCTCCTCCTAAGAACATCAGTCAATTAAGAAGTTTTCAAGGATGTCTTCAATCTATTAGGAGGTTTATATCTCAGCTAGTTGATAGAGCACAATAATCCAATAAAAACTTACACAAAGGGTCCACATGTATTTGGAATAAGGAATGTCAAAAGAGCAATCAAAGGTTACTTGGCTAAACCTTTAATATTGATGCCACCTATACCAAGGAAACCTTTGATTTTATACATATCAGCTACAAATTCTTCCTTAGGAGCATTACTAGCACAAATTAATGAGAATGGAAAGGAACATACTATGTACTACATTAGTTGCACTTTGGTGGCTTATGAAGTAAATTATAGAAATATTGAAAAGGCTTGCCTTGCAATGGATTTTGCATCCCAGAGACTTAGAGACTGCATGCTTTCCCACATAGTGCATCTTATTGCAAAAATTGATCCTCTCAAATATCTACTAAGTAAAGTTGTGCTTACTAGATAGTTTGCTAAATGGATGATGATTCTTTCCAAATTTGGCATTCAGTACATTGAATGTAAAGCCATTAAGGGACACGCTATAGTTGATCAACTCATTGAGTTTCTTATTGCAAGATAATGTTCTAATGAAAATTAATTTTCCTATTGCCTCTATTTTGTATGTCACTGAGAGGACATGGAATATGTTCTTTGATGACTCACATACCTAGAATGGAGTTGGTGCAAATATCTTCTTTTTCACACCTCATGGTTATACAATCCCAAAGTCTTATAAAACTCTTGTTTCCATGCACCAACAACATATCAGAGTTTGAGGCTTTGACCAATGGGATAAAAATGGCTCTAGAATGGAGAATTACACAACTACACATCTATGGAGACTCCCAGCTCATTATTAATCAAGTTAATAATGATTATCAAACTAAAGATGACAAGCTTGTACCTTAAAAGAAATTGATTGATTCCCTAAGGAACTATTTCACATTTGTAACATTCCTACACATTCTTAGGGTAGAAAATGAGGTTGTAGATATTATGGCATCTTTAACATCTATACTACAATTGCAAGAACATGAATCTCACTACTCCACCATCTTCTTCTACCTGCACAATCTAAATATGTATCAATAATGAAAGATCAATGGAAAAAGACAACCCATAACCAAACCATAAATGCAACCTATAAGTATAGATTGCTTACAACACTACACAACTTGTAGATCCAACAAATCATCATACATATCTCATCCAAACATAGATAACCATATCATCATTAGACCAATCTAAAATATTAACTGAGTATACAATGACATCAAATCTTAAATCTTGAAACATATAATGTCATAAACACACAATGTTACCATAGTCAATATATATCATAAACTGTTTAGATCAATATATCACCAAATAAACCATGCCAAACCTATAGCAAATCTAAACAAATGTGTAGAGCTCTCCAAGAGCTTTTCATTGACTACTTGAAGTCCAAAATCTAACTCCATATGCCCAAGTTATGCCCTAATCTGTGCTCAAAATAAACAACATCTGGATTTTAAGCTCTTAAAACATAACAAAATATCAAAATCACAAAACTAAACCTACACCAAGTTATAGTTCTCTAAATTATCATTCTAATGCCTATAAGAAGTCTAAAATTTGATATCATGAGAGAAAGTTATGGTTGTTTTACTAAGACGGTCTTTTTTCCATTTTACATGCAATTTATTTTGGTGACGAAAATTTCAACGGGATTAAATTTGATGGCCATCACAAAATAAAACTTAAAAAAAAATTCATTTCCTCTGAATATGGATAAAGGGCATATTATTTATCAAAATTTATGGAAACATTGACTTGGATCCAATGGTGAGGTTTGTTTTTACCCAAGAGGTCATTTCTACAAGCTCCCCCTAAAACCCTCATTCAAATGAAACATCTAAAAAGCCCTTTTGTTCAACAATTTCACATGTCCAAAATCTATCAATATTCCATCATAACAGCAAATCCAAAACCCTCATATCTACAATAAATAACTCATATGTTTTCCCCTTTCTTTTATCCTCTCATGCATTCCCATGGATTTAATCTAAGGTTGCAATAACACAACCATAGCTCTGGTACCACTTATAAAGAAACTTGCAACAAAGAATATAACCATTTCCACATAACCTATAATAGATATGAAATAAATATGCAATTGAAATCTACATGCAAGAGAATAGACAACATACCCACAAAAATGTGACACAAGATATACCATAGGAATCTCTCATTGAGGGAAAAACCTAGCCTCTAAAAGCATCCTTCACCATGTATTATTCAACAAAAACACCATTACAATACAACCATTTATGTCTTCAAAACCATAGCCACATCCAAGTAATCCATGTGAATAAGCATGAATCCACACATCCCATGTCATGCTTCCAACCTTCATAAATGCTACCCTTGCTAATCTATCAAGCCTTGTCATGATCGACTCTTGCCTTTTGCCCTTCTTCTTTCTCACACCAACAACTACCCTTGTGGTTGCTTATATAGTAGCAAGTCCCACAAAACCACTAAGTGGTATTCCATAAACCATGTGCTACCTAACCCATTGACCCCACATTTAATATTGGAAATTTAATACCTTTTCTCCAATATTAAATAATTACATAAATTATTATCATAATGTTACAATACAACTCAATTAGTATATCCCATGGGAATCTTTCTATGTTGCACATCCATCTAGGTGAAACATTACATAATAAAGAAAAATAATACAATATAAACAATATTATGCAATGTGTGCAACACCCATTATCTCAAAATGTTATGAAAGATATTGACCATGTTATGAGTCTATTCTATTTATATAGTGTATCTTTCATTTTTAGAGGACTAGGCCTTGCTCGAAGCCTCAATCATGTCAGAAGTTGGTATTACAATACAAATAGAAAGTTGATCCCATTGCCCAAACATACTTAAACAATAGTACAATTTGTATGAAAAAGGTCTAGATACAAAAATATTTGTGACAATGTTGATATCTTTAATATATGATCTTCAAACTTGATCATACATTTATATTGTATTGTACTATCATCAAGTTTGCATCAATATTGTTCATATAAAGTGCACATTCAAAAATTATATCATTAAAATACAATACCATTCTTATTACAAACAAAATATTTTCTTCTATAACAATTCTTTTCATCCTATCAACCTTGTTGCTTGATACCTTTCTAAATCTTTTGAATTAACATTTTCTATGTGTGGATTAACATCTAGGATGTCATTCCAATATTGTTAAGTCTTTATTTTGGTAAACCAAAACAATTCCTTAACTAAAATGCATTTCCTCTGTCATCTCCTCTGTTATGCCTATTATATGTGTACTTGGTAAAATATTCATAACATTATCTATACATCTCTAAATCTTTAGCACTTTTGTAGACATGTTCTAAGTTGCCCATTCTATCTTCCCTTAATAGCTTACATGCTGAAATGCATCCTATAAGTGCTATAAACCAAATATTTTTCCTTATCGCTTTTTTCTTGAGAAACACTTAGATAATTTTCTAAGTCCAACTATCTAAAACTTCATACCATGGTCCCTCTTCATAGTAGACATATATTGGCATAAATGACAACCATATGTCATCCTCTTAGACAAATTTCCAATAGTTTGTCTAGGTCATTGGCTAGACTACCATTGTACATCTACAAGACAAAGCCATTAATATTATTCTTTCACAGGAATGTCATCCATCTTTAGCCTTGACTGATTGTGGATAGTGCTTGATTCGAGCCTTAAAAATTTTAGGTTATCCTTTGTGCTTGTTTAGAATTCAAGCAATAGATTTAATAGTGTTGGTCTATCAAAAGAAGGCATCAATATCATTGTTAATCTAAAAATTGGAATGAATAATAGCTCTAAGTATATCTTTTTTTACTTTTCCTTTGTATCAATATAAGAAAGTTACATCATGTTGATGGAAGGGTTGTTTCCATAATGAAAATTATGAGTATGAATGTGTATTTTTCATTTATCTCTTCCATTGAGTGCCATCTCATATGGAGGTATGGTCAATATACCTTCGAGATCAGTGCAACACTAACATAATATTGGAAACAATATAAAAAGAATTAGATTTCTCATATGTAACGTCATAGGCCATATTTGGAAAAATAAGATGATAGTGACATTATTCAATAACCAATTCTTACTTAAGAAAAACCACTCAGAAATTCATTCATAAAGACTAGTATGGTTGAGATGAAGGATGAGAATGGAAATATCCTTGCATGAAAGAGTAAACATAAATTAGTAACAATAATTGTAAATTTCTCATATGTAATGTCATAGGCCATATTTGGAAAAATAAGATGGTAGTGACATTATTCAATAACCAATTCTTACTTAAGAAAAAACACTCAGAAATTCATTCATAAAGACTAGTATGGTTGAGATGAAGGATGAGAATGGAAATATCCTTGCATGAAAGAGTAAACATAAATTAGTAACAATAATTGTATCTAAATAACTAAGTTAGCTTGTGGTTGTTCATTGTTTAATTCTTGTTGTCAAGTCAAGCAATGGGTGATCAGTCTTTTATTTTATTCACTTAAATGCTTGGCCAAGATCAGTTAGTGACATGATCATTTATGTCATCACTAGAGGTTAGAGTGCTAGTAGTTAGAATATAGGTTGATGGAAGGTGTCCACAACCTTGTCAACTCACTAGTCGTCACTCTAACACTAGGATGCTCAGTGGATGGACAATGGTGTCCCAAGCCTAATCCTAAGGTAGGGAGGGATTTTCTTGGTAGATATTGGGTGGGGATGCTTAAGGGTCCATAATTGGGAGGTAAGCTCATGGAAATGCTTCTCCTCTCTTCCAAATGCCAAGGCTTGCACAATACAAGAACACTCTATACTTTCTCAAGTACTTATTTGATGTGCATTTCATTTTGATATATATATATATAGTCATGTATTTAAATTTTGTTATTTTTTATATTAGATATCAAGATTCAATTACATTTGTTAATATTGAGATGGAAATTCAATAGATATGGTAGTTTTAACTATATTTTCATGTGAACCTAAATTTAGAATTGTTATTTTATTTTTCAATTATATGAATTGTAAGTTATAGTTAAGTTTGTAAATCCCCTTCTAGTGGATGTGTAGACTACTTGTTATAACTATCACTCCTTTCCTTTGGTTATGATTATAAAGATATTACCTTTAATTAATGGATCAATTGGATACTAGAAATTAGCACATTACATATGGTATCAAAGTGCTAGGTTCAACCTTGAACCTTGGGCTCATCACTCTTTTAACCATCAATAAATATTGAAAATATAGATTTCAATGCTAAGAAAAATGTACATACAAACCTCTCCTCGCAAGAAACCCTGGCATCCCATAGTCTTCTACATAATTAAGAACATGCCCAAGCATAATCACTCCTATTATTCCACACCCAAAGATAACAAAACCTTAGCTCAAGCATTGCATCAAATCAAGAAAGAGAAGGTTAAGTGGACTCCTAGTAGAAAGTAAACAATGAGAAATAAGCTTATTGAGGCATGGAATGCTAGGAAAATCAATCCTCTTATGATCTATCATAAACCATGTAAAGGGCAGGATAAGCCCAAAGATGAAAATGGACATAATACCCAAGAATGGGGTGTCCAAATTATATTAAGATTTTATTTTGTAGTGTCCTCAGAAGAGGAAATTTTGTAAATAATATAGTTTTAGTTGCAACAAGAAAGATTTCAAAAATAATAAAAATGAGGAAATGGCAATGTTTTCTTGATTGTTGTACTTAATATCTCTAAAACAAAAATGAGCATGATATTTATTTGGAAACAATTGCATATTTTAAGAAACTCAAACTTAAACCATGGCCAAAAACAAAATATTATAAAGAATAAGGAGATCAGTGGGGCCAACCCTCAGAAATCCTTAGATCTATTGATCTAGGTTTTGAGAGATACACAAACAAAATTAGAAAATATGGATAAAAGAATGAACAAAATGGTAACTCATATTGAGAAAGGCTAGGAAAAGACTCACTCCTCATTCCCTCCTAAGACTAAACCTGAGAACTCTGGCCATAGTGAAGGAGGAACTCAAACTTCTTTAACCCAATATGAAAAAAATATATATATAGTCAATGACTTATCTACCAATATTAAAAATTTTGAACCCCCTATTTTCTCAAGCTTTGACTTTGGTGAAGACGTCGAGGCATAGTTAACTAAAATGGAACAATATTTTGAGATCAAGAGTTTTTTGAGACATGCAAAGAAGTATGGGAAATTTACCATCTCTACGGAGAAGTAGCCACTTGGTGGGGAAACACCAAAATAGAGCTCAACATTAAGACCACTAAAATCACTTGGGATAGGTTCACCTCCATTTTCAAAAATTGATGGATACCCCAAACTTTCTACGACTATAATTTGTTAGATTTCTAGAATCTCAAGCAAGGAGATTCGACAGTACACAAGTACTAGGAGAAGTTCACCCATTTGCTAAAGTATGTTCCCCCTTATCAATAGAACATAAAGTTAAAGCCTAGGAAGTTCATCATGCATTTAAACAATAGGATTGAGGGAGTTGTAGATGTCCTCACCTCACAAACCATGGAGGAGGCTCTTGAGAGAACCATCCGGAAAGAGCACAAAATGAAAAGGGGTAGAACTTGTGGAGAACTTCTTGCTTCTTGTCTCATTCTTTGCATAATCATGTTAGCATAGTTCATTTTTAAGTAGCTTAGTTTCCTTTGCAACAACATAGATCACTTAGTTTAATTAGCATGGTTTGTAATGCTTTCATATGCTTAGCTTAGTTGCATTCTTTCATTCCATTCTAGCATAGTTCATTATTGCATTGCATACTCAAGACTTCTTTAACACTAGCATTCTTAATCTTGTCTATAGAATCTCTTATTTCATGGTTTACTATCAAGGGTTGCATCTCTAAGGCTTAGTTGAGAGCTCTTTCTATGCTAATGCATACACCTTTGTACTCCATGACTAGGGAGCTCTAAGTCACCATTCAAGCTTTCCAATCTATAAAATTCCTTGGATAGAATGGTTTTTAACAGTGCACTTTCTTAGTGTACATTTTTCATGCCCATCATAGGGGAAAATGTCTTGGCTTTTCCTCTTTATCTGCATTTTTGCTTGTTATTTCTCCACTTTTTTATCTGCAATCGTAATTATTGTATGATAATTTATTAGATTTATACAAAATTTCTTAGTAATGCAATGTGATACTTACCATTTAAAGTATCACGCACCTATAAAAAAGTCTCTCACACTAGGATAGTAAGTTTTATCACATGGGTATCTTAAGAAATATCGCACAGAATAAAAGTATCATCTCTATATACTAAAAAGTATCATACAATAATCTGTCAGCAAAAAATATCACCCTTCCTAGAACTGCTTGTTGTTTGAGGTATTTGATTGATTTTGAGTCTTAAAATATTCTATTTTTGGGTTCTCAAGTTTACTTACTTTCTAACAAAGGTCTATTGTAGGTTTTTAAATCTCATTTCGGACTAACCCTTTGTTGGACTAATGCTTTTTGTTTGTAGGGTTGCTCCAAAATTTCTTACAAAATTGCTATAAAAGAATTCATGATAAAGACCTTATTCTATGAGGCTACTACCACAAATTTTCAAGGCTTGCTAAAAGAACAAAAATAAACAAACAAGTGTGCTTGAATTTCTTTCATTTTGTATGCGAGAATATACTAGTTGATCTTTTTTTTAGGAACATAAAACTTGCAAGTAGGACCTTTTGGTGGTAGGAAAGTATGCTCTTCACCCTTGGGATGAATCATAAATCTTGACCCACCCTTAAATTTTAAAATTAAGTGGCATAATTGATCTTCTTGGTGTGTTTGGGAGAAATGATTGGAATAGCAGAGTTTGATTTTCACCCTTGCAATGAATCAAAAATCTTGACCTCCAAAAGTGGATCCATTTTGTGTAGTCTAGAATCCTTTAGCGGGCATTCTCCTAAGAGATCAACAAGAATAACCCAAGTGGGGACAAGAAAACCCAGCTATTCCAACCTACTATAAACTCAAGGTATCAAGGACACAAAATCTTGGTAGACATAGTTCTTGCCTTCACTTAGTGTGAGTACTCGTGGGATTGGGACCATGAGGAAAATACTAGGAAAGAATGCTTAAGGTACTCTTGTCATTGTGAAGTCTATTACTTGCCACAAGGTAAGGTGTCTCACATTGGGAGCAAGGGGAGTGGTATGAATGTAAGACCTTTCAAAACACCATACAATAGAAGCTACTTTATTTTTTTGATCAACATCTTGGTTCAAGGACCAATCCTAGTGGACTACCTAGAACCCCCCAAGATTTTACACTCGCCAATTGTGTCCCCTTGGTAGTGTCAATGGTAATTCAATGACAAAGCTAATACCTCTCATTGGTAACCACATGGTGTGAGGCAAAGGAACATCAAGCATGGGACAACGTGTTGAGTAATGAACCATGACATTAGGTAGTATTCCTTGGCATGTATCTTTGAATGTGAAAAGACATGTATAAATGATCTTGAACATCAAAAATCTTGTTAACATTCATAGGATATTTTCTTTTTGATATCCCAATTGCTTGTGTTGGCAAGGTTGCTTCGTCCTTTGTTCAACTATTTGAGACATGTGCATTTCCCTTACTCTTTTTAAACCATGATGTTTTCTCGTACAAATTGAATTCATATACTATCAACACTACATTTTGGTCTGAAATGGTCAAGACACTAAACTGAAACACAGGATTTTCAAGCTCCAAGTTTCATTTTTCATAGTTTATTAGTCCTTTGTTTCATGCCTTTCTATGAAATATTGTGCGATATTTCACACCTACTAAAGTATTACATGACTATTCTAAACTCTATTGCATCTTGGGTGTAAAGTCTATCACACTACTTCTTGAAAACTATCACATGAACAAAAAGTATCGCACTATTATAGAAAAGTCTATTGTACAATAGTTATTATTGATCTTATATTACCTGGTCTTCTAAGAAATGTTGCTCATCTTCTATTTCTTCCAAAACTGGTTCAGAATTGTTTCATAGCTGATTTAGGGGTGTCATGACTTCATCCTACCTGAGTCTAGTCTAAAACCTTCATGTTAGGTGTTGTTCTAAGTTGAAACGATGGGTCTAGTTTATCAGAAATGAGCTAAAACATTGTTAATGATCACTTGTTGAAATTTAATTACCTCACTATTCTAGCTACTTGCTATCGAGCTTCTTTTTAACCTCTTGGCTTGAGTTGTTAGTTTTGTAAATTCTTTAGCATTCGTGATAAGCCACTCCCTTATTTTATCATTGACAAGTGATTGTTCTTGACCATACAAACTCTAAATATAAAAATCTATATTTCATCCTATTAGACTAAGACATATCCTTACATGTCTGTTGTAACTAGGTTCCAATTTGGTCAAGGAAGTCATCCTTCATTCACCTTTGAACAATTGGTAACTCCAACTAGGCATCCTTGTAAACAACTTTTTGAGGAGGAACCCATCTCTGATAAACTAGAAGAGACTAACACTTGGAATAATCCACTCTATAGCTTTGAGAATCCTTTTGATACTCCCTTTGATATACCTAGAGCTGAAGATAATATGTCACTCACCATGCATCCCAAATAGAGTAAACATCACCTAGAATAATAAGTGTGCCAAGAAAAAGAAAGAATACAAGAGGCTATATGCATGGCCACTAGGAAGAGATCCTATCATCAAGCTAAGGTTGATTCTCATGCATGTAATTCTGAAATTAGACATGCACATGGTTACTATAGCAATCCTTTTGATAGCATTCCTCTTGGTGGCAATGATAGAAATAACATGCCACCTAGATCTCCTAGAATAAACACAGGAGAATGTCCACCACCACCTAGATACTCATAGTCACATGACGAAAGTGAGGTCAATGATGAAATCACTAGTAAAGAGCTTATGAGATTTCAACAAGATGAGGTTGGCCAAAGGCTGATGTTAAAATCCTTAGAACAAAACAGTGACCAATATTTTCAATATATGATAGGTAAGGGATGGAAACTCCCTCATGACTTTGATGTACAAAGAATCATCCAAAACTGAGAATCTACCAACACTGAAATCTTGAGAGAAGAAATGCAAGAGCTCAAAAATCAACTTGCACAATTGCAGGTCTCCAAAGAACAACCTAAGATTTCTTTTGTAGAATCTATATGTGCTCTTCCATTTGATAGAAGTATAAATATGATCTCATTTCCTAGGGATATAGAGGTTCCTAAATGTCACAAATATGATGGAAATGGTGATCATCATGATCATGTAAGACACTTCTATGCTCTTAGCATGGATTTTATGCATGAAGACACTTATCTCATGAGGTTGTTTCCTAGGAGCTTAAGGGGCCAATCTATGGAATAGCTCACAAAATTGTCACCTCCCATAAATTCATTTGATGAGCTTGCAAAATTATTCATTTAGCAATATTCTTAAAATATTCAATATTCTATCACTATGCTAGACTTGTGCAACATCAAACAAAAACAAGGTGATCCTTTCGCTATATACCTCTAACATTGGAGATCTTTATACTCAAGATACCCTTGATAAATTCCTGAAACTAAGAAGATTGACATCTTTGTCAACACACTTGTACCTAAACTATACTTTGCCTTTAAAAAATAATTTTTCAAATCCTCCAATGATATGATTGAAATTTCTTACCAAATTAGAGATGTTGTCATTAAGAAAGGTGATATTGTGCTAAACAAAGATAAAAATGGCAATGTAAATGACAAGCAAAGTATGTTGTCAATGATGGAGTAGTGGGTGTTCCTAAAACTAAGGAATTAGCCTTCAATCTCTCTAATTCTATCTATGCTACCAAACAAAAGGAGACTTCAAATTCTTAAACCTTAGACAAAACCAAGATGTCTTCTAAACCAAAGTGTGTCTATACACCAATGGTAGAATCTTATGAAGTGATCTTAAAGACCTTGCTTGCAAACAAGCTAATCATGCTACTCAACAACTCTTGACCCTATGACCCACTTTTCAAGCCTACTTGGTGGAGGGATGATCACTTTTGTAATTATCATAAGAGTAAGGGGCATAACATCGATAATTATTTCAAGCTCAAGGATGTTATTCAATACCTCATTGATGGAGATAAGGTTTTAACGAATGGCTTGGTTAAAAATTCTGATCATAAAGCCTTCAAATAATCATTACCTAAATATGGAAAAGGGGAATCATCTCATGCCAATAATAAAAATCATGATGCAAAGATCAATTACACTTACACTGTTGCAGACAATGTCATAAACATGTTGGAACCTATTGAACATATCTGCATGATGGGTCCTAAATTTTAAAAGGAACCCAACTATGATACTGACAATGAAGAACCTAAGGTATTATTAAGAACATGTAATTCTCAACAAAACTTTAAAGATTCTAGGCCTAAGGTAATTCTTAAGGGTGAGACACTCGATGTTGTCGCTAGGGGGCAATCCAAGGTTTTCCTCAAAGTAGAAAACAACCTTAAGAGCACCTCATCATCCAAACAAGTAGCTACTATAGCTATATCCAATTATGATCTTGTTAGTTAGTTGTAATGAACCCCTATGCAAATTTCCATCTTCGAGTTTTTAGAATTGTCTCCTTTGCACAAGGATATTCTAGAGGAAGCTTTAGGCATAGTCAATGTTCCCATGGATATTGACATTGAGTGATTCCAAGGTATGGTCAATCATATTTCCTCACCTCACTATCTCTCATTCTCTAAAGAATATGATAAGTCACTTGGTCATCCCCATAACCTATCCCTCCACACTGAAGTCCAAATCTTTCATACTCGTGTTCATTGAGTCCTAATAGACAATGATGTTGGGATAAATATTATCTCCTTCAACATCATCCAATAGCTAAGCATGTCTGAATTTTATATCAACCCTAGATGGAAAATCACCATCAAAGCATATGATGAGGCAAAATGACCCTCTAAAGGCCTAATTGTATTGCCTATCCATGTGGATTCTATGGAAAAATATGTGGTTTTTCAAGTCTTAGACATCTTGATAACATATAATATGTTTCTTGAAAGACCATAGATCCATAATATGCAAGTTGTGCCATCAACGTACCATCAGTGTATAAAATTTCCATTCAATGGTTTCAAGATCATTATTTTAGGGGACAATTCAATGTACATCAACATGCTTACTACTGTTTAAACACTAGTCCCCCATAATCACTCTTCTTATGAGCTCAAACCATCCTTCAAGGTGTGTGAGCTAAAATTGAAATGATGAGCCTTGGGATGGGAGAATACACTCTAAATTCTATTTTTTCTTTGTCAATTTCTCCTAGATCTTATGGGAAACCTTCTGAGAAACTGAAGCCCTAAGATTTTGCTATGATTGTCTTTAGGACCTTTGTTCAGTCTACCATTCCTCCAGAAGAAGAAAAGGAAGATCAAGCTATAAGAGACTAGATTTATAAGAAAGAAGAAGATGTTGAGGAGGTTACTATCACTATTCCCATTTGTCCTAAGCACTATGGAAAAGGCTACAAATTCTTGAAAAAAATGGGCTATCATGGCCAAGGGTCCCTAACTGGTGACAAAAAGGCTCTCGTAGAACCCCTAAGTCATACTAAGGGATGGACAAATAGAGATACTATTGGCATAGGCTTTCGGGTAAACAATGATTAACCAAGTTTGATAGAAGCATTCCTATGACTAGTGAATTAGAAGATGATGATCCACCCCTTGCTACTATTGATGATCTAGAAGAAGACTTCATATCTCCTACTTTCTTCCTTTAGAGAGAAGAACTAATGATCACAAATAATGATGCAAAATCTTCTACATCTAGACAACATGACTTTGATTAATCTAACCATGAAGATCCTAACAGGAGAAGAATCAAAGAAAGCATTGGTCAACTGCTAGTCTAAAATCAAAGTATAGAATCTGATGAATATGAATGGGAGTCTCTTTTAGATGCTTCTTTTTAGTTAGGAGTGGATTTCATACATGCATATGTCACTGAACCGAATGTATTCAATGAGTCTAGTCTAGGGTTTGACAAGTTTGGTATGTAATTTGCTCTAGTGGATCATGTTGATCCCTCTAGTTCTCCTCCTAATTTAGATCCCTTTGAAGAGTTCTCTATAGGATCAACTTCTTGTGTCACTAAAGATAATTCCTTTCACATCAACAATCTCGAAGCTTAAACTTCCCTCTCACTCATCCATCCTAATCTCATTGATTGGTATGTTCAATACCAAAGACCAAAACTACGCTCTTTTCATAATGGCTATGAGATCACTGACTACCTAAATGTCATTGAACCTATGATATCTTCGACCAGAAAACTAGTAATTAACATGATGGAAATAGATATCAAGTACCTTAGTCAAAAAATCAAGAGAAAAATGAAAAATAAGTGTTCAAATGGCAAAAACCACTTTGTGGCGGTGTCTAAACCTCAAAAAAAAAAAAAAAAAGACATATCCAAGGGTGAAAACCTCTTTGAGGTGCCTGAGGATGAGGTACTTAGTAGTCTATTGAGCTATTTCTAGGATTTTCTTTGGTTCTCATTGAATGTACACATCCTATAAATCTTGATACGAAATAGTCGCTCAAGATCATTCATGTTGCTCAATAATTGTCAGTTGAGGAAAAGGAGAAATTCGCCAAGTTCTTCTAATAAAAAAATGATAAACTTTTTATGGTCTTATTCAAATATACTTGCTTAGACATAGAGCTTATCATGCATCACTTATCTATTTCTCCTAAAATCAAACCTGTCAAGAAAAAACTAAGAAAAATGCACCCTCATGTGGCATTGCTAGTAAAAGCTAAGCTTGAAAAACTATTAAGTGCAAACTTCATCCGATCTATTGACTATGTTGAATGGATCTCAAACATTATAACTATCACAAAACATGATAAGTACATTTGTGTATGTACATATTTTAGAGATCTAAACAAGGCATGCCCCAAGGATGATTTTCCAATTCCTAACATAAACATGATAGTGGGCATGATTATGGGTTATGAGATGTACTCCTTAATGAATGGCTTTTCTGGATATAATGAAATTAAAATTACCCCTGGGTATCGAGAAAAAATTGCATTTATGTGTGCATGGGGTACTTTTTTTTGGAATTTCATGTCATTCAGGTTAAGAAATATAATGCATAAGAATATGGAAGATTGTGTTGATGACACATTAGCTAAATTTAAGAAACAAGATATGCACCTTGATGACTTGATTTGAATATTGGACTGCATAGAATAATTTCAACTTAGGTTAAATCCCAAGAAGTGTGTTTTTGATGTCAACTCAGGAAAGTTTCTAGGCTACATCATATCTACAAAAAACATAGAAGCTAATCAAGAAAAGGTGCAAGCCATTATGGAAATGCCTCCTCCTAAGAACATCAGTCAATTAAGAAGTTTTCAAGGATGTCTTCAATCTATTAGGAGGTTTATATCTCAGCTAGTTGATAGAGCACAATAATCCAATAAAAACTTACACAAAGGGTCCACATGTATTTGGAATAAGGAATGTCAAAAGAGCAATCAAAGGTTACTTGGCTAAACCTTTAATATTGATGCCACCTATACCAAGGAAACCTTTGATTTTATACATATCAGCTACAAATTCTTCCTTAGGAGCATTACTAGCACAAATTAATGAGAATGGAAAGGAACATACTATGTACTACATTAGTTGCACTTTGGTGGCTTATGAAGTAAATTATAGAAATATTGAAAAGGCTTGCCTTGCAATGGATTTTGCATCCCAGAGACTTAGAGACTGCATGCTTTCCCACATAGTGCATCTTATTGCAAAAATTGATCCTCTCAAATATCTACTAAGTAAAGTTGTGCTTACTAGATAGTTTGCTAAATGGATGATGATTCTTTCCAAATTTGGCATTCAGTACATTGAATGTAAAGCCATTAAGGGACACGCTATAGTTGATCAACTCATTGAGTTTCTTATTGCAAGATAATGTTCTAATGAAAATTAATTTTCCTATTGCCTCTATTTTGTATGTCACTGAGAGGACATGGAATATGTTCTTTGATGACTCACATACCTAGAATGGAGTTGGTGCAAATATCTTCTTTTTCACACCTCATGGTTATACAATCCCAAAGTCTTATAAAACTCTTGTTTCCATGCACCAACAACATATCAGAGTTTGAGGCTTTGACCAATGGGATAAAAATGGCTCTAGAATGGAGAATTACACAACTACACATCTATGGAGACTCCCAGCTCATTATTAATCAAGTTAATAATGATTATCAAACTAAAGATGACAAGCTTGTACCTTAAAAGAAATTGATTGATTCCCTAAGGAACTATTTCACATTTGTAACATTCCTACACATTCTTAGGGTAGAAAATGAGGTTGTAGATATTATGGCATCTTTAACATCTATACTACAATTGCAAGAACATGAATCTCACTACTCCACAATTTTGGAAAAAGTCTTGAAAAAATCTGCCAAGTGGTAAAAACCTAGAAACAGGTGCTACTTTAGACCCTTGCACCTATGTCTATCAGTCTCCCTTCACACTCATTCATTTCAAAATACATTTCCTATCTTGGAATATGCTCTTGTCCTCATCTTGATCTTCTTATGCATTAGGTTTTCTTTGGCAAACTCATCTAAAACAATGTTTCTTAACACTTCCCCCTTGACATCTAGTGTTTCTTAACACTTCTCGGATATCTTACCTACAATCTAGGATGCTATGATATTTATCATTATTAGATGAAATTATTAAAGGAATGGTCATGTGACACACACATGTACATGCACATGCACACACACACACACACACACACACACACACACACACACACACACACACACACACACACACACACACACACACACACACACACACACATACTCTTAAACATAAAACTTGCTAATACATGATGAACTTTATCTTTTTTGTGTATTGTTTATGATGATTTCTTTGTGGAGTGTTCCCTCCCTAATAGTATTTTGAGGATGTCATGGACTAGAAGACTGGGGGCATGGGGAATGTTTTACTTGTCTTCTGCTTCTAGGTATACTTTGTTAGTCTAAGGTATTGCTAGCCTTTTTTCTTGTCCTACTTGACACTTTGGGCCCACAATATATCATCCTTGTATATTTTTGCAAAATCGCACTTGGAGGTTATCCTAGTGCTTATGCCTTAATATAGGTGTAATCTTTCTATACTAAACTTAGGGAATCTAACTACATTAGTCATCTTGACCTACATGTCTTTGATTCTTGGGTTGGATTCTGACATAATTATCCTATATAGATCATATTCATATCCTCATAGTTATACTAGTGAGCATTGTATGATCTTTCGATGTCCCTAATAATGCTCAATGATGAAATTAGAGTCTAAATGTTTTGTGTCCCTTGCAAGTAAACCATTTTCCATACTAGTTTTCATTATAGGTTCATTAAAGCTTAGTCTTTCATTTTGCATATGGATAGAGCTCTCTCTTCATCTTTCACACACACGTTAGCTAACTACGTTCATCTCTTCTCAACCTTTCACTCAATTACGTATTTCATTCCTTGTCAATCATGTCCACTTTCTTTTTATTTTATACCTATCATCACAAGAGATTAATCAAATAATCACATCTAATTTATCCAAGTATCACATTTTCAAACCATGAGTCTACATCACAAACATGAGAGCAACAAAATCTATGAGAGAGATCCATGAACATATAAACATGAAAAAGAAAACTAAGATACATAAACATGAGCATGAGTAGAACATTATATGGAAACAAAAACACAAGTACTAAAACATCTATGTAAAACATCCATCACGTGAGCATAAAAATGAGACAAGTACACAATAAAGATTGATTGAATCCAATATCTCATATATATACCAAATGAATTAGAGTACATGTACATGTGAGATCCAAAATATGGATAAACCATCTCAAAATACATATGATACAACAAACAGTGCCACAAGGACATCAACCTAGAACTACTCCTAGACCTAAGACTAACTCCCACACTCTTGGGCTGAAGGTGGTCGTGGTGATGGAGCATGTCTCCTATCTGGTAGTTGTACTACACCCTCTAATTGCCTTGCTCACTTTGAATAATCAAGGAGTCCATGCTTTGGTATTAACACACCCCTATATGAATCATAGTAATAGGTTTCTTGTGGACCACGGTGCTTAGACTCTTGCCTCACTGCATCCCTCTCCATATGAAACTCTTGACTCTATGCCTTCTCATAAATGATTTATTGATCTCACATGATAATGGTGATCTATGTTGCCTGAACCTTTACCTCTAAAGCTCAAATCTAAGCATCTTGGGCATCCTCCCCATCTCCTCCTATAATTTTCTCCTATTGTAGCTCTTCCCTCTCCACAATCTTGCACTTCCTCCTCCTCCTCATTGAATCATCATCCTCCTCCTCCTCCCTCATTGCTCAGGACCGCATTTATCTCCCCATAGGCCCTCAAGAAATTCTCCCCACCTCCATCTATTCACTCCTTTGCCTCTACCTCCTCCACCATCCCCTCCATATCCTCCTTATCCTACTACCTCTAGCAATGCATCTGGTCTCATAAACTGGGGGAATGGATGCCTCTACATCTCATATAGATAAGTTGGATTAGCCCCTTCATTTACCAAATCAAAATGATAGTCCCAGGACTCTTGCATCAATGTTGATGTATCTCTCAGTGTTGTCTCATAATCTAACATAGGAAGCCAACCCTAATTCTCCTCTCTACAGAAGCAGGCATATGTGGTCATCTCAGTAGATATCACATGCCTCTATCTAGTTACCTTCATACCTAGCTGATGATGAAATACTCAACTATATCAGAGTACCTCCTAGCCAATGGCATATTATAATGCATATACTCCATCTCCCAAGCATCTACCCACCTCATGCACTAATGGCATGGTCTCCAAACAAAGGGGTCAACTCATCAAATAAACTTTTATAGTAGGTGACAAACCTAATGTGTGTTAGGGGATAAACCATGTATATCTATATATGAATGGCTGGCTCCTCTCTTGTAATTGCACTTGGGTTCATATCACCTCTATGTGCTCCCATGCCTAGATCTGGGCCAAAACTGCATCATAAGCTCATGTCCTCTCATCTTGATAAACAATATTGTAGAGCTCCTGCTACATTTTAGTGAGGATAGAGGGTCCTTGGGTCATGCTCTAGGATTGCCTAATCAAGTCTACTACCAATCCACCCTAGCCTAAAGGGAAGCCTTTTTGGCCCCTGTTAGCGGCACAATCCTAGGAAACTAGTGAATGCATAAGGTAGGCTAAGGGATATTGATCCCCATACTCATCTATGAGCCTCTTCCAACTAAGGTAGTGGTCTATGATAGTCACATCCTCTAAAAGTTGTAAAATTGCTAATCTCCCCTCTATTAGCATCTAGTCATAATAAACCTGTGACATGCAAAAGCTCATATTAGTACACCTCATATAGAAACTAGAAACTTAAAAGGACAAATCTCAAAGACATATTGATCATACTCATAAGATCTATGTAATATAGCACACATAGGATGGGATACACATCCTCAAGGGTGATCATGGCCTCACCAATGTGCAAATGGAAAGTGTTATGCTCACAGTCCCACCTCTTGGTTAATGTTGTCAATAAATCATGGTTCGCATGAATATGGGGCATGCACATCAACCAACTGAAACCCATGCTCTCTATTGATGCCTTCTCATCAGTAGCTAGGTGGCACACAACACATAACCCCACCACCCTGGGGACTCTAATTAGTAGCATTGGAAACACTATTATCTGCATAACCAAAATGAGAAACAATGAAGTGTCAGTATAAACCATAAAGATCAAGTGACATCATAAATAGATAAACATGGTAGAAAACAAAAAACACATGCTCAAAATCTATCTCATAACATGAAAAAATACTCAGACACATTATGTGTGATACTTCTTGTAACAGTTGTGTGATATATTTTGTTGTGTTACTTTTTCTAATACTTGTGCAATACTTTTGGGTCATGCAATAGTTCACACATTGTTTTCTGAGATTTGGGTGCCTTTGATGTGATATATGTTATAAGGGCCATGCAATACTTTTTGGTCATCAGAAGAATTGCACAATACTTCTCAAAGTAGGTGTATGATACTTTTTAAGTACCGCACGATATTTCACCCAAAACACATAAAAAGAATTAAAGACATGATTTAAAAGAGAAATAAATGACCTAAAAGCATGAAATTTATGAATACATATCGAGGCCTCATAGTCTACAAGTTGATTGTGCAACTGGCTATGCTCAAAATAGTGTTGGTGAGTCAGAATGCTTGCCAAAGCCATAGCTCTCGCTCGGATCACTCATTAATGCTCTTAAATTCACTAAAGACAAAATGAATTTAAAATGACCCTTGGACCCCTTGTATAGTCCTTTGATCTCATTTTGACCCATTTTTCAAACTTCTTATAATTCTGTGAAAATTTTCCCCTGGCTAATTTTGACATTTTAGATCCATTTTCAGGATTGAAATCAAAATCCAAGTTTATTTTGATGATCAAGATCACATTTTAAAATTCTTCCTTCTTCTATGCAGTTAGCTGACCTTTTGAAGTTTGATCTTTGAATCTTTGTTGGGGCATCTCATATCTTCATCATTTCTACACTTCTTACCTACTGCAATTCATATCTTTTTCTCTTATTTACCATCTTTCTACTTGATTTGACCTAATTTTTATACTATATCTTTCTTGGTCAACTCTAGTCAAAATGGGGCATTCTATCACTTCCTTATGGTCACTCTTTGGTTTTAATTACTTAGCTATCATCATGGACCTTATTCTATCTCAATTTGATCATATCTTTGTCATTTATGCATCCCTCTTACCTCATTTCAATTTTGATCTTGAGGGGGCAAGAATATTCTATCACCACTTGTTTGCTATAGCTATCTATTTCTAAAGAGCATATGCTTTGTTGGTGTTTTAAAAGTATGGGTTTCAACAACTAGTACTAGGATTTCTATCATATCCCAAATAGAATTTCTATATTACTTCAATCTTTTTTTCTTAGAAACATGTACTCCTCTTACTTAGGAAATAATTAATTCAGAATCACCAATGACATGCAATCACTCAATACCATGTTTATGATCCAGTCTCAATCCTAACTATAGGGCCTCATATTCTACTATGTTATTTGTACATGGAAACTTCAGAGTAAATGAGAATTTATAAGTTATAATATCAGGAGAAACCAAGAGAATACTTGCTCTTGATCCTTCTTTGTAGCAAGCTCCATCCATACATTGTCCATATATCACCCTTCTTTGATTTGACTCACTTCTACTGTAATGGTCAACTTAACCTTCTCCATTTTCAATACTAAAATGTCATCCCTAAAAGCATTAATATCAGTATCCACAAAGCATGTCATATCATCTTCAATTTCTTTCTCTATCATATAGATACTCTTAGGCTCCCTATTTATTCTTACCAATTTACCATCAATCTAAAAAGTTGCATATGAAAAATCACATTTTAGACTTCCCCCCATTGTTGCACTCCATTTCCTAGATAACAACATGCCATATTGGGGAGGGATATCCACAACTAATACAGTCATTGTTTGCTCTTTATCAAGATAAGAAGATGACTTATAAAGTATTGCATTTATTGTTCCTATGACAGTAACTTATGTTTTATCCATAGCACAACATCAATCCTGAGGTGTATCCCTTTTAGTCCCAATTCTTTCATTATCTCAAAAGGAATTATTGTATTTGATGCTCCAAAATCTATCATATAATTTTTTAATGTTTTCCCATTTACAATAATTCTCAAGAAAAAGGGATCAACACTTCCTAATCACTGATTTATTGAATCATCTAAATACATGAGTGGGAATTGAGACACAACAACCTCAATTTCTATTTCTTTCTTAGGATCCTCAGGAATTTGGTTGGAATTATAGTCATGACCAACCTTATCACCTACATCCTTAACCCACGCTATATCTTTACTCTTATGTTAATGGATTCTTAACAATTCTAACATAGGAACTTTCATTGTGATTTGAAACAATATTGTCAACATATCAATTGGAGAAATAGTAAGGTTATCTAGATACATACCTTTTACTTTCTTTTGCTTGTCATGAGCTTGCAATGTTCTAAATCTTTTTCTTATCATTCACAATAGTAACAACTGATGACTTCGCTTTCTCTTTTTTATTATCATTAATTTGAGCTTTAGGATCATTTGCAACATCACCCTTTTTAGGCTCCCACTTTTTACTCATAGTTTTAACCTTGACATTAAATTTATCCTTAGGTTTATTTACTTCTACCATTTTTGGATCAATCTTCTTGACAAAAATACCAGAAGCTATATTTACTTCATTGTTTTGTGACATACTTCTAGTTTTTTCTTGGGCCATCATATTTATTATGATTTCATCAATTTCTTCCTTAGTAGGCATTCTCAAAATCACCTCATCCTTTGATGTGACCATGTTGCAAGTTGTGTCCTTCTCTTCATGTTCATTTGAGAAGATCTTTCGGTGTACTACATTATGGAACTATCTTCTTTCATGAATTTCATCATCATTTTCATCATGATTAGAGACATCATCATAACATGACTCAAACATGGTACATCCTACATCTTCATTACTATTCTCATGATCAGATGGTTCTTCACTTTCACCTTGGTTAGTAGAAAAATTTAATGCAACAACACAATAATCTAGTGAGTAAGGTAACTAATAGATCATACACCATTGAGGGTCATCAACAATGTTGATAGATGCCTTTTGCAAAGAGTTAGGGTTAATCCTTTCACCAACATTTTTGGTAGGAGGGACAACAGGTTTCCCATATTTCCATTGGGTGGTATAAGGGAAACTTTGCATCCTATTTTGCTTACTGAAATTATTAAATTGTGGCTTATCTCCAACATTTTCTTTGTGGGTATTTCCCATCTAAGGGTTCATATTCTTTAGTATGGTTAACATATGTTCCATCTTATCATCCTCGAGCTTCTTGCTTGCAGAAGGATTATCACCTTCCTTTTTGTTTCCACAAACATTGTAAAGCTTTGAGTAATCTCTTCTCCCAAGCTTTTCAGATGTTTTTCTAGTATTCTCTATATTAATAGCCATTTTGTAAGCATCCCTTAATGTTCTAGGATCCTTATCTCTTAGAGTATATGTCATCTTGTTGTCAAAGGCATTTAAATAAGTTGTAAGGCACACATCTTCACCTAATCTCATTACTTGAAACAAATTATACATTCCTTTCTAGAATATCATATTGAAAACTGGATTCATTAAAATTCTTCATAATGTAGTTGAACTCATTTAACACAAAACTTGTATTTGTATTATCACCATATTGCTATTTGAAAAGATTCTCTAGGTCATCCCATGAGCTAATCCTATCATCAAGCAACCTCCTAAACCAATCTATAGCATCTTCTATAAGGGAATGCATAAACAATTTCATGACCACATCTTTATGCTCAACTTCATAATCATTCAACATGTCTTTTAACTTTCTAAGGTTTTCTTCACCACTAAAATCATTATTTCTAGAAAATTTTGTGGACTTATCCCTCAAATCATTTGAAATAGGATTTGAATAACCAGGGATACCTAGGAAAGATGTTTGTCTATGCCTACCCATGTACATGGGTCTTTTTGTAAAACCTACAGCACCAACAAAGCTTGATCCTATGGCTTGATTTTGAACATTTGTTTTTCCTAGTTGAGTAACAACATGCTATGCTATTATAGTAGAAGAGGAAGGTGGACTAGGCTAGGAAGTAGTGGTATTACTTATTATGGGCCCACAAGTTGTAATAGAAGGCATTCCTAATGATGGTTGACTCTGGTTGGTATTTAAACTAGAAGTAGAAGTTAGGAATTGAATCTTCTTCCTCATTTCTATTGATTGGGCTTCATTTTCTACCTTCTCAAGATCCTTAGCTAGATGCTCTCACTGCTTCCTAGATTTCTCCAATTGTAGATCTATTTTTCACATGTTAGGGACATTCTTGGATATAACTATTGGTTCATTTATTTTGACACTAGTCTTCCCTTATCAATGGTCTTAGTGGTAAGATCAATCACTCGGGTTTCCAATAGGTTTATATGGTTGGATCTACACAACTACTAGATTCTCATTTTCTTGCAAAACCCACTCATATTCATTAACTTTGGATCTCATCTCTCCAATATCCCCAAATAGATCTAGATGCAAGGAAACAAACTTATCTTCTAACTTCTTATTTTGTTCCTGCAAGGCAACCATTCTCCTAAGTAGATTGTCTCTCTCAATGAGAATATTCATGGCAATATGTTTCTTTTCCTTCTGTAAACATATGCATTTGGCATCTTCCTTAGAAACCTTTTTTCTAATAATCTCTACTTTAGTAAGAAGATCATCATGATCTGTGGTTGTTGTTTATGATTCTGTAGGGTCACTCAAATCAATGAGATTTCTCTCAATGAAAGAAACATATATAGGGTGAGATCTACTTGATTGAATACTTCTAGGTCTAAGATGCTAATTTATTCCTCCTAAATCACTAGATCTAAAAGAATTATCCCCCATGGATGACACCATTTTATCTTGATAAATCTGATCCTCTTGGAAATGTGTCTTAAAAATACCTCCTAAAAGCCTAGTACTCTCAAATTTAGTGCTATGGGATAAGGCTTATTTCTCAATTATAGGTTGGTATTGAAGATTATCTTTGGGTTTCCATGCATGATTGGATTCTCCCTTCTTCTTAGGCCAATTCCCTTTACTTGCCTTTGGTAATTTTGTATACAAAGGGATATATGAGTTTTCCCTTATATATGATCTTGTATTCTTCCTTCTATTAGCCATATTTACTTTAATATGAGCACTAGTTAGCAAATCCTATGATTGAGTCACCACCCACTAGGGGGAAAAAATTAATAATGGCTAAAAGACAAGAAACTTCATGGGAAAAGTATTTCTAAAAATAAATCTGACATAGGGACCCAACCCAAATGAATTTAATATCATATACTTCGAGAAATGTAAACTCTATTTGGCAAATAAGGCACTTCTAAGCATATCATACGTCACACAACTCTTGTGTTATTAGGATTATTATAAATTCTCAAGGTTTTTCACTAAAAAGGAACCAATACCAACATAGGCATAAGAGAAGATGGACATATGACAACAAGTGTATAGCTTTTCATTAGAGATTCTAGTACTTCATATATGATTTCTCTTTATAGGCTCCCTAGCAGATTAGCCATTTTGTTGGTGTTTTAAAACTACTAGTTTCAACAACTAGTACTTGGATACAAAAGATCAATAAATACCTAAGGATTAGCTAGTTCCTGTATTCAATAAAATTTATCTTAGATCTGGGCCAATGTGATAGAGCACAAGGACTCTCTACACTCTACACTTTAGGCCTTGCTGGGCCAAGGCAAGTGCACCTAGGGATTAATTGGTATTTTCACTGATATCCTTTCACAAATTTATCCCTTACAATAGAAAATGGTCAGAAATCTTCTTGAACTATAGTCAACTTGTTTATTTACAGGCCAACAATATAGTTCTTTACTATAGAAATCAGACAATTAATTTTGACTTTAATGTGTGTTGTGAATTCAAATGACTATATCACTTTACAATCACAATTTATGATCAGTGCCTTATCTATTACCACATGGATTCATACTAGTAAAACCTTGACCTATTTAATTAGCTTACAGCTAAATTTATCAGTTGTTAACCCTAAACTCTATTCTTATGATATCTCTCCCATATACCTAGAAACCCTATCAATTCATAGAAGCACTTACTTAATTCCTTGAATTAAAAGCAACAATGAAATGATATACAACTTATTCTAGATGCATTAATTTGAAAGAACTTTTCTCATTCAATCTCAAAGTAACAAACACATGAGAATGGAGAAAAAAATTAAGGACATAAATATTCAAAAATTTCTATTTGTATTAATTTTCCTTGAAAACCATACATTACTGATATAAGATTCAAAATATAACTCAAAATATGACAAATCTTGTCATTCAATATTCATTATCTTCTAGGAGTGCAAAATTAAAAAAACATACAATTGACACAAAAACTGGACTAACTGTAATAGTATAACACTAAATTGTACAAGACTCGGACCCTAACTCCACATCTTGGAAATCCTTTTATAGATAAGGATTACAACAAGCTTTAGATGAGAGGAAAAATGTCAAAAATTGATTTGAAAACAAATACAAAGATATTTTTACATGTTACTTTATAAAACATTCTTGGTATTTGGACAAAATTGGGGAAATAGATGTGAAATTGGCAGGTGGCACTTTCTTCAGGCATCTTTAGCATGAATCTTTTTGTACTTTAACAACCTATTTCTTTCACTACCCTTTATCTATGTTTTTTCTCTTCTACCTCTAACTATGACTTTAACTATTTAGTCATTGTCCCCTGATGGTAGAGTATTTATTCCTGCTATAACTTCCCAAATGGCTATATCAGTTTCCACATTTGACCATGTGGCATCTCTGATTCCATGTAACTCTTCAAGTTACTTGCTCCATTTAGCATCTATTATAGCTTTGACCTATGCAGTTATTTTACCCATTTCTCACTCTATTTTATATAGCATGTCAATCAAATCATACACTACTATAATATATGCCTCACCATTGTAGTATGCCATAAACCTAGAGTGATTCAAAATGTCATCGAAAGAGGATGACCATTCTAACCATTTCTTGACTCCTCCATCATTGTCCAATATGCTAGGTATAAAGTTTGGTGTTCCTATGGAAATTAACTTCATCTTATTATGTATCAACTATAATTTACCCACAAAGAAACCATTTAATTCTTTCACTCTATGAATTAATTTCCTAACACCCCTTTGGTAGATCTTTCTTCTGTGTAAGCAAGGGCACAAGGCTCTCAGAGAATTGGAGATAAGGACCCCATGTGGTGAATAAGGGAGATAACAAGGTGATTGCCTAAGAACAATGATGCTCTACCCCTTGTAGAACAAGATAATTACTATGCACATTTTGTGAGAACAAATTTAATGAATTTATCTTGTGAATCAAAAAATTATTGATGGTTGTTATGTCTATCTCTTTGATGGACTCTAATTCCTCTTCATCAACACTCATAGATTGCCCATCACATCTTCTATTTTAGGTGCATAGCCTACTATTTGTACATCCCTATCTTCAATCTCAATGGTAGATTTCATAGTATTCTTCAAAACCATTAATTCATTTTCCAATTGGAGATTTTTCCATTCTAAGACATAAGTCTTCTTCATCTCCTCCTCATAATGACTCCTAGTTTTAATGTACCTCTCATAAGCTCCTTCTAGAACATCAATTATGTTATTGTCTAACATTGATGTTAAAGTTAACAACCCATAGATCTGGTTGCTTCATGTCGAATGAACATTCTAGTAATTACATTTCTTTTGGGAGATTCCTTGATCTCTATGAGGGTTGGTTTCTAATTTTCTAGAGCTAGACTCCATATTGCCATAGTTTTGGCATCAATTTTATATCCAAATCCTCTCAATTTCCCATGTTGATTCTCATCTTCAAATGAGATTTTTCTTTACTACCTCCTCATTTTATCTAATAAGAATGAGGAATTGATATCCCATCTACAATCATGCCACTCCTTTGTATCAGCTCCCTAGCTTCTTCTACAGCAAGGATCTCACTTGTGGGACCATACTCTTGTAGTTTCTAAACCATCTTAGCTACTACCTCATCAAAAAAACCTGGCTTCATCTATAGTGATAATTCATTATGCTTCAATTTAAATAAGAAGCTTTTAAATTCTTCTATTTTGATGAAATTTTCATCATTCATGAACTCATTTACTTCAATGATTCTATCATCAATCATTTGAGCTTGAAGCTCTAGTATTTTGGCCCTTTTTTCATCCTTAGTTGCTTGAGCTATCAAGTAGCTTCTCCTTGAATTATTAAAATATTTACTACTTCTTGGTAGAGCCTGCGAGGCCTTTGCCTTTTGTGGAACCTCTACCATCTTCTACTTTTTTCTCTTATGATGAGCCCACTCTGAGCTCTTAGGTTGGTCCTCATCATCACCAACTTCAACAATGATGTCCTAATCAACAAATTATAGATCTATTCTCCTTCTAATCTCCTCAGGGACTTGAGATGAAATCTCATCAAGACTTTCTATAGATTTATTAAATCTAGAATAGTAATCCACCTCATGATAGAACCCTTTGAATGACGAATGAACCTTTTTCATCTCTTGCTCAAAACTCACTACATCTTTGAATTTGATCATTCTTTCTCTACACACATTTTCATCCAAAAAGTTAGCAATTACATCCTCTTCCCATAAGCCCTTGGTTAGAGGCAGATTGTATCCCCTCATTTGTTTCAATACAGTCCTAACCACACCATAAGGGTCATATGTTCTAGCAAGGGCAGTTAGAAATTTCTAATCTCTTAAGAAGGCATCAGTCTCCTCAATTGCCTTTTTCCTAATATCAAAATCTCCAACCTTGGAGCATTTACATAAAAATGTCCCTTTCCTAACATTCTAGCCTTTTCTATTCAAAGAAATTAACCACCAAAAAAACTCCACAATCCCTAATATTTTTAGAACATATTTTGGGAGATGATGGGGTGGTTTTGGGCATCCATAAACCCTAATGACTCTATATTATTAAAAAATAAATACATTTTCCCAGTCATGCCTTATTTTCTTTCCCTCATAGTAATAGATATTGGGCTTATCCAATTTCCTAACACTCCTAGGTACTTTCTCTACTATAGCCCCTAGCATATTCATAACAGGGTATAAAAAATTATTGTAGAGAGAAATAGTATTAGAATAATGGTAGAATCTTTGTCATACCCTTGTCCACTATTGCACAAGTAGTCTTTCTCCCCATTCCTCTATGCTCTCAAAGAGGCTTTGATCAATAAATTATACATTCTTGTACATAATCAGGTGCATGAGTAGTGAGTAATGATGGAATTTGAAATTTTCTATCCTTCCCTCCTATGTTGTAATAATCTCATTGTGAATTTTTCCAACTATGTATGTAACATAGTCATACCCTACATTAGTGTATGGGTCATGAATGTTTAATATCATGATGTAGTATGCACCAGTAGCATTCATGGTTCCATCTGAACCTACGGCTTTGTTTAATCCAAACACTATGTTTTGATAATACCTCTAAAAATATTCAAGAGACATAAAATCTCCCACCTCCTTCTGTGATATCTCTCATTTTTCCTTCTTTGACATAGGGATGTGTCTAGTCATAAATCTACCCATGTAGAAGTTCTTATGACTATTAAAATTAAAATTAAATTTGTCAATTTCAACTGACATTGACATAGGTCCTCCCAAGTCAAAAGCTTCAATGAATGTTTCTTTGTCCAACGCGTAGAGTATACATTTATCCCTTCTATGAAATATCTTGTTGACTGGATTGTAAGATTTTATTAATGCCTTGACTAAATCTACATCAACAAACACTTCAGGCATGATTAATTTCTCTAAATTCCTAGTCCAATGGTTGCATATTGGAACCTTTTCCACCCTGCTCTTGTAGAAGTACCAGAAAATCTTACTTCCATTTTTGTCGGGTACCTCTGCATCTCTACAAAAATAGTAGGAATATTTGAATGCATGATCATTAGTTAATTAGAGGGTGGATTATCCTAGTAAAATTTTTAACCACTCATCTACGAAATGGCAAGGACTTTTTTTTTTTGATGTAGACTCTTCAATCTATGCATGTGCTATCAATTCTTCTTACTTTTTGGCATAACTTTCATAGTATCTCAATAATTATGAACTCTATATGCTGAAATTTTAATCTGCAACTCTAAATTCACTCTAGCACTTCAAACTCTATGCAACTAGTAATGAAAATCCTCGCTCTTCTTTGAATTTATCCATTTCCGTAAATGTGAGTGTGGCATTAATGTCACTAAAGCTGGCATTCTTAAAATCCTTTCAATCCTTGAAAAATTGGCAATGTCTTCACCTTTTTATTGTTAATACTTCGAACTTCCATTTCTTTTTCCAACTCAGACATGGTCATTTTAATTCAATTTTATGCTTTTAAAACTAAAGGTTTCCAAGTGTGATTCCCTTTTATCTCTACTGCTCCACGATTTCTTTCTTTTCTTTATTCCTGGTTGCGACCATGCAAAAATGGCTACTTCAATTGTTTTGCAACTTCTTGACTTGAATCTCTAACTATTATATTAATGTTGTGATGCTACGATGACAAGTCAATCTCCACTTTGAAACTCTATTTTTTAATTTACCACATGGGCTTGTGAAACAGTGACCTCTTCATTTAAGCCTTTAATGCAACCTGGCAACTATTTACTATTTCATTTCATCAACCATTTTGATCAAGAAAAAAATCTACTTAACATTTCTTCGCATCATTATTACCTTAAAACCAAACTATGACTTAGCCCTTGCAAACTAGCGAAAGCCTTCAGATTGACATTTTCACAACTTCTCTATGATCTATGGTTTAATGCTTTTATCACCTAGGATGCTGTGATGTAACTTTGACCTTGTCACCTCTTCACAACCACCATACATATAGCTCCTTCAAACTATGCAATGTTGCGATGACTATCCTAACTGACTGCTACTTTGTTTTGTGGCTTTGAGACCAAAGAATTTAACTACAACTCAAACATTGTGATGGTGTAATAGCTATTTCATTAACTATTAGATTCTCTTTGTGGCTTCATAGTTGTAAACTCTAACTCATAGCTAAACCCTGCGACAGTGTGATGATGAGCTTTTGATACTTCTCTACCTTAATCTTAAGTCAATTTTAACCACATGCAATGAATAAATAGCCTTAAACTTAACTATCCAAATCACCTTTTTCTTGATCACAACTCAATTTTTATTATGTGGAATAGAAGTTGTGACATTTCAAATTTTCTCTTATCTCTACTTTGCAACTTAAAATTGAGTCTATCTTACTGCTTGCGATGTCGTGATCACCTTTTCTAATCTAATTGTTGTTATCTTTCGTGATTTCACAACTTTGAACCTTAACTTACTTTTTAACCCTATGAAGATGTGATACAAGAAATCTCCCCTTCTTTGTCGCAACATCAAGTTAGCTCTAACTTCTCATAAAGTTGTGATGGCTTAGACTTTGACTATTGTAGTTACCCTTCACATCATTGCAACTTTAAAAGAACTGTGACCTTGTGATTTCTAGCTAATCTCCTCTTCGCAGCTCAAACTTAAAGTTTAGCACTAGCACCGATGATGTTGTGATGACCGTGTTGATTATTACTTTGTGGCTATAAAGATAGTCAAATACATAATGGAGAGATGAGATGATCAAGACAATTTCATGACATGCAACTTAAGAGACTTAGGATATGACATATAACATAGGAAAATGATAAATGGACTTAAGGATATAAAAATCAACATATAAACAAAGTTTTTGATGTATCCCTATTTTATACATACATGTGACCAATTTATGAATAATTCATCAAAACATAAGACATAACTATTTTCTAGGGTTTTTTCATAAGGATGAAAACATTTTTAGAAACTCTAAGCAACAAAACACGCGACCTTCCTGATTTTCACAAGATATCACAATTTTTTTTGGCTAGGTGAAAATTTAGGCCATCATGCTTGACCTTTCCATTTTCTCTCAATCTATCTTCTTTGCTTGATGCTAGTACTCTTCTTGAGTTCCAATATCATCTCTCTCTCCTATTATTTAGTATTGTCACTAGGAGATTGTATGCTTGACCTTTCCATTTTCTCTCAATCTATATTCTTTGCTTGATGCTAGTACTCTTCTTGAGTTCCAATATCATCTCTATGTCCTATTGTTCAGTACTGTCACTACTAGATTGTACATTTAGGACTTGTTATCTCACTTTGCATTTCGTTCTTTGAAATCAAATCTCTATATCTATTGCTACCTACTTGGCTTCTTTATTCTTTGATGTAATATATTCCCAAATCAATCACACATTAGTCAAAGAGGGGCAAATCTAATCACCTAAAAATGGTCATCTAGACTATTAGCCTCCTTCTCAGCATTTTGGCTCAATTATTTAATCATTAATCTAGGCCAAATTGCTAAAAATCAATTTATTTGATTTTAACCTATAGTTTGACAATAATATCCTAAGTTTGTATTTGATTAAAAGAACATGTCCCCTTTTAATTAAAAAAAATACCCCATTCTTCTAACCTACTATAATGTACACACATAAAGTCTTTTTCCTATTTACAAATTAAAAAGAAAAGACTTTGTCTCACATGAAAAGTCAACTCTTTCTCATTGGTTGACATGATCTTACACATGGATCATGTTAAAAGTCAATTCTTACACTTGATCCCTCATTTCTTGATCTTGATCTCAATCATCCATACATCTTTAAAAGAGAGAGCTCTCTCTTCTCTAAGGATCACATTTTTTAGCTAATGTTATGTTGTAGGTTTACTTGTAGGTTCTTGGAGAATTTGTGGAGAACTTCTTGCTTCTTATCTCATTCTTTGCATATTCATGTTAGAATATTTCATTTTCAAGTAGCTTGGTTTCCTTTTCAATAGCATAGATCACTTAGACTTTCATATGCTTAGCTTAGTTGCATTCTTGCATCCCATTCTAGCATAGTCCATTCTTGCATTGCATACTCAATAGTTCTTTGACACTAGAATTCTTGCTCTTGTATAAAGAATCTCTCATTTCATGGTTTACTAGTAAGGGTTGCATCTCTAAGACTCAATTGAGAGATCTTTCTATCCTAATGCATACACCTTTGCACTCCATGACTAGGAAGCTCCAAGCTAAGCCGCCAATCAAGCTTTCCAATCTATGGAACACCTTGGATAGAATGGTTTAGAGAAGTGCACTTTCTTAGTATAAAATTCTATCCAAGATAATAAGAGGAAGACTAGCTAGAACATTGATGGTTCAAACATAGGGCCACATAAAAAGATCTCTAAGAACTTCGAGCCCAATGAACTAGGATTCAAAGGAAATAGCGTTAAAGAGTTTAAGGGTAACTCTAGTAATGACAGCAACAACAAAGGGCATGAAAAGAGGGGACCACCTAAAGGATTTATTACATGTGGTGGGGAAAATTATGATAACCAATGTCATTTAATACCAACCAACAACCATGACCCACATACTTCCTCAACAAGTCACCTATCACCAAAGTATACACGCAACACTGGACAATCATCGAGTTGAACAACAAGAGTCCTATAGAAACTCTAAGTAAGATTTATGGTAACCTCATCTCTATATTAATTGATACATGTGCAACAAAATGTTTCATCTCCCCAAAATTGCTTAGTAGATTTCCTAGGAGAACTAAATTTATGGTAAAACCTTAGATTGTCGAGTATGCAAATCAGACAAGGGCTAGCATAGAGCATTGTTTGTTTGAGGCTTGAGTAGACTTTCCAAACTTCTCTACTAAGGTTGATATGTATGTAGGATCTATAGGGTATTGAAATATCATCATGGGGATAAATTGGCTCATTGAGCACACAAGAAGGTGGATGTTCTTGCAAAGATAGTGGAGTATCTAGATGATCATGAAAACCCTATAAATATTCAAGAAATAATACATGAGGTGAAATCTTGTTAGATCTCAGCCATGCAACTTAAAATATGGGAAAAAAAGAGTGTGAAATTTTCTCGATGAAAATAGAAGACCTAAGGAAACCTATAGAGACCACTTATCTAGATGAACACATTTTCAAGGAAGGGGAAATTAGAGAGAAATTGAACGAATCCTTCAAAAAATAATATTCCTATCTTAAGAGTTTTAGTATGTATTTCTAGAAGAATTGTTGAGCCTTACCCCTTCCAAAGTATTTGATTTCACCATAGATGTGGTACCTAGAGTAGAGCCCATATCAAGAGAACCCTATCAAATGACCATTATCAAATTAATGGAGTTACAAGTACAATTGTGAGATTTATTAGATTAAAAACTTATTTAACCAAGATTCTTTCCTAGGGGATATCCAATTTTTTTTGTCAAGAAGAAGGATGGAACTATTAGGTTATGTATAGATTATAGGATGCTTAACAAGGTCACAATAAAAAATAGGTACCCACTTTCCAGAATTGACAATCTATTCAATTAGATAAGGGGAGCAACAATATTTTCTAAGATAAACCTAAGATTGGTTTATCACCAACTTCATATCAAGGAAGAGGACATTCACAAAACTGCCTTTAGAACCTACAATGATCAATATGAGTTCACATTATTATCCTCTAGGCTAACCAATGCTCTGGAAGGTTTCATAAATCTCATGAATAGTATATTCCAAGATTATTTGGACAATTTTGTGTTAGTTTTTATTGATGATATTTTTATCTACTTCTGAAATGAGGAAGAGCATTAGAGACATCTATAGATAGTATTACAAAACTATGGGAACATAATTTATATGGAAAACTATCTAGGTGTTCATTTTATCAAAGGGAAATCTAGTACTTGGTACATATTATATCAGCCCAAGGGATAGTAGTAGACCCTACCAAGATCAAGGAAATTAGAGAATGGCTAGTCCCTAAGAATGTGTTAGAAGTTAGGAGCTTCATGGGCTTAGCAAGATTTTATAGAAAGTTTGTTAATGATTTCTCATAGATTGCATATCCCATCACCTCACTTCAAAGGGAAGGGAGGAAGTTTATTTGGTCTAAAAATGCTAAGAATCCTTTGAGTAGTTGAAGGATAAATTAACTACTACACTAGTGCTTAGGGTACTTGATCCCAAGGGCCAATATGTGGTTATAACAGATGCATTAGGAGAAGGATTAGGAGGTGTATTGATTGAAGAGGACTAGAGCCCCCTTTCCAGCTAGTTTCTGCGCATTAGAATAGTAGGGCCCAAAAAGAAAGAACTATTCTATTCTACCCAACTCAAGTAATGGCCCTACTATTCTATTATTGGAGTTGATAGAATAGTAGTTGATTTCCTTGTAGGGCTATTCTAAGGGTAGGCATGTTACGTACAGGATCTTGAATCTAGTCTTAAGTTATGAGCGGTATAAAATAGAAATGAATGATTGATAAGGGAGAGGCTGCCACCAACACTATAGTTGTGTTGCCCCCTATTATTATTCAACGAACATTGTATATGAATCCATGAAGTTGAAAAATTATGAATAGAATTTTTCCCTAAATGATCTCAAATTAGTAGTCATTTTCCATTCTCTACAAATGTGGAGGCATTATCTAATTGGAAAACCATTCGAACTCTAGTCCAATCATCATAGACTAAAGTACATATTCACCCAGCCTAATTTCAATGCTCTCCAAAGAAGATGATTAGATTTTCTAGTGGTTTATCAATTTGAGATTAGTTATATCAAAGGTAAAGAGAATAAGGTAGTTGACACCTTGAGTCAGTGAAGGCATATATCAATTGGGGTGGCAATAAATATTAGGCTCAGGAAGTAAGTACTGGAGTGTTTGCCAAGAGATGATCTTTATAGTGAGATCTATGAAGCACTTAAAAGGGATCCTCAAGATCCCAAATACAAAGGATACCAACTAGAAGAGGATGGGCTCTTGAGATATAAAGGTAGGATTTACATACCCAAGGATCCATAAATTTGAAGGATGATCTTAGGGAAAATTCATGTTTCTCCTTATTCAGGGCACCCTATGGTGAATAAGATGTTGGCCAATATGAAACCCATGTACTTTTGGAAAGGAATGAAGAAAGAAATAGTGAAATATGTGGCAAGATGCCTTGAGTGTCAAAGGGTCAAGGCAGAGCATTGTTACCTAGTTGGGCTATTACACCCAAATGAGGTTCCAAAATGCAAATGGAAAATAATCACCATAGACTTTATCCAAGGGCTACCCATGACCCAAGACAGACATAATACCATTCTAGTAGTTGTGGATAGGATAACCAAGGCAGCGCATTTTATTCCATGAAATCTTACAAATGGGATGCTAGAAATTGCTCACAAGTTTGTGAGAGATGTTTTCAAACTCCATGGAGTCCCAAACAAGATTATATATGATAGGGATACCAAGGTAACATCCATATTTTGGCAAACTATATTCTTAGCCTTGGGACCAAATTGAATATCATTTTTCCCTATCATCCTAAGATTGACAGTCAGATAGGAAATGTAAACCAAGTACTAGAAGATCTCCTAAGGGTATATTGTATGTATCATCAATATCATTGGGAAATGTCTCTTCCATTGGTGGAATTCAGATCTATTATAGGTTAAAGGAGACAAACAACTGACAAATAAGTTACACAAATGCAAATAGGATTCCTGGGGAACTCTCAATAGGATAAAAGGTTCTCCTCAAAGTTAAACCACAAAAAAGAACTATCAAGTTTGGTAGAAATTCCAAATCAGCCCATAGATATTTGGGACCATTTGAGGTGTTAGAAGTCATAAAATTGGTAGCCTATAGAATTTTTCTACCTCTAGGCCTTGCTTGGAATCTCTTGTAGGTGCAAGACCCAGGGGTAGTGGAAATAAAACCACTCAAAATACTCAAGGTGTGAAAGCTTCTCTTGGATAATCAAGATATAACCTAGTGCAAGGTCCAATAGGACCAATTTAGTGAGGAAAAATGCAACACGAGAAGATTATGGTAAGATCTTCCAAAATTTCCCACATCTTTTTCCAAGAATTTGAAATATGAACTCTAATTTAATGTATTGAGGATTTATATATGTATTAGTAATGTTTTCTTTATCTTGCAAAGTTCATCGAGGATGAAAAAACACAAGGGGAAGGGTATGTTGCATCCCAATCTTTTGCCTAATTTAAAATAATCTCATAGTTGTTGAGAATCCATGTGAACTCAGATGACCAATAAATTTGTTAAAATAATTAATCATGTGAAATAGAATTTCAATTGTTTGTTATTATTTCATATGGTATGTTAGTTAGTAGTTATGCTTGAAATTGAAAATAATTATTATAGAAATTGAAAATGATTATATGATACTTTGAAATTAATTTGATATTTTGAAATTATGATAATAGTTTATTACTTTGGGAACTTTCCTTTTGTAGGAGCATGATGGAAGGGGGGAGTATTACTAATATGGGAGTTAGGAATAGGGCAGCAAGTCCACTGATGGACCATCAAGTATGAAATCTAACTACCTTACCTTGACTAGGGATGAATGGCTAGAGAAGAAAGAATATACAAAGGATGACCATAAGCTAACCAATTGAAATTATATCATTAAACAATATAAAGAAAGATTCCCTTAATAATGTGGTTAACATTGGGATATTAAAAATTCTATCATGTCTTAATATAATAATATCATAGTTATACTCATACTTTTGTGGGTATAAAATATGTACATGTGTGTGTGCTTGTGAATGTGTGTATGTGTGAGTGTATGTTGGTGATAGCCTTATCATATGTATTAAGCGGTCACCCTCAATATTTTTCTTCCATTGGACCTTATTATTCTAAGATGAGATTTTTAATATTTGAACCTGATGACCTTGATGTAACGCCTTGCCACCTCATTCTTCTTTTGTAATCAAACATGCATTCAAGGAGCCTTTGCATTCTATGTTAACCACTCTCAATGGGGATTCATTCTTCTCTCATTTAAAGTCTATAGTTCCATCACTTCACTCTATTTCTTTTCATGAATCCTCTATTTCTCCATAGCTAGTATGCATGCATATCCATCAGTTGCACTAAGTGTGTTAAGTTTGTTGGATAGACTACTAGCATCCATCTACGAGATGGAGCCATTACTATTATTATTGCATGTGAATGTTAATCATCTTTATCCTTGACTAATTACTATTAGTGCTTGAGTCAAGCCTTACAAATTTTCAAGTCATGATTTATACTTTGTTTTCCTTTGTGCTTATTAAGAATTCAACCAATGGATTTACTAGTTTCGGTCTATCAAAAGAAGGCATCAATGTCATTGTTAATTCAAAAATTGGAATGAATCACAACTTTTTGTATATCTTCTTTTACTTTTCCTCTGTATCAATATAAGAAAATTCCATTATGTCGATGGAAGGGATGTTTCCATAATGAAAATTGGGAGTATGAATGTGTATTTTTAATTTATATTTGCCAAGGAGAGCCAATCATATAGAGGTATTGTCAATATACCTCTGAGATGAGTGTAGCACCAACATAATATTGGAAACAATCTAGAAAGAATTAAAATTTTCATCTATAATGTCATAAAAAAGGAGATGGTAGGGACTTTATTCAATAACCAATTCTCACTTGAGAGAAAACATCTAGCAGTTCATCCATAAAGACCAGCATGGTCAAGATGAAAGGTGAGAATAGAAATATCCCTGCATGAAAGAGTAAACATAAATTAGTAGCAACAATCATATCTAAATAACTAAGTCATCTCATGGTAGTCCATTTTTTAATTCTTGTTATCAAGTTGAGGGGTGGGTGATCTGGCTTTAATTTTGTTCACTTCAATCCTTGGTCAAGGGAGGTTAGTGGCATGGTCATTATTGCAATCACTAAAGTTCATAGTGCTAGTAGTTATAAGATAGGTTGATGGAAGTTGTCCACGACCTGGTCAGCAAACTAGCCAACACTCTAACACTAAGATGCTTAGTGGAAGGATAGTGGTGCTTCAAGCCTAATCCCAAGATAGGGAGAGCCTTTCTCGTTAGAGATTGTATAGAGATACTTAATGGTCCCCAGTTGGGAGGTCAATCCCATGGAAATATTTCTCCTCTCTTCTAGATGCCAGGGCTTGTACAACATAGGAACATTATTTGAATTTTCTCGAGTACTTATTTCATGTTTCTACACTTTATATATATATATATATATATATATATATATATATATATATATATAGTCATGTATTTAAATTTTGTTATTTCTTTATATTAGATATCAAGATTTAGTTACATTAGTTAACCATGAGATGGAAATGCAATAGATGTGGTAGTTTTAACTGTATTTTCATGTGAGCCTAGATTAGAATTGTTAAATTTTAATTTCTAGTTATATGAATTGTAAATTATAGTTAAGTTCATAAATCCCCTTCTAGTGAATGTGCAGAGTAATTTTTATAATTATCACACATTTCATTTGGTTAAGATTATAAAGATATTACCTTTAATTAATGGATTAATTCGCTACTATAAATTAGCATTTTACAAAGACCTAGTAAGCTATACAGTTTGTTCCCCCTAGACCTAGACAAGAATCAATTCCAAACTAGGCAAGGAAAAGAGATGTGAGATGGTTTAGTTTAGAGTGCAAAGTGATATGCTAGTAGACATAAGTACGAGGGTCTCAAGTAGCACTTATTTCCAAGTTTTTACCACTTGCCATGATTGACTAGCCCTTAAGCAAGATAACATCATTTTGTTCCAATGTCAAGTACGGGATAAGTCGTGATGGATGAACAAGTTGGTGAATAAGATGGATAGCTAAGGATGCATAAAGTAAGTGAATGTGATCCATCTATGGAAAGGTTGGAATATCCATATGAAGTATGTTTTGGATAGGAAATGGGAGCCAACAAGTGAGATAGCATATAAGATAATGATATGATGTCATGAAAGTGTATGGCCTAAAAGAGTAGATATGTCTAGAGGCCTCTAAGAACCCTTTTTTTCTTCTTCCTCTTTTGACCAAGACCAAGGGTTTAATTGGATAAGATAGTGATGGGGTAGAAAAATAAGGATGAAGCTTATTATGGAGGCTAGAAGTGAACAATTTTGGATAAGAACGATCATGATAGGGAAGCTAGCAGATAAGATAGCCAATGCTCATGGATAGCTCAACATTGTCAAAATCAAAGAGGAAAGGGGGACAAAAGAATTACATATGATGCCCATTTTCTACATTTTCATCATGGTACTTATCCAAGACACTACAAGAAATGGTGTTCACCATAGGATGAAATTATTTCTCTTTACTTTGTCTACCAAGCCACCTATTTACTAGGTTTTCACCAAGGCACTTTTTTTCTTTTTGATTTTTTTCTTTTTTTAGTTTTTAAGATAGAATGGATAGTGCTCCTATGGGAAGGATAAGATAAGCCAAGACCATAAAAAGGTACACTCAAATATGATAATACGGCGATGGAAGGGAGATGGTAGAAAAAGGTATATGGAGGATAAGGTTTTATGCTTTAGATGGATAAAAGGAGGATGAATAGTAGGTAAGTGTAGGTTTGAAAAGATTGTATAAGGGTGGGTGAGAAACTGGGCAAGATCAACATTGACACACACCTTGAAGGGAGATGGAATGATGGAGAAATACTGGATAAAATAGCTTAAGGTTTTGATATATGAATTGGTAGAAGTTTTTTTGAGGAAGATGGAGTGGAAGGCTTTGGAAGCTTTTTCAAGAAGATGTTTGGAAGAAGATGAGATGGAAGCCTTTGGAAACATGAATGTCAACTTTGATTTATTTCTAATATTCAAGTCTTTCAAAAGATACTTGAGCATCTATATAGCTTTTGATTTTTCTTTTCCTTTGGTTGCTTTAGTACGCATTTCTTCAATGATGGATTTAGGAACCCATATTTGCTTTATTTTTCTCTTTGGTTAGTAGACCTTTGTGGTCTCTTGGATCTATTTTATTTCTCTTCATTCACATGTCGATTAGATAGGACATAGTGATCTTCATTTGTAAATGGATTCTTGTATTTCTTCTTATGTTGCACATCCAAATTACTTCCAAAAGGCTTGGGATTTATGGATGGATAAGGTCAATATTGCCAATTTAGATGCATGAGTGGATGAAAATGTTTCAAAGATGAATATCTTTATTGATCTTCATGTATGATAGGAGAAATGGATGACAAGATAGGAGTGCAAGGTATGGGAGATGCAGGGACATAAGAACCTAATATAGATGGAAGGTGTGAAGATTTTAGCTTTGATGGGTAAGTACCAAGGATAGATTTAGAAGATGCAAAGGGATAATGGATGGGAATATCAACATCTTTAGAGTGAGCAACATGGCCAAAGCCATCAATAGACTCATGAATAAGTTTAATAAGGGAAACATTTTTAGTAGAACTTGAAGCTTGAGAGTATTTTCAAAGTGAGTATGGAGAAGTAGAATGAGAGAGTGAGGGGATACTTTGATCTTGACAATTATTTTTGGATAACATAGGTAAAGTCCTTTTCTCACAATTTTTAGTAAACTCAATGGAAATGGTATCTATATTTTTCTTGGGAGATGAAAAAGACATGGGACATGAAAAGATATTTTATTCTTGAGATAGAGGGATGAAATCTTGGATGATATGAAAGGGTATGGACGGATCTTGATCTTGATCTTTCTTGATATTTCTTTCTTTAATTTTTTGATAGTCCCCTTGACATGGAGCCACTTCTAAGGACAAGGGAAAATGTGAGGTTTTCATGATAGGACTAGTTGGAGTAGGTATATTAGGTATAGCATCGCATGAGGGTTGAGAATCTTTAGTCTTAGTAGTATGGAAAAATTTTGCAGCCAAGTGAAGATTAGCTTGAGTTTCTTTTAGAGGTAGCCCTTGAGGGTTTGCATAGTTAGTTTGAAAAGTATTAGGTTCTTTGTTTGGTAGAGTCATGTTGGAAAGCTTTGAATTTTTAGGGAATTCATGCTTTTTGGAAGAAGTGGAGGTGTCAAGGAGACCGTCAATAGACATAGGTTCATCAATATGATCTTTGCTCAAGAGAACTATTTATTGATCTCTAAGTCATCTTGCCTATTAGTGTCGAACACTTCGTCATTTTATAGGTAGAGTTGGTCATTCATCATGTGACTGAGCTACCCATGAAAGACTGAGTATTTATGGACTTGTTTATACTTCATTACAAGTCAAGCAAGTCTAAGGTTGTTGAGCACCCTAGTATAGACTGAGTCATAGTATATGTCGAGTAAATATAGAGGAAGTTGAGAAAAGAAAAGATAGTATATGCCAAGTGAGTCAGTTTCTGTCAAGCATTTAGAAGACAAGGGACAACATGAATATTAGTTATGACTGAGTGTCACGATATTCAAGTGTCGAGTAAGCCAATTTTGACATATGTGTTTGTGATGGTGCAAAAATTTATGTAAATCATTTTGGCCGACTTCTATATGTGATTTTTGGATTGTGGAGACAGCTAAGGAGGTAATTACACATTTTTTCAAAGGACATCAATCCCTAGAAAGACAAAGTAATCAATCAGAAAATTAGAAGGACTAAGAAGAAAATGGGAGAACTTTGGATCATTGATCATGATCTAGAACCTTCTCTAGTTGTCCATTTAAGAAGAATTCAAGCCCTAAATCATAAGGATGATTGTGTATGTGTGAGAAGGTCAAGGATAGAGAAAAGGAAGACTAAGTTTGATGATCAAAAGTAGAGATCAAATAGAGCCACCTAGCAGTAAAGGGCATAACAGAGTATATCAAATTAGGAGATCAAATCAATCAAGCAAAGAGAAGATCTATAATCTATCAATAGAGTGCTAATCGAAGGATCTGGTACTGAGACATTCTAACAAGTGGATCAAGATAAATCTCTTAATAGAGTGGTTTTAACATACCTGTTTAAATCTCCTAACAGATGCTTACTTAGTTGTAAGTTTAAATCCTTTAATCAAGGTAGACTAAATAAGTCTTGTAAGCTCCTCACAGGGTATATCACCAGTAGTGATCAAATAGTGTACCCTTAATAGGCACACTTTATTGCTATAGTAGTGAAGATTTGTGGGTGTCATCCCCACCCCAGTTTTACCTTCACCTTGGAGGGTTTCTGGGTAACTAATCTTTTGTGTTATTTGTTTACATTTATTTTCATGTTGATGGATGTGATGAATACTTAGGTCTATTTCATTTTTTTTACAATTTATGATTATATGGTATATGATCTACAAATGAGATGGGAAAATGGTAAATGTACTTGTTTTGTTTCAAGGAGTTAAATTTTTTATAGATCCAGATTCACAAATATTTTTTATGAAGCAGCATGATGATTTGCAGACACCAAAATTATTGTACAATATTTCTCACAATGCAATATGATAGTTTGATAGAAGAGACAACTTGTGAAGTGTTTTTGTTAAAAAGACTTAATTTGATTGCCTTTTTCAACCAAGTAGACTATTATGATTGATATGAAAATATCTCTCTTTTTTTAACAGTAAAAATAGAAAATTTTGAGTAGCAATGATGATGCAAACACATGTCTTCAAACAATTGGGCAAAGGACAAAGCAACCTTTCCAATACAAGCACTTATGAGGTCCTAAAAAGATAATCCCTATAAGACTACCAATTGTGTATGTTCAAAAAATTTCCACAAGTCTCACACATGAAAAAAGATCTACCTAAGATCATGGCTCAATACTCAATAACATGGCCTACAACTTGATGCTCTCTTGCCTCACACAATGTGATTTCCCATAATAAATATTTGTTTTGTCATAGATGGCTTATTCACATCTAAAGAAAAATATATGGTCAGTGTAAATCTTAGGTTGATCTAGGTAATCCACTAGGATCGATCCTCATACCAAGATATTGACTAGAAAAATAGGTTAGCTTCTAATCTATGGTTCTTAGTAAGGAATTTTCTCCTAACACCCCTCTTGCACCTAATATGGGACAAAGGCCTTGTGGACACAAGAGTACCCTAAGCATACCCACATAATGATTTCCTCATGGTCACAATCCCACAAGTAATCTCACTAAGTGGAGTCAAGTGTTATGTCCCCTAAGGCCTTTGCCTTTGTCAAGGGCCTTGTGATTTTAGTAGGTCAAATAGTTGGATTTTTCTTGTTCCCACTTGGTTTGTTCCTATTGGTATCTTCCCACCAAATATAAGGCCCTCTAAAGGAGTAAATCTCATTAGGATATTGAACAAAATGGATCCACACCAAGGAGGTTAATATTTTTTATTCAAGAAGGTGAAGAGCATACTCTCCTATTCCCAATGGTTCCTCCAAACATGCCAAGCAAGTTAATCAAGACCACCAAAGAGTGGAATATGTCACCCACTTTCTTGATCCAATGATGAGTCAATAGTTCTGATTTGCCTCAAGGGAAAAGAGCATACTCTTCTATCAACAAAGGAACCTTACTTGTGGGTTTTATGTACCTATGCAAATGAAATAACTAGTATATGCAAGCACAATGAATGGAAATGAAGACACAAGATCTTTTTTCTTTTATGCCTAGGCAGCCCTGCAAAAAATGTTAGTAGCCATTTTTGCAAATTTTCCTTTAGAAAAGCAAGCGAGTCCCTACAAAACCACAAGGTTAGGGCATCAAGTAAGCGTGGAAAAAACTCAAAGTAACCCTACAAGACCACTATTATGAACTGTTAGAAAACCAGAAAGCCAAGAATGAAATCTTAAAAGAGAAAATGCAAACCATAAACTTCGATTATGCAAGAAAACTAGACTATATGATATTTGTCCAACAAATAGAGTATTGTATGATATACCATAGTAAAGCTAGATGATATTTTAATTTTTTAGAATTCTTTAGAATAACTGAGAGGGGGAGTGAATCAGTTATTCAAGGTCCAATAATGTCCAATCCAAATTTTTTAATAAAAAAGAGGTGAATCAGAAGTACTATCCTTTTTACTTTCTTATCATGCATGCAATTAAACATTAAGTAATCATGAAAAGTAAACATTCATCACCACATAACACACAAGATTTTGATGACCTAGAAACCCTCCAGGAATAAGAAGGTAAAATTAGGGTGGGGATGACACCACAAAATAACTGTGCAATTGATTTCAACCACTTCTGATGGTTTGCCTATTAAAGGCATGCCCTGTTAAAGGCTTTACACACTGTAAAATATGACCCTGTTAAAGGATTTCTTGATGGGGACACAAACCAAGTACAGAATGGACACAACCGAAAAGGGAAAACTTTATTAACTATGAAAATATGCTAATACACTTAGTGCAGAGAAAACAGACTCCAAAACATGTCGTATGGGCTTACAATAGTATAAATTAGGAGATAATTTCTCCTTTCAGTACCTCCTCTCAAACTCCACTTCGAACTACTTTTTACAATGCCAGAAATGTCATTTTACACACTATAAAATATGACCCTGTTAAAGGATTTCTTGATGGGGACACAAACCAAGTACAGAATGGACACAACCGAAAAGGGAAAACTTTATTAACTATGAAAATATGCTAATACACTTAGTGCAGAGAAAACAGACTCCAAAACATGCCGTATGGGCTTACAATAGTATAAATTAGGAGATAATTTCTCCTTTCAGTACCTCCTCTCAAACTCCACTTTGAACTACTTTTTACAATGCCAGAAATGTCATTAAATAGACCCCAAAGGGTTAAGGATTAGGAATACATTCTAGAAAGTTCTAGTTGGCATCCACCAACCAAATAGAAGGCTCCAAAAGTCGCGTTAGAAGTCGGTGCAAAACTAGAAGAATCTAGAAATGGTAACTAAACTTTTGGGAGGCATAACTTTTGAACCTTAGCTCCGATTGACGAACCGTTTACATTTGCAGAAAGCTCTCGAAGTGCTCTATAGCCCTATGGATCAGCTTTTCTCATCCCCAATTTTTGGCCTTGTACAAGGTCATTTAATGTCCTAAACCTAACTCTGAAGCATTCTTAGGAGGTCTCCATAAATCAAAAAACTACGATAACTTTCAAACCATGCAGCCTTTCGAACTTATTCTTTTTTTGGAATATACTAAATTAGAATTTTAATCCTCCCTCCAATTTACACCTTCTAATCCACCATAATTATGGCTCAATTACATAGTCCTATTTTTTTGACATTTACACGTATCCCAAGGTGCTCAAATACTCTAAACTAGAATACTGATAGTGGAACTGTGAGAGTTGGAACCTTTATTTGACCCAAATGGGTATCCAAAAATGAAAACACATGAAATAGAAACTAAGTCTAAGTACATTTTTTGGATGACATAGGATTGCCCTTATACCTCTGGATGCTCATGCATCATTTCTACACCCTATTAGGAGTGTGCCCTATTAGAGGACTTAAGAAAATTCAACTTAGAATGCCACCCTGTTAAAGGATTTACATAGAGTCGTTAGGCCCACCCAAGTCCATGGGATTTACAGTCACCTTCTCAAAAGAATCTTTTATCCCTCTCTAAGGATCTCCTATCCTTCTCCTAAGGATCTCTTATCCTTCTCCTAAGAATCTCTTATCCTTCTCTTGGGGATCTTCTATCCTTTTCCTGAGGCTTATCCACCTAGCTATTAAGATAAGCTAACAATGTAGGATTTCAATGTCTAATACAATGGTAAGAAAGTATTAGAAAGGTTTTGACCTGATAAGGATTGCAACTCTAACCTTGTAGATTTCAGATCACTCTTTAGTTCTTTTCTTTGCTTGGCTTTTCTTCCTTACAGTGCTGACAACTTGTCCACCCTTCAAGATCTGTCTTTTTGAGTTCTTCCACTCGTTATGCCAATGCACTCTATGGTCACTTGATCAACTCAAAGTATTGATGCTCTGTGCTTACTCCTCACTATGTCCTCCTTTTGACACTTCACACTAACCTTCTCTTGGCTTCTTCACACAACCACTCTTGTGACCAACTCCCTCTCACACATGCTCTTGATCTCTAACCTGTAACTCCTTATAAAGAAGTTATGTTCTTCATCTCCCACTCAAATCTTCTCGCTCATCATTTTTGATTTAATCTTGAGAAAATGATATTGTTTTCCCTCCAAATTGTTTCTTTCAAAAACTTCATGATAAATCCATCAGCATTCGCCTTGAATTGGTTTGCATGGTTTACATACAATTCTGTGACATCTACACATCATCCTTATCATCCAACTAATTCACAAAATTCAATGTAACAAACTTATCGTTACTAATCTGGCAAATCTTTTGTCTTAACAAATAATGTAGCAACTCGACATCATTGGTTTACTGATGCTTGGCACTTGAAGTCTTTTCCTGAGTTACTCGGCACTTGAACAATTACTCGGCACCTGAAGGATTACTCAGCACCTAAACATTCCTGTGTTACTCGGCACCTAAAGAATTCCTTGACACACACTAAAGTTGAACTTTCCTGGCTTTAACTAAGAATTTGCTCAGCTCTAACTAAGAATTTGCTCGGCTCTAACTAGCTTGCTCGACTGTCTCTAGTGAACTTAGTTAGGCTTTACAAATGACTTAGTTAAACCTTACATCTTTGGTGTGTCTCAGTGTGTTCATCCTCTTAGAGTATGTCATCAATACACTATTTCATCAATGGCTTAGCTGATCCTTATACTTCATTACAATATCATAACTTCAACCTTTCTCTAGGTGCTCTAGTTACATCTTATTGATTGCCTCCTCCTTGTCAATCAACCAATTGATAGTATTTGGACCACTTAAGCAATTGTCATTCTTGCAAGTAGCAAGTTTGACATCAATGACAAAACAATGATTGAAAACATTCTTTACTAGTTCCATTATTCTTCATTCATGATCTTTTCAATCATTTCCAACATAATCCAGTATGATACTTAGCACCAAACCAATAGAATAATATGTAGAAGGGAGTAAGACAGAGTATAGAATATTAGTATGAAAAAATAAACTAGAAGAGTATCATACTACAATAGAAGAAAGTTTTGTACTATATTATAGAAAATTTTGTATGATATTGATTTCTCTAAAAAAAAAATCCAAACCTAACAGTACAAAATTCAATAAAAACTAGCAAAATGGAGCTAAATAAAAGAGTCCAACCCCACAGTGGGCACCAAAAATGTGTGCATAAAATGTGTCACACTTCTATAGACCATTATTCTCAAGAATACCCATGATGAAGAAAATCTCAAGAGGTGACCTATAGCTTCCTATCTATGAAATGCAAGGATTCAAGATGGTGTCATGGATCTCAAGTGAACCTAGTTAGCCAACCCTTGCAAGGTGCACCATAGAATGGAAGATTCAAAGGAGTAGAGGCAAGAGTGCCAATATCCAAAAATCACAAATATGTAGTACAAATGCAATTAAATTGCTGAATGAAATGCAAGATCTAAGATAACAAAGAGTTGCAAGACCCCTAGTTAAACTATCAAAGATAAGCTGTGCATAAAAGGAAATCTAAACTAAAATGCAAATGCAAGATTAGTGCTCCAAGTGCTCTAGAATGAAAATTGTAACATAAAAATAGCATGAGAGTGTAAGATTATAAGAAATTTGGGAGAGAGCCTCCTTTTAAAGAGAATTGGACGGTAGAGATTAAGAGGCAAAATCAAATCCCATGTTGACTTTGTGCACAAAAATATCATCTAAGCAAGATCAACGGTGATGTTTAAGAGGCAAAAGATGTGTGAAGGAGAACTAAAGTTATTTTGAAAATAAAGATTTCTCTCACATAGAAAAGTGTGCCCCTCATGTGTAGACAAAAATAGTTGTTTCTTTTCTTAAAAAAAGGAAAATGCCTTTTCATGTGCACACTTAGGAATAAAGGGACTTTGGGGATTTTATATAACTAGCAGTTGCACCCAAAAGGGGTGAAATGTATTAGTCTATAGCAAAATATAGTTGGTAATATATCATCTAGAAAAAAAAGGTATCACAATAGGTACAGATGTACTTTTATGTTGTTTTTCCCTCTTTCTATGTAAAGGAAATGTTGAACAATGGCTGAAGCCAATTTCTTGATTAACCATTTATTTTTTATTTGCAGTCTTCATTTTATTGCATACCAATACCAGAGGCCACACTAAGTATCTTAAAGTGCAAGTTAAATTTTCAAGGAAGGGCCTACAAAATAGATCTTGAGGTCCTCAAACCTAAAAAGCATTATATCTCGCAATATTTTTACCTGTTTATGACAAATGTATTACATGTGAATGATACATAGAGTGTTGAATGCTTCATCTATATGCAATCTTTCAATCTATCTATGTTTCTAGCGAAGTCTAATGTAACCACTAAAATGTCTAAAATAGTGAAGCCTACATTTAAAATATATAATTTAATTTATAAATTTTTATTTGGAGGTAGGGTTTTCTATATATAATGCACCAAAAAGTTATTCTCAAACTTTATTGGTAGGAAAATGAGTAAGTCAGAGATGTTGTTGGCATACTCTATTAAAACATGCAAATTTTAAATGATAGGAAAATGATAGAATAGAATCTTCTCCTATTTTAGTGGAATAACGACTAATTAAAAATGAAAAATAAGCATTGAAAAAAAGGGCGGCTGAAAATAAGCAGTCATTGCCATTTGGGAAAAATAACACATGGCTTCATAGTTTGTTTTCCCTCTTTTTATTTGTCTTCAATATGTTCTCCTAATCATTTTGTATTAATGATTTTATTTAAAATTATTTTTAAGATAATTATTTAAAAAATAAGCAATCATAATTGATAAGCATGGGGCTACTTGGCCACAAATAGATGCTAAAAAATTTGAGGAACAATTGTTAGCCAAAATAAGCTTAGTAGTTGCATGGGGACCTACCCTTATTTGCTATATTGTTGGCTTGGATGGCATTGCAGTCATTTCGAAACTAGAGAAGAAATTTTCAAAATGCCTACAAATGCCCAATCTATAACTCCAAAAAGAAAAGGTTCAATGAGCTCCAACTTAAATGTACTTTCTCCTATTGTGCACAAGTTTGTGAGGAATTCTATATGAAACATTGAGAGCAAGTGCAACTCTAGGCACTCCAAAAAATGGCTAGGAATGTCATCCTTCATTTTTATTCAAACAGATAGGTTGTAGTCATTGCTATCAACCATGGGTGGATTCAAATGCCTCTAAATTAATTTATTGCATCATCTAGGCTTCAATCATGTAGAGCTAGTAAGGCCTCTAGTGTAGGATCACCATGGACATGATAAGTTACCAAAGGGTCTCTTGAATGACTTGGAGGAAATAAAGATAATAAGGACCTAGAAGGTCTCAAATCAATGTAACTTGGGCCATTAGTGCCTATGGATTGCAAATGAAATCAATGCAATGTAATAGTGTCATGTGAGGCAAATAGACATATAAGGGGTCACTATGTAATGGGGAAATGGAATTATAGTCCTTAAGTTGCTTAATGGTAGTATGGTATGTGATATGACCATTCTTGGCCATACAACAATGTAATAAGGGTAATTATAATATAATGGGCTCAATAGCGTAACGGGAATAAAGAGCATATGATAAGAGAGTCAAATGGGCCATAGCTGTCAAGTTAAAAACCTATTGTCAACCTTATGTAATTAGCAAACCATTAGGTTATAAGGCTTCTTGCAATCAATAGAAAGAAGTTGCAGTTGGTCTATCAATTTGGAGTCATCTTTTAGTTAGTTTGGTAGTTCCAAAGAATGTTAAAAGTCTACTTAAGGCCTAAGATAGAAGCAAGATTGATGTTAGAAAGTTTTGAAGATCAATAAAAGTTTATTTTTCTATGTAATCTATGTTTTTGTAATCAGTAACAAATACATTTGTGATTTTCTCATTAATTTCTTACTTATTTTGAGAGATCTTCAGTGAGATATGAGGAGGTTGTAAGAATTTTTTATTCTTGATTGAGTTGCAAGATTCCTTTTTCATTTTATAAAATTCTTACGCATCTATTTGGATCTTCTATCCTTGCTCTAGCTAAACCAAGAACACACAAAATGTGATACTTTACCTTGCAACATGTTGAACCAACCATTCATTTGGACAGTGATGAGAAGGATAGTGCTTACTAACTATTCCGACAATTTGTAGAACACCATGTATAGTGATGCACATATATTTGATCAACTTAGGAGACCTTACTCTATCTTAAGGAAGTTTTTGATAGAGAACTATAGTGGTCTTTCTCCATCGTTATGTAATTATTTCAACAATCACATCTCCAGATCCATGTAGTTTGAATTAGTTACAAAACATTAGGTTCATCCTCATCCACTTTTATCATTTCATGTGCTGACACTATCAAGCACTATATATGCTAATCACAATTGGTCAAGGCGATGCAAGGGCATCCTGTAATTGAAATTATTTCATAGATTTGAGACTTTTCTTATCTTCGAGATGATGTAGACATTATCAAGATTTATTTTATAATATGTTGGGTGAAGTCTTAAGTATTTTGATTTAATAAATATTTTGTATTATCATGGAGTTGATATAGTAACATCAGTTGTTTGAATCGGTTGTGGTAAGTTAGAATAAAGTAGTTATATGAACTAGTTATTGGGTCTTGCAAGCTAAATACAATGCAAGGAAATATGATAGGTGAGTGTGGTAGAGTAGTAGAAGAAGAGAATAGGGGAACATATGAGAAACAAAAATGTTCAATGTAATACGCAGTGACGAATAAAATAAAATTCCATAGTTATGTATGATCATCTCTGTGACTATTCGACTTTCCCGAATGTTTTCATTTACTTATTCACATTTTGTTGTTCTTAACCTTGTAATTGGAATTTTAAGTTTACCCTATGTTGCAAAACGTCAAATACAAAGTGGATTGACCATATGATGGTACTGTGTGTATTCGTAACCCTTAATGTTTGTTTTTCAATTGCAAAAATTTATTTTTGTTTGGAACAGGATATTCTCATCATGGAGATATCAACAAATATGAGTTTCTTTGTCCAATTATAGTCAGTTATAAAATAATTTAAGTTCAGTTGTTTATGAGTTGAAAGAAGATGTTAGTTTATAGACTCTGATTGGTCTTAATCCACATTACCACTACGTTCTCCGCATCATATTGGTATCAAAGCACAACAAAAGCTCTAGGAAGAAGATCTAGGATTTGGTAGGTTGAAGGTCCCTTGTTGATGCTTGGAGTTGAACTATCCTCTGAGAGTGTTCCAAGATGGTGGATGGATATCTAACAAACCCTAGATTGATTTGAGAACATGGTTTTGACAAGGAGTGAAAGAGAAATAATTAAGGCATTGAAGGAGTACTTGTACGGTGATAAAAAGGAGAGAGAAGAAAGAGAAAGAAAGAAGAAGGAAGAAGAAGCAAGAAAGAAAGAAATAGAATGGATGAGACAAGAGGAGTTGAGAAGCCTAAGAAGGGTTTTGGAAGAACAAGAAGAAAAAAGTTACAAGAATCTTAGAGAAGAGTTAGATAAGAGTATTGCAAAGTGGGAGAAGATAGCATTGCTTTTGGAGCAGGCAATAGATGAAGATGAAGTTGTTGATGAAGACAAGGATCAAGAAGTGGTACACATTCCATTGGAAGGACATGGACATCAAATGAATGCTGGTGTAGAGAGTAAGAGTGAGAGTGAACAACAGAAGGTTGTTGTTGAACCTTGTGAGGAAAAGGTTCTTGCAGATGAAGGAGAGTTGGTGATAGGTATGGTTGAAGAAATGATTTTCCCAGATAATGGAGATGTTGACAAAATTGATCAGGAAGGAAAAGATGTAGAGAAAAAATTAGATGTTGAGGAGATGACTATTGATGTAAAGGATGAAGTATTTGTTGTTGAATGTGATACTCTAGAGATGTACAAATAGGAAGAGGACCAAATTATGGATCAAGTTGATTGGTATTTTTACAGAGATGATATGATGATTCTGACTACTATATTTCTTCTAGAATTCTAGAAAGGTATCATTACATATGGCAAGAAGGGCATTCACCCTACAGATTGGAACCAAAATATTATGGCGAGTGGCATCAATTCAGTCATTCTTATGGTAACATTATGGACTTTATACAATTGGAAGACTCAGAAGAAGATTGCAAAAATTCAATGGGACTTGAATTTTTCTTTCCCCAGGAGTATGATGTAAGGGCATCTTGCAATTGAAATTATTTCATAGATTCGAGACTTTTCTCATCTTCAAGATGATGTAAACATTATCAAGATTTATTTTATAATATGTCGAGTGAAGTCTTAAGTATTTTGATTTAATAAATATTTTGTATTATCGTGGAGTTGACATAGTAACATCAGTTGTTTGAATCAGTTGTGGGAAGTTAGAATAAAGTAGTTATATGAACTAGTTATCGGGTCTTGCAAGTTAAATACAATGCAAGGAAATCTGATAGGTGGGTGTGGTAGAGTAGTAGAAGAAGAGAATAGGGAAACTGATGAGAAACAAAAATGTTCAATGTAATACACAGTGATGAATAAAATAACATTCCATATTTATGTATGATCATATTTGTGACTATTCGGCTTTCCCGAATGTTTTCATTTACTTATTTGCATTTCATTGTTCTTAACCTTGTAATTGGTATTTGAAGTTTACCCTATGTTGCAGCACATCAAATACAAAGTGGATTGACCATATGATGGGACTGTGTTTATTCATAACCCTTATTGTTTTTTTTTTAGTTGCAAAAATTTATTTGTGTTTGGAACAGGATATTCTCATCATGGAGATATCAGCAGATATGAGTTTCTTTGTCCAATTATAGTCAGTTATAAAATGATTTGAGTTTGATTGTTTATGAGTTGAAAAGAGATGTTATTTTATAGACTCAGATTGGTCTTAATCCACATTACCACTACGTTCTCCTCATCACAAGGTTTTAAAGTCTTTTCAACAAGATTTTTTTGGGTATCCAGCAATTATTGCATCCCTTGAAATGGAATCGCATTGATGCATTCTACAAAATAGTATGCAATGTGGTCTACTTTTTTGAAGTTTCCACATTTGTTACATGTCAACAACAATACTTGCAAATAAAACAAACAATCTCAAAGCTTGTTTGTTATTTCTGATTCAATCTCCATTCTAGTTGTATTGGTATGTTCACAATCATTTCTTCCACAATGTTTCCTCTCTTTATTTCACTTGTTGTGGCTTATTCTAAACTCTTGCTCCGTGTTACCTAGTTAAATTCTTACTATATTACTATGTCATCCCTTATAAACATCCAATATAGATAAAGCATCTAGAAAACCAATGCACAATGTATCAAGATTCTACCTGCTTCCCTCAAATCCCAAATGATTTAAAGCCCAATCACCCTCATCTCCATGTAACTATTCATGGACAAACATAATCTAAATCCTACTAAACTATATGCCTTTGTACAATGTAAGCTCATGCGTATAGAATAAGAGGTAATGGGGAGATGCAAAAAAAATTGTTGTCTTTGAGGAAGGTCACCGAAGAATCTAACCTATCTAACCTATCACTTCCAAATAATTTTTCAAATACATGAGCATCCTTCCTCAAAATGAGAATGGTATCCCTAGAAAATTTTGCATCTTCAAACCTTGTTGAAGGTAGTCAATCTCAAATGCATTCATTTGTAGTTCAGCTCTAATATCATGTTATTTTTCATAATCGTTGCAAATGTACTAAGCATTGCCTTCTTGGTATGTGTTTTCTAAATGAAAGTGATCTCTTATTTATATTGTCAACAAGCCATGAAGCAGTATGTCTTTTCATTTGACATGTCTATTCGTTAATCAGATAATTAATATAATAACAAATTTAATCATATATGTGTGTGTGTGTGTGTGTGTGTATGTATTTGTAAATATGTGTGTGTGTATGTGTGTATATATACACACACATAGATATATATGTCATTATTATATTAATTTCTCTCATATAACAATAAATGTATATCTTAACTATAATGAACCCATATATGTATATATAGGATTATCCGACGAGAGCTATCAAATATCAACAAAAAATTGGATCAAACTATCAACAATTATAATTTAAACTTTAAAGATAATATATAATTCAATTTTATATATATATATATATATATATATATATATATATATATATATATATATATATATATATATATGTATGTATATGTATGTATGTATGTATGTATGTATGTATGTATGTATGTATGTTGTACATTCTATTTAATTTTGGATGTGGTCACAATCCTTCTTAATTATTTATGTGTACCATTGATCTGTCTTATTCACTAGTATATTCAATAATTTATTACCTATTTGTCTTACCAACTATTGTATTCTTTATTGTAATTTTTTTATATATTCCTAGTTGTACCAACTTAAAATGGAAACACCCGTGATTTAAGACCTTTTAGCACCTGTCCCATAGTTACCTCTTAGACCATGGATGAATATTTTCTCAATGTGCTCTTCCTCCCATTTCTTTCCACTTTATTTGATTCCATATGCACCTCCTCCTGAGCCTCCCCAAGCCCTCCTTCGAGAACAGACTAATATGGTCAACCTTTCTGGAACAGGTCAACCTCTTCCCCATGGATTTGGGAGCATGGGTCCCAAAGCACCTCAAGTTTTTCAATCATTTAATTTTGGTTCTTAGTCATTTTTTATTGTTTTCCTACCTGAAAACTAGTATTAAAGAAAACTTGGGATCCCCATTTTGACAATTAGACATTCATGATAGCAATCCATGAGCAAGCTCAATACATTACATGGCATTCAAGCAAGGAAGCTTTCATTGACCATCAAGTCTTTCAAAATTTCAAGGATCCTTCATGAGAATTTCCTCTTCAAAATCTGGCATTTCTTGGTCACCAAGTGAGGAGATTTACATTGAGGCATTCACGATCTTCTTCATTGATGCACATTTACATCCATGGCTCTATGGTTTGGTTTTTGTAGATCCATTGCAATTGTGGAGATATGTTATTTTTATACATGTTGAATTCAACATCTATAACATTCAATATAGGAAAATCCTTATTGACAAGGATTTTTAAAAGCAAAGTGAGTTTCTAAATTTATCTTGTTTTCCTTTGCATGTACATTTATATTTCAATTCAAGGTTGATCCCTCAACCTAGGGCTTGACTAAGGCAAGCCCTCATCCACCCAAAAAAATAATTCTTATTTTTTTGTTGGAGATCTAGAAATCACTCCCTAAAAGCTTTCAGAAAAATCTGAGCCAACCTAGTTTCAAGGCCTCGGGAAGATAGTGACTTCATGGAATGGTGCCAAGACACTTTTCCTCTAGGTCAACCTATTCCCCTAGCCTCAACAAGAAAAAAATATTTCTATGTTTTTTTAGATCTTTTGTTTTATTTAGGTATTGATGGGTAGAATTTCAGAATCAAGAACGGATCCACACTTTCAAATAAAAAGTCACTTTCCCCTACACATTTCAAGGCGTGTCTTCTACCTTTCATTTCAAATTTCAATTTAAACATAATTACATATCAAAAATGGGTCATTTGTATACATCTTGCATCTAGATATATACTTCACATCTTAGTCATTTAGTCCAATTTTAAATTTACATTTACACATCACACAAGTGACAAAAAGTGTTTCCTTGCATCATAGTCTTTTTAGTAATTCAAATTTAGTATTGGCATCATTTCCTCTATTTGGGTCTTGCTAATCTAATTTGAATTCAAAAGGGATTGTGTTTGGAAGTGCTTCTTCACCCCACATACATATTTAATGTTTTAGCGCATGAAGTGGAGGCCTTTACCCTATTTGAGCACTTCCATTTCACCAGTAAACATTTTAGTGAACCCGAAAAAGTCCCCCCTTCTTGTGGATTTTGGAGTTAGATCATTTGATTTCACTTAGTTCTTTCTTTGCATTAGGTTTTTACCTTCTTATGGTGAACTAGACTTGTGCTCCCTTCTTTTTGGCTTTGGAGTTCTATATTTTGTGTGTGGTTAGATCTTTTTTTTATGCTCTTACTTACATTTGTGTCATTACATTTATTATATAAGATAAGATAAGAAAAATTTATTAATTTCCAACTAGAGACCACAAGGGTCTATGGTACTAAAAAGCGTACAAAATAAAAGACCGCTAGTTGCAAGAGCACCAAACAGTGCAAAGGAAAGAAAGAAAATAGGAAAAAAAAGAGATACAAGAAGAAACAGGGAGCACAAGAACAAGGCAAGGACTAAGGGTCCTTCCTCAGTATAAAGAAGCCAAGCACCAAAGGGTATAGACTAAGGTGAGTAGATGCCCTAGACTACCGCTGAGAGTATGTTGCTGACCAATATAACAACAACAAGGTTTCACTAATTTGGAGTGGTTGGCAATGGTGGCACTGGAAGGCCACTTTCTCCCATGTGCAGGAGATGAGAGAGACAAGAAAGTAGTGGTAAGTTGAACCAAGGTTTCTCTCTAGGGAAATAGGAGCTGTAAGGTGTGGTTGATGAACTACATAGTCTATATGAGGTATAGTGCAAGGAATCTCTAGTCCATGTAGCTGAAAAAGGCCGCAAGGGAGTTGACTCCCTAAATAAGCAACAGAATGTCCCATGAATGTCATAGTAGGAGGGATAATGAAAAATGTAATGGATCTCCATCTCATTCATGCCCAAGGTACACAAGTGACAAGTCTGAATCTGAAGCCAATGGGAACCAACCCCGAAGGAGCCCAAAGAGATGCATAAGGCATGACAACAAAGGCAAGACAAGTAGCTAGGGGGCATAATAATACCATTTTTTATAACCAAAAAGTGTTCAGCATAAAAGGCCATCTTCGAGCATAACCTATCTGCAGGGTTACACCTATAATTCCCCTAAATTGGCACATTGGTATGCTAAACCATTTTCAGTATATCAGTCTTACTTAAAGTCCTATTGTACGAGGTAGTTCTAATTTTGATAATCTCTACTCGAACTAAGTGTCAAATGTAGAAAATCCCTAATCTGTATTCATCGCATACTTTATTTAATTTATAAATATTAATTGAATCATCTAAATTAAACCTATTAATTAAATTATTTTAATTATAATTCTACGTACTTTGGTTAAATTAAACTCACCGCTTTAGCTAAACACACATGAGGAATTAAATATATTTGATTTAATTAATACACCTTCATTCAAATTATTAAATTTAATTATTCAATTAATTAGATTATTCAATTATGAGGTCATATTTAACCTTTTAAATCAAATATCTTCTCTAAAACTCTCTCTTTAATTCAAAATTGGAAACACTGAGTGGATTGAAATCAAAAAGGAATTAGATCAGTTAACTCCTTATTACACTCAAAAGAAATCAGTTAACTTCCTTTTCACAAGAGAATTTTCTATTTTGACTGAATCTCATCTTCAATCTCAACAGTTCATTCAGTTTAATATCAACCATTGATAAAATTCCAGGATTCTATTTAAGAAACCTTCAACTCCTCATTTCAGATGGATGCACATGAATAGTATTGAATCAATGCCAATTTTTTTACTCAAGCATTTTGCATTCACAATTTCATTTTCTTTCATATACTATCTCATATAGATTATAATGCATCCATTTAGATTATTTTTTTTATCTTCTTAGATTAATTTGCATACATCTAGCTTAATTTTTGCATTCATCTAGATTAAATCCTTTGTACTAGGTGGTTTGGTTGTTGACCTCTCAATTTTGAGAGTGCATAGCAAAATCCATCTAGTTAGAAGGAAACAAATCAATTTGTTGAATCATACCAAATGGACAATCTCATGTTCATTTCGGGATGATTCTAACATGTAACGATCATGTTGAAGTGTGTGTGAATTTAGAGACCCACAATTAGCACTCATATTTCTGGTGCCCACCGTGGGGCAAAAAAATCAATTTTTTGGCCTCAATTTTGTATCATTTTTTGATATTTGGATATTTTGACAATTTTTTCATACGATTCAAAAAATTCTCGCACGATAAGATCAATCCTTGTGCAAAGAAACTGAAATCTTGACTATAGTTTTGTACTTTGTCACGAAAAAAGTGTATCCTCGTACATGAGAAAGCCATTTCTCATGTGGTACACAATATATTCTCATGTGGGATCGTGTAGAAGCTCATGCAAAACTTGGCACCAATAAAAGAAAATTGTAATTTTTAGATTCTATTTTTTGAATGTTGATTAGTTTAACACTTGTTTATGAAGCATTTTTCTTTTGATTTTTGATTTTTGAAATAGCCTAACAATGGTGTATAGATAATTTGTCAAAGATACCTTATCATGAACATACAAATAGTACTGACAGTTTGATCACAAGACACTCAATCAAAGATTCACTTTTCAAAGAATGTATTCAAACCCACTCAAACAATGTGTATGTTTAATTATTTTTTACACACATAGTTTAATAGGGCTTGTGAACTTCGTAGGGTTCTAGACAAAGGAATAAGGGAGTATTCTCTTTACTACTTGGAAGTGATTCCCAAGAGTAAATCAGAAACCTAGACAACTTTGGAAGATGGTACCCGAGGAAGGCAAGAAAGTTAGTGATTCTCCTAATTAAAGCTTTTTTATGAAGAGATGATGACTTCCTTTTAGGAAAATCAAAATCTTGGAAAAAGACAAGTTGGGATTGATAAACTAACTCAGTTATGAACATGTTTTGTGTGTTTGGGTAAGGTGATGAGGTAGAGGACTATGCTCTTTTCCCTTTGGGAAAATTAGAAACTTTGACCCTTGAATTTGAGCTATAGTCTGAGACAACCTTTAGAGGGCCTGTCAAAGTGATCCAACCTTCAGGAATGACCCAAGTGAGCACACACCTTTCACTAGTGATTCCATTTCACTATCACTAGTACATTTAACCCTAAATTTTGACCTTAAATTTTGACCAAAATATAAATTTCTTAATGGTTGGTTGCACTATAAAGGAAACTTTTGTTTTTTTAAATATCATGCCTGTGTTGGTTGCAACTACAACCAATGCTTTCTAATTTGTGTTGGTCTCAATTGCGACCAACACGTCAACATAAAGATATGAAAAAAAAGGCACCAAACGTTGAGTTGCATTTCACTTTTGAGCATTTTGACAAATGTGAACCAATTGAGCATTTACATCCTCTTGCTTACTAGGTACAAACTGTATATGAGCAATGTTAGTATGCTAATAGAAACCAAATTTAAATAAAGCTTCTACAAACTAAGCAAAATTCATAAACTTTAAGATAGACTAAGATGAGCTCTCAATTGAGAATATGAGCCATTAATAGACTCTCTCAATAAGAAGCTCTCTTGTTGAGTAGCTTTATCTAAATGGATAGGATGTATGCTCAATATGCTTCCAAAGGCTTCAATGGATGATTGTGGATTTTTGGTGTGGATAGATGGCTTTAGTATGGATTTGGCTCTCAAAATAGCATTATAACTTTACTTCATGGATTGTGTTATTTTGTAAAGGGGAAGGATCCAATTTATAGGCAAGAGGCTTGAGGGATTGAGGGCTAAGATGCAAGGATGGGAAAAAGCTTATGGAAGGCTCAGATTGCATGAGAGGAGACCACATGGATTGTGCTTCTTTATAGCCAATCAAGGAGTGACACATGTCACATGGTGAGAGGATGGAGGAAAGGGCAAGGATGAGTCAACAAAGGAGGCTCAAGAGATAAAATCTTCATAAAGACCCTCATAATGACTTGTAAGAGCAATAAAAGGGCTTGTAAGAGTCATTTATGACCTAGTGGATTTCATAAAGTTTTATGGTTGAGATATTTTGAGGGTGATGAGAGCAAATTCGACTTGGACTTGATTAGGAAGGTTTTAAGCTTGCTTAGGCTTGTGCAAATGATTAGAGGATGGATTAGGATGGTTTAGGATTAGCTTAGGGATAGGCAAGTGGATGGCATTTAATGAGGGTGGGTGAAGGAGGAGATATTTGTTAGCTTTGGCTTGGGTTAGTAAGTCTTAACCCATGTTTAGGGAATGTGACAAGGTTAGGAGGGGATTAGGATTAGGTTTAAAGACATCTTCTAGAAGAGTCTAGATTTTGGAGGAGGATAAAGACTTTCTAGAATAGTCTAGAATTTCCTAGGATGAGGATGGAGACTTTCTAGAAGAGTCTAGAACTTCTTAGGATGAGGATAAATTAGATTTTTAGGAAATAAATAAAGTTTTATTTATTTCAAGGGTTTGGGTTGAGGAGATATTTATTAAAACTTTTTTAATAAACATGAGGATTAATATTTAATTTTAATTAAATATTTTGAGTTGGGATTAGGGGTAGGAAATGATGGGATTAGCCTTTAATCAAAATTAAAGAAGGATTAGAAGATTTTGGAAGAGGTTATTGGTCATAAGGAAATTGGCCAACTTTTGGGAAAAAAATTAATTTTTTATTTATTTTAGGATTTTTGGTCAATTTATTAATTAAATAATTAATAAATAAGGAAATAATGTTTAAATAAGATTTAAACATTTTTGGGAGGGATTCCTTAATTAAATATTTTTAATTAAGATAAAAGGATTTAATGGCATAAAAATTAATTAATTAATTAATTAATAAATGATGATGTCATCAGGAATTTTTCAGAAAATAAAAATACTTTATTTTCTAAAGGATTTTTAGGTGTCTACATTTTGCCCCTCTTTGATGTGATGCCGCAAGTGGCATGACATCAAAGATAAGAAAATAAGATGCCCAAGGCTAGAGCAGAAGAGGAGAGAATGGACTATGAGATGCCCCCTCAACAAGGCAGCGGGGAGAGAAAGCGAGGCTTGGTGGCTTCTTGAAAAATACAAGAATCTGAGATGAGCAAGGAGACTCAAATTGGATTAAGAGAAGAGGTTTAGTTAGCTCAAACTCTTACTATGGGAGAATGATAAAGGGAGAATCAGAGGCACAAGAGGAAGCAAGCTTAAGATCTCAGGGATTACAGAGGATGAAGGAGCGGAGTGCTATAAAAAAGAATCCAGGATAGGGAGATGGATGAGGGGATTATAAGGATGATGCAACAGGATTTCAAAGAGTTAGATTGGCGGAAGATGGGTTTCGGAGATCCCTAGGACTAGGATTGTGGATCTCGAAAGATGAGGCTTGGTGGGTTGATTTGGATTGGTGGATCCCTAAGACTAGGATTGTGGATCCCTAAAGCTAAGAGTGATGATTGATTCAAAGAGATACTGATGCATCAGCTGAGATAGGAGAGACGGATGCTAGATATGGATGGGGGATAATGGAGATGAAGGAAAACCATTGAAGCTTTTTGAGCGGGGGGATACTTCAAAGAGAAGTACCACCATGTAGTTGAGCACTAGATTTGCTATAGGACTATTGGTTAATTGCCAAGGTTACCAAGAACATCAAGGCCTTTTCACCAACCGTCCAAAGGACTGACAAACTAACTCAAAAAAAACACACAAGGATTGCCCCAGCATCACACATGAATCCTAGAGGAAGCAACGTGGAAACGACACTGGAGAACCCACAAGCAGAAAAGAAAAACAAACGAAAGACCTGATCAAGACCTTACGCTCTAATTGCCCCATTCGCAGCATACCATGATATGGAAGATCATGGCAACCTTGAGGAGGGAACAAGGAGATTGCTTGGAAAAGATACTTCAAGACCCAAAAGGGAAGATCCCAAATCAAAAGAAAGTGAAAATCCAAAAGAGAGCCGTTTGCCAACAAGATGGGTAGGACAAGGCACTAACGGACCAAGATCAGACATGAGGAAAGCTATATCCTGCAAGGACCTATTGGAGAGCACCGAAGCTGGTGGATTTGGATGAGTGATGCATCTGGCAAGCTGAACTAAGAAAGATAACACTTTGGTGATAGGAAATCTAGCTAAAGGATGCGTTGGAATAGGTAACCAAGATGTGTGATGGGTGCAAGATGCTGATCAAGGATGAACTGACATGAACGTTGGATAGATACAATGGTACTAAGTTAAAGAGGATGTACAAGCTGATGGACCAAGATATGTTACAAATGTACAAGTTTGTTCATGTTTTATTTTTTGTGAGATGGAAATGTTTGTGAAGGATGGGATGTCTATAATAGGTGATAGGTGGATAGGTAGATGGTTTGTGAAAAGCTTAAGGAAAATGGAATTCTTTGGGTGCATGTGATAGGATACAAGCTAGGATACAAGATTATCTACAATTTGGAGTATGGTACAAGCTTTGGACAAGATTTGGATATACAAGGTATGGTACAAGATTTACAAGGTATAATACAAGCTTTGGTACAAGATTTACAAGCTGTACAGGAGGTATTTACAAGCTTCATCAGATTTTGGATATTTGGTTGGAACACCAAGGGAACAAGCAAGTGTGTCTTATGGGATGGTGGGTAAATGGATGAGGGATAGGATAGTGATAGATAATGGATTAGTCTTTAGTACACAAGGTGCCTGAATTACCAGGTTTTCACCAAGGTACCTATCCAAGGTGCTTGAATTGCCAAGTTTTCACCATTGGACGCTTATTTCTCTTTACTATTTTTTTTCTTTTGTATTTTTCAAAAGCCTGGTATACCAAGGATCTTCAAGCATAGAACTTCTTGAGATGAATGATGTTAGTAGGATCATTCAAGAGTTCTCCTTCTGGTGTAGATAGTTGATAAGCTCCAGAAAGGAAGCAGTGACAACATAAGGACCAAGCCATGTAGGTTCAAACTTGCCTTTCTTTTCTCGATCTACTTGGACTTTCATGTTTTCTTTAAGGACCATGTCACCTGGCTGAAAGTGTCGTGGAAGCACCTTCTTGTTGAAATTCCTTTTGAGACGAGTTTGATAGACTGTGAGATGATCATAGGCTTGTTGTCGCTTCTCATCTAAGAGATCTAGCTGGGTGAGCTGAGCTACTCTATATTCTTCATCTGATATTTGCCCTTGCAAAGATATGCGCAAGGAGGGAAGTTCAACCTCTATAGGTAGTACTGCTTCGGCACCATAGACTAGGGAGTATGGAGTTGTGCCTATGGATGTACGGAAGGAAGTTCGATAGGCCCATAGGGCTGGATTTATTTGTAGGTGCCAATCACGGCCGGAATCATTGACAACTTTCTTTAGAATTTTGAGGAGGGTTTTGTTAGTTGCCTTTGCCTGGCCGTTACCTTGTGGGAAATATGGGCTAGAAAAGCGGTGATGGATGCGGAGGGAAGTGCATAATTCTTCCATGTTGAGATTTTCAAAGTTACCTCCGTGGTCAGTGAAGATGGTGGATGGGATGCCGAAGCGGCAAACAATGTGGTACAAGATGAACTTGGAGACCTGAACTCCTGTAGCTGAGACTAGGGGGACTGCTTCCACCCATTTAGTGAAATAGTCTGTAGCTGTTATTATCCATTTATGTCCATCAGATGAGAGGGGTGTGATAGTTCCAACTAGATCAAGGCCCCGACAAGCGAAAGGCCAAGGTGGTGCAATAGGTTGTAGATCCTGTGCTGGAGCGTGCACAATATTTGCATGTTGCTGACATGGGAGACACTTTCTGACAAAGTCACAAGAGTCTTCTTCAATGGTAGGCCAATAGTAGCCTGCTCTAAGGATTTGTTGTGCTAGGACAATACCACTCATGTGGGCACCGCAAAGTCCAGAGTGTACTTCCTTTAACACCATCGCGGCCTCATTTTGGTCTAAACATCGAGAGAGAGTATCGTGATAACCCCGACGATATAGGGTATTGGCTATGATAACATAGCAGGATGATTTTTGGATGAGGTTCTAGCGTTGGGTACGTGTGAGGTGAGGGGATATGATACCATCGTTAAGGTAAGCGTGAATCTCATGGTACCAAGGGGATTGGGAACCAACCAAGATACAAACACGGTTTGAATCCTCATTCGCATAGGCGGGTGTGAGGAGCTGCTCCACTAAAAACTCATACTGTGTAGTTGCTTGGGGAATTTCCAAGAGCGAGCCTATAGTAGCCATAGCATCTGCTGCTTTGTTCTGTATTCGAGGCACTTGTGTGAACTGAAGCTTTGTAAAATGTTGGGTTAGCTGATCAACTAGCTCTTTATAGGGTAATAGCTTTTCATCTTTGGTTTGATATTCATTTAGGGCTTGCTTGATGATGAGCTGAGAATCGCCAAAGATTTGTAGCTCAACAATGTTCCATTCTACAGCTATCTTTAATCCTGCTATGAGGGCCTCATATTCAGCTATATTGTTGGTGCTAGGGAATTGTAGCTTGAAGGCTTTTGGAATGTAATCTCCTTGAGGTGTGACCAACAATATTCTTGCCCCTGATCCATGAGATGTGTATGAGCCATCAAAATAAAGTTTCCATGGGGGTTGTTCTTCAATTAGACAGATATGCTCATCTGGAAATTCTGTGATCAACGGATAAGCATCTATTAGAGGTGCATCAGCTAGGTGATCTGCTATAGCTTGCCCTTTGATTGCCTTTCTATCCACATACTGGATGTCAAATTCACTAAGGAGCATAACCCATTTCGCCAAATGGCCTGTAAGTGCTGTTCTAGAGAGCATATACTTGAGAGGGCCAATCTTGGAGACTAGTTGGATGGTATGACTTAGCATGTAATGGCGAAGCTTTTGAGTTGAGAAGACAACTGCCAAACAAGCTTTTTTCATAGGAGTGTAATTGAGTTCATAACCAACTAGGGTTCTACTGATGTAGTAGATGGCTCTTTCTCTTTTGTAGTCATCAAGTTGTGCTAGAAGTGCCCCTAGAGCAGTAGGTGTTGCTGATATGTACAAAATTAGGGGACGACCAGGAATTGGTGGAACCAAGATAGGGGGATTGATGAGATACTGCTTGAGATGGTCGAAGCTGTGCTGACATAAAGGATCCCACTTGAAGTTCTCATCCTTCTTTAGTAAATGTGAGAATGGTGTACACTTATCTGCAAGCTGGGAGATGAAGCGCCGAACAGATTGGAGCTTTCCTTGAAGAGAGCGAAGTTGTCGCAGTGTCTGGGGAGGAGGCATGTCTAAGATAGCCTTGACCTTCTTGGGGTCGATCTCTATACCTCGTTTAGAAACTATGAAGCCTAGAAGCTTGCCAGATGTGACCCCAAAGACACATTTCTTGGGATTCAGCATTAGATGATATTTGGCTAACCTATCAAAGACTTTCTCCAAGTCAGCAAGATGATCCATGAAGGTATGAGACTTGACCAAGATATCATCCACATAATCCTCCAAAATGCTATGGATGAGATCATGAAAAATGGCTGTCATAGCTCTTTGATAGGTAGCCCCAGCATTCTTTAGGCCAAAAGGCATCATGTTGTAGCAAAAGGTTCCCCAAGGGGTAGTGAATGCTGTCTTATGCTGATCCTCTTCTGCAATCTTGATTTGATTATACCCAGAAAATCCATCCATGAGGGACAAAATTTCATGTCCAGCTGTAAGATCTACAATCATATCTATGTTGGGCAAGGGAAAATCATCTTTTGGACAAGCTTTGTTAAGATCTCTAAAATCAGTGCAGATTCTGATGTCACCGGAAGGTTTAGTGACAGGGACCATGTTGGAGATCCACTCGGAGTAGTCGATAGGTCGGATAACCTTAGCAGCTAACATTCTTTCTAATTCAACTTTGACCAATAATGCCACCTTGGGGTGCATTTTTCTAAGCTTTTGTCTGACGGGCTTGATCTTTGGATCAACTGCAAGATGATGAACTACAAGCTTTGGATCAAGTCCTGGCATGTCCTGATATGACCATGCAAATCGGCCAATATTCTCTCTTAAGACCTCAAAGAGGAGGTCAGCTTGGTCTTGTGATAGGGATGCAGCAATGTGAACAAGTCTGGGGATCTCTGAAGAACCAATGTTGACTTCTCGAGTATCCTCAATTAGAATAGAAGACACCTCTAGTCGATTATCTTGAGGAGGCAATGCTAAATCCTCAGGTTCTTCTTGTGGCTTTGGATTTTCTTGCTGAGGGGTTCTCTTCGTTGCCTTAGCTAGTCTCAGATTCACCTTAGTTCCAGTTTTGGGTGTATCGGAACTAGGTTGGGGATTTTCTCCAAAATACCCCTTGGGATCTAGCTTGTAGATATAGGCAGAATCTGGCTTTGTTTTCTTGTGAGGAGTTTCAGCTCCCATGAATCTTAGAAGTGCCTCCTCTGATGTGAACTCATCGATGTGTATGACACTTGGTTGGTCCCAATCTATGAGTTGTGGATGGGCGAGTGGTAGGTCAATGAGGTGGATGGATAGTTCTTGGAGAATAGAGTCTCCGAGGGAGATTTGGTCTAGGATATCGTCGTAGGCTCTCTTTTCAACTTCCTCAGGGATGTCTTCAATTTCAACAAGGTCGCGGTGAATGTTTGAAAAAGCGTGACCGTTCTCATTGGTGCCCCCAGTTGTGGGTATGCCAAAGCCAAGACCTGACTTCGATTCCCACTTGTGTGCGTCGATGGGGCACTGCATGCCTCTTTCTTCTGGTCCTAGACCACCACCTTGATAGTTTCATTTGTCAGTGATGAGCTTATGTTCTTGGGGATACTTTTGGCTGAAGTGATCAAGGCGTGCTTGATTTCTTTGAGGTGCATCCTTATGTAACCATTTGTTGATATCTGGAGTGAGCTCCTCATGAAGAGGGATTTTTTAGGATACAAAGGTTGTTGGGCCAAACTGTTTGTATCGAGGAGGTGGAATTTCCTTAGCTTTGTGATATGTCGGTCGTCCATGGGCATGTGGATCAAGTGGGAGTGCCCCGACAGCAAATGCATCTGACAGACTATACTCTCCACAACCTTTGTTATTGATCTTCACGGTAGACAGGGTAGAGGCAAGGATGGTTTCTGGGTCATTATAAGTGTGGGATGAGCTGGCGATGGATGTGCCGATATCAATTCCAGGGCAATGGTTTGTATATGAAGCTTCAACCACATTGCAGTAAGCAAAGGGTTCTGGATCGGCATGGATGGTTACCTCAGTGCCTTGATGCGGAAATTTGATGCACTGATGGTAAGTGGATGGAATGGCTTTCATGGCATGAATCCATGGGCGACCGAGGAGGATGTTAAATGGTAGGTTTAGATCAATAACATGGCAGAGTGTCTCTTGGATGACTGGCCCAACCTTGATTGGCAGCAAAATAGTTCCTTCTGTGGTTCTTTCCAAGTTGTCATAAGCTTTGATGGTGATAACCTCACTGATGATATCTGCCTCAGTATACCCAGCTTGTTTTATGAATTTTAGGGTGCAAATATTCAAGGCTGATCCATTATCTATCATTACTCTTTTTACAGCAAAGTTGGATACCATGATGGCTATGCGAAGCGGAAGGGTGTGATCTGGGTCGACCACGGGTATGTCGGTGGATTTGAACGATAGGGCACATGAGGATGAGAGGTGTCCAACAAGATTACGAAAATCAGTAGCATTGATATCAGAAGGGACACGAGATTATATGAGAGCACTGTCAAGGATGTTCTTGTACATAGGACTAGTGCGAAGAAGGTCTAAAATGGAGATTTGGGCTGGCATGTTCCCAAGGTGTTCCAAGATATTGTACTGGCTTTTTGATGGAGCTGATGGTGTTGGTGTAACAGGTGGGCCTGTGATGTTAAATTGCGCTCTTCGAGTGGTGATTGCACACTCATTGTTTGGTCCTTGGATATTGATAACATTGACAGAAGGCTCTTTCTCGGATATACAACCTATAAGGCTACCATAGTCTATATAGGATGAAGTGTGGTCATTGTTCTTCCCATGCTGTTGGTTTGGCTGACGGTTGTTGGTGTTGTTGTTGTTGGTTTGGATAGGTGCTTTTCCAGGATTTTGGTTGTGGTGTGGAGGAAAAGCATTTTGATAGATCTGTAAGCCTGCATTGGGAGAGGTTTGAGCACCAACAGTGATTTCCTTCCGATCAATGAGGTCCTGCACATAGTCTTTCAGTTTCATGCATCTGAGGGTAGTGTGACCTTTTACCCTATGAAATTTGCAGTACTCATTATCTTTGTACCATGCAGCTTTGGATTGGCTTGGGTCAATTTGCTGGGTAGGAGGAAATTTGATGAGGTTTTCTTTGACTAATTTCTCAAAAATGACATCCAATGGCTCACCAAGGGGTGTATAGTTTCTAGGTGTAGGTTGGAATCTAGGCTTTTGTCCTGCAGCTACATTGATGGCATTAGCTTGATTGCTAGACCCTTGAAAGTTGGGTCTTGGAGTGTGGTTTTGATAGCTTTGGTTATTCTGTTGTTGGTAGTTGATAGCTTGTTGATTTTTTGGTTGATATGGTGGGTTGGACTGGTTGTGAGAAGGACCAACAATATTCACATGTCTGGTGTCAGTGACGCCATCTGTTGCAACGTGCTTGTTTTTGTTCCAATACCTAGACTTGTCATTGGAATGTGTTTGATTTTGGTTGGCTTCCTTGTAAAGCTTGACCACACCATCTTTAAGGAGTCCTTGCTCAAGGATCATTCCTTTCTCTTTGATATCTTTGTAGGTTTGCAAACAGTTCATGGTCATGTGGTGAGCCAAGCTAGGATGGGCATTATCAATAAACATTTTCACAACATGGAGTTCTGGCAAGGTGCAGGATATGCGGGTGGTAAGGGTTTGCCATCTTTGCAGGTATTCGGCAAGGCTTTCTCCACCTTTTTGCTCGGTGTGGACAAGATCAACTATTGATAGCTCTGTTTCAACAAGATGGGCATATTGGGCTACAAATGCCTCAGATAATTCAGCAAAGTTTTTAATTGTACCATAGGGGATTCTATAAAACCATTCAAGAGCTGGTCCAGCTAAGCTTTTGGGAAAAAGGCGCAAGAGGAAGACATCATTGTATGCTACATCCTGGCAGTGCATGTAAAATTCTTTGATGTGTGTGACAGGGTCTCCTTTTCCTCTGAATTTGTCAAATTTGGGTACCTCAAAGTGTTTGGGAAATGGTGTCATGGTAATGGCTCTGTCAAATGGGTAAGGACACACATTCTCAAACTTGAATGTCTTCGGATCATTCCCTTCTTGGATGGCTTTCAGAGCTATCTTCATTTGCTCCCATTCTGAATTGATAGGTGATGGCTGGGGTGCCCCCAATGTAGGAGTGCCTTGAGGTAGGTATGTACTGGATGGGGCCACGGAATATAGATGGCTATGAGGGATTTGCTGATAGGGATTGTACATTGTTTGGGCAGCTGCATGGTGGATGATAGGTTGCTGAGGGAGAGGTGGCGCATATTGCTGCATGTGTTGCGAGGCTTGTTGTTGATATGGGATTTGAGGTTGGGATTGAGGAACATAAGCTAGCTGTGGGATAAATGGATTGCTTTGTGGAGGTAAGGTATAAGATGGTTGAGAGGCTTGGGGAAAGGATCGGGGGGCTTGTGGGGTTTGACCAATATATGTGGGTTGTGCCCCCATTTGGGATGGTATCTGCAAATAATTGGTGGTTGGCTGGGGTGGTGGATTACCTCCTAGAAGTGGCATTGAAAAGTAGTTGGTAATTGGAGGTAATGGATTAGTTGGTGGTGGAGGTGGTGGGAATTGAAAGCTTGGGAATGGAACTGATGGGGTTTGATAGCTTTGTGGTTGGATTTGGAAGCTTGGTAGAGTGGTGGCAAGGGTTGGGGTCACTTGGGAGCTTGGTAGAAAATTGGTAGTAGCTTGTGGGATTTGATAGCTTTGTGGAGTGAGGGTAGTAGCTTGTAGATTTGTGGCTAATGGTATTGAGCTCCCAAGACCTAATGGAAATGATGGGATTGTGTGTTGGGCTGCAGTGAACAAGCTGGGGGTGATGAAAGGTTGATTACTTGGCCCCATGGGTGGCATCCCTGTTGTATATTGCTGAGGTTGGCCAAAGATGCTAGCACTGATTTGGGAGATGGGTGGATTTGGAAGGCTGGGTTGGAGAGCAGCAGCAGCAATAGTGAAGGGGGTGAACGGTGAGCTGTTTTGGGTAAAGGGGGTTTGGAGCGGAGAGGTATGAACCAAGGATGGAGTGGTGGTGGCTGGGTTGGCTTGCTGCATGGAGATTTCAACTTGGGTGGATGATGGTATGTTTGGGTCTGTTGGATCATATGGATTGGCTGGAGGCTCTTCTTTTGGCATATATTGAGGATAATTTGGATCATAAGAGCCTATGGGTGGTGGTAGCTGCCCAAACAATGGGTGAGATGGATCTGATAATGGAGGGGGTCTTCCAAAGTCAAAGGTTCCTACATTTTCCCTTCGAAAATTAGCCATGATTGTCTCTTTGTTCTTGTCTATAATGGTATTTACCAATACTGCATTTCCTGGTTGGTTCATGAAAGCTTCAATGTCAGTACGTGATGGCATAGCTTTCTCTGCGCTGAAGGATGGCTGAGTGCTCAAGGGGGGTGAGGCTATTCGATCCAAATGATAGGGCTCCATTGTTTCTTTCTTCTTGGCTAAGCGAGTGACGGGTGGCATGAAAAATGCTCTTAGGGATGAGATGCAATAATGCTGATGGATGCAAAAGGGGGAAGGCTTCTCTATGCAAATGATTTCCTAGGTTAAGGCAAAGCTATACAACAAAACCTAAGGAGGATTGGGTTGGAGATTCTAACTTCAAAGATATGTTGCCAAAGCACGAAAGGTCTGCTTTCCTATGTGTAAGCTTGGTGGTGATTGTGTCAACTTAAGGATAGACTGATGATCCTTTAGGAAGAACACGAGATTGACCAATTGTGGATCCCAACCTTTAGCTCAAGGTGATGAGGGATAACAAGTGACAAAGCTGGATCACCCTAGACAAAGCTCTGTCAAAGGGATAACCTTGGTGAGATTGATGGATTTGGAAGATTTTAGGAGTGGCAAACTTTTGGCAAAAGTGACAATAATTGTGAAGGCTTGGATGTGAGGTTTTGATTGCTGGCTAGATGGTTTGATTCTAACTGAGATGGATGAGCTAATAATGCTTAAGGGGATAACCTAAGATGGCTGGATTTTCTACAAAAATGACTCTAAAGTGAAGCTTATCCAAGAAGATGTGGAGAAACAAGGGTGTCTAATCATAGAAATCATGCCTAGTTGGTAAGGCATAAGCAGGATTAACTCCTGGATGTTGGCTAAATTTGATGGTGTGCTCTAACCAGGCCTCTTGAAGTGCTTCGTCGGTAGCTTTTGCCTCTACTTTGTGGATTTTGGCAATTCGTGGGCTTGGTGTTATTTCTTTTCTCTTGGCTGAAAGTTCTTGGTATGCTAGAGATGGTTTGAGTTTAACTTTGTGGAACTTCTGTTTGGGTTTGGGTTGCTCTGACATCAATTTCTGAATTTTCTTGGCTTTGAGAGATCTTGGTTGTTTTGCTTCAACTCATTCAACTTCTGGAATAGGCAGTGACTACGCTAAGTATGCCCTAAGCTAGGATTGACCAAGTTTGGCAAACATTCATTCAACAAATAAAAGATCAAGCAATAGATAGAAACAACCAGATAGAAGTTTTTGATTCTTAGAAAGTGATACTTGCGCCAAGGAGTGTGTATGTTCTACAAATGTTTCAATCAGTCACCTCAAACACATTAACATCCTAGATGGTTGTCTACAAGGCTGACAGTTGGTTTAGCTAAGGAGTCCTCGATATACCCAAGGTACGTGAGGCCCAAATCCATAAATGAGACCAAAAAGATGTCACACAGCCGAGAGGAACGGTAACTCACTTCTCCTCTTTCACTTCTCAAGGGTATAAAGTTCCTTGAGGCTTAGCCCGAGTGACAAAATCTTGATCCCAAGAGAGGTGTCTTTCGATTCACCTTCCAATTCTTATACTCCGCCAGAACGCTGGAGTTGAGGTTGTCCAAGGGGTGATGAAATCCCCAAGCAGGCCTCCTAAAAAGAAACAAGGTTTTGGATCCTAATCTTATGCACCCAATATGGCCTCGAAAGATGACAAGGGGAGAGAAGACTTGGATGACCTTGGGCTAAAAAACACATTTGTTCTTTTACCAATTGACGCTTAAGTTTTCTGATCTAGACTTTGCAAGCACTCATGTTTAAGATACAATGTTTATTCCAACTTGAAGCGCCAACAAAAGTAAATCGATCGAAGAATGAAAACAATAAGAAGAGTTAGGGTCAACAAAAGAAAACTCGCGCGCCCAGAGGCCCTCCACGTCAAGTATCGATTAATTTTCTTTAAGGCATTCAAGATTGAGTGTGAGTTTGTTTTAAGCCCAAAACAAAAGTGTGTGAGATTCGATTTCAAGCGCGCGCCCGGAGGCTGTCCACGTCAGTTGTTGTTCAATTTTAGTGCCCAAACTTGAAGTGTGATCGATTTAATCTAGAGTTTTGATCATTTAAGAATTTTGATAAAGTTAAAGCAAAAATTCAAAGACCAAGTGAGTGAGTTAGATTGTGGAACATTTAACACCTTTTTCAAGTAGACCCATCCCCATAAATGGCGCTGAGATTGCAACCAATGGTTAATATTTGATGGGTGATTAGAAAAGAGGTGAGTCCAAGGAACTACTCAAATTGATTTTTGCAAATTTGTATTTTAACTTAACAAGGTTTCTTAAATGTCCAAAAATCAAACTTTACCTAGATTGCATGTGGAAAAGAGATTTGTTTTGTTCAATTTTTAGAAGCTCCAAATGAAGTGTTTGATATTGCAATAGTTAATTGATCCTTAGAATTCAAGATTGGATTTTTTGTTTTAACCATGCATTCAAGAAAAATTTGATTTTAATCCATGGCATTCAAGAGTGATTTTAGCAACATGCATTCAAAGAAAAGTGGTTAAACATTCAAGTGTTTTCTTTTGAGCATTCAAGATTGAGATTTTGTGTGTTGTTTTAAGAACTTTGAAGTGCTTTGTTTTAACCTTAGATCATTCAAGATTGTTTTGGACTCAAAAGTGAAAATGACTCTTTGGACTTTGGTTTTCATTCAAGATTTTGTGTTCTAGTTTGCATATTTTAAGCCCAAAAATGATATTCCTAGATTGTTTTGATGCATGAAAATCCTAAGAAACATTCAAGATTTTGCAATAAGACATTTGTTTGGAACAAATAACAAAGCTTTTAGGACAATTTTTGGCAACCATTTAGGACTCTTAGTTTTTATGAGATTTTTTAAAAGAACTTTAGTGTGCACTTAGTGTTGATTTTGAACCTTTTGAAATGGAAACTTGAAGTTCTTTTTAAATTCCCAAAAATGAAGTGTTCCTAATTTTGCATGAATGTATCTAAAACCTTGATGTTGCAAGGATGCAAATGATTAGATTGGTTTAGTTTCACTTGTTAAAAAAAATTTTCTTTCTTGCAAATTTTAAATTTTTCAATGGATTTAAGTATGATTTGGGGGTTCATTTTAAGAACTAAAAAGAAGTGTGTATGATTTTGCTTCCTTAAAAAAAAATGGCCAAGATCTCCCACAAGAAGAAGAAGAAGAAGTAGATGGAATAAGAAGAATATATACAAGAAGAGGAAGAAGAATTTCAAGTTCTTTGTCCACCTATAAGCTTAAAAAATCTGCAAACACTATGAGATAGATTATGAGTTCCTTTGTCTTCTTCATGCTCATGTGGACCTACAAAACCAATTTATACAATCTTACCAATCACAAAAACAAGAAAAATTAGCCAAAATCAGCAAATAACATACAAAACTTGACTAAAAAAGCTAATGAAGATGACCCATGCGGGGTCCCACCGGGCGTGCCAAAATGTATATGAGCAATGTTAGTATGCTAATAGAAACCAAATTTAAATAAAGCTTCTACAAACTAAACAAAATTCATAAACTTCAAGATAGACTAAGATGAGCTCTCAATTGAGAATATGAGCCATTAATGGACTCTCTCAATAAGAAGCTCTCTTGTTGAGTAGCTTTATCTAAATGGATAGGATGTATGCTCAATATGCTTCCAAAGGCTTCAATGGATGATTGTGGATTTTTGGTGTGGATAGATGGCTTTAGTATGGATTTGGCTCTCAAAATAGCATTATAACTTTACTTCATGGATTGTGTTATTTTGTAAAGGGGAAGGATCCAATTTATAGGCAAGAGGCTTGAGGGATTGAGGGCTAAGATGCAAGGTGGGAAAAAGCTTATGGAAGGCTCAGATTGCATGAGAGGAGAGCACATGGATTGTGCTTCCTTATAGCCAATCAAGGAGTGACACATGTCACATGGTGAGAGGATGGAGGAAAGGGCAAGGATGAGTCAACAAAGGAGGCTCAAGAGATAAAATCTTCATAAAGACCCTCATAATGACTTGTAAGAGCAATAAAAGGGCTTGTAAGAGTCATTTATGACCTAGTGGACTTCATAAAGTTTTATGGTTGAGATATTTTGAGGGTGATGAGAGCAAATTCGACTTGGACTTGATTAGGAAGGTTTTAAGCTTGCTTAGGCTTGTGCAAATGATTAGAAGATGGATTATGATGGTTTAGGATTAGCTTAGGGATAGGCAAGTGGATGGCATTTAATGAGGGTGGGTGAAGGAGGAGATATTTGTTAGCTTTGGCTTGGGTTAGTAAGTCTTAACCCATGTTTAGGGAATGTGACAAGGTTAGGAGGGGATTAGGATTAGGTTTAAAGAAATCTTCTAGAAGAGTCTAGATTTTGGAGGAGGATAAAGACTTTCTAGAATAGTCTAGAATTTCCTAGGATGAGGATGGAGACTTTCTAGAAGAGTCTAGAACTTCTTAGGATGAGGATAAATTAGATTTTTAGGAAATAAATAAAGTTTTATTTATTTCAAGGGTTTGGGTTGAGGAGATATTTATTAAAACTTTTTTAATAAACATGAGGATTAATATTTAATTTTAATTAAATATTTTGAGTTGGGATTAGGGGTAGGAAATGATGGGATTAGCCTTTAATCAAAATTAAAGAAGGATTAGAAGATTTTGGAAGAGGTTATTGGTCATAAGGAAATTGGCCAACTTTTGGGAAAAAAATAAATTTTTTATTTATTTTAGGATTTTTGGTCAATTTATTAATTAAATAATTAATAAATAAGGAAATAATGTTTAAATAAGATTTAAACATTTTTGGGAGGGATTCCTTAATTAAATATTTTTAATTAAGATAAAAGGATTTAATGGCATAAAAATTAATTAATTAATTAATAAATGATGATGTCATCGGGAATTTTTCAGAAAATAAAAATAATTTATTTTCTAAAGGATTTTTAGGTGTCTACACAAACATCCAATCTTTTCCTGTTGAGTTTCTTCCCACGTACACCTATAGAGTAAAGGGTCATTGGGGTTGGAGATAGATATATGTTGATTAGCCAGGGAGAGAAGTGCATACCCCTACTACTTGAATTGGGGATGAGGTTGGTGGGGAACGAGCCACTCTGCTTCTCCAAGGAGATAAGTGCATGAGGATCTCTCTCTCTCTCTCTCTCTCTCTCTCTCTCTCTTTATTGCAGGCTGTAAGTTGTTGTTTGCTTTGGACATTGGTCATATTTTCTTCATTTTTAATGGGAATTGTACAAGTTTTTTATTGCATTTTGCATGGATTGAGAACAATTATTAATAGTTGTTATTTTTAAGAGCTTTTACATAAACTTATTGCTCTTTGTTATCAGTAAAGACCGTACCTAGGGTTTTAAAATGAAATGGCTATCTCACCTTTGAACCATAGAGAAATGGAGATCTTGTCCAGAGAGGGAGGTAGCCCAATGTATTATAGGATTCTACACTCAACAGTTATGCAACTCACCATCTCCAAGTCCAATTCAATTTGTTGAGATTAGGCATTTTGATGTGAGTAACCTGGATAACATTACTAGTGAATTTTTTTGGAAGTAGGAAGGGCATTGATTTAGTGAAGATGAACATTAGGATGCATATGAAATATTCTATGGGAATGGAGATTTGACATTGGGTATGCCCTAGAACCTTGAACTAGCATATGCCCTAATTAGTAGGGCTAAAACACTTAAACTTAGGGTTTTGCAGGTTAGCAACTTAGAAAAGAGTTGAAAACCTAAACTTTGTAATCTTGAAGTACTTTGAAATGGGAGTCCATTTTGTTTTGGAGGTATGTTGGAAGAATTTTGAATTAAGGTCCAAAAATTCAATATGGAAGCCTAACTATTTTAGGTTTTTTTTAGGCCTATCTTGCAATTTCTCTTTGTGGGCATTGGTAATGAAGCTTGTAATGTCAGAGATAGTTTTTCTAAGTTGATTGAGTTGATTGATAGATTTTCTAAGTTGATTGAGTTGATTGAGTCATGCTTATGGGATGCCTTTGTAAATTTGGAGTTGATAGGTCCTACGAAGGGCTTGCGTGAATTGCTTGGAAGGTAAAAAGTCATCTAGGATATTGGTGAAGCCTTAAAGAGTGATTGTACAAATAGGTGAGTTTGTGGTGATAGGTGGAATTGTAAGAATCTATACCCTTATACTTGATTGTTTGAACCATAGTACAAATTCTAGTTCTTTGCCACTTATCGGTGGCAAAAAATAAAATTCTTGACAAATATTGGAGAGAAGTTGGTAACTTCTTGAGAAAATATTTCTTTCCATTTTAACCCACATGTTGTTATGAAGATATTATTAATTACACTGATAAGTTGCATTTTGGATTTCTATTGCAGCATTTTGGAGCATTTCAGATTTCTAGTACAGCCCTAAACTCGAACTATCGGGAGTATTTTGAGCATACATTACAACACTCCTACTATTAAAGGTATTCAATCATTGGGGAAGCCCTAATTTGATACTTGCTAACATATAAATGAAATTTGGACCTGAACAAAACAAAATTACCTTTGTTTAAGAAAAATTTAAACCCTTGTTTGAAGATTTGATAAAGAGTTGAAAAATAGCAAAAAAAATTCTATTTTGCAAGGATGGGAATGGATAGTTTGCTAAGCAACAAAATTTGAAAAATAATTTGACTTTTTACATTGTTCTTTTCATCTTTGATTGGGGGAAGACTTTTTTGATGATACCTTCTTGTTTAAACAATCATTGATTGGGGGAAGGTGTAGTTTGAGGAAGCCCTAGTTATGAGGGCCTAAATAGGAGGGTTTTTAAGTTGAGGTACCATACTAATAGTGTGATATGTAAAATAGGGGGCAAAAATCATAGCTCTAAAGGTAAGGTACCATACTAATAGTGTGATATGTAAAATGGGTTGTACTACTACATTGAATTTTGTGTAGCAGATTGTCTATCTTCGATAGGTCAAAATCTATAATTGGAATGATATTATTTCTTGCCATACTCCCAACACATCCAAACCTAATCAATGAATTCATTTGAAACAAACTTTATCATGTACTTCAGATTGAGAGTAACATCCAACCTTTCACCAAAGTCTATTTGCTCTGTACTAACTAAATCTAAAGCTATCAAATTATCAACTTGTGTTTCTATAGAGAACTCCAACTCCTCAGATGAACTTGCAAAAGTTGTGGCAATTGATAGGAATAACACTAGCCCTAAAACTTCCTGCAATATTCACATTAAACATTAGAAAAGAGAGTAACTATAAAGGAATAGGGTACTCTTACAAGTGAATTGTCTATATTATTAATTGCATCTTATATTTAGTACTATCATTTTGGAAGTCTTGCACTAAAATAAATGTAGCATTTGTCATAACTGTACTACTGCCTGATGAACTATTTAACTATTGAAAGTTTAGACTCCATAAGTCTATAATGGACCATAATAGCACTATTGACTGGTGGAAGACTACAACATATACTTTACTTGAACTATTTGACTATACAAATTAGTTATCTTAGCAAATTTTAAATCTCAAATTTTTTGCTAACTTTATGCTTTTAGAAAATTATATCTTATTTGGGAGTTTCATTGATAGATATGCACTTGTGATCTTGTTTTTCAAATTATGAGTAAATATTATGGTTACCTTTCATTTTTTTCTCTATTTTCGTGTAGATGATGTTATTCAGGGTGATCTTATGCTTGATAATGGTATACTGAGAATTATATTTGTTAGATTCAAAAAAAATGTGAATTTATATTCTAGTGTTGATGTTAATCTTGATACATTTTTTCTTTACAATAGGATATTGTTGAATATGCTACATGGTTTTAAATTTATATCTTCTATTGCCACTCAACCATTAAATTTCATACTAATTGTCACCTTAGTTATACAGGAGTTGTGCCTACCTCTTTTCCATGAGAATAGTGATAGTTCCAAAAGTAGTTCAAAGTTAAAAGAGTTTAAGAGTCATCAACAATTTAGAAGAAACAAGAAATCGCATCGAAGGATAAACAAGCAATAATAGTAACTCTATTTTTTTTACAATCAAAACATGTTTCTTGGCTCCTCCATCAATTTCCAATATTAAGGACTACAAATGAATCAAAAGAGGTAGAATTGGCACAAGGAGAACCTAGTAGTAGGAGAGAAAAATCCTTGGTTTTGCCTAAAAGAGAAAGGAGCTCTAAAAAGGAAAAGAAGAAGATATAGGAGAAGATAAAAAAACCAAAAGGTATCTTGCTGGATACTAAACTAGAAATCCTTCCACCTAGACATGTTGAGGAAATAAATGAGTTTGATTCTATAATACCCTCAACATCAATAGTTATTTAAGAAATTCATTTAGAGGGCATATCTCATATCAAGAATTCCAATTTTATTTCCTAACTAGCCACTATTTTTGTATCTAACTCATATTTTTCTATGGAAAGAGTGATGCCACAAACTCCTATTGAAGTTAGATGATGTAGAAAGAGAGAGGACAACAGAGGTGGTGAATAGGTGACAACAATTCAAAAAAGATGGTCATTTAACAAAGAAACTATAACTTATATTTATCCCCCAACTATGAAACTTTCAGTATTCTTCTAATAGGACTCCAAACAAATAAAAATCAACTCAAAATGACCCTAAGGTCTCTGCAACTATCAAAGCCCTAGTTTTGTTTTCAACATGCCCTTAAGGGTAGGGCCTTCTCAATGTACCCTCTCCAAGCACTTCTAGGCTTAACCAATGATTGATTCACCATACATAGGACAATACAAGACTATACAATTCATTAAAACTATATCATTTCAGGTAGATTAATGATTTTTGCTCCCAACCAAGCATTTTCTTAAGGAATCCTTCCACAAATTCAGTCCTTCAACATACAAATCAACTTCTCGAGGTGATCACTTGCAATATTGCCTTCATTCTTGCATTTATAAGGTTAGTTTATCATAATAGAAGTCATGGATTCATCCCAAATCATAGTAATCACATTTTAGGGATAAATCCTTAATTCATATTTCCAAATCAATGCAAAGCCCAACACCTGTAACAAACCAGTCAATATAATTTGCCAAAAATTGATATAAGGAAGATGAATGTCATTCAAAATGATCAAATGCAATATGCTTGAGCCATAGAAATGATTCCGAATCAACACCACATCAAATGGATACCAAGAATGCAAGAAAACCTTTAAAAAAAATTTATTGCCTTCTTCCTTACAGTCCGTACAAAATACTTCACCAGTTTGTACCATACCCATTTTTCAGGCATTAAAGGTTGTTTATAATATTTTTCCCAACTTCCTTAATCAACCCCAAGAGGTTATAAGTGTTTACAATTTTTTTTATGCCTTAAAACTTATTTTCCCTCCAATTTGCATACAATAGTTAATATTCAATTTTTTTGAATTTCTAACTATTGTTTTATTTATTTTTTCTCATTGTAACTTATTAATATTTATTCTATTTTTTTCCTAGGACCTAATTGACCCATAAAATCAATCTAGATCCCTATTTGGCACTATTGGCCACCCATACAATATGTTGGTCTTAAGTCCTTACCAGGACTTCTAGGACATTTAACTTTTAAATCAAATTGATTATTACAAATTTCCATTATTGGCTTCAATATTTCCCACTTAACATTCAAACATGATTTTGATCCTCAGACTCCATTTGGTTTCAAAGTGGACTTAGGTGATTGGATAGGTGCTTGTATGTAGCACATGCAATATGTATAGGTAGAGTTATGGAAGGTCAACTAAATATTTGTTTCTTTTCATTTTTTATATTTCTTTATCTCTTTATCAATCTATCTCTCTATCTATACCTCTTTCTATATATATCACTTTAGTATTCATTTCTATATGTGTCTTCCTCTTACTACTTCATCTGTAGGTTGTTAACAAATCATCCTTCTTCCACCAACGAGTCATTCCATTCAAGAAAGACCATGTCTAACAATATCAACGCACAAAAAATAGGGAGACAATTGCTAGACTGTGGTCTAACTTAAAAATAAAAGGTGATGGAAAATGTTATTGTCCTTGCAAAAATTGTAACAGCTTAAAGACTCGAAGATATCTAATCAAAACAACTAAGGAACATTGTAGGCAACATGGTCACATTGAAAGGACAAATGAATATCACCCATTGGTATGTATTTTAATAATTTATAAATTACATAAGACATGATTTGATGATGACATCATGGTCATGGCTAATATAAGGTCATCATTTTCATATAGGTCAACATCCCTAAGTTTCATGTTATGGACCATGACAATTCGGAGAATGTGAATTTCCAAATGAGGGAACATGGAGGTGTGAATATTGAAGTAGAAGGTAATGATACCATGGAAGAAGACCACGATGATGAAGATCATGATGATCAAGATGATCACGATGATGATGATGATGTTGATGCAAAGCTTGATGTACCTATACTTGAGAAGGCACACAAGTCCCTATATGAAGTCTCTGAAACAACTCTTCTTGTTGGTGTATTGTTGTTGGTGAACTTGAAGGTTATGAATGGTTTATCCAATGTAGCAATGACACGTATGTTAAGGTATGCCATCTTCTTTCATTATTTTACTTGTAGTTCCCTTACAATTAACATTGGGTTCCTATAGCAATTAATATTCTTGAAATTAACAAATTATATTTTTGGTCGTAGGTTGATAGGTGAGAGTTTGTTAGAACCATCAAACATTCTACCTCACTCGTTCTGAGAATTATATGTCATCGTGAAAGATATTGGAATGGAGTATCAAACAATACATGCATGTTCGAATGATCATATTATATATCATAAACAACATGAATTTGCAACACAATGCCTTATTTGTCATACTAGTAGACATTAATCATATCGATTAACAAAAAAGGTGCCTCGCAAGGTTCTTCGGCATATTCCCATTATTCCACGTCTGCAACGATTATTCAAGTGCAATAGCTTGGAAAAATTTATGGATTACCATGCACGCAATAGAAGTTAAGATGACATTATGCGAATGCTTGTAGATGGTTTGGCATTTAAGGAAATAGAGGAAAAATGGACACACTTTAAAAAAGAACCTCATAATCTCAAGCTTTCATTGGCAACAGACAGTGTCAATCCTTTTGGAGAGATGAGATCTACTTACTTGGTGTGGCCTATTTTTGTTACCAACAATAACATACCTCCTTGGTTGTCCATAAAGAGAGAGCACATAATGTTGACACTAATTATTCTAGGTATTTTTTAATTTAATGGTCATCTAAATTAATTTATTATTACTAATCCATCAAAATGGTCATAATAATTATGTAATATTTTTGTTCATTCAACTAGGTAAGTACCAAGTTAAAGATATCAATGTATATATTGAACCCTTTATTGATGAGTTCATGGTGTTATGGAATGGGGTTACTATGTATGACATTGGTAAACCAATAGGACAAAGACAATTTCAATTTCATGCAATGCTTGGATGGAAAATAAATGATGCCCCTAGGCTAACACATTTTTGTGGTATGTTTTCTTCTTAAGACCTCTTTTTTGGTAGGTTATAGTGACAACACAAAATTAACACATTTAATCCAATTATACACAATCTTGTAGGCCTTCAGACAAAGGGAAAATTTGCATGTCCAATTTGTGGTCCAAAGATGAAATCTCATCATTCAAAATTTTTAAGAAAGTAGGTGTTCCATGAGAATAAACACTTTCTGCTCAAAAATCATAAGCATATTTTCAATGGGAAAGAAGAGACTATGTCAAAGCCACAGAGAATAACACCTCACCTATGGAAATTAGCATACAATAAAATAAATCATCGAGGTAATATCATTCCATCTGATGGATTTTGTTTCAAATTTATATTTCGATATTGTGTTTTGTTTACTGATTATGTAATTGATGCTTGTGAAGGTCGTCAAGACATCAATGACCAACTTCCAAAAGGACTAAAAATTTATCCTATGCAATTTACTAGGTTGTCTTATGAGAAACGCCCAATTGTGTATTTTTTTGATCCTATGCATATTGGAAAGAATGTAACAAAGACATTATGGAATCTTGGATGGAAGGCGTGGCAAAGACCAAATTGTCAAAACTTGTAGTGACATTGAAGAATCCAACCATGCAATGAAAAATAGAATTTGATCAAATAACAATGGAGACGAAATTGATACAAGTACCCTTACTTGGTTATTGTCAAAGTAGCAAAGCAATGCTATAAAAAAGTCATAAAAAAAAAAATGATTTCCCACAGGATTTGTTGCGAACATAAACAATCTCATATCAAAGAAAAGTGAATTTGGGCTAGGGTTGAAAACACACAATTGGCATACATTTATTAAGGTAATTCATGTTATTTTGTATTCAATATATATTTGTATACTGCATGTAGTTTTAATTGCATTCTTTTATAAAATATTGACAAAATTATTTTAGAAATATTGCAGTATGTTCTACCTCTATCTCTCCCACACCACTTCGCCAACAATGTCAAACAGGTTATATATGATCTTGGAAAATACATGAGGTGGTTATCATCTAAAGAAATCAATAAAGAAGATATAAAATATTGGAAGAGAAAAATTCCTCTTCTTATGTATGAAATGCAAAAGTGTCTACCTCCAAGCTTTTTCAATGTACAAGAACACTACGTCATACATCAAGTTGAGGAGATTGAAATGTGTGGACCTGTACCAACTAGGTCAATGTGGATTATTGAGAAGCACTTGAAATTTTTGAAAGGCTTGGTTCGACAGAGAGCACATCTGGAGGGTTCTATGGTGGAGGGATATATGGTAAACCAGATCATGGTGTACATTAGTGAATATCTTCCTAAGTTTGCAGCAAAGATCCATGTAGATCATATTTGGGATCCCAACTCAATTAACAAATTTGAAGGGGAGTACTTGATGGGAAAAGGTAGATCGAGGAAACTGAGAGGTAAATATAAGATGTTATTGTAGTTAATTAATTCTTAGAAATCTTCAATATAAGTTATTTATAATTGGTGTTTTTTTTTTTTATACAAGTGGTCAAGAGTGGGATGCAATACATTTGTATATTGTGAACAATCTTGATTGGATGACAGTATGAATTGAAAAATGTCAACAAAATGGTTGCTCATTAACATGGGAAGGTGTTGCTTCATTGGTTATAGAAGCTCATCGTAATGGAGATTCCAATGTTACGTTGATGGTAGTTGATTTAGTAAAGGGTTTAACAGGTGGAGAGGTATGTAGAAATTTATTAATGATCATAACTTGATGTATGTTTCGTATCAACTCACGATGAAAATAATTTAAACATGCTTCAAAAATTGCAGGTCAAGCACCACAAAGCTATGTACTATCATGGCCACAAATTTTGCATTAAAAAGTTGGATGACATAAAGAAAATTTGTGATTCTGGGATAACTGCAATTTTCAAGGTCACCAATATATCATCTAGAAACAACATACATCCTCAAAAATCTCAAAATCAATACTATGGCATCTTGGATGATATAATTGAGTGCGACTTTAACTCTTTCAAAGTAGTTCTATTCGTCATCAAATGGTACAGGTTATGACTAAATCAAAATGATCCAGATAGAATAGTTATTCAACATGATAATGGATTTACAATGATTAATAGAAGGTCATTTGAGCCAGTTGGAGATGAGCCCTATATTCTTCTAAGCCAATGTGAGCAAGTGTTTTACTCAGAGGTTCCATATAAACAGGTTTGGTCATTTGTTGTTGGACATGATCCAAGAGGAAGGCCGATAAAGTATAATGTTATGGAAGAAGAAGATATTGAAGATGATGAAGAAGAAAATAATGAAGATCAAAATAATGGTGATGACAATGATGGCGATGATGATGATGATGATGATGATGATGATGGTGAAGATGATGATGGCGATGATGATGGCAATGATGATGATGATGATGATGATACTGAGGATGATGAAGAAGAAGATAATCAATGACATAACTGAAATGATTGACATGATTTATTGCTTTCAATTGTAATGATTACATATTTATTGTGTTCCATATATAAGGTTAAAAAAAATTATGTTTACAATGTTGCATATTGTTCATGTTGTCATCTACGTTATTTGTAGCATACGCGTATCATGTAAATTTTAGCTAACTTAAGATAAATGATTAACATATGCAGAAAATTTGATTACATATTTATTGTATTCAATTCTAATGATTACAACATATTTTATTTATAATTACCGATGTTTATATTGTGTCTGATTCTCACCCTTTTTGCAAATAGGCAATTGACTACAAACATCATCACCCCTTGTGTTGATGATCTTGCATTTTATATATTAGGTAAATTTGTTCATGTTTACGGTGTTGCATATTGTTCATGTTGTTTTCTGAGTTATTTGTAGCATGCGTGTATCATGTAATTTTTAGCTAACTTAAGATAAATGATTAACATATGCAGGAAATTTGACCCCTTTGGCATGGATCATGCACAGTGACATGGATCAGCAAGTATAAATCAATAAATAGACATAATTTTATTATATTCTTCTTGTTTATCATTGAGCACATATGTTAAAAATAGACATATTATATAATCATATAATGTATATATAGACAAAGAAGGTCCGTACAGAAATATAATTATATAATCACTTTCAACTTACTACATTTTATATCTCTCACGTATAGACAAAGAAGAAATGTGCATATGAATCACGACTTGATTATTCTATATATATTATTTAAATATTATCAAATTTCCATTTGATGGATTGCAGGACCCACCAAATAGGTACTTGTCAGATCTATCTACATCGAATGAGAGAAATGAGGAAATGAAAGATGAAAGCTCTACATGTAGTACGGCTAAAATAGGGAGATCGACTAGAGGTCAAAAGATTAGAAAAAAAATTGATAAACGCATGCAATTTTTCCTTACTAATGAGGGGTCATGTTCTTATAATGATGAGACCAAAGGCAACATCAAGGTGCCCTTTCGGTACACACACATTGAGAAAGAATGGGTACCCAATGAGCTACCTCCAATTAACACCAATTTTTGTGTTAATGAGAGGATATATCACATTGCTCCATCCTCATTACATGGTTTGGGCCTATTTTCCATGGATGGGATAAAGATATGTTACAAAAAAGTTGTCAAATTTTTCAAGTATGTCAGTCCATGTTACAATTACAATAATTGGATGTGGATTGTTCGATATAAATAATGTATGCATAGGTATGCACTATCAGCTAATTATATACAATGGAAAGAAAATGATCAAAGTAAAATATTTTCTATGTACATTGATGGGAGACCAAAAGCAACAAGTAATATTGTAGGTTTTATAAATAGTACGTGACCTTCCTCAACTAGTAAGCAACCTAATTGCATATTTGAGGGGTGTGAGGGGAATGAAGTTTTTGTTTGTACAATAAAATCAATAAGTGCGGGGAAGAACTACTAATAGATTACCATTTAAATCACATAGATACAAACAAAGTTACTATCATGAGGGTTGTAAGTACTATATACCATTTTGTTAATAAGTTTTTTTTTGCTGTCTATTGCTTTCAGTTAGCTAAATTTTTTATGTTTAATCTTTGTCATAGGACAATATGGATCCCACACATGATAGAGGCCACGAGGATGCTACTCCCACCCATTCTTCAGAAAAGGTAAACCTTATTGAAATTGTATAAATTAGATAGTTGAAAAATGTTATATTATTATGTTATTTTATGATAGAGGGCCACACCACCCTTACCCACTCACAATCAAGAAAGCAACAATATGGAGACCAAGAGAAATAATAAAAAAATGCTTCACAAGAAATTTTATTATACTTGAAGATCCTTACAACACCCACAAGATGATATCAAGCTTCTCCTTGAGCTTCCACTCCTCGAGCTTCTCCTTGAGCTTCTACTCCTCAAGCTTCCCCCTTGAGCTTCTACTCCTCAAGCTTCCCCCTTGAGCTTGATTTAGAAATGCTCATATGCCTTGCTTAAATAGGCACTTCTAACCCAAGACATTACAAACACAACCAATGTGGGATACAACTATCTTTAAATAAATATTAAATTCCCACCCAAATACAACTAAGCACCCAACAAATATTAAATACATGATTTATCCAAAACCTTCTAGAATTTCCACCTACACACCTCGATTAATGGAATGACAACTATTTTTCTTATTTTTCTATTTTATGTCACCTATGCACCTCGAAAATAGAAATTCCTCTTTTTTTCTTTTTCTCCTTTTTCCCTTTTTTTTAAATTTTTTTATTATTTCTCCTCTAATTTTCGTCACTTTCTCTCTCCTCCAATTTTTTTTTTTTTTTTTTTCTCAATAATTTTTTCATGCAAGATGCTCCTGCATCATTTTATTTACAGTTTTTTAGTTTTTATGATAGTTTTAATGATATTCCTCTCACAATTTGATGTTCAAGATAAGGGAAAGGCACCTACAGTAACTACAGAGCCAATAGCTACCCCTTTTGATGATGATATTGCAGAAACACCTAATGTAACAATTATGTTGAAGGAAAAAATAATAAATAATAAATTAGAAATAATGAGAATTTTGGATGAAGCAAATATTCCATTCGAGAGGATGATGAAGAGGCTATCTGATTTGAGAGCGCAAGCTCGTCGTTATGAAGTAAGTAGTAATGAATCTTTAGTTATAACAAAAGTTCAATAAAGATTTATATTTTATAATCTTTTATGTTGTGAAGTAAAATATTTAATATGTGTTCTTGTTACAGGATTTTTTGGCAACTGACCTAGAATTTAGTCAAGGACAACACGATGAGGCCGGTACTAGCAAATTTATGACTGCCACTAGTAAAATAATCTTTTAGTTGACAAGTTACAAGGAATTTTTTATTTTGAGAATTCAAAAACTTCTTAAGTTAACTCTTACTTTTATTATTTCAGTTTGTCTTTGCTAACAATGTATTGTTCAGGTCATCAAGTGTAGAAGACTCCTACGAGGTTGACGGACATCCATATGAGATTGTCGACTACAATGTCGGCAACAAGGGGACGTCCAACTCGTAAATCTTTATTTTGGTATATTTGGTTTTGTGTTAATTATGAGTTGATAATTTGTACTTTTATCTTGGGTGCATCACATAGTGGATTATTTTTTTACTGGTAGGAGATGCACCGTCTGCAACGCTAGATAGAGATCATAGTGCATATATTGGTGATAATTCACCATCATTTCCTAGAGCTACCTGTGTTTTTAGCATGAGAGCTATGCAGATTTCATTGTTGATTGACAATGATGTATTGATGCCTTTAAAATGTCCTAAGATTCCAAGTACTTTAAATAATTATTTTTTATATTGTAATATGCATTTACCTATTCATAAGAAGCTTTGGACTGATTATCCCATGACATTTTTTGCAGGAAATGATACATTTTATAAGAAGCTTTATGACCTCACACTGCAAACATTCGGGCCCACCATACGTACAAGGTGGAACATCATAAGTGAACTAATTTTATCCTACTATTTTTTTTTTCATATCATTAATTGGTGCAACATTTTTCCTTTCATTCAGATCTTTTCTTTTACTAGCTATATCTAACAATTTTGTGTTTTTTCTTAAAAGGTGGAACTTTCAAGATAAAAAATTAAAAGATCAACTCATCGAATATTTAGAGCATGAGTTTGGTATTAATATATTTTATCATAAGAAAATGTTACAAAATTTTTGCAAACATCTTAAGGTTGTGAGGGACTCATATAGAAAGAGTCTCATCCTAAACTTGAAGTATGAGCATCTCCCTTTATTACAATGAGGGAATAGAATGAGTTCATTTTGGATGCAAAGGAGAAAGGGGATGATCGAAGAGAAATTACACCAGTAAATGTGAGAAGGTATGCAATAGTATTAACCACTAGTGCATTAATGTAATAATGCACTAATTAGTACTGATCTTTATATCTATATCATCTAACATATTTCAAACTTTTCACAGGTTGCAGGACACATCAAAGGCAACAAAGGCCAGGCTAGAAAAGGTTAGGTGGCACCGATTTGGCTTTGGGGGATATTCTAAAATCAAAGCACAAGTTGTAAGTAGTAGTAAATGAATTGCAAAGAAAAATTATTTATAGAATGCAAATAATTTTGTTAATTAATAAAAAAATGTAGGGCGCTGATTTTAATATGGAGGCCACGGAAGAACACAAAAGAATTGCCTTCAAGCAAGGCTATGCAGCTATGGTTGAATGCCTATGACAAGCTTCCATTGCCCCAACTGAAAAATCTCTTACATCATGTGCATAGGTAAATATGCCAAAAAATATATTAGAAATTGAATACTTGAGCAACAATCTATTTGATAATAATGTGCATGACATTGCAATGCAGCCTATTAATCGTGATACAGATCATACACCACATCATGAAGCCCTTGATGTGTATCATACTGTCCATGGAGGTGCTCAATTGCTATTTAAAACTAATTATGTAATTATTAATACAATTTAACATCTTTAATTGAACTTGGTGTAACCTTTTTGTGTATATTTTAGAGGATATAGAATCATGTCGTGCTGAAAGAGTGTCAGAGGATGTTCAGACTCATCAGCAAGTAGATCATGTCGCACATTCAGGTAAAGAAAATCTATGTTTTGTTCTTCTAAATTAATTTTTTGATTTATATTTCTTTTACTTAAATAAAAACTTGTATTTCACTAATATAAAATGGTGTGAATTTAAACTCGTGAAGCAGTTGTTATTGCAGCAGACCCCCCTTTGGTGCAACGGCCTCATGTTCCTCAAGAGATGAGGAGGATAATTGCATTGCAATTAGAACCAGTAGAGGAGGGGGATGATGAGGATATTGATATTCCTCTTAGAAATTTCATGAAAAAAAAAAGCAAGAAAGCCAAAAAAAATGATTGTTGTGTGTTAATGAATTTTATGTGTTAATGACTTATTCATAAATGTTGTGTGTTAATGAATTTTGTGTTAATGAATTATTCATGAATGACTTACTCATGAATGTTGTGTGTTAATTAATTTTGTGTTAATGAATTATTCATGAATGTTGTGTGTTAATGAATTTTATGTGTTAATGAACCTTATCATGTGATTATAATGATTGAATGTTATATTTCAAAAATGGATGAATGAATGAATGTTATTAAATGTTAATGGGGAATTTAGAGTGATGTTGTTGGGGGGAGGGGCCAAATGAACTTCCACCTTCACGTGGTTGGCCTTGTTCAGTAGAGAATATTAAACTATTCTTGAAACCAAGTGAAGCTCATACTTTAAAGATAAGCTTATAGTTAATAGTGACAACCAATTAGGAAGTCCAAATGAAGTTCTTTGTTACAAGTACCTTTTTAGTTTTTTAAGCACAATGTCATGTTTTAATATTGTGTAGTTTTTTTCCTAAGTCAAAGTATTCTTTTACTGTAAGAACATAATTTATGACCATTTTAGTAACTATTATAACATCTCTTTATGATAAATCCTATTTTGGCAAAGATGGCGATAAGTGGTGTTGTCTATTTCTTGGGAGATTGGATTGCACAGGTCTGTATCTCAAAATCATTTGTATGTGGTAGAAATGCATACTTACAACCATTTCATTCTACATTTAAAAACATTGATGACACTCTAAACACAAAATAATGCTAAGTATGGAGATAAGTATTCATAAACAAGATGGTGAAAAAGATAAGTATTCATAAAAAAGGTGGGGAGAAAATGAGTATTTTGGGTGAGTAGTACTCTCCAATCACATGTTTTCTACTTCTTCAAAGATTGGATTTTTATACTCTTATGGTCTAATTGGCACTTTTTTGTGTAAGTAGGATGGAGAAAGTAGACATTAAGTCTGCAAGTAGCCAGTTCAAGAATGTGGGTACAGTGTTGTGTGTGTCTGGAGCCATGGCCATGAGCTTCCTGCATGGTCTTGCTATAAGCCAGCTCTAGCCTTCATCAAACCCTCCCTCAAAAAACATCATCCCTAATCTTCTACATGAAGGGAATCTAGACAAAATCATCATTGGATGAATTTTTCTCTTAATAGTTGTGACAATCATGTCATCTACCACGATTGTATAGGTGGAAGCTAAGATCAATTATTGTTATGTTTCATGATTAATTGAGTTGAGAGGCTCACAATTCATAGATGTGTTGTAGACTCTTGCCTTGGTTCTATTTGATTTTGTCATCCTCTTTTCCTAGTTTTTTGTCCTTTCTTACTATAATAGAAACATTGGTCTCATTCATGAAGCTCTTTGCTTATATAGTAGTTGTATTCTTGAGTTGTGACTAAAATTTGAGAGCATGCAATGCAGGCAGAGACAATGAAAAGCTTTCCAGCCCCATTATCCCAGTCAGCACTCACAACACTTTTGGGATCCATTGAAATTGATGCTTTGATAGTGTTTTTGGACAAGGGTGTTGATAAATCATCATGGTCTTTGGAATCGAGTGGGGTTGTCATTGTTGTGCTTGGGGTGATTGAAATAGATCTTGCTTGGGGTGAGTGAAACAGATCTTATCATTTTATTATTGTTAATTTTTTGAATCAAATTTCATCATTCATCATTTTAATCTAAGAATATTTTTATTTTCCTATTTATTTTTTCATATTCTAATATTTTGATGATGGATCATAGAATTGATCAAAAATATGAACACATCATCATAAACAATAGAAGTTTAAAATTATTAAATTTCCCCACAATTTTTCAATGTCTTAGCTGGGACTTCATGGGCAATTCAAAAGCCTCACTTCCTCACCATCTTGTTTATGAATACATTTTTATTTATGAATACTTATCTATTTGATAATTATGGAGAGTATGGAGATAAGTATGGAGAGTACAACTTACTATTCATAAGTTCCACCAACCTATTCACAAATAGGGCTACAAGGGCTAATAGTGAGAAGTTGCTACATCCAACACAACCATACATCTAATACCTAATTCAAGGGTGGAAATAAGAATTTTTTGACAACCCAAACAATATCCCAAAAGATCAAATTCCAATCTACTCTAGCACTCCACTAATCTGCCTAAGTACACATATGTAAATGGGCCCCTTTAGGCTTGGTTTTCAAAGGAAGACTAAGGAAATGGGTGCATAGACTAGAACTAAACCTTCAAAAATCCAAGAGGTAACTAGGACACTTCCAATCCACCTTTTATTTGGTTACTTTCCTTCACATACAACTGTAGCAATCAAATTTCTTCAATTTTAGACCAAATACATACAAATATTTGGCCTAGGGCTTGCAAGAAAAAATAAATCCCTTTGGTTTTTCAACTTCTACTTTTTGAATCTAAAATTACACTCCCAGGGCTCCCATTTTCATTGGTCTTTGTGCCATTTTAACTGTACAGTCATGAGCTATATGTCCATTTGCACAAAACCCTGCTGAACCTAGGGTTTCTAGACAATTTTGAAAGAAATTGCTATAACTTTTGATAGAAATCACCAATGATCTTCAAACCAAGTGCATTGGATAGGGAACTCAATAAAGTTACTCCTTAGATCATTCAACCTCCCTTTCCAATCCATATATCATGTGTGAAAACATAAATGCAGCAGTTTTGAGCCAAAAAGCCAATAATCTTTATTGAAATGTGCAAAAATATGTACATCAACCAACCTATTCTGTAGGGAAGGTTGGATCATACATTTATAAGCATGTTTGACTGATCAACTACCTTGGGTTATAATCAGTTCAAACTCCTTTATTTGTAATTACCAACTTTTAAGCAAAAATTGCTTAGCAACTTTTTGTTTCATTTTGCAATTTTGAACATAATAAAGTCCTAAGACTCTCAAATCTTCCTAAGATCTATATAAACTTATTCTAAGGTCTTTTAAACCATTTTGGACTATATTCCTTATTCTAAGCCTATTTAGCCCTTATAGCTCTCTAAGGATTCATGGTTTGTAGAAACACCAAATGAACCTTGAACCTTTACAAATGGGTTTATAACAACATGAACTTATTCCTAACATCCTAAAACCTTTTTATCTTACTCATGAATTCTCTAGGAAGGTGGTGTAGTGTAGGATCCTTATGGAATGCCTCATGATGACCTTGAGCGCCTTACACCATGCTACCCTCCTCAAAAGAACTCAAGTCCCTTGAGTTGGTATTGTGTCCAATTGATACCCTACCTTTTCAATCTCTATTTGAGTCATCCAAGTTGAATCTTCATTGGGTGTGTCCTTCCATTTGACTAGGTAGGAATAATAGGTGCCTCTCCTAGTTTGTTTTGTAACTTTCTTGTCCAAAATGCATTCAATCTGAGGTTTAGTGACCTTAGGTGACTAAGAAACATCAGCACTATCCTTATGACCTGTTCCTACATCACAAACATCAATAGGTGGCTTATATGCATAAAGATCAAAAATGTTAAAAAATGGAGAAAGGCCTGTGTCTGATGGAAGATCAATCTTATATGCATTGTTTCCACATTTCTTGAGGACTTATCTCCATACTTTGACATCAAGGACAAAGGGTGTCCTCTAAAACACTATATGCACTTTGTGTTACCATTCATTACTCCCTATAATATGAAAAGTCATATCTATAACTAGACCCACATATCCTTCTTTGTAATTCATGACTTCAATATTTACATTAGCACCTATTGTTTTGTACAAGTTATAAGACTAATACATACCAATTCTAGTGTTGCTCTTTAAGCATTGGCATCAAATGCACTCCACAAACTATGGAAATGGCCATGGAATGAGCAGAATCCATTTGGAAAGGCGATGCTCTTAATTTGGAAAGAATTTATGTGTGCTGCTTAGAAAATTTTCTTTTAAGTGACTTAGATAGTGATCTTCTCTACAATCTACTGCCAATCTTCAACCGCAAATGTGGGAGCCAGCTAGTGGGATTGTGATGATTACTGATATCAGTGCTACGAATCCACAAGAAGTTGATGCTTGTATAGCTTTGTCTAAGAATGATTCATGTGTAATGTCTACCTCTGGTGGAAAGGTCTCCTTGTTCAATATGATGACATTCAAGGTGCATCTTTTGAAAATATGTTCCTCTTCAACATGACTGCTAAGCTGGTCAATTTAGAAGCTATATTCTTACTTGGGTTCCTTATCAAGTTTTTTGTTTCCTTTTTTCAACCAAAGTTTTGAGAAAATATTATGTGGCATGCTTGCTAATGAGTGTTTATAGCAAGTTATGACTACCTTCATGGCACCTCGTCCTGCAGCTGCTTTTCTGGCTTTTCACCCTCAGGATAATAACATCATTGAAATTGGGATTGAAGATTCAACAATCCAAATATACAATGTTCAAGTAGATGAGGTGTGACCAATGAGTCTCTTTCTTGCTCACTCATTTAGTGCATCATTAAAAATGGTGACTTCTAACTTGTCTTTTCAAAACTTGTTTAAACTAACCAGGTAAAAATGAAGCTTAAAGGCCACCAAAAGAAAATTACAGGCTTGGCATTTTCACACACTTTGAATGTATTGGTATCTTCTGGGGCCAATGCTCAGGTTTGTCTTCTTTTTATATCCATTGCCATCTCATTTTGTACATTCACATGTTTATAGATACAAATTACTAAATGTTTGGCCAATGTTAAGATTGATTAAGAATAAAAAAATGGTGTTAAGATTGATTAAGAATAACAAAAGGAGGCAACAGGTGATTGATTTTCAAATAATATCTAAAGTAATGCATGATCACAAGTTGACTATAGAGAGGGAATTATTAATCAATAGAAGAACTATTGAAAGACAATGAAAGAGGGTGGAATAACAAGAAATACTAAAGTGAGAATCACATTGCAAGTAAATCAAGATTGGAAAGCGAATACTAAAACGATGATAAATTTTAAATGAATATAATTAGTTGAGCATTTTGAAGGATTTTGAAATCAAATACAGATATCATTCTTTGTTTTTGTTCTATTAATATGTTGCCAAGTCTCTTTGTCATCATTTTAACCAAATCTAAAATTTGATTTAATAAAATCCATTCATGTATTTGTAAGGAAATGTTATATGTATGAAATTAATCTCAAGTACCTTGAGGTGCATACCATAAGATATTGCAATTTTCTTTATTAATTTCCTTCTTTCCTTCCCAAACACCAAACGCCTAGCATTCGTATCACATCCATAGGCCTGTAATTCTAATTTGGGCACTTTCATTCTGGTCTCTTTTTAATGATGCACTAAATGAGTGAGAAGGAAAGAGACTCATTGATCACACCTCATCTACTTGGACATTGTATATATGGATTGTTGAATTCCAAAACCAATAGTTGAAACAAACATCGATGAGTAACACAGCAAGGAGTTATTGATCTAGTCAACATACATAATTACAAATCCAAAAGACTAGTCACAAAAGCATTGGTGTGAACACTGTTGATCCAATCAGCATCAAGTGGTGATACAGTCAGCTTACAATGCTATGATGACTAAAGGTAGAAAATCACCAAAACATAAAACATTGATATTGTTACCTTTGAAACTTGAATAGTTTGAGAATCTACTTGGAACATTTTATCCGACCTTCTTAAGGATGCATATAAAACTGGCATTTGATCTCCTTGATTAGCTCTATTCTAAATCTCTAAATTTTACATACCTTCTTAACTAATCTAATTAATCAATATTTCATTACATATTTAAAAAATAATCACATATTTATAAAGATTTTTCAATTATATGATAAGTTTTACTAATAATTAGTTATGCATAATAGCATACAACCAACATTTACTCCCTCAATTTTTAACATTTTTCGTTTTTAAATGTCACATTAATATATAGAAATTTGATTCTTCTTTGACCAAATTAAATTATTTATAAATTTAAATTACATTTAAAATATCTTGTACAAATATTATTTGAATAACCCTTTGCACATTATTTATTAGCATATATTTCTTTTCTCAATTCATAAACTATTTTAGACTATTGGTGGATTTTGTTTATGCCTGTTCTTAAATTGTGGCTCTTGCTTTAATGGTTCTTATGGCTTGAATCTTGGTGGATATTAGTCATCTCTTTGCAACAATTCAATTTTTTTATCCATTGGTTTGTCCCTTGTACGGATCCAATATCTCTTTGTCAAGAATAAGCAATTAATCTTCTATATTTTTGTTAAAGGTTGTTTAACTTTTAAAAAAATTGTTTTATTTAATAAGCTCTAATATTGGCTCGAACTTTCAATCCTTAATTTGTTGCTCATTTTTTCTATTTTTAGAACTTGTTTTATTGTACTTTGAATTTAGATTTTTTGGTCATATTTATTACGTCCATTTTTTGAGTTGATATCATAAAAAATATTTCTTTTCTTTCATACTAATTCTATTCAAAGTACAATCCAATCGTAGGTAGCTTATATACTAAGTCTTCACAAGCAATGGTGTCTCAAGAACCAAAATTTAGATAGGCTGTGCCAATTATTGCAAAGGCTTTGCTCTCATAGGTGCCTTCTAAACTGCACAAAATTTGATTCTAAAGCATAACTTCTTGGTGGAGACTCAAGATATCATGCACATTTCTTCCTCCTTCCCATTGTTTTGTATGAAATAAACCATGTGATGAATGAAAAAATGGTGTGGAGGTAGAATTGTGCATGATACCCTGAGTCTCATGCACTGAGAAATTATGCTTTAGAATCAAATTTTGTGCAGTTTAGAAGGCTCCTATGAGAGCAAAGCTTTTCCAATAATTGGCATAGCCTGTCAAAATTTCTACCAAGCATTGGTCTCAATTTTGATGAAGATGTCTTCCCTTTGCCATCAAATGTATGGTACCACCATAGAAACTTAAGGGGTCTTGGTCACAATTTTGACGACGGTTCAAGGGGTCTTGGTCGCAATTTGGTCATTTTTTCTGTCAAACGTTTGGCTTCACCATCAAAAAAAGTCAAGGAGTTTACGTCAAAATTTTGACCAGAGATGGACACAAATGAAGAAATAAGAGTTCAGGCTAGACTAATGAAATCAACGAACCTCTCTTCAGTAAGTCAACCTTTTGGAAGTAAAAACTTCAACACATAATGACTATGACAAAAAACTGACTAAAAAAGATTGACAACAGGTTTAGTCATCTATTCTACCAAATCTAGTCGCAATTTTGACCTTTTTGCATCAAAATTTAGGGCTAAATTTACTAGTGTATAATAAAGAATCTTTGTAAGGCGAAAGGCTTCAATGCTATGTTAATTTCCTCTTCTTCATTCTGATATCACATATCAAGAAGACGCACTATCTGTTGCACTAGACAGCACCACCCCTAGGCTTGCTAGTCAAATGTGTTCACTTATAGATGTTGGTGTGGGTTATTGGCCTCAACTTCCTTCATGAAGCCACTGGGGATTAATGTGAACAGAAACCAAGTATTAACTTTTTAGATAGTTGCTACCTAGTTCACCTCTGAAAGGGGCTATAATATTTGTGCAAGGAGGGGGAAGAATCTCTCCTATAGATACTCACCATAGGCAAGTACTTGGATGTTGGAAGGTGGTCTATGTCCTTGACACATGTACAAACACAATATTCTAAACTAAACAGACAATGACAAGAAGTGGTTCATCATGTAGATCCTGACTAGCAAGTGACTATGACTCCCTTCCTCAACCACATCAAAAATGTCAAACATAAAGAAAACATACACACACACCATACACATGAAAGTATCGGGTAAGTATCCATAGAAATTGCATAAAAATCATTCATCTAACTAACATCATTAAATAACTGAGAGTCACTACATGAACATATGTATCATCATTGAACAATCATGCATACATGAAATAACTAGGTAACTTAATATATAATCAACTAAGTGTGAAATGACATATAATCAAATACGATGACTAAGTACTAACAATCATAAAGCACAATCAAAAAATTGGCCTACAAGAATCTCAAAACATAATAGAAAAGTCAACTAAGGGTAGGCATTACATCCATTCCCACTAGACTTAGGATTACTCTTGGAAGCCTATAAGAAAGATAGAAATAAACTAGGGGTAGGCATTACACTACTTGCATCCCTTGTCTGAAAAACAACTATTTAGTTACAAACCAACATAATGTCCAAAATTTGAAAACAATGTCCATGCCTACCTAAAACTTACAAAAACTATTAGTGCTTTGTTCAAAAATTATCAATATCACCAAAGATCTCTTCAAGTATAGTCCAAACCTGTCACTTTTGTCCTTTTCTCGCCTACAGTTCTGCAAAACTTCACACAAGAAAATACATTTATAATTGTTCGTCTACATTTCCTCGCTTGGTTCTTTGTGTTTCCTCATGTGGTTATCTATATTTCCTCGCATGAAATTTTACCAAAACACTAAAATTGGGAGTCAAAACATGCATCTGCTATCAAATTGTCCTTTCATCACATGGCTTTGTCCATATTCTTGCATGAGAAAACATTTATAAACTTGTTGTTTTGAATTCTCACCTGGTTCACTTTGTTTCCTCATGTGGTTCTTTGTGAATCTTTGCACGAGCTTTTGTCCTAAACCTATCAAAATTGCTCTGTCGAGGGTGTTGTCTCACCTGGTTGTTTGTATTTCCTTGCCTAGAAGTCATTTCCTTGCACAATTCTATCCAAATTTGTCCAAAAAAAGTGATCTATTTTGAGCTCCCTTATCAAAACTCAATCAAAAATCTTATCTGTGTCTGAAAATTTAGTCATTTCTCTATCTGCAATAGTGCCAAACTCTAATTTCTTGCTTAGTTTATCATTTGTGATTCGCAAATGAACCAGTCTCCTTCTTTGGTTGTCCTTTTTTACTCTCTTGTGTTTGTTATATCTTGTGTCATGATAGTCAAAAATATTGGTTGTTCTAGCCATTTCTCAAACTATTCTTACCTAGATATACAACACACTTACTCACTTTGAGATAATGTTCTAGTGTGATCCGTATCCAAACTTATTTTTTAGTCATTGTCTATGATTGTTACCACAAGGAGTGGAAACTTGTTTACTCCCTACAAACCATGACATGGTAGAGCTAAAGGAAGAAATCATGGTAGAGGTCATTCCCAAGTTTACATACAGTATGAAACTAGTGAAGGATCCTTACGATCTATTTAACCTATTGGTCCACCTAGTCCTCTAAGTATGTTTTACATAAACTTTCAACAAACTAGGAATCCATTATATCAAGAGAATCTTGAAATTGACAGAACACCTTCATCTTTTAACGAAACAATTGAATTCTTGTTCAAAACACATTTTCAACAGACACATACTGAAACCTTTTACACTCCTAAAATGGTTGATCAAGATCAAGAAACAGGAGACCATGGTAGGAGACAATATCACAAATGGCTGAAAGAACCTTATAACTACACAAATGAGTATGGGGATACTGAAGAGATATTCCTAGAAGACATAGAGAAGTGTTGTAAAGATTAAAAAATTTAGAAAGTAATGGAGATCTTTCTCCATGATGAGAAAGAGAAATATTTTCTCAAGCTCACTCAAGAAGGAGAAAAATTACCTCAACATTTTAATGTTGAAACAACTGTCACACAAGAAGAAGAAACTAAAACATCCAAGTTACAAAAACAACATCAAGCCTTGCAAGAACAATTGGCCCAAATGATGTGTGACAAGGATAAACCAATGAAAACATTACTTCCAACCTTCTAAGAAAGCTTTCAATCTCACAGACAATATCAAAGCGTCTAAAAATGTTGAAAAATCTCCTCCTGATAACAAGACATTTGGGAACAAAAAAAAGAACTCATCTTGGGTTACACAACAAAAATGAGAGTACACACCTCTTGGTGAACCTTTGGATGTGGTCTATAAGACCTTGCTTCAAAACAAGATCATTACTCCATTGGATAATTCTCATCCTTATAATCCACATCCACGACCCACATGGTGGAATGAAAGTGCATTTTGTGAATACCATTGGAACAAGGGTCACAAAACAAACAAATGCATCAACCTACATCATAAATTTCAAGACTCAATTGATAAGGGTGAAATCATCTTGGATGGACATAATAATAATTCAAACCACAAGGCTTTTGAGGAGCCATTTTGACATTATGAGAAAGGAGAAAACTCTAAATAGAAAACCAATAACAAGGTCAATTATACATACACTGATGATGATAATGTGATCAACATGATTGAACCTGTGGACTTTGAACATTGTTGATGTTATCACAATTAAAGGAAAACATGACAATAAGAAACCAAAAATACCATGTCTTAAGAGGTGCTACATCTCTTACAACTAGTTAAGAATAGTCACAATCTTGTGCCAATGTTGTTACACATTCTCGTGCCAAGATAGTACTTAAAGGCCCTACACCTTCTACTCCTAGGTAGGTCAGTGCCATAAAGACAAACTTATTCCCAGTCCATCTTGTTGATGTCAATTTTTTACCACTACATAACATATAGTGATTCAATACTTGACATGAAATATCAAACACTCAATCCCTCTCTTGAAAAGTAAATCTTCATGAAGATCATGAGAAAAAACTCCAATGTTCCTTACATCTGTGTATACTAACTCAATTATATTAATGTGATTTGTTGATTAATCATGTAGGCAACCTTACATTGTTCATTCAAGGATTGTCGAACTCTTGTTGTCATGGTGATGATGTCGGGCTTGGTAAAGTAGGTGAGCGCCAAATGATGTTGATGGTGATGATGATGGAGGGTGTGTCTGCCAATGATGCTTCTCCTAACTTCCTTCTCAATTGAATTCCAACTACTAAACTACTTGCTACTCTACTCCTACTCCTATGAATGGAAAGATTAGCAAATGGATTGGGATTGAATCTAATGAAAGCTTACCAACAGCTCTACCTCCATAGATGCAATGATTGAAGGGAAAAAGACTAGATTACAATGCAAGGCTTCCTAACAAGCCGTTAGGATGTTAGTGGCCTAGTTTATATATCCCTATCAAACATCCACTAATATCACCATGTAATTATCCATCTACTCTTACTCTTAACAACTTTCTTGAAATAAAATCTACTTTAACAACTTCAATGAAATTTAAGTCTAACTATTGGAAGTAGAAACCATGCAATAACACCAAGAGTTCTTAATCACCATGCAAGTCACAACAATGATAAAGAAAATAAATTTTGGTATTATCTTACGCAAAAAAAATCTTCAACCCCTTACAAATGAGATAAAATGGCCTTATATAAGGGCCAAAATTACAACCAATAGTAGAGATTAAGAGGCAAACTCAATGATCCAAATCAAATCCCAAAGACCCTAATTTGGGTCACCACCCCATTGGCCAATGAGAAGGCACCACCTCATCAATGAACCAAGGAAAAAAAAGGAAAAGTGACAACCAATGAGAAGGCACCAAAATGGTAGCCAATCAAAATCAGACACCTATCCTACCCAAGAAGAAGGAGAAATTGCCACTTAGGCTTACATCTGTAGACACCTAAATTTGATTACACTATTTTAGTAATCCTATTTAGTTATCTAAAAAGGCATTATTAATTAAATTTCTATTTAATTAATCCTTTGTCATCCCCTAGTTGATTAATTTAATTAATCATCTATAGTCCTAATTGATAAATCAAATAATCTATTATTTATCAATTAAATCCTATTCTTCTATCTAATTCCAAAAATCCCCATTTATTAAATAAATCTATTTGATAAATGAAATCCTCAAATTCAAAAACCCCTAACCTATCTCTAATCCTCCATTTAGCCTAATCCACCCCATCCACCCATGCTAACCAAGCTTAGCCACTAACTCACCCACCCTCATTAATGCCATCCACTTGCACATCTCTAACATCCCTAATCTAATCCTAAACCCAAGCCTAATCCACCCCCTAATGTTGTCACATTCCTTAAACAAGTTTAAGACTTTCCTAATCCAAACCAAAGTCTCCCCTCAAAAAAACCCAACCACTAAGTCATGAATGCTCTTACAAAACATAAAGACTCTTACAAGCCCACTCATGACTCTTACACCCATCTTCCACACTCTTCCCTCTTCCACACTCATTCCTCTTACATCCCTCTTACATACTCAACCCCACTCATCGTGACTTTAACCAACCCTTAACCCTACCCTCTCACACTCATCCTCCTTGTGACAAGTGTCACCTTCCCATTGGTGCTAAACAAGCACAATCCATGTGCTCCCCTTTGAGTGCATCTTAGCCCTCCTTAAGCTTCATCCATCCTTGCATCTAAGCCCTCCATCTCTCTACCCCTTAGCCTATAAATTGAATCCCATCCCAAGCCATTTCATCAACAATCTTTGAGCTAAAGTTACCATGCTATTTTGAGAACCAAAGCCATCAATATTACCCTTATAATGCCAAATTGAGAGCTCACAAAGCTACCAATTTGCCATTACCCATCTCCATTGAAGCAGCTTTTGAGCATCTTGAGCATACATCCACAACAAAAGGACACATCTACAGAATCAAGAAAGCATGGAGTGTTTTCTCTTGTGAGGTTTGCACTTCTTGTTCTCTTTCTTTGTCTAAGCATATATGTGAATTTAGTTTTTGGTTTGTGAATGTTTACTTTATTTGTTAATGTTCTTTGCATACTGATTCTGGTTCTACATTTTGGCACGCCCGGTGGGACCCCACTATGGGTCATTTAATCATCTATTTTCATCTATATGTCATTTTTCTAACCATCTAATGTTTGCTGTTGTTTGAGTGTGTTGTGAGGGTGTTTTGCTTGTTTTTTCAGGTTAAAGAACGCACTTAGGAAGAAGAAATACCATCTAAAAAAAAAAATTGCATTTTTCAGCTTTTTTTGGCGCAGTTTTGGCGTCTGCAACCTGTTCTGTCTACGAAAATCGACTTCTGCGAAAATTCGTGTCTGCGAAAATTGACATCTGTGAAAATCCGCGTCTGTGCAAATCGACATCTGCGAAAATCCACGTCTGCGAAAATCGCGTCTGCGAAAATCGACATCTCTACTTGTCACCTGGGTTCTGTGCTGCAAATCTGTTTTGTCCTCTTCATATTTTGGCGCCTCTGTAGTTCAGCATCTTCGTATTTTGGCAGACTGTGTTCTCTGCTTGCTTATTTAACCATTTTTACGCATTTTTACACGTAGAAAAAACAACAAAAAAAGTTTTAAAAAATTTTCCCATAGTTAAGCTCTCATTTTTGAAGATTTTGGCTAACTAACTAAAATTGCTTTTTTTTTTGTCTCATTGCAGGTTGGAGCACATATGGAACCACTAACCATGTTTCTTGCAGGTTTTCATGTTGCTAAAAAATGAACTTGAATGTTTAACCATTTGTCTTTGAATGCATGTTGCTAAAAAAAAAAATGAACTTGAATGGTTAAACACATTTTTCATTGAATGAATGTTGCTCAAAAACACACTCTTGAATGTCATGGGTTAAAATCAACTTTCTTTGGAATGCATGCTTAAAACAAAAAAATCCAATCTTGAATGCCAAGGATCAATTAACCATTACAAATCTCTTTTTCACATGCAATCTAGGTAAAGTTGGATTTTTGGACATTTAAGAAACTTTGTTAAGTTAAAATACAAATTTACAAAAATCAATTTGAGTAGTTCCTTGGACTCACCTCTTTTCTAATCACCCATCAAATATTAACCATTGGTTGCAATCTCAGCGCCATTTATGGGGATGGGTCTACTTGAAAAAGGTGTTAAATGTTCCACAATCTAACTCACTCACTTGGTCTTTGAACATTTTCTTTAACTTTATCAAAATTCTTAAATGGTCAAAACTCTAGATTAAATCGATCACACTTCAAGTTTGGGCACTAAAATTGAACAACAACTGACGTGGAGAGCCTCTGGGCGCGCACTTGAAATCGAATCTCACACACTTTTGTTTTGGGCTTAAAACAAACTCACACTCAATCTTGAATGCCTTAAAGAAAATTAATCGATACTTGACATGGAGGGCCTCCGGGCGCGCGAGTTTGCTTTTGTTGACCCTAACTCTTCTTATTGTGTGCATTCTTCGATCGATTTACTTTTGTTGGCACTTCAAGTTGGAATTGAACATTGTCTCTTAAACATGAGTGCTTGCAAAGTCTAGATTAGCACACATAAGAGTCAGTTGGTAAAAGAACAAGCGTGTTTTTTAGCCCAAGGTCATCCGAGTCTTCTCTCCCCTTTTCGTCTTTCGAGGCCATCTTGGGTGCATAAGATTAGGATCCAAAACCTTGTTTCTTTTTTAGAGGCCTGCTTGGGGATTTCATCACCCCTTGGACCACCTCAACTCCAACGTTCCGGCGGAGTATAAGAATCGAGAGGTGAATCGAAAGACACCTCTCTTGGGATCAAGATTTTGTCATTCAGGCTAAGCCTAAAGGAACTTTATACCCTTGAGAAGTGAAAGAGGAGAAGTGGGTTACCGCTCCTCTCGGCTGTGTGACATCCTTTTGGTCTCATCTACGGATTTGGGCCTCATGTACCTTGCATATATCGAGGACTCCCTAGCTAAACCAATTGTCTGCCTTGCAGAAAACCATCTAGGATGTTAATGTGTTTGGAGTGACTGATCGAAACATTTGCAGAACATACACACTCCTTGGCGCAAGTACCACATTCTGAGAACCACAAACTTCTATCTGGGTGTTCCTATCTATTGCTTGTTTTTATTTTACTTGTTGAATGAATGTTTGCCAAACTTGGTCAATCCTAGCTTAGGGCACACTTAGCGTAGTCACTACCTATTTTGGAAGTTGAACAAGTTGAAGCAAAACAACTGAAATTTTTCCCAAAGCCAAGCAGATTCAAGAATTTGTGTCGGAACAACCCAAACCCAAACAGAAGTTTCACAAAGTCAAACTCAAGCCATCTCTAGCATACCAAGAACTTTCAGCCAAGAGAAAAGCAATAACACCAAGCCCACGAATTTCCAAACTCCACAAAGTAGAAGACAAAGCTACCGACGAAGCACTTCAAGAGGCCTGGTTAGAGCGCACCATCAAATTTAGCCAACATCCAGGAGTTAATCCTGCTTATGCCTTACTAACTAGGCATGATTTCTATGATTAGACACCCTTGTTTCTCCACATCTTCTTGGATAAGCTTCACTCTAGAGTCATCTTTGTAGAAGAGCCAGCCATCTTAGCTTATCCCCTTAAGCATTATTAGCTCATCCATCTCATTTAGAATCATACCATCTAGCTAGTAATCGAAAATCTGCACATCTAAGCTTTCAAAATTGTTGTCACCTTGCTAAAAGTTTGCCATTCCTAAAATCTTCCAAATCCACCAATCTCACCAAGGTTATCCCTTTGACAGAGCTTTGTCTAGGGTAATCTAGCTTTTGTCACTTGTTATCCCTCATCACCTTGAGCTAAAGGTTGGGATTCGCAAGTGGTCAATCTCATGTTCTTCCTAAAGGATCATCAGTCTATCCTTAAGTTGACACAATCACCACCAAGCTTGCACATAGGAAAGCAGACCTTTTGTGCTTTGACAACATATCTTTGAAGTTAGAATCCCCAACCCGATCCTCCTTAGGTTTTGTCATATAGCTTTGCCTCAACCTAGGAAATCATTTGCATAGAAAAGCCTTTCCCCTTTTTTGCATCCATCAGCATTATTGCATCTCATCCCTAGGAGCATTTTTCATGCCACCCATCACTCGCTTAGCCAAGAAGAAAGAAACAATGGAGCCCTATCATTTGGATCGAACAGCCTCACCCCCCTTGAGCACTCAGCCATCCTTCAACCCAGAGCAAGCTATGCCATCACCTACTGACATTGAAGCTTTCATGAACCAACCAGGAAATGCAGTATTGGTAAACGCCATTATAGACAAAAACAAAGAGACAATCATGGCTAATTTTCGAAGGGACAATGTAGGAACCTTTGACTTTGGAAGACCCCCTCCATTATCAGATCCATCTCACCCATTGTTTGGGCAACTACCACCACCCATAGGCTCTTATGATCCAAAGTATCCTCAATATATTCCAAAAGAAGAGCCTCCAACCAATCCATATGACCCAACAGACCCAAACATACCATCATCCACCCAAGTTGAAATCTCCATGCCGCAAGCCAACCCAACCACCACCACTCCATCCTTGGTTCATACCTCTCCACTCCAAACCCTCTTTACCCAAAACATCTCACTGTTCACCCCCTTCACTATTGCTGCTGCTCCCACACCTAGCCTTCCTAATCCACCCATCTCCCAAATTAGTGCTAGCATATTTGGCCAACCTCAGCAATATACAACAGGGATGCCACCCATGGGGCCAAGTAATCAACCTTTCATCGCCCCCAGCTTGTTCACCACAGCCCAAAGCACAATCCCATCATTTCCATTAGGTCTCGGGAGCTCAATACCACTAGCCACAAATCCACAAGCTACTACCTTCACTCCACAAAGCTATCAAAACCCACAAGCTACTGCCAATCTTCTACCAAGCTCCCAAGTGACCCCAGCTCCCACCACCACTCTACCAAGCTTCCAAATCCAGCCACAAAGCTATCAAACCCCATCAGTTCCATTCCCAAGCTTTCAATTCCCACCACCTCCACTACCAACTAATCCATTACCTCCAATTACCAACTACTTTTCAATGCCACTTCTAGGAGGTAATCCACCACCCCATCCAACCACCAATTATTTGCAGATGCCATCCCAAATGGGGGCACAACCCACATATATTGGTCAAACCCCACAAGCCCTCTGATCCCTTCCCCAAGCCTCACAACCATCTTATACCTTACCTCCACAAAGCAATCCATTTACCCCATAGCCAGCTTATGTTCCTCAATCCCAACCTCAAATCCCATATCAACAGCAAGCCTCGCAGCACATGCAGCAATATGCGCCACCTCCCCCTCAACAACCCGTCATCCACCATGCAGCTGCCCAAACAATGTACAATCCCTATCAGCAAATCCCTCATAACCATCCATATTCAATGGCCCCATCCAGCACATACCTACCTCAAGGCACTCCTACATTGGGGGCACCCCAACCATCACCTATCAATTCAGAGTGGGAGCAAATGAAGACAGCTCTGAAAGCCATCCAAGAAGGGAATGATCCAAAGACATTCAAGTTTGAGAATGTGTGTCCTTACCCATTTGACAGAGCCATTACCACGACACCATTTCCCAAACACTTTGAGGTACCTAAATTTGACAAATTCAGAGGAAAAGGAGACCCTGTCACACATATCAAAGAATTTTACATGCATTTCCAGGACGTGGCATACAATGATGTCTTCCTCTTGCGCCTTTTTCCCAAAAGCTTGCCTGGACCAGCTCTTGAATGGTTTTATAGAATCCCCTATGGCACAATTAAAAACTTTGCTGAATTATCTGAGGCATTTGTAGCCCAATATGCCCATCTTGTTGAAACAGAGCTATCAATAGTTGATCTTGTCCACACCAAGCAAAAAGGTGGAGAAAGCCTTGCCGAATACCTGCAAAGATGGCAAACCCTTACCACCCGCATATCCTGCACCTTGCCAGAACGCCATGTGGTGAAAATGTTTATTGATAATGCACATCCCAGCTTGGCTCACCACATGACCATGAACTGTTTACAGACCTATAAGGATATCAAAGAGAAAGGAATGATCCTTGAGCAAGGACTCATCAAAGATGGTGTGGTAAAGATTTACAAAGAGGCCAACCAAAATCAATCACATTCCAATGACAAGTCTAGGTATTGGAACAAAAACAAGCATGTTGCAACAGATGGGGTTACTGACACCAGACATGTGAATATCATTGGTCCTTCTCAAAACTAGTCTAACCCACCATATCAAACAAACAACCAACAAGCTACCAATTACCAACAATGAATAACCAAAGCTATCAAAACCACAATACAAGACCCAACTTTCAAGGGTCTAACAATCAAGCTAATGCCATCAATGTAGTTGCAGGGCAAAAGCCTAGATTCCAACCTGCACCTAGAAACTATACACCCCTTGGTGAGCCATTGGATGTTATTTTTGAGAAATTGGCTAAGCAAAACCTCATCAAATTTCCTCCTACCCAACAAATTGATCCAAGCCAATCCAAAGCTGCATGGTACAAGGACAATGAGTATTGCAAGTTCCATAGGGTAAACGGTCACACCACCCTCAGATGCATGAAACTGAAAGACTATGTGCAAGACCTCATTGATCGAAAGGAAATCACTATTGGTGCCCAAACCTCTCCCAATGCAGGCTTACAGATTTATCAAAATGCTTTTCCTCCACACAACAACCAAAATCCTGGAAAAGCACCTATCCAAAACAACACCAACAACCGCCAGCCAAACCAACAGAATGGGAAGAACAATGACCACACTTCATCCTATATAGACTATGGTAGCCTTATAGGTTGTATATCTGAGAAAGAGCCTTCTGTCAATTTTATCAATATCCGAGGACCAGACAATGAGTGTGCGGTCACCACTCGAAGAGTGCAATTTAACATCGCAGGACCACCAGTTTCATCAACACCATCAGCTCCATGAAAAAGCCGGTACAATATCTTAGAACACCTTGGGAACATGCCAGCCCAAATATCCATTTTAGACCTTCTCCGCACTAGTCCTGTGTACAAAGACATCCTTGACAATGCTCTCATAGAATCCCGTGTCCCTTCTGATATCAATGCTATTGATTTTCGTAATCTTGTTGGACACCTTTCATCCTCATGTGCCCTATCTTTCAAACCCACCGATAGACCCGCGGTTGAGCCAGATCACACCCTTCCGCTTCGCATAGCCATCATGGTATCCAATTTTGCCATGAAAAGAGTAATGATAGATAATGGATCAGCCTTGAACATTTGCACCCTAAAATTCATAAAACAAGCTGGGTATACTGAGGCAGATATGATCAGTGAGGTTATCACCATCAAAGCTTATGACAACTTGGAAAGGACCACAGAAGGGACTATTTTGCTACCAATCAAGGTTGGGCCAGTCATTCAAGAGACAGTTTGCCATGTTGTTGATCTAAACCTACCATTTAACATCCTCCTCGGTCTCCCATGGATTCATGCTATGAAGGTCATTCCATCCACCTACCATTAGTGCATCAAATTTCTGCATCAAGGCACTGAGGTAACCATCCATGCCGATCCAGAACCCTTTGCTTACTGCAATGTGGTTGAGGCTTCATATACAAACCATTGCCCTGGAATAGACATCGGCACAGCCATCGCCAGCTCATCCCACACTTGTAATGACGCAGAAACCATCCTTGCCTCCACCCTATCTACTATAAAGATCAACAACAAAGGATGTGGAGAATATAGTCTATCAGATGCATTTGTTGTCAGAGCAATCCCACTTGATCCACATACCCATGGACGGCCAACATATCACAAAGCTAAGGAGATTCCACCTCCTCGATACAAACACTTTGGCCCAACCACCTTTGTGTCCTCAAAAACCCCTCTTCATGAGGAGCTCACTCCAGATATCAACAATTGGCTACATAAGGATGCACCTCCAAGAAATCAAGCACGCCTTGATCACTTCAGCCAGAAGTATCCCCAATAACATAAGCTCGTCACTGAAAAATGGAACTATCAAGGAGGTGGACTAGGACCAGAATAAAGGGGCATGCAATGTCCCATCAAAGCACATGATTGGGAAATAAAGTCAGGTCTTGGCTTTGGCATACCCACAACTGGGGGCACCAACGAGAAGGGTCACGCTTTTTCGAACATCCACTGCGACCTTGTTGAAATCGAAGACATTCCTGAGGAAGTTGAAAAGAGAGCCTACGATGATATCCCAGACCAAATCTTCCTAGGAGACTCTGTTCTCCGAGAACTATCCATCCATCTCATTGACCTACCACTTGCTCATCCACAACTCATAGATTGGGACCAACCAAGTGTCATACATATTGATGAGTTTGCATCAGAGGAAGCGCTTCTAAGATTCATGGGAGCTGAAACTCCTCATAAGAAGACAAAGCCGGATTCTGCCTACATCTACAAGCTAGATCCCAAGGGGTATTTTGGAGAAAATCCCCAACCTAGTTTCGATACACCCAAAATTGGAACTAAGGTAAATCTGGGACTAGCTAAGGCAGCGAAGAGAACCCCTCAGCAAGAAAATCTAGAGCCACAAGCAGAACATGAGGATTTAGTATTGCCTCCTCAAGATAATCGACCAGAGGTGTCTTCTATTCTAATAGAGGATACTAGAGAAGTCAACATTGGTTCTTCAGAGATCCCTAGAATTGTTCACATTGCTGCATCCCTATCACAAGACCAAGCTGACCTCCTCTTTGAGGTTTTATGAGAGAACATTGGCCAATTTTCATGGTCATATCAGGACATGCCAGGACTTGATCCAAAGCTTGTAGTTCATCATCTTGCAGTCGATCCAAAGATCAAGCCCGTCAGACAAAAGCTTAGAAAAATGCACCCCAAGGTGGCATTACTAGTCAAAGCTGAACTAGAAAGAATGTTAGCTGCTAAGGTTATCCGACCTATTGACTACTCAGAATGGATCTCCAACATGGTCCCTGTCACTAAGCCTTCCGGTGACATCAGAATCTGCACTGATTTTAGAGATCTTAACAAAGCTTGTCCAAAGGATGATTTTCCCTTGCCCAACATAGATATGATTGTAGATCTTACAGCTGGACATGAAATTCTGTCCCTTATGGATGGATTTTCTGGGTATAATCAGATCAAGATTGCAGAAGAGGACCAGCATAAGACAGCATTCACTACCCCTTGGGGAACCTTTTGCTACACCATGATGCCTTTTGGCCTAAAGAATGCTGGGGCTACCTATCAAAGAGCTATGACAGCCATTTTCCATGATCTTATCCATAGCATTTTGGAGGATTATGTGGACGATATCCTAGTCAAATCTCACACCTTCATGGATCATCTTGCTGACCTGGAGAAAGTCTTTGATAGGTTGGCCCAATATCATCTCATGCTAAATCCCAAGAAGTGTGTCTTTGGGGTTACATCTGGCAAGCTTCTAGGCTTCATAGTTTCTAAACGAGGTATAGAGATCAACCCCAAAAAGGTCAAGGCTATCTTAAACATGCCTCCTCCCCAGACACTGCGACAGCTTCGCTCTCTTCAGGGAAAACTTCAATCTGTTCGGCGCTTCATCTCCCAACTTGCAGATAAGTGTACACCATTTTCACACTTGCTAAAGAAGAATGAGAACTTCAAGTGGGATCTTTTATGTCAGCGCAGCTTCGATCAGCTCAAGCAATATCTCACCAATCCCCCTATCTTGGTTCCACCAGTTCCTGGTCGTCCCTTGATCTTGTATATATCAGCAACACCTACTGCTTTAGGGCCACTTCTAGCACAACATGATGATTATAGCAGAGAGAGAGCCATCTACTATATCAGTAGAACCCTAGTTGGTTATGAAATCAACTACACTCCTATGGAAAAAGCTTGTTTGGCAGTTGTTTTCTCAACTCAAAAGCTTCGCCACTACATGCTAAGTCATACCATCCAACTAGTCTCCAAGATTGACCCTCTCAAGTATATGCTCTCCAGAACAGCACTTACAGGCCGTTTGGCCAAATGGGTTATGCTACTAAGTGAGTTTGACATCCAGTATGTGGACAGAAAGGCAATCAAAGGGCAAGCTATAGCAGATCACCTAGCTGATGCACCTCTAGTAGATGCATATCCTTTGCTCACAGAATTTCCAGATGAGCATATCTACCTAATTGAAGAACAGCCCCCATGGAAGCTTTATTTTGATGGCTCATACACCTCTCATGGATCAGGGGTAGGAATATTATTAGTTACACCTCAAGGAGATTACATTCCAAAAGCCTTCAAGCTACAATTCCCTAGCACCAACAATATAGCAGAATATGAAGCTCTTGTAGCAGGATTAAAGATAGCTGCAGAATGGAATATCACTGAGTTACAAGTCTTTGGTGATTCCCAACTCATCATCAAACAAGTCTTAAATGAATATCAAACCAAAGATGAAAAGCTATTACCCTACAAAGAGCTAGTTGATCAGCTGACCCAGCATTTTACAAAGCTTCAGTTTACACAAGTGCCTCGAATGCAGAACAAGGCAGCAGATGCCATGGCCACTATCGGCTCGCTCTTGGAAATTCCCCAAGAAGCTACGCAGTATGAGTTTTTAGTTGAGCAGCTCCTCACACCTGCCTATGCGAATGAGCATTCAAACCGTGTTTGTATCTTGGTTGGTCCCCAATCCCCTTGGTACCATGAAATTAACGCTTACCTTAACGATGGTATCATATCCCCTCACCTCACACGGCCCCAACACCAGAACCTCATCCGAAAATCATCCCGCTATGTTATCATAGCCAATACCCTATATCGTCGGGGTTATCACGATACTCTCTCTCGATGTTTAGATGAAAATGAGGCCGTGATGGCATTAAAAGAAGTACATTCTGGACTTTGCGGTGCCCACACAAGTGGTATTGTCCTAGCACGAAAAATCCTTAGAGTAGGCTACTATTGGCCTACCATTGAAGAAGACTCTTGTGACTTTGTCAGAAAGTGTCTCCCATGTCAGCAGCATGCAAATCTTGTGCACGCTCCAGCACAGGATCTACAGCCTATTGCACCACCTTGGCCTTTCGCTTGTTGGGGCCTTGATCTAGTTGGAACTATCACCCCTCTCTCATCTGATGGACATAAATGGATAATAACAGCTATAGACTATTTCACTAAGTGGGTGGAAGCAGTCCCCCTAGTCTCAGCTACAGGAGTTCAAGTCTCCAAGTTCATCTTGTACCACATTGTTTGCCGCTTTGGCATCCCATCCACCATCTTCACTGACCACGGAGGTAACTTTGAAAATCTCAACATGGAAGAATTATGCACTTCCCTCTGCATCCATCACCGCTTTTCTAGCCCATATTTCCCACAAGGTAATGGCCAGGCAGAGGCAACTAATAAAACCCTCCTCAAAATCCTAAAGAAAGTTGTCAGTGATTCCGGCCGTGATTGGCACCTTCAAATAAATCCGGCTCTATGGCCTATCGAACTTCCTTCCGTACATCCACAGGTACAACTCCATACTCCCTAGTCTATGGTGCTGAAGCGGTATTACCTATAGAAGTTGAACTTCCCTCACTACGCATATCTTTGAGAGGGAAAATCTCAAATGAAGAATACAGAGTAGCTCGAATCACCCAGCTAGATCTCTTAGACGAGAAGAGACAACAAGCCTATGACCATCTCACAGTCTATCAAACTCGTCTCAAAAGGAATTTCAACAAGAAGGTGCTCCCAGGACACTTTCAGCCAGGTGACATGGTCCTCAAAGAAAATATGAAAGTCCAAACAGATCGAGAAAAGAAAGGCAAGTTTGAACCTACATGGCTTGGTCCCTATGTGGTTACTGCCTCCTTTGGCTCCGGAGCCTATCAATTATCTACACCAGAAGGAGAACTCTTGAATGATCCCACTAACATCATTCATCTCAAGAAGTTCTATGCTTGAAGATCCTTGGTATACCCAGCTTTTGAGAAATACAAGAAAAAAATAGTAAAGAGAAATAAGCGTCCAATGGTGAAAACTTGGCAATTCAAGCGCCTTGGATAGGTACCTTGGTGAAAACCTGGTAATTCAGGCGCCTTGTGTGCTAAAGACTAATCCATTATCTATCACTATCCTATCCCTCATCCATCCACCCACCATCCCATAAAACACCTGCTTGTTCCCTTGGTGTTCCAATCAAATATCCAAAATCTGATGGAGCTTGTCAATACCTCCTGTACAACTTGTAAATCTTGTACCAAAGCTTGTATTATACCTTGTAAATCTTGTACCATACCTTGTATATATTCGAATCTTGTCCAAAGCTTGTACCATATTCCATCTTGTAAATGATCTTGTATCCTAGCTTGTATCCTATCACATGCACACACAGAATCTCATTTTCCTTAAACTTTTCAAAAACCATCTACCTATCCACCTATCAACTATTATAGACACCCCATCCTTCACAAACATTTCCATCTCATAAAAAACCAAAACATGAACAAACTTGTACATTTGTAACATATCTTGGTCTGTCAGCTTGTACATCCTCTTTAGCTTAGTATCATTGTATCTATCCAGCTTTCGTGTTAGTTCATCCTTGGTCAACATCTTGCACACATCGCACACCTTGGTTAGATATTCCAATGCAGCCTTTAGCTAGATCTCCTATCACCAAAGTGTTATCCTTCTTAGTTCAGCTTGCCAGACGCATCACTCATCCAGATCCATCAGCTTAGGTGCTCTCTGATAGATTTTTGTAGGATATAGCTTTCCTCATGTCTGATCTTGGTCCGTTAGTACCTCGTCCTACCCATCTCATTGGCAAACAGTTCTCTTTTGGATTTTCACTTTCTTTTGGGATCTTCCCTTTTGGGTCTCGAAATATCTTTTCCAAGCAATCTCCTTGTTCCCTCCTCAAGGTTGCCATGATCTTCCATATCATGGTATGCTGCGAATGGGGCAATTAGAGCGTAAGGTCTTGATAAGGTCTTTTTCTTGTTTTCTTTTTCTGCTTGTGGGTTACCTAGTGTCATTTCCACGCTGCTTCCTCTAGGATTCATGTGTGATATTGGGGCAATCCTTGTGTGTTTGTTTTGAGTCAGTTTGTCAGTCCTCTGGATAGTTGGTGAAAAGGCCTTGATGTTCTTGGTAACCTTGGCAATTAACCAACAGTCCTATAGCAAATCTAGTGCTCAACTACATGGTGGTACTTCTCTTTGAAGTATCCCCCCGCTCAAAAAGCTTCAATGGATTCCTTTTATAGCGCTCCGCTCCTCCATCCCCCCCCCCCAATCTTGGAAAGTCTTAAGCTTGCTTTACTATTGTGCCTCTGATTTCCCTTTATCATTCTCCCGTAGTGAGAGTTTGAGCTAATTCAGCCCCTTCTCTTCGCCAACCTGCGTCTTAGCTCGCCTCAAATTCTTGTACTTTTCAAGAAGTCGTCGAGCCTCATTTCTCTCCCCGTCGCCTTCTTGAGGGGGCATCATCTAAGTCTAGTCTCTCCTCTTCTTATCTGAGACTGGGGCAACCTTGTTGCTAAAACATCTTCCTCATGTCGTCTTCATTCAAACTTCTTTGAAATAGTGTTGTCTCAACACTATGTCAAAGAGGGGCAAAATGTAGACACCTAAATTTGATTACACTATTTTAGTAATCCTATTTAGTTATCTAAAAAGGCATTATTAATTAAATTTCTATTTAATTAATCCTTTGTCATCCCCTAGTTGATTAATTTAATTAATCATCTATAGTCCTAATTGATAAATCAAATAATCTATTATTTATCAATTAAATCCTATTCTTCTATCTAATTCCAAAAATCCCCATTTATTAAATAAATCTATTTGATAAATGAAATCCTCAAATTCAAAAACCCCTAACCTATCTCTAATCCTCCATTTAGCCTAATCCACCCCATCCACCCATGCTAACCAAGCTTAGCCACTAACTCACCCACCCTCATTAATGCCATCCACTTGCACATCTCTAACATCCCTAATCTAATCCTAAACCCAAGCCTAATCCACCCCCTAATGTTGTCACATTCCTTAAACAAGTTTAAGACTTTCCTAATCCAAACCAAAGTCTCCCCTCAAAAAAACCCAACCACTAAGTCATGAGTGCTCTTACAAAACATAAAGACTCTTACAAGCCCACTCATGACTCTTACACCCATCTTCCACACTCTTCCCTCTTCCACACTCATTCCTCTTACATCCCTCTTACATACTCAACCCCACTCATCGTGACTTTAACCAACCCTTAACCCTACCCTCTCACACTCATCCTCCTTGTGACAAGTGTCACCTTCTCATTGGTGCTAAACAAGCACAATCCATGTGCTCCCCTTTGAGTGCATCTTAGCCCTCCTTAAGCCTTCATCCATCCTTGCATCTAAGCCCTCCATCCCTCTACCCCTTAGCCTATAAATTGAATCCCATCCCAAGCCATTTCATCAACAATCTTTGAGCTAAAGTTACCATGCTATTTTGAGAACCAAAGCCATCAATATTACCCTTATAATGCCAAATTGAGAGCTCACAAAGCTACCAATTTTCCATTACCCATCTCCATTGAAGCAGCTTTTGAGCATCTTGAGCATACATCCACAGCAAAAGGACACATCTACAGAATCAAGAAAGCATGGAGTGTTTTCTCTTGTGAGGTTTGCACTTCTTGTTCTCTTTCTTTGTCTAAGCATATATGTGAATTTAGTTTTTGGTTTGTGAATGTTTACTTTATTTGTTAATGTTCTTTGCATACTGATTCTGGTCCTACAACATCAAATGATCTTCTAATATAACTCTAACCTTTTCTTTCATCTTTTTAGCCAAAGCAATGAACCTGGCTAGCCTGTCATTGACTTCCTTCATGGGAGGGAAAAGCATGTGTTTCATCTTAAGCTTAGCTGAATTCATCATGTTGCTTATTGCTTGGAGTCTCTTCTCATCATCCTTCTCATACTCTTTCACATATCCAATAAAGGCATTGAGGGAGGTAAGGGTGCCCAAATGTTTCTTCATGATGCCAACCTTCCCCAACTCATCTAATCTCAATCTAAATTCTGCCTCATTGATGTTCTCCTCTTGCTCTTAGCTACTCTTTGTTGCTAGCTACTGCCCCCACCTTTCTGTCCAACTGACTCTGCTGGACCTTCTTCCTCTAGTTTCATCCTATTATAAGTAAGGCATACCTTCTAACATTGTAATTTTTGTAACTTTTGATTGTACCATGACTCAGTGTGTAGATTGATTGTCCTTGTAACTGGCTCTAAGGAAGGATCTCGATGATCATTTCAATCCACTAGACCTAATTCTGTTCCATCCATTGTATCATAATCTTCTCTTAGCACATTTTCATCATCTTCTAGCTGATCAGGAATATCAAAGCCTTTCCATCTGATTGCCCTCATCATGCCCACTGACATTCTTGAGAAACCAATCTTTCTCATGTGAAAGTCATCATGTGCATTGGCCCAAAAACTTCTATAGTAGGAATATGTTTGAATGTGTTTTCATGAGATGTAGTGCCTCTTCCATTTGACTTCTATAAGTCATCTTGATAGATGCAACTTTGTTGATCTCTCCTTGAGAAGGGATCATGATTGGGACCATGAGTGGTCTACACTGTTGAGGTGATTACATTTATATTATTGTATCAGTTGCTTTGATTATGCTTTGGCTGATTTTTGAGATTATGATGTGAGTTATGGTTTACTAAGGTTTGTACCAATGGTTACTAGGATCAATGTGGTATCATGAGGTTGTTCCGTGATTACCTTGAGATATGTGCAGAGAGCGTACTATGTACTATTACCATGCTACACTGGACTAGGTTCCTGTAGTAGTGGTTTGTCATGTTTATGACTGTGTTTGCTTATGTGTTTTAAGTACCTTTTTATGTTGTTTAAACAACCATTATTAAATGCTTAAATAATTAAAAATGGATTGTCCACGTTGGATTCATTCGTTATGTGCTATGAATATCTACTTATGTTATGGTTTACTTTTGAGATGACCTGAGGATCAAATGTTATACCTTGATTTCAGTATCATAGATGTTAGACTACTATGTTGTTTAGTTGATCATATTGCATGATGATGCCATTGTGAGATGACAGTGTGTTTTATGATGATATCTGGTTATTTGGTATTTGGACATATCACTGATTATGTTACGTGATGGATTTAATGCTATGGTTATTTACTTCATTCCTACATTGTTATGCTTTATGCGAATGTGAGTGATGTAAATAGATTATTTTAATATAATTAAATAAATGGTTAAATTAGGTGATTTAAGGCATTTATTTCTTCATCTATGATATTATATGCAATTGCACTTGATCGTGTTGTTTAGTGTGCAAGATTTATACCCCTAGCAGTGGCACATGGAGTTAATGATTTAGCCATTCATATTTTACCAATGGCATCCCTGTATGGTCGATGTATCCTTAATTAAATGTTTAAATTAAACCTTTCGATGATTATTAAATCTAAATTCATTTTTATTATGTGATTAGACTAGTGAATGTGTCTATGCATTTAGAGGTTCGTATTGTCATAAAAGTTGTTAAGGAAATTTTTTTGTTTTAGGTTTTCAAGCTTTTTAATTGATTTATTTTAATTTCTAGCAGCTTTTCCATAGATGAATTCTTATTTCTAGGAATAGCCTATTTTCGTTTGGGTCAATTTGAGGTTTAACTAGGTTGCTTGGTTATTTGCCCTAATCGATTATTCACTCAAAAAGTGAATAAGTATCCAAAAAGGAATTTAATTCCTCACTTCTCACTTTCAAATCAGAAAGTTGGAGAGTAAAACCCAAAATCCTCTTTATGAGGATTTACTATTTTGTTCGTTGTAGGAGCTATAGGCATGGGATCATTGCGAGGTTGAGCTCGTTAGATCTAGCTCAGGGAGGCCTTGGATTGCTGCAATTTTTGGCCACTTCTGTCAGTGTTTAATTTTCTAGTTTAGATTTTTGTTTTGCCCTTTTGGTTATGAGGTAGGGCTCTCCTATTTTATTATTTCTGCTCCATTTTTTCTTCTATTTTTGGTAGCCATTTGGCTAGAGGTTGAGAACTAGTGTTCCCCTCCGTTTCTATTTGGTTCTGACTGGTTGGTCAGCTACGAGCATTTCCCTATTTTTTGAGATGAGGGTTTGGAGTTTTGCACCGTTATGTTGGTTATTTTTATATACAGTGTCTAAACTTAATTATTTTTAGATTTTTGGGGTTTTTGTACCCAAAGGTCAAATGGGTTTTAATTTTGAAGTTTTCTAAATTTCTGGGATTTTTACCTCGTTTTGCATGTTGCCCTATTTTCTCAGGTTTTCTTGGCACAATGTGGGTTGTGGACCTAGATGATCCATTTGGATATCAGTTAGACCACTATTGCACTTTTATGTTGCATTGGTATGCATGTCACACTCGTACTCCTAACTTTGTGTTAGGTTGAGTGATTTAATACCTAGTGTGATGGTTTCTTTTGGGACCTTTGCTTTTGTTTCGTAGACACTAGGATCCACATAGATCCATGCTCCCAAATTGAGGCTAGTTGAGTTAGTTCATGATGTTTGGTCTTGTTGCATCATTGAGATTCGTGTAAAATCTATACTCTCGGATTAAGGTCGATTGAGTGATTTCATGATGTATGGTTTTATTGGTTCTTGAGGTTCATGTAGAATCCATCCTCCTAAGTTTTTTTCAGTTCAGTATTGTTTTGCATTATGTTCTCATCCAGTCCTTGTGTTTTGATCTTCATGATGGTGGTGCACCACACACGAGTACATGTGCATACATTTGTCAAGTGACTTGTGAGGCTCGATCTTCTGTGGTACTTCTAAAAGTTACGATCATTAGGGTTGGGATGGGAGTATGCATGCCCGTAGGCACTTGTCATAGGATGAGCATGGGTAGGGTAGGGTAGCATATGGAGGGGGCTTCTATCTCATAGCCTGGTGATCATGATGCCATAGGTATGGCAGAGACTCGGAAGTTTTAAATAAGTGATAATAAAATAAAATGTGTGAGTAGTAGTAAAACTTAAGATAATAAAATATATGTGTGAGAGCCTTTCTGTTGAGGGATGTTGTATCCGCATGATCCGAGCTTGGGCTTGTCTATGTCAAGAGACTCTCCATGATGTCAGCCCCTACTTAGTAGTCTATTGAGTGTCTAACCAAGACCTATACTCCTTGCATTGTCTTAAGTTCTTGGTTACAACCATCATACTATATGGCATGAGTGTTAGTCATGGATGTTGTTTTTGTGTGTTTGTGGTTGGATCATTATCTCCATTAGCATGATGGTTGTGGACCTACGGGTGTCACATGGTTGGAAGGCATAGCTACCTTCACCACTGCTAGGGACCGATGTACAGAGATTGTCTTTTATCCTAGTGCAACCGTTGATGGATGTTTTCACTTGGTACTTTGGGTTCCAAAGTATGCTTTCTTGTGATTTATGCTTTCATTAGAATGCTTGTTTATCATGTTTAGATGATAATAGTTACTGTCACATTTTCTTATTATGATGATTAACATGTGATCATTTGATAGGTGATGTTATCTACTTTGTAGGATTATCTTATGCTTTACTCCTAGCATGTTAGATTTCTTTATGTTTTTAGTAGCATGTTTTAGTAGTGATGTCCCTATTATGATAGTATCGATGATCTAATCAGTAGCTTGGGATGTTACATGTAGGGAATGGCTATGATCCATGATGGTCTTATGATGTTATTGATGGTTGGGAGGAACTATGTACTTAGTTTGGTTGTTTAGTTATTGTGATGTTATTTATGTACATTGCGATGTTACTTATGTTCATTGTGATGTTGCTTTCAGTATGTTCTTTACTGCTATGGTTTAGATGGATAGATGTTTATGCACTTGAGTGATTGTTCCTTGATTTACATGGATCCTGTAATCCACGCTATGGAGGAAATTCATTTCCTAAGTTGTTTTCCTTAAGTGTTTTGGCTTGCTAATGTGTTTCCTTGCGCGAAATTGTACTTGTTTGTGCAAGAATGTGAAGGTTCATGTGGTTCCTTCCATGTCTTCACACGATTCTTGGTACTTCCTCATGTGAGAATGTGAGGGTTCACATAGTTCTCAATACTTCCTCGCACAAGATTGTGCACTTCCTCACATGAGAGATAGGGAGTAGTTAGGCTTGGCTAAGGAAGTTATGGAAGTTGGTTTTGGACACCTTATTGGATTTCTCACCTTTCCAGTTCAAAATAGTCTTTCTAAGGGGTTTAAAATATATCATTTAAGTATAACTTGAACTTATACTTAAGATATATTTTAATATATGTGACAACTCTTTTGAGATAGGATTCAGACCTCTCTGAGATAAGATAAAGATTCTAAGAAATTTCAAGGCTTCATAAATTCAGACTTAGCTAAATTTCAAGGCTTCAAGATTTCAGACTTAGCCAAATTTCAAGATTCTACATTTTTTTCCAACTTGGTTTTTTGTTGATGAGTGGTCATTTCTTTGAGCCTTCATCATGTGTGTGGTCATTATTGTCTTATGGTTGTGTGTGTCAGTTTGGTAGTGGCATTCAGAGATTCGTTGGTTGTCGGGATTGTGGTGAAGTCTTTTGTTGTGATCTTTGTGATCCATGTATGATGTTTTCATGTGCATTCATACTTGTAAAAAAAATATCTTGGCTTGAATTGAATCCTTGTTCCAACGATCTCCGAGCGGGGCATTACATGAGATGCCTTGATATGACTATTAGGATTGAATCCTTGTCCTACTCTATACCATCCTAGATGGTACCATTCTAACTATTTCTCTACAACTACAAAGGTGATAGGATTGGGAGAAGTGTCATTGTCTATTCTAAATGAGAAGGTAATCCCTATCTCACCTTTAAGTTTCATCATCTTTTCATAATGCTCAAGGTGCCCAGCCAACTCCATCAAAAATATCTTGTTGGGTGGGTACCTTGGAAGTCTCTTGTGACAAACTATACTTCCTGCCACTCTAATATATGTGAATTATGGAAATTGGATGAACCAACTCCCATACTTCTTAACTTTACTTATGCTTCTGATGAGAGCTTTCTAGCAAGTGTCCCTTGTAATATCCTTATCATCTTCATGGCAAAGGTGTCATAAAAAATCTTATAATCTTTGGTGTTGTGCAAATGAAGTTGTGGATAACACTCATGTAATAAGCATTGCCCTGGCCCATTTCCAATCACTCCTAAGGCCTTAAGTCTAGGATTTTCATATAGTCTTGCAATCAGATAGAAAAGATAGGATCCTATATAGAATTATTTTTTATTTTGCACTATCCTAAGTTGCAACTCTAGATTTTCACTTATGATTCTAGCCCAATCAAATTTTCTCTTTCCATTTCCAATTTCATCAATAAAATAATATGTCCAGTTCTTGAATTGTATACCTTGAGCCATGCCCATGATTCAGCTAAGAAGCACAATAAGATTTCCATATTTTATTTTGAAATCTGACTTGGTGCTTTGACGACTTGGTGACTCCCTTCTTGCCTTCGTGCAACCAATTCTGCTTGAGATGAATGAAGTAAGCCTCCTAATTATCCTTAAATAACTTGACCACTTGATCCATTATTACCATTTTCATACTTTTATATTGGGAATATTAAATATTTCTTTGACCACTTGTCCACCTATGTTGGCTAGCACTCTCTTCCTTTCATCAAAAATGATGGACTTAGTAAAAATATCAAACTGAGATGCACATTTCATTACCAATTTTGAACAAGGAAAGGTAGGAGGAAAAGTTTCACGTGTATAATTATGCTCTTGTAGATCTTCTTTGTCATGGGGGATTGTCCTTCCTTCAACTATACCATGTTCACTGTACCGATATTGATATCACTTATTTTCCTCACTTTCAAGAAGAAGGTGGTCCTAGGCATCATGTTTTCTTTATCTTTTTTGGTATTCATTCCCTTTGGCTTCTTGCTTGCACTAACATCTACCATCATAAACACTTATTTATGCCCCTTCGTTCTAAATGATATGAACTTGACTTATCAATCTCCAACCTTCTTTCTATCAATCGAATCTAGCTTATTTATGTCTCCAAGTCCTGTCTCTACACTTATCAATCTCCAAACTTCAATCCTAGGGGTAGGAATACCACTTATTTTTGCCTCTCCATTACCTTAGGATGGACTACACTTATATCTCTCAACTTCAATCCTAGGGTGATCTAGCTTATTTTTGCCTCTCTAAGTGTCCTATCATGAAATATACACTTATATCTCCTAACTTCAGCCTATTAATGGAATGATGAAGTGGTGGATGATGGGTGCAAAAAGAAAATAAGGGAAACAAACCAAGCAAGAAGAAGGAATAAAATATGCCTTTAAAACCAATCTTCACCTCTTAAAATGAATAGAATTTTACCTTAAATTTTCCTTTACCAATAACTAGGCCCTCTTCAAGTTCGGATCAGATCTTAGAAATTTCAATCCTCCTTGCAAATAATGATGCCCTAGCAAAAATCAAAATTTTGACTTCCTTGAAATCACCCACATTTGTCAAAAATCAGACCTTAAATCACATTGTCCTTTCACCAAATGAAATCGCCCAAGTTGGAAGGAGAAATCGTAGCCCTTGGAGGAAAAATCAAACTTCAGAGTCACAACCAATTCTACAAAAAAAATTGGATCTACCACAAAAATTTGACCTAGGGTAGAAATCATCCAAGCAAGGAGGAGAAAAAAATGCTACCAAGAAATGGAGAATTTGCCCCAAAAATTGACCAAGCTAGAATTTTGCCTCCCTTTGAAGAAAATTACACATCCAAGAAGGAGGAAAAAGGAAAGAGGAAATAAGAGGTGGGAAGCCCCTCTTATACCAAACATTTTGCCTCTCCATGTAGGTCGACTGGCTGGAGGGAAAACAAAATTAAATTAGTCCCTTAATTAATGACCCAGATTTAAATGCAACATTAAAATTATTTAGCACTATAGTGAAATTGGTCATTTAATTAGTATTTTTTATTTAAAATTACAAAATAGAAACAAGGTAAGCCTAGGAGATGTCAAGATTTTCATTTAATAACATTTTGAAAATTAAAATATCATTGAAATCAAATCTACTAAACCAAAATCAATTTTCAATTCTAAATTACCAATTTCCTTTAACATTTCTAAAATCCTCTATGCTAAATTTCAACCAAATTAATGAGATTTGGCAATTTAATTCAATTTTGATTTTGCAATACAATTTCAAATTTTATTTTTTTTACAATATAAATCCTTTTCCTAGCAGTCAAAATTCAAACTCCAATTTCAATTTCACCATCAAAAAATCCTTTTTCACCAAAAAATTCAAGATTCTCCAAAATGATTAAATCTAACAAATTCATTTTGAAAATTCTCAAGCTTATACAATTATTTCAAATTTTCAAAATTCCATCTAAAACCAAAATTTTGCAATTTTATGCTACCAGGTATTCATTTTAACCATCGAAAAAAAATTGTTGTTGAAGCCTATTTGGCCTAAGGATAAAATTACATGTTCTAAAAAATCAAGCTTTGCACGAGGTGAAAACAAACCAAATCAAATCCCTACTGGCCCAAAGGTGTCCAAGGTGTGAAATTATCAATTTGAAACCTCTAGACAACTCCAAAAAATTTGCTAAGGGGACCAAAAAAAAATCCAAAAAAAATCTGCAAAAATTGCCAAGGCTTGCTCAGAAAAAGGGGGCCCTTAAACTTTTTGGACGATGGTGTGAAAACCTCACAACACATCTGGCAAAGATATGAAAATTGCAACATCTTCCATAGTTACCAACTATAGTATCCTTGACCAATTGCAATGGACAAACACTTGAATAACAATCTTTGTATTACTTAAAATCTTGCCTACTCATAGGTAGATTCTTGATAAAGACCTCAATAAGGCAAGTGTACCTCAAGATCTTGATCTTAATAGGTTTCAATCTATGGTGGGTCACTAGACCTCACCTCACTATTTGTCCTTTTCTAAAGAGGATGGTAATTCATTAAGTCACCCTCATAACCAACTGTTGCACATTGAAGTTATGATACATCAAAAACATGTTTGTCATGTACTCATTGACAATAGAGTTGGTCTAAAAATTTATTCTGCTACTTTGATCAAACAATTGGGTTATTCTAAAGAGTCTATTGATCCTCGTCGCAAAATAACCATCAAGGCATATGATGACGTTGAGCATAAATCCCTAGGTCTTGTGGTGTTTCTACTTTGAGTTGGTCCAATAGAAAGAGATGTTAATTTTCAGGTCCTTGACATTCCATTAGCATATAATATCTTGTTAGGGAGACCATGGATACATGAAATGCAAGTTGTGCCTTCAACATACCATCAATGCACCAAGTTTTCATTCCAAGGCACTAAAGTTACTATACCTATTAACATAGTTACACTTGTTAAAATATATCAAAAACTTTGTACCTGCTAATAGAGAATCTACGGATCATCATGCCAATAAGCTAAAAGAAATGGAGAAGTTGCTCAAGTTGACAGAAACTAGGATGGACAAGTATCACATTGAACATGTTCTATCTTTGACATCTCTTCCTGAGTCTCCCCATCATTATTGGAGACCATATGAAGCGAGTAGACCTTGTGTGTTATCACCTAAGACTAAGTTCAATGGTGCCTTTGTCAAAGCTACTATACCTCTAGAAGAGGAATATGAAAACAAAGCTATCGATGCATGGATATATAAAGAAGACATTTAAGTGGATCTCACATAACAGGCTGGTGAGATTACTCCGAAATGTATGATCCAATATTTAATCTCATGAAATGCTTTAGTTACAAAGGAAATGGTCCAATTAAATGTAATAAAAAAGGCTTGATTGATCCTAACAAAGGAATAGCTAGAAGGTCTCAGGATGCAATAGGTCTAGGTTTCAAGAAGATTCCCTTCCATCTAGGGATTAATAAATTCATACTAGAATCTGAAAGTTCATCTAAACATGAGTCAAAAACTAAGTCAGATAATCATGAGGACATATCTAATGATGAGGATACTTATCCTTAACTAATTCCTTTTGATCTTATTAAATTCTTTGCAAAATCAGATGACTTTGTACCACGTGTTAGTATTATGGATGATGACAATGATTCTTCTGACAATACTGTTGATCCTCCTCGTATTCAACAGGAACAAGGAGAGTCTAGTCATAATGTAGTTGTTGAATGACTTTGTAAAAATCAAGATGATAATGAAACTGGAGAATGGGTTCCCATCATTGTTGGGGAATTATATAGTCTACCTCCATGTAGCACAAATTCTCGAGAGTAAGAATTTGATTCTCTCTCAAAAGCAACTTTAGACAAGGATGTAGATCAATTTCATATATATGAAAATCATATTGAAATAGGGGAACAATCTTGGGTTCTGTCAAATGAGTCTCATCCTACTAGTGTCAACGAGTCTTCAATTAATGTTGTTATAACTCAAAGGTGTTTGAACACACCTTTGGACAAAATTGCTCTAGGTCTTGAATTACTTGTCTAAATATACAATGAATACCATCAAACCTACCATATATCTCTCACTCCCCTATCTTGAGCTCATAGACTGGAATTCTAATACATCTAGTGAAGTCTCTATATTCTAGAATGACTATGCTCTTGCTTGCTAATTAAACGTTGTTGAACTAGTAACGTCCTCTACCAATGAAAAAAGTATTAATATAATTGAAGCTGACATCAAATATCTTAGTCACGCAATTAAAAGAAAAAGAAATAGAAGGTCTGATGGTGAAAACCACATTGTGGCAGTATCGGCACCCAAAATAGTAAAAATAAAAGACATATCCAAAGGTGAAAACCTCTCTAAGGCACCTAAGGATGAGATATTTGATGCACTTCCTAGTCATTTGTAGGAGAGATCATCAGTGTTGATAGAGCCAACACAACAAATCAACTTGGGCATATAGGAACAACCTCATATGATAAATATTGCACAATCTTTATTTGTAAAAGAAAAAGAGGAATTTATTGCCTTCTTTCAAGAAAAAAAGATAAATTTTGCATGGACCTACTCAAACATGCCAAGCTTAGATCCTGACCTCATAATGCATCATTTATCAATTACACTAGGAGTTAAACCAATCAAAAAAAAGCTTGGGAAAATGAATCCTCATGTGGCATTTCTTGTTAAAGCTAAACTAGAAAAGCTTCTAAAAGTTGGTTTCATTTGAGCTATCAATTATGTTGAATGGATCTCAAACATTGTTCTAGCAAGCATGATAAGTTTATTTGAGTTTGTATAGATTTTTGAGATCTAAACTTAGCATGTTCAAAGGATGATTTTCCACTTCCCAATATTGATATTATAGTGGATATGATAGCAAGATATGAAATGTACTCACTCATGGACAATTTTTTTGGTTATAATCAAATTAAAATTGCATCGAAAGACAAGGAGAAAACTACTTTCACTTGTGCATGGGGTACCTTTTGTTGGAATGTGATGTCATTTGGTATGAAGAATGTTGGTGCCATGTATAAAAGGGTAGTTACAAAAATCTTCCATGATCTAATGCATAAGATGATGGAGGACTGTGTCAATGACACCTTGGTCAAGAGTACACAACACAACACTCATCTGCAAGATTTGGGACCCATCCTAGATCGTATGGAGAAGTTCAGTCTTAGATTAAATCCCAAGAAATGTGCATTTGGTGTAACTTCTAAGAAGTTACTTAGCTATATTGTCTCTGCAAAATGAACCAAGGTGGACCTAGAAAAAGTTCAAGCGATCATGGAAATGCCTCCACCCCATAATATTAGTCAAATGAGAGGCTTGCAAGGAAGACTTCAATCCATTCACAGTTGGTGGATAGGTCACAGCCTTTTACTAAGACTCTAGATAAAGGAGTAAAATATGCCTAGAACAAAGATTGTGATCAGATTTTAACACAAATAAAATAATATCTTGCTAATCCACTAATCCTGATGCCTCTTATTTATTGGAAGCCTCTCATTTTGTATATCTCAGCAATAGAGTCATCTCTTGGTATCCTGCTAGCTCAAGAGGAAAATGATAACAAGGAAGGAGCTATCTATTATCTCAATCACACATGGATTTCTTATGAAATGAACTATAGTATCATTGAAAAAGCTTGCTTGGTAGTCATCTTTGCTTCTCAAAAGTTGAGGCACTACATGCTCACTCACACTATGTGACTAGTTTTTGAAATTGATCCACTGAAGTACTTACTTAGCAAGGAAACTCTAATAGGAAGGTTAGCTAATTGGGTCATGATACTAAGTGAGTTTGATATTACATATGTTGAAAGATAGGTTATTAAAGGATAGGCAATTGTTGATCAATTAGCAGAGGCAACAATGCAAAGTCTTATACTAACGACTATTGAATTCCTAATCAATATATTCTAATGCTAATGCATCAAACCTAGTGATGTTCTTTGATGGTTCCTTCACACAAGAAGGATCTGATGTTGGGCTCTTATTCATAACACCGTACAAGTATTTATTGCCTAAGGTGTACAAGATTATATTTCCTTGTACAAATAATATTTCAGAATATGGAGCCTTAATTAACAGCATAAAGATTGCAATCGAATGGAGGGTAGTTGAACTGAATATCTTTGGTGATTCATAGCTAGTAATCAATACGGTCAATGGTGTTTATCAGACAAAGGATAAAAAGTTGATACCTTATAAATAGATGGTGAATGATTTGAAAAAATACTTTTCTCATATCACTTTTCAATAAATTCCTCGGGTAGACAACAAGGCGATTGATTCAATGGCTACTCTCGCTTCCATGCTACATATGCCTGAAAATGATTTTCAACATGAATTCCTGGTGGAGACGTTATTCTACCCTGCTTATAATTCACCTGAATCCTAGATGATTTGTTCTATTGTAGGACACGATGTGTCCCACTACCATTATATCTATTCTTACCTATGTGACAAATAACTTCAGACAGTCTAACCCGGAACAAAAAACATCACCTAATCTACAATGCATCATGGTATGTTATTATTGTTGATGACTTATTTAGGAGAGGCCTTGATAGAACACTCCTTAGGTGTCTAAAATCTTATCAGTCCAAACGTGCATTAATTGATGTACACAAAGGCATTTGGGGATCTCACTCTAATGGCTTGACACTAGCTAGTAAAATTATCAAAGTTGGTTACTATTGGATGAATATGGAGCAAGAGGCAATTGAATATGCAAAGTCCTACAAACAATGCCAACTCCATGGAAATTTGACTCATGCTCCAACCATGGAGCTAATTTCATGTATCATGCTTTGGTCATTTCAATAATGGGCCTTTGATCTAGTGGGTTAGATTCATCTATCTTCTTCAAATGGACAAAAGTTCATTATCAGAGCTATAGACTACTTCACTAAATGGGTAGAAGCAGCCCCTTTTTCTAAGGAAAATAGAAAAATTGTAGCTCTATTCATTCTTAACTATATCATATGTAGGTATGGTGTACCATCTTCCATCATTACTGATAATGGGGGATAGTTTAAAAATAAGGATCTTAAAGGGTTGTGCTCAAAGTTTAGAATCAAACAGCATTGGTCTTCTATTTATTACTTGCAAGGTAATGGCCAAGTGGAAGCATCCAACAAGGCTATCCTTAAGATCTGACATCACACAATCAAAAAATCTAGAAGGAATTGGCACCTTCAAAACAATCCAGCTTTATGGGCTTACAGAACTAGCATCAGAACTCCAACAGGAACAATGCCCTTTTCTTTGGTTTATGGAGTAGATGTTGTGCTTCCAATTGAGGTCGAGATTCCTATTTTGAAAATCTCTATGAAAGGTCTCATTAATGATGATGATTACAAAATATCGTGGCCTCAAGAGCTAGAATTGTTAGATGAATGTCAAAAAGTGGTGTGTGATCATCTCCAAGCTTATCAAAAGCATATGTCTAAAAGCCACAACAAGAAAGTCAAGCCACATGACTTCCAAGTGGGTGACCTCGTTCTAAGGGAAAACCCTAAGAATCAATAACAACAGATACAAAACAGGAAGTTTGAACCTAACTAGCTTGGTCCATACATAATTACTATAGTGTTTGGATCTGGTGTTTATCAACTTTCAACAACTGAGGGAGAAGCACTTAAGGAGCTGATCAATACTCTCCATCTGAAGTGGTTCTATAGCTAACATGCTTTCAAAAGCTCTTTTTACATACTTAAATGTCCTGAAAAAATTATTACCTTGGTGAAAACCTAGCAATAGGTGCCTTCATAATACCAAAAAAAATTAAAAATTCAAAAAATCTCAAAAAAGTAAAAAATTACAAAATACAAAAAAAGGAAAAAGAAAAAGAACAAAAAAAAATTGAAAAAGAAGAAAAGTGTCATTGATGAAAACCTAGCAACCAGGCATCATGGTAACAAAAATAGAATCTCTACCAAGAAGATGAAAACATGGTAAACAGGCACCTCTTGTTTCAAATGCTACATCTTGCAGTGCATCTTTTGGCTTTTGTATAGTTGTTTTCCTACTTTAATTTGCTTCTTTTTCTCATGCATCCATGGATTGAATCTTTTCATAGTCTCGAGGGAAACACCCTATAGTGTCAAAGAAGATCTCTTTTGTGTCAGTCACCAGTTGTTCTAACTATGTCTACCTACTGACGTTTGCTTCACTACAAAGATTCCTCTCAAAGAAGATCTCTTTTGCATCATTCACCAATTGTTCTAACTATGTCTTCTTACTAATGTTTTCTTCACTATGGAGATTCCTCTCGAAGAAGATCCCTTTTGCATCAATCACCAGTTGTTCTAACTGCATCTGTCTATTTTCTCTTGCTTCACTATAGAGATTCTTCTTGAAGAAGATCTCTTTCATGTCAGTCACCAGATGTTCTAACTGCGTCTATCTACTATTGCTTAGTTTCTTACTGAGGGTCTTATCAATCAATATTTCTCTATGATGTCGTCACCAGTTGTCCTAACTGATTTTGTCTACTATCATCACCCTACTGAAGATATTTCTTACACATATGTTTTGAATATCGATATTTGACATCAATCCTATAACACTGGCACCAAAATGGAAACACTGACATGGTCTATGTTATGTTGAACTTTTCTTTGCTTATTTTTCTTTTTGCTATATCATTTCCCTTTGAGCAACTCGAGGATGTATGTTTTGACTAGAAAAGCGAGGACTGGGGGCATGATCTTTTCTTTGTTTTTTGTTTGATGGTTTAGTTCCAATGATTTGAAGCATCCATATAAAAGGGGTGCCCACTATAAGAGTCTCTATCTCATATTGGATGGTCGTGTGTACCTCTACTCATTTTATAAGGATACTTCTATGAGGTTGGTTCTTTTCCTTACTTGTTTGAGTGAATTCTCTATGCTACAGTAAATATTGATACTCATCCTGCTAAGTGAACATACAAGTCACTACGAGTATACTTAACATAGTTTTGTCTTAGACTACGAACACAAGAGTCATTGTGGACAGAATCATTAGTGAATACTTAGCATGAGAAGGATCTCTTGTGTGTCTGGTGTGTTTTCACACAAGAAATGTTATGTTCATTCTAGTGTTTATGATTTAATGCTTATGTTGGCTTGCTACATTAAAAGGAACAAATGTTCTAGTCATTCTAGTGAGGAGGGATCTCATCTGATGAAGAGGAATCGCTACCTATGATGCATGTTGTTTAGGTCCATGTTGTTGTGGTTGTTGTTGAGGTGCTTACATTGGCTACATAGGCACTGCCATCCCCACTGGGTCTGTAAATTGAGGAAAGAGATGAGTCACAAAATGCTCCTAGTATGTTGGAGTCATTCCCCCATCTGTAACTGTCGACATGTAATCCCAGCACATCATGGTAATGGAGAGCACATCAATCATGGATCTCCTAGTGCCCAATCTTATAGGCCACCCCTTCTCCACCTCTAAGGTGAAGCAGGTGTAGGTGCAATACTCCTAAGATATGTCTTATGGTTGGTCATATTTTTGCCACACATGTGTCAAGGGAAATCTCTCAATCATCTAGATCGAGCAACCAATCAGTGGTCAAGAGGAAAACATGTGTCCAAGCTCTACTCATGCATCATCCCACACGTCAATCTCTCTCCACGGTCACCATACTACTAATACTAGATCATCAAGTTGACCTTGCCACTACTCAGTCTTACCCAAAATTGTTTAGGTCATCTACCCTTTTATATTTGCAGATATAAGGCTCATAATCCTATCTCATGTTAGCACAAATTGGCCTCATAATGGGAAAGGTCTCCCATGCCCATACCTGTAGAACATAGACTCCACTTGCCATGCTCTTCCTCTCATGATACATATGGGTCAACATACACTAACCCTATCCAAAATGTTTCAACTCCTCTAGACTCCTCTATAGAATTTGCCCCCATCCACACTCAAGCCCATGATGACCTCTATCAGGCATCAGAAAGAAACCGAGGAATACACCAAGCACCATCGCCAATCTATGGGTAGGACCATACATATGCACTAACTCCTCCTATGTGATAACTCTACCCATAATGAGATCCTCCTAATAAATGGCCCTTAGGGCCAATGTACCTAGTCATGGTTGTATATCATACTCAATTTGTGGCCCATGGAAAGGTATCCATAGAATCTTGCATCTATCCTCTGGTGTGATGGTCATCTCTCCTAGGGGTAGATGGAAGGTGTTCATCTCCAAATGGAAATGCTCTACCAACGCTATCAATAACCTGTGATTCACCCACAGATTGGGAATATCACAAAGATGTGAGAAGCCAAGGGCATTAAGATGTGTCATATCTATGGCATCTAATTGACAAATCAGTGCCTTGATGGGGGGACAGTGAGATCTGAATGTGACATCTCGAAAGCTAACTTGCAAACACAAAAACAACATGAACATGATCAGTATCTGCAATCTGAAACATCCTACCATCCATAAATGCACAACATACTAAATACATGTAACACCAACTAACAAAAAATGTGAAAAAATGGTAAAAACATCATATTTTTAACAAATTCAAAATAAAATAAAAACTAGAATTTTGCACTATATTTCACATTCTCATGCGAGTTTTCACTTTTTCACACGAAGCTAAAACTTCCTCGCTTAATAAACACCACTGAAGCACATGACAAAACTCCATCATGTGAAGAAACTTTTCTATACATGCGGAAAAAAAACCTATTTTAGGGTCTCTTGCGCATAAGATGGATACCTCCCATGCAAGGAAACCTTGCACCCTACGTGAAAAAGTGCCCTAGTGGCACTTCCTCGTGTGAGCTTTCCTATAGGCTCGCACAAAAAATTGAGTCCTCGCACAAGACCCAATGGCAAAAAAATTCAAAAGTGCTTTAAAAATGCCAAAAATTGACTAAAATGCATAAAATTTTCAATGACAAGAAGGTAATTGACTACTCACTGAAGGTTCATAGTCCATCAATCGGTTATGCCACCTCAAATGCTTGAATCAATGAAAATGCACGGGAAACACCATGTTTTCTCCCTAGAGCTCTTTTCTCCACAAAAGAAAAATACACAAATGAATTGAAAATGACCCTTTGGGCCCTTATATAGGTTTTGACCTAATTTTTTGAAGTGCTTTGATTGTCATGAAAATTACCCCATTACCTAATTTGGCCACTATGAACTCATTTTTGAGATCAAAATTGAAATCTAACACAAATAAATATTTGAGATCGACACAATCGAATGCTTGTGCAATCCATTTTACTGATACTTTGGGAACCTTGGAATATTTTTGAATCGTATATTTCTTCAAATTTTCCCAAAAAAATAGAAAAGTCAACTCAAGTCAACCCTGGTCAATCTTGGTCTTTTGGACCTTGAAATCACTTGGAATCAACTCCAACTTTTCTTCATGTTCTTCTGATCTATCCTACATTCTTTTGAATCTTTGATCACTTTAGTGTCTTCCAATCTATGGCTTTGCATCATTGTCCTAGTGTGTCATCTTTCAATTTCTCTTCCAAGGGGGTAGGATGATTACATCATTGAATCTTCAAAACTGGTTTCAACTTAATTTGAACATTATATCCTAATCACTAGGGGCATCTCATCACTCAGAGCATCTTTGTTCTCTTTATCTAGCATCATATGTCATCTATCTCATCTTATAACAATCCTTGTCATAGTTCAATGGACATGTATCAGGGCAATCTAACCCTAACTCTTAAGAATTAAGCCTCATTTTAGGGATGATTCTACAACTCATGATTACATATTGTTAGCTTTTATGGACCAGTATTTAGGCATTCTATCTAGACTCTAGAGGACTAAGCTCTGTTCTGGAGATAATTCTAATTCTCGTTGAGAATTAAGCTTCATTCTAGAGATAATTCTAAATTCTGGCTTTCAATCACTATTTAATGGATAGGTATCGAGGCAATCAAACCTGACTCCTAAGGATTAAGCCTCGTTTTGGGGATAATTCTATTGATTGTGATTAATCTTTTCATCTTCTAATGGACAAGTATTGGGTCAATCTAACCTTGACTCTTGAGAATTGAGTCTTGTTCTAGGAACAATTTTGTGAAGTTTGATAATATTTCTTCTTTCATGTTGGTAACTAGGTGTTCTATCTAGATTCCCTAAGGCTAAGCTTTATTCTAGAGATAACCTTAAAAATCCCATCAATTGGTCTCTATGGCATCAACCTCATAACCAATCTCACCTCTTGGTCTATATTCTCAGACTTCTTATTCTTTGAATCAATGTGCTACTCACACAATCATTCAAAGAGGGGCAAATGTAATACCCCTGTTGGAATGTTCAAAATGGGAAGAGTACTTCTAAGAGGGGGGGGGTGAATCAGAAGTATCACACTTTTAACCTTTTTCAATCATTTAACCATATAACTTAAAAGTAAACTATATGCATGTAAACATACAACTGAACATAAAGTGAACACATGCACATAACACACATGACACTAGATTTGGTAACCCAGAAACCCTCCAGGAATGAGAAGGTAAAACTGGGGTGGGGATGATACCCACAACAATCACTATAGCAATAATTGTTTGACTACTTCTGATGGTCTGCCCTATGAAGGTCTGCCCTATTAAAGGCTTTACACTGTGTCAATAGTGACCTAGTTAGAGGATTTACAAACACTTTACATGAAGTGTCACCCTATTAAAGGAAATAGTCACCTCTTCAAAGGATCTACAAAATAGTTGTTAAGTTAACCCATCCACATAGGGTTTTCACTATCTAATACAATGGCTAGAAAGTATTAGAAATCTTTGACCTGATTGCTTACAATCTTCAATTGTTGATTCCAAGCACTTGATCTGCTCTCTCTGATCTTGATCCTCTGAGATATCATATCTGATCATGTCCCTTGTACTATTCTAATCAACTGGATATGTAATTTTTTCTCTGTTCCTCTAAGTCTTTCTTACTTTCACACTAAATTTCACTATAGTTTACCCATACACTATTCTCTTCCACACTTTCAATGGGGTTTTTGTCCACCTTATAAAGATTGTGAAGACTTAGGGTTAGGTATGGATCTATGATCCATATTGAATCTTTAAATTCCCACTCATTCCTTGTATTTTTCCATTGGTTGCATGTCTTCTCCATTTTTCTGATTGGTTGCATGTTGATTGCATAGGAAATATAAAATATTCATCCTTATCCTTTTTCTCCTTCGAAGTCCTTCTATGTCAGCTCCAAAAAATAGTTTACATCTGAGTTTGTGAGGGCACAAACTCATATGTTGATTCTATGTTACTTGGCACATACTAGACTACTGGTGCTCAGCACATGTTTGATCCTGGATTGCTTGGCACCTATTACATTATGTCTTGCTCAGCATCAACTGTGACTCGACACATATATATCACTCGGCACTTATATAATGCTTGGCACCTAAAGATTACTTGGCACCTATTGGAATTCTGACTCGGCACACATTGTGGCTCGGCATACATGTTGTACTCGGCTTCAATATAAAAAGTGGTCCAGTGTGTTGACACTCAAATGTCAAAACCATCTAAGACCAACAACCCCTAAATTGGCACATTGGTATGTTAAATTGATTTCGATCTATCAATCTTACTTAAAGTCCTATTGTACTAGGTGATTCTAATTTTGATAATCTCTACTCGACCTAAGTGTCAAATGCAAAAAATCCCTAATCTATAGTCATCGCATACTTTATTTAATTTCTAAATATTAATTGAATTAGCTCAAATAAGCCTACTAATTTAATTAATTTAATTATAAGTCTTAGTACTTTGGTTAATTAAATATATTTGATTTAATTAATACACCCTCATTCTAATTATTGAATTTAATTATTCAATTAATTAGATTATTCAATTATGAGGTCATATTTAACAAGTTATATCAAATATCGTCTCTAAAATTCTCTCTTCAGTTTAGAATTGGAAACACTAAGTGGACAAAAATAGTAAAAGGAATTAGATCAGTTAACTTTTTATTACACTCAGAAGTGATTAGTTAACTTACTTTTCACAAGAGAGTTTTATATTCTGACTGAATCTCATCTTCAATCTCAATTGTTCATTCAATTTGATTTCAATCATTGGTCAAATTCTAGGATTCTATTTAAGAAACCTTAAACTCCTCGTTTTAGATGGATACACATGAATAGTATCGAATTAATGCCAATTTTTTTACTCAAGCATTTTGCATTCGCAATTTCATTTGCTTTCATATACTTTCTCATATAGATTATAATGCATCCATTTAGATAAATTCGTTTATCTTCTTAGATTAATTTGCATACATCTAGCTTAATTTTTGTGTTCATCTAGATTAAACCCTTCGTACTAGATGGTTTGGTTGTTGACCTCTCAATTCTGAGAGTGCATAGAAAAATCCATCTAGTTAGAAGGCAATAGATTGATTTGTTGAATCATAATGATTAGACAATCCAATGTTCATTTTGGGATGATTCTAACATGTAAAGATCATGTTGAAGTGTGTGTGAATTTAGAGGCCCATAATTAGCACTCAACACCAAGTCATAGTGATATATTGTCTATAAATGTCAAGTCTAACATGTTGGTTCAACTCCTGTTGTAAGGGGAGGAGGTGGGTGAGAGCATCAAGAGAGAACTGGAAGGGAGGGAGGTGGTTAATATTAATCCCAATCGTGCTCAACAAAGACAAAGCCTACGCAAACTAGTAATGGGCCCAAAAGGACGGATCAAAATTTGCCACAATGACAGAGGAGCAATAAGCCAAGTAAGAGTATCTCAATCGGTCACCTATAGAGTCAGCAAAACCATGAAGATGGTGAAGAAAAAAAATCAAGTCAAAAATGGTGGCCAACCTAAGGGATGGGCGCTAAACTCAACCAGAACAATAATATGGGGGTGAGCCAATGACATCTAATAATACACCGAAGAAAAAGGCTGTGGACATGTTGGATGGAAGCCCAGTCGAAATCAAGGAGAGAGAGCCCTCAAACCATCGAGCCATAAAGAAGGTCTGACCAAGGATCCCCGAGGGGCAACTTCAATGAAATCTCCTAGAAGTGATTTATGAAGCACTATCTCTCGAGTATGGAAAGGGAGCCCATACCCTTCCAAACCTAGGCTCGATGGTGGGTCTGAAACTGAAGCTAGGTTCAGAGAAATTAACCCTAAGGTACACATATGATGTGGTGATCTCGATCTCATGATCCTAGAAGGAGAAGTGCAAATGAGAGGTCTTCAGGAAATTGAAGACCATAACCTAAGTCTTGCTTGGGTTCACAGAGAGCTAATGAAGGTCGCAAAAGAAGGCCAAGCCATCAAGAAGTCTCTAAAGATGTGTGTGTGTGTGTGTGTGTGTGTGAGAGAGAGAGAGAGAGGAGTCTAGAAGAATCATGTCATCAGTGAACAAGAGAATGGAGATCAAGACCTGATGTAGGTAACAACTGTCCACAAGGAGTGAGGAGTCTTTGAGGAAGGTCTCCAGCTCATCAATATAAATACCAAACAAGGTGGGGGAAAGAGGGCAGCCATGTTTCACCGCAATGGTGCTCTCAATAGGGGTTGAGAAACCCTCCAACATCTTGAATCTACCAGTAACACTCTCATATAATCTCATAATGGCAATCAACAAAATCTCTAAAATAATGATGTCTCTTAGTCTCCAAAAAGGGTAACCAACGAGATAGTATCAAAGGTCTTACGAAATTCCACGAAGCAATAGTAGGATTTCATTGAGTGATGACAAGCCTCCTTGATGATGGTTACAATGTCAAAATATGGTCCATGGTCTAGTAATCAACCCAAAAACTAGCCTGACCCCTAGCATTGTACACTCTCTTGTCAAGCTCACTAGAAAGAATAATGTTCAAAGTTGTAGCATAGAGCTTAGCAAAGGTGTGCCCAATGTAATGTCCCCAATTAGGACATTAGGGTTTATAACCTTATTGTGTATATATTTTCTCCTTTTTCTCCCAGATTGTGAATGATTCCTTTTTATTTCCCTTTTCATTTCTTTATACTTATCATATATCCCTCAATATTAAATCTCTCTATGTATATATAGTTTTCAATTCTAGGAGTCACGTCTTTTCATAATATTAATTATATTATATTAATAATAATAATATAATTATATTAATTTTATATATATATATTAATAATGTCATATTATATATATGTCAAAATGGGGATATCACAATCCTCCCCTCTCGAATTTGCTTTCCCTCAAGCAAAATCATTCATGCAAACTCTTTCATAGATACAAAATAGATTTGCATACAAAAAACCCTAAAAGATTTATGAAATATACATCTTAATGAATGAAAACACGAAGCAAACATGGTGTAGACAGATGAGAACATGATGCAGACAAATGAAAACACGAAGCAAACACGATGCAAATAGATAAAAACACACATTATGCAATTCCTTGATTGTGAACCTGCAACCACAAAATCATTAGTGCACATTTACATATAAATTTTTCCTTTTTAGGATTTCCTTATATTCAAACCCTGACAAGGTGTTTATACTCTTAATTCTAAAGAATAAAAAGTGATTTTCTCAGATCAACATAATAAGAAATCATTCAAAAATATAATTCATCATTTAATACAATGTCAAAAATCTATCATTCCTTAAGTGTAGGAGGAAAAACCATAATAGGGTGCCTTGTTACCCAATCATGGGCCTCACCGTTCTCCCTTATTATTTTTATCTCTCTCTAACAATCATTTCTTGAGTATGGGAGGAGAAACTATAATAGGGTGCCCTATTACCCAATCATGGGCCTTATCGTTCTCCCTTATTATTGTTATCTCTCTTCGATCATCACCTCCAAGATAGTACCTTTTTATGATGTACCCTTGGGTATTCGCTCCACTGTAGGCCTTACCTAGTACCCTTGGATAATGCAGCCCAATGCCCATCTCACCGTAGGCCTTACCTAGAACCTCAGAGTGGTGTCACCCAGCCTATTCCACCACAGGCCTTATCTTGAAAGATGATTTTTTAACGTAATAAAAGTATAAATGCATATAATGTTCTCACTAGTTGAAATTTCATTAGTACTAGATTAATAATACTAATGTAATCTCCATGCTTAGAACTACTCATAATTCTCTCTCAAATTCCCAATATTAGTAAGATCAAAATGTTAAATATTATATTCTTTATAAGCATTATTGACATATTAGATATTAATATGGAAAAAATTGTGAAATAATATACACATACCTTTATTGGATCAATGTCAATTGCCTTTACCTTCTTGTAGCACAATGACTTAGTTATTGCATTATACATATACCAAGATTTATGTACTTATGAACTTTGTTCGTACTTCTTCCTTGCCCTTATCATAGGTGGTAGTATGATCTTTTCTAGAGCAAACGCTATTTGATTATCTTATTTGGATGTATTATGATGATATGTGTCTCTACACTTTATTATCGATGGCTTCTTCAGATCTTATTTCTTAGCTAATGTATTGAAAGACTCAATCATATGTAGTGTCCCAATGTTTTGGACTATTACAATATCTATAACTAGTATATAATTTATTCTTCATTGTTCAATTCATCTTTTTGACTTCAAGGCTCCCTATGAAGTTTGATGATTCTCTTTCTCTATATCAAGTGTAAACTCTTTTATCTTTGTATTTATCCCAGTTAAGATCTCCCTTTAGTTTGATCCTTATATGTTGTCCTTCAACATACCTTTTCCAACTCCATATGTGTTATTAATAAAATATGTTTGGAAGTCATTCATGTAGATGTGTATTTGTTGCTATGGTAATTTACATGGCATCGTCTTTTTGTGTCTTATGTATATAATCCATTCTAAAAATTCTCATATGTTTCCATTTTAGAGCTACAATAGCTATTAATTGGACTGAAAAATAATTGCTACCAAAGTTTGGTAGATCTGCACTATTTTGAAATGTAAACTACTATGCTTGGTGAGTTGGAACTTTGGTGAGTTGAAACTTTGATGAAATGACCAGGGTTTTAGGATGTGAAAAAAAAATTGTAGGAGGATTTGAAATTTACATGATCTTCTTCTTATTGTTGATTTCATCTTATTTTAAAGGAAAGATCCTTAAATTGATCCCCAAAGAATTTATATGTAGCCCATGTAACGTCCCCATTCTAGATCCAGAAGGTATCGATCAATAAAAACTTTAATAAGTTTATATAAACTTATTAATCTTATTATTTTAATAATTCATATTGCATTGAGAAAGCATACGATACACCAATGTGACTAAGCTAGCAGTGACTCGATCAAATTGGTCAAGATCATCACTATGACAAACGATATCAACACCAATTGTCATGAATATTACGAATAAGATGATATTATTGGTGGCCTCGTCAATCGATATAATGAAGGAATATACACACACAGGTTTACATTAAAATAAGTAACTTAACTTAACAGAGGTGACACGTAGTAAATAAGATTGTTGTACTATTGTTTGCACGTGATGATCAGGAGGGAGTAACCACTGAGGATCAGTATGCACATTCCAAGGTAATAATTCTACGAGAATTGGGCAGAGACGATCTAGGGTAGATGTTCTACCATGTCAAGTGTACGACAGGGAACATATCCCTTTGTTTTGTTTCTCTTTCCATTTAGGTCGCGGGTGAATCATGAGAAGTTAATTGTGCATTGGGGCTGATGTTTAGCCCGGATTTTGGGTTTGAGTTAGGAAGGATGATGTTTAGGAAGGGCAATGCCCACAGAAGTCAGAAGATATAAACATGTATATTTGACCTCAGCTGCCAAATATTCCTTACACTTTGCATAGTAAATCTGTCAGTTTGTGGAGATGGACATTAGTTGGTGCTCAAATGCTATGTGGCCACCCTCTCCATTTTAAATGTTAGGGTGTGCACATTTTGGTTGTGACCTCTCGAGAATCCAAAAGAGGTGTTTTTTTGTTTAGATGTTCTACCTCTGTTGTCATTGATTACCTTCAACTTATGTAGGTTATGAATTGATTTATTTAGGTAATGGCTTCACTTTCCATGTTTTTTATATTATGATGATGATGTGATTGTTGGAATGTTCAAAATGGGAAGAGTACTTCTTGGTGGGGGGGGGGAATCAGAAGTACAACACTTTTAACCTTATTCAATCCTTTAAACATATAATTGAAAAATAAACTGCATGCATGTAGACATATAAAGTATCATAAAGTAAGTCACATGCAATAACACATAACACCAGAATTGATAAACCAGAAACCCTCCAGGAATAATAAAGTAAAAGTGGGGTGGGATGATACCCACAAAAATTACTGCAGTAATATATATTCAACCACTTCTGACGGTTTGCCCTGTGAAAGGCCTACCATGTTAAAGGCTTTACACTGTGTCAATAGCGACCTGGTTAGAGGATTAACAAACACTTTACATGAAGTGTCACCCTGTTAAAGAATTTACAATAAGTTGTTAAACCCACCTAATACATAAGATTTTCAATCACCTTCCCCAAAGGTTTTCCTACTTAGTTATTAAGCTAACCTATCAATATAGGATTTTAGCATCTAATACAATGGTGAGAAAGTATTAGAACATTTGACCTAATAGTATGTAGTCTCTAACTACTGAATTCAGGCACTTGATCTACTCTCTTCTAATCTTGATCCTTTGTGATCTTATATCTGATCTTATCACTTGTCCCTTGTTCTATTCTAATCAATTGGATATAAAAATTTTGCTTTGTTCCTCTAAATTTTTCTTTCTTTACACTAAAATTTTGTTATAATCTCCCCATATACTGTTCTCATCCACATATGCAATGGATTTTTGACCTCCTTTTAAAGATTGTGGAGACTTAGGGTTAGGTATGGATCTACGATCCACATTGAATCTCAAATTCTCGCTCATACCTTGCATTTTTCCCATTGGTTGCATGCCGATCACATAGGAAATGTAAATGATTCATCCTTATCCTTTTTCCTTTTCAAAATCTCTCTATGTCAGCTCCAAAAAAGGTTTACATTTGATTTTGTGAGGGCACAAATTCATATGTTGATTCTATGTTACTTGGCACATATTGGACTGTTGGTGCTCGATACATACTATCCTAGATTGCTGAGCACCTGTTGCATTACTAGTTTTCTTGACACCTATTATACTCTGTGTTGCTCGGCACATGGGTCTTCCTGAATCACTCGGCACATACTACGCTCTTCCTTGCTTGGCGTCTATTACTTGCTTGGCACCTGATAAGATTCTGACTTAGCTACTACTATTATTCACTCAACATACATAGTGTACTCGACATATATGGTGGAATTGGTTAAGTGTGTTGGCACTCGAATGTCAAGACCATTCTATGATCAACAATCTCCCCCTTTGACATGAGTGTCAAAGACACTTAACTTATGCATTAATGGACTAATCTGATTGAGTACATTCTTTATTCTTGTTCAGCATACATGCAAAATTTCAAAAATGTTCAAAAATTCTATGAGCAACAATATACCTTATTACTCCCCCTGAGTTGATTATGCCTAGTCCATTCTTCTTTACTGAAATTTTGTGTTGTTGTGCCTGATTCTCTCTATCCTTTGTCCTGTACCTGTATTCTGTACCTATTCCTCTATATCTATTTATGAAATTTCTGCATTTGCATCAGAGCTATTTTCCATTTTATTACCAAAATTTCAAAATTTTGTGTCTCCCCCTCACTTTGTCTTCTTTCTCATCTCTTTTTGGCTACTTACAGACTTTCCACTTTATTCCCAAAATGAATGAATGAATGTAATCAAAATTATCAAAATTTGGTATTTCTCCATATACATATCTCCTCCTAATGTATATATAATTGTTGGCATTATGATTATTTTTTCATTAGTGACAACACTTACTCAATTATGTATGCTTACCTAGCATCCAAGTGGTTACCTTGTAAACTTGGCAGTCCAACAGTTTACACCTAGTAGATAGTGGCTATCGAGAAAATGCAGTCAATGTGAAGTCCAGTAGTGTCTACCAAGCTTCTCAATATTTACCGTGCTTCACAATGTCTACCGAGTAGATAGTTTGTGTCATGAAGATTCAGTGCAAACCAAGCGATGAAAGATTTAGTGTTTATCAAGTAAAGCAAGGTAAACTCAATATACAATATCTACCGAGTGATACTACATCGACCAAGTCACCAGTGGTTACTAAGTTCAGAACTACATCGAGTGATTAGTATGGACTAAGCCTTCACTTCTATCAAGTGCATGACGATGTCGAGTAATGCAGTGGACGTCGAGTATCAGAAGGTCACCGAGTCAGTTCAGTGAACCCGAGTTATTTACTATTGGGCCGACTCTATAATGTATTTGTTTACTTGTATTTTGGCTAACCTTGTAATTTTGTAAGTTTGAAAGGTATGTATGTAAGATGTATTATAAGATATCAAGTATGTATGTGTGAATGTATGTATGATGCATGGAATGAGAAGGAATTGTGTAGTAATGTGAAGTATATGCAAAAGATCATCAGCAACAGTTCAAGGTACACAGCAAGGTCAATTCAAAGACTGAAAAGTTATATCCATCACATGAGGTGATGAGTGCATAAGGGATCTTATCAACAATCAGTTACAAGCAAACCCACTGCTTCATCCTAACAGGTGAATCGGATTTTCAAATCCTCTAACAAGGTAGACTTAATAGTCTTTGTACAAATCTCCTAACAGAGTGCATACTTTATTATATGTTTACAAATCGTCTAACAAGGTGGACCTAGTAGTCCTTTGTGCTCCTAACAGGGCAGATCACAAGAAGTGGTCAATGTAAGCCTTAACCGGCCAACTTTATACTGCAGTATTGAAGTTTTGTGGGTATCATCCCCACCCTAGTTTTACTTTCTATTTGGAAGGTTTCTGGGTCACCAAATATTGTGTTCAATTGTGTAATGATTGTTTTATGTTTCAGAATTTATGCATGCAGCAGTATAGATGGATGTGTGGTAAATTAATGAAAAGTTTTAAGGTTACTAATTCACTCCTTCCCTCTCAGTAACCTATCATACCCTAAATATTTCCAACAATTGGTATCAGAGCTTTGTGGTTCTCAAGATAAAAGTTTAGCAGCTTGAGCAAAGATCTAAAGGACATATGGAGATATTCAGACTTGACAAGGCAATTGAAAATGAAAAGCTAGATCTGAAAATGGCCATGGCTCAACTCAAAGAAGAAAATGAGCATCTTTCTCAATCCCTGAAAAGAAGGAAGGAACTTGCAAGATAAATGAATGACCATCAGTATGTTGAAGAAAATATTGAAGACCTTTTACCATCAAGTAGTTCAGATGAAGCTAATGAGGCAATCAAGGAACTCCTAGCAAAGAATGGCTCTCTGCAAGAAGAAGTAAGAAAACTTAAAAGAGAACAAGAAATCCAATCAATTAGGCTATGTGAAGTTTTGGAACAAAGAAACAAGGCAAATGAAGACTTGGAAGCAAGAAATAATCAAGCCAATCAGCATGAAGATCTCATCAATCAAATCTCTGGAGCAAATGAAGAAATTAGGATTCTCAAAGCACAGAATGAAAGAATAAGAAGTGATCTAAATAGTGAAAGGGAAATTAATGAAAGAATACCAAGAGAACTGAGATGTGAAAAGAAAATTGTTGAAAAATTAAAGAGTGACCTAAATACTAAAAAACAAATCAATGAAAGAATGATGAAGTCACAAGAAGACATGAATCAACTGATACAGCAAAATGAGCAGAATCTTCATAAGCAAAAAGATAAAGCAGGACTTGGATACAAGGAAGAACAAGGTGAATCTTTCAAGCAAGGTGCAAAAAGGAATCTAAAACCCTCATGTAATCATTGTGAAAAAATTGGTTACACATCAAACAAATGTTGGAGCAATGGAAAAGAAAAATTCAAAGGAAAGTACTATAATTGCAATCAGCATGGTCACAAAGCCAATGAATGCAAGGAGAAACCAAAATTTGAAGGTAATTGGCACAAATGCAAGAAGCATGGTCACAAGGCATGTCAATGCAGATCCAAAACATTCAATCCAACAGAACAACTTGTAAAGGCAATATTTGGATGGGACTACAATACTTGGTGCAAATGTCATTATTGTGGAGAATATGGACACATTGGTATAAACTGTGCAATACATCACCTAAGGAAGAAGGACACTGCTATAAGGTGTTATACATGCACTAAACTCGGTCATATGCCTAAAAACTGCATAAATATAGGCAGAATTAAAGATGAAAAGAAAGCAAGGGTTGACAACACAGGGAAATAGATGAAGCAACAATGGATTCCTAAATCCACTTAAGATGCAAGCTCAAATCATGGAAGTGAAGTCACTCAAGAAGCGGGTGACTCCATCCCCTCAAACTAAATTCCTAAGAATGAGTTGGAGTTGTACTCAGCAAGAAAATCATAAGCAGTTCTAAGAAATGTAAGGAATGCAAAATGATCCAATCAGTATTACAAATACATCGAGATCACAGACAAGTCATCTTTCACCGAGTGCATCAGACTCTACCAAGCAAAGTAGCTAAAGACCTTACCAAGCAAGGTTAGGAGTAAAAGAGAATTTTTTTTGTTTGCCAAGTTGATACTCATACCAAGTTAGGTTAGTGGATGATAGTCTGTCATGCACTAGAACAACATGGTACCTAGCATTAATGGTGAACTTTTCATCAAAATGGGCGAAATTCAACTTCATTTTTCATTGTATTCTCATAGCTAAAAGATTTCCAGGTGCATTCAAGTGACTTCAAGGCGATTTTGAGCAAATTTGCAGTTAACGAATTTGATCAAAGATTTTCATCACTTACCGAGCAACAATGGCTTTTGCAAGCACAAGCACTAGCAAGGCAAAACATGGATCAAAAATGTTGGTCAAGGGCGCAGAATGGAAAGCACCAAACTTTAAGTTGGTTCCCACAGTTGCAGAGGCACTAGACCCTAATGGTGCACAATCGCATATACCACCAAAGATACTTTTAATCAAAGATATCTAAACTCATTTCAAATTTTCTATTCAAGAAATAGGAACCCTAGAAATGGATAGCATGTCAGAAGAAATGTGTGTTAGTAGCTTTCTGAAACCCAAACATAAACATTTGGAAACTAAAGGGTTGACCCACACATTTCATATGCCAAGAAGCTTCCAAATAAAATGGATTAGATATATTCTCAATCATGTTCACAATGGTCAGTTATGGTTGGAACAACCCGTATTAATCACTAAGAAAATGATTCACAAGATTACTCGCCTTCCCATACTTAGCAAAGCCAAATCTACTAAAACCCTAGGTCAAGATGAACTTCAGAAGAAAACCCTAGCTAAGTGGGATGGTAGAAGCTTAAAGGTTAGCACTATTACCAAAGTAGAGCTGAGATTTGAAATTCATGTGATTGCTCACAAGATTTACAGTTCCAGTCATTTGAACAGTGTGTTGTGTGAGGCTATAGACCTGGCATTCAAGGTTGTGAAGAAGAATTTGGAGTATGACTTGTCCAAGCTATTGCTAAGGCAACTGAACAAGAACATGGATAGCATCAGATTGTCCAAGAATAACCCTTGTAAATTTGGATCATTGTTGACATGTTCATTCTTCTATGTACAAAAATTCTTTCCCTCCAAAGGTTCTGTTGTATGGAGAAAGGATGTCCCCATTCTATATTAGATCAATGAGTTTATAGCAGAAATGGGTGTCAATTTTGACAGCATAATGGACAACTATTTTGAAGACTTCAAGGAGAGAATGAACAACAGGTTTAGAATCCCTCCTAAACTTGTTGAAGATTACAAAGATGATTTTTTTTTATGGTTGACTGCGATAGAGTATATATTCAGGCAGTCAAGCCCCGAGTTGCATGGGTAAAACCTCTACCTTATGACATAAACATTGATGAAATGAGGGATATTATTGAAGCACTGGTAAATGAGCCAGTAGATCCCAAGCAACCAATTTTTGAAACTTATGATGAGGCAAAACCCAGAATAGAATTGGAGATCAAACTTCCCCAAGCAATCAACAAAGGTAAAAGGAAGGTTGCTAAGTTGAAAACTGTCACCCAACCTTTAATGATTACCGAAGGAAAAGGTGAGGACAAAGAAGAGGAGCAGGAACCAGAAAATGATGAGGAAGAATCAGAAAAGGAGGTAGAGCCAGCCAAGAATTATCATCACAAAACCCCCAAAGGCCTCCACAGCTATTTTCACAAGAAGAGGCAAAGGTAAGAATAAGGATGAAGTAGTATTCAGCAAGCCCCAACTGACCTTCCAAGAAAGATTGAAACAGATGGAAGAGGGAGCTAGCATCACAAATTTTAAAGCTCTAAAGTTTGAAACAAGGACTGATGTAGAAAAGATGCAGATTGAAGAACTGGTACTTAATAAGATGGGAAAATAGAAATACTCCCCAAGCCAGCTTGCCCCTCAAATCTCCAAAGAGTTGTTGGTAAGATTGCAACCAAGGTGGGAGTCAGCCACCCAAATAGCCAAGGACATATATGAGAAATCCTTGAAGAATCTTCTACCGAGTCTTACTGAGGCAGACATAAAGGCAGCAATGAAGAACAACAAAGGTAAAATGGTGATTAGATTTCACACATGTTTGATTCTAATTAAGGATATTGAGCATGTTGTAAGAGATGCAAAAAACATGTGGAAGAACATCTATCATTTGCAAAATCCCAGTAATGATCCAATTGTGATCGAGGATGATGATGGTACTAGTGATGATGAAGAAGATGACAGCACTCCTAGTGCTATTATTGATACTGGAGATGATCAAGCACTAAGATCTGATGATGAAGAAAAAGGGGAAGAAGCTGAAGAGGAAGACAAGGAGGAAGAGGATGAAGAAGATGATCCAATGAAGATTGCAGCACAAGTCATTGCTTCCCTTCCTCACTCTCCACCTAAGAAGGCCACATCATCAGGGTTGGAGACAGCTTCAGTAGGATTGGCCACATCAGAAACATCATCTACTCCTACTTCCCCATAGCTCCAAGAATCTTCTATGAAAGTAACCATTACTTCATCTACCGAGTTCCAGCCTTCTTCATCAGCACCCGAGCAATCAGTCATTGCAGCATCAACTGTGTCTACCTCCTTTGATCAATGTACAGTAAGTTCTACAATTCTTTCTATAGTTTTGTCTACAACTCCAATTGTGAATATTCCAGTCTGTACACTACTTGTTTGTACATCATTTTTGGGAAGCACACCAATTTTGGATTCAGCCAGTACTTCTCTCAACTTTCCTCCAGTTGCACCTATTCAAGTGTTTTTTGCTAGTCCATCTATGTCAACTATTGTCTCTGATTCCAAATCCAAGGAAGTAAGCACAGAAGTAAAACTGAAAACTCCTCTAAAACTTCTGCTTACTGGAAAAAAAATTGATGAAGAAATAGATTTGGATACAAAAATTGTTATTCCTAAGATAGACTTGGACAATGCCTCGGCCAGTGAAATGAGAATGGTTAGTCAGCTTTTAGAGCAGAAGGCAAGATAGAAGCAACTTAGAGAAGAGAGAGATAGAGAATATACTATAATTGAAAATGCTAAAAATATAATTACTGAAGCTATTGGTGTTGATGTTGATTCATGTCAACACATTTTGTTGCAATTAGAAGAGGCTATAGATAAGTTCAATAAGGACACCTCTGGACAAGAGAAACTCATTGAAAAGGTAGAGAAGAAATTTGATAATAAAGTGCTTGAGCACATTGCAATAAAACAAGTTGAACTATCTTCAATTTTGAGCAATCTTGAGCAAGCGTTCACAAATGTAACATCACTTTTTGGAAAGCTTTGTGATGTTACCAAGTTCACTAAGGAAGTCAAAGGAAAATTGAATAAATTAGATGTGGAAATGAAGGACAGTGCTCAAAAGTTGCAGCTTGACCATGGTTCAAGCTCATCACACCACACAAAGGTGAAATTTTTGTCTGAAATACAGGCAAAGTTACTCAGAGAAGAAGCTAGAATCCGGTCTACACTGATTGACATTCAAAATATGATTCTTCCAGTCATGGATCAAATACAAAAACACATTGCCTACTCAAAAACATTGATTCATAATAGCAATTTTTCAATAGTAGATCATATGATTGAACTTTCTCCAGAAGTTCAAGTGGCTCTCTCCACCCGCAAAATTTTGCAAGATAATTGAGATAAGACATTGTCTCAAGGTACACTCAAATTTTCTCTCACATTTTGGTGTCTCAATTTAAATTTATTGTATATACATTCTTTGGTATTATTGTCAAAAAGGGGGAGATGAGATTGTTGGCAAGGGGAGATAAGATTATTGATATTGGGAATATGAGATGAATAAGGAATAAGAGAGACATTGTACAAATAAATGCTATGCATACCATATGTATGGGGGAGATATGTGAGACATGTAAGATATGTATATAGAAGATTTACAAAGATCAATTTTGGTAAATCAAAATGTTAGTTTTGATTCATAAGTGTTTTTTTCACTAATGCCAAAGGGGGAGATTGTTGGCATTATGATTATTTTGTCATTAGTGAAAAAACTTACTCAATTATGTATGCTTACCGAGCATCCAAGTGGTTACCTTGTAAACTTGGCAGTTCAATAGTTTACACCGAGCAGACGATGGCTACCAAGCAAATGCAAACAATGTGAAGTCCAGCAGTGTCTACCAAGCTTCTCAGTATCTACTGTGCTTCATAGTGTCTACCAAGCAAATAGTTTGTGTCATGAAGATTCAGTGCAAACTGAGCGATGAAAGATTCAATGTTTACTGAGTGAAACAAGGTAAACTCAGTATACAGTATCTACCGAGTGACATTACATCTATAGAGTCACCAGTGGTTACCGAGTTCAGAACTACATCGAGTGATTAGTATGGACTGAGCCTTCACTTCTACCGAGTGCATGATGATGCCAAGTAATGCAGTGGACGCCGAGTATCAAAAGGTCACCGAGTTAGTTCAGTGAACCCGAGTTATTTACTATTGGGCCGACTCTATAATGTATTTGTTTACTTGTATTTTTGCTGACCTTGTAATTTTGTAAGTTCGAAAGGTATATATGTAAGATGCATTGTAAGATATCAAGTATGTATGTATGACGCATGGAATGAGAAGGAATTGCGAAGTAATGTGAAGTATATGCAAAAGATCGTCAGCAACAGTTCAAGGTACATAGCAAGGTCAATTCAGAGACTGAAAAGTTATTTCCATCACATGAGGTGATCAGTGCATAAGGGATCTTATCAGCAATCTGTTGCAAGCAGATCCACTGCTTCATCCTAACAGGTGAATCAGATTTTCAAATCCTCTAACAAGGTAGACTTAATAGTCTTTGTACAAATCTCCTAACAGAGTGCATACTTCATTGTATGTTTACAAATCCTCTAACAAGGTGGACCTAGCAATCCTTTGTGCTCCTAATAGGGCAGATCTCTAGAAGTGGTCAATGTAAGCCTTAACCGGCCAACTTTATACTACAGTATTGAAGTTTTGTGGGTATCATCCCCACCCCAGTTTTACTTTCTATTTGGAAGGTTTTTGGGTCACCAAATATTTTGTTCACTTGTATAATGATTGTTTTATGTTTCAGAATTTATGCATGCAGTAGTATAGATGGATGTGTGGTAAATTAATGAAAAGTTTTAAGGTTACTGATTCACCCCTCCCCTCTTAGTAACCTATCATGCCCTGAATATTTCCAAAAATAACTCCCCCTTATTATTTTTTCTCCCCCTTTTATTAATTCTCCCCTTTTTTTGACACTAATGTCAAAGGGTTCTAAGGAGTAATACCATATTTAGCCAAAAAATTACTATTTACCTCCATTATCATTTTCAAAGCTACATTCCAATTTTCCAATGCAATGTTTAGTGACTTGTGCTGGATGACAGTCTCTACAGCAAGGTGTACAAGTCCATCTAGGGTAGAAAGATTTGGATCTTTCTTTAGGACTATTTCTGCATATGCTTGCTCCTTATGGAGGACCTCTAAGTGTGGGGTTATGGAGGACTAGATTTGCATCAATTTTGCCTTAATATTTGCCTCCTCTACTATTAACACAACTAATTCCTTTTGTGTATGAAGCATCTGTGCAAAATGCTTCTCACTCTGAGCTGGATCTCTAGGTAATTGCATGCTAGAGTTTTTTTAAGTTCCTTTCCAAGCTCATTATTCTTTGATTGGTTTCTTGTGTGAAATTTGAAAAGTCACACAACTTTCTATACAATGAGAAAATGTTTTTAAGAACAATTTTGGCCTTATCTATTGTCTTGGCCAATTCTACTTGTTCAAGTGCAATTCCACTTGATATCTTCTAATTAACCCTTCCTTGAAACTTTCTTTCTGACCATTCCATTAATTTTACATTTGTATTATGGTCTTCATTAGTCACCTGATCAACTATATCTGATAGTTGTTCTACTATAGGTTTTGTTTCATCTAGTGACTGCAAGCTAAAGGCATCCATGAAGATGTCCTTTATCTCATTCAATGCTTGCCTATACTTATATTCCCTTCTCAACACTTCTTGTCTCTTTCTCCTATCCAATGCACTTTGTATTTCATTTATCTTTTCTATTGTGAGGGTGTTGGATTCATAGGAGGGAATGATGATCTCTTCATCAAGTTTAGGATCTCCATAGTGAAGTATCCTGGCTACCTTTATGGAGCTTGAGCCTGGTGTTTGCACTTGCATTGATATCATCTCTGTGCTCGACTTCTGAAGAGTCTAAGTGGGAATACCAATTTTTGGTAGTTCAACCAATGTATGTATTGTAGCTTGCTCCTCATCTCTTGTCTCTTCCTTCCTTTCTTCTAATTTCCCTTTATCTCTGACAATTGTTGGGGGTGAACCTGTTGACTATTCTTGTTTTCTTGTATCTTCCTCTGTTGTTGCACTCAGCATCTAAAGTGCATCACTTATTGCTTTTGGAGATGGTGGTGGAAGTAGTAGAAGTTTAGTAGCAGTGTATGTAAAAGGTTGTTCCTTTGGCTTCACCTTTTCTTTCTGAGGTTTTGCTACTGCTTTTTGTAGTTCATCTACACTCACCAATACAGGGCTTGTACACAATTGTGCCTATAGGGTAGATTGGTGATCAATGGCAGACTTTGTGGGATGACTTACCACTTTAAACTAGTTGATGTCATCTGACTCTGTTCTCTCTTCATCTAAGTCAGGCTGGGCAACATATCTCCTCATTTTCCTTGGTTCTTCACCAGTCTACATTGTGGCTTTCTTTTTCTCTTTGGCTTCATCTTTTTCCTTTTGAGTTGCAGCCCTAGTGGTAGCCCTTGTAGTAGGTTTCTTTGCTTTGACTTCAATGGGCTTTGACTCTTTCTTTTCCTTGGGTTGAGGTGCAAGCTGAGTTTTGGCTTTTCTTTTGGTGGCTTTGGCTTTAGTAGGTGCTTCGCCGCCTTCTTCTTCCTCAGCACCTTCTTCTTTGTCTTCTCCTAGGCCCTATGTCAATTCTTCTAGCCCTTGCCCTTGCTCACCTTCTTCCTCACTGTCACCTTCAGCTTCTTCTACTTCTTCTTCACCTTCTTCTACTTCTTCTTCACCTACTTCACCTTCAATATCTGCTTCGAATATCTTCTTTATTTTTCTTATCATTTTATCTTTCTTCTTTACTGTAGAAGTTGTCTTCAAATCTGTCACCACCCTAGATCTGACAATATCATAAGTTCCAAAATGAGGAGCATCCTTGTTAATTTCTTCTGCAAGTAAAGCAGTGATTGTAGCTAAAGCTTGGTCTACATCAAGCTCATATACAAGTGGTCTAAGCCATCTTACTCTAGGTATCACAGCTTGGATGTAGGTATAATCTATGTCAACCAAGATATAGATATTATTTACATGATGCTCAACCAGTAATACTAGTATCCTCATCCTTTGTTTCATGGACTTCTTGAAGTCCTCAAAGTAGCTTGTCATCTAAACATCAAAATTGTCTCCCATTTGCTCAATAAATTCATTGATTTGTATGACAATTTTCTTGTTTGGATCCCATCTAAACTTTCCAACTGATGGAAATTCCTTCATAATATAGAAAAATATACAAACCAATACTGACCCAAATTTACATTGAGCTCCTTTAGATTTCCTTCGAGCTCCCAAATTTTCATTGATTTGTTGTAGCATGAGCTCTGCTAGATCATATGTGTGGAACTTCTTTACAAGTTTATATGCTACATCTACTGCTATGCATGGTATGATGTTCAATCTTCTTGATTGATAGAATTTGTGAGCTATGACTCTGAAAGAAAAATCAAGTAGGGGATCAGTAATGGTATCTATGGTCATTCCTCTGTTATTCCATTTTGCACCAGTGTTCTTCTCTATGACCTCCTTTGTATCACTTCTCAAAGTCTTGGGCCAATCTAGGGTTGGGAAACCAGTAACCCTATGAACAATTTTCTTTGTGATCTTCACTGGCCCTGTTTCTAACCAAAATGATCCATTCAGTCTTAAATACAATGGGGAAAACTAGGGCTTTAGTTAAACCCTTCTTCTCATCAACTTGAAACTCGTCCTTCAATACACCCTTGTCACACAGCTTGTCAAAGGTATTGAAAATTTCTAATTCACCTATGGCTCCAATTTTACAGTTGTAACATTTCCTGACATCTTGGACCATTACAACTTTGTCCAGAATGACTGACAAAGCACCTGTTGGGTCGTTTTTGTAGGCAACTTCAGGTGTTGGCCTAAATTTGGGTTGTTTAACTTCATTATTAACAAGTTGAATCTCACGATCCTCCTTTCCCTTTGTGGTTTTAGACCCAGATGCCATCTTGACCAAACTAGGGTTTAATAATAAATAAATTTTCAAATACTGTGTAGCTCGGCACTTGATGAAATACTTTTAAATCGAAGAGTTCAGGTTGGATTGCTGTTGGAATCAATTGCAAATCGTTGCTAAATCGTTGTTTGGTCACCTCTTTGCTCTTCTCATTTTCGCTTTGTGTTTGAATGGCTTGAAAATGAGTGATTTTCAACTTTTATTAGGTCTGAAAACTAGCATTTATTGCATAGTGCTTACAGTTGTACACTTGGCACTTGTAAGGATTCATTGTAACTCGACTCCCATTGTGATTCATTTACTCGACTTCCACTAACATATCTCATTCGGCATCAACTAGACTTTCTAGCTCGGCATATACTAGTGTTTCATTCAACATCCAAGGGTAGCTCGGCATCTTCCATATAATTTTAATTTTAACTTGACATCTTTTCTCATGCAGATTTCTTCTTGGCAGTACTTCTTTGTTCTTTTAGACTGATGTATGATATATCCTTATATATATATCAGTCCCATGTACCTGTCTTGTACTTAATTGGATGAAATGTGATCACTTGACCTCTTGGGTGAAGTGATCTCTCCATTGGATGTGCTTGCTCTGTCTCTTATTTGCCATGTCTTTTTCATTTCTACCCTGATGTGTTCCACATTAATTTTTTCTTTACCCTTGTTGACTTCTAACTTGGGTGCTTTGGCCTTAGTTGGATAGTTCCAGCTAACATGTCTTGTCTTCAAACAACTAAAATATGTAGTTTGGCTTAACCATTTGTTGTAATTTCCTTTGAAGTATGTTCTTATGCAATTCTGAAGGACATGACCATATTCTTGGTAGTAGTGACAACTTTACCTAGTGTTGTAATCCCAATTGTAGTAATGTGCATAGTTGTTTCTCCTTGCAGATTGATTGGATGTCGACATAGGCTTTGATCTGCACCCAAAGCTCTATGTCCATAGTTTTTGAGGTTGTAGTAGTGACCTTCAAATCTTGCTGTCCTCATGAATTTGGTTCTGCAGTCTTGTGTGGAGTGTCCTTGCATGTTACACTTGTGACAATAACCTTTTTTTTTGGATGTGTCCTACTGATTTGTCTTTCTACTCTTGCAAACATTAGCAGTGTGCCCATTTTTATTACAGAAATGACAAGTGAGTTTTTTGTTCTTACCTTTGTTGTTCCTTTCTATTGCAGTCTTGGATGATTCTCCTTGTTCAGCGCTAGTGTAACCAAGTCCTGAAGTATCATTACTGGTCCTTGGTGATTTCAATAATTGTTCAAAGTACCTAATAGCCTCATTTGGTTTGTTGTAGCTTTCTACTATCTCTTTTTCTCTCTTTAATTCATTCTGCATCTTCAAGGTGGAGATCTCAATGTCCTTCATGTTTAGCTCATGATGAGCATTCATCATTTGGCTTAAGGTGTTTAGCTACATGTTTGAGATCTTTTCAAACTCAATTGTCTTCTCCTCTAGTCTATTGGTAAGATTTCTCTTATCATCTTCAAGCATGGTTTTATCCTCAATTGCTCTCTTCTTTTGTTCAGTTATTTCACATAGCATTATGGCTTGTGATTCTTATTCCATTTTAAGAGATCTTATCTCTTCTTCTTGAGCTCTATTTTTCTCCATCAATTTTGCTATTGCTGCATCAAACTCCTTAGAGTCTCCACTGGAAAACACTTGTGTGGTATCGATCTCCTTGTAGTGTATGTCATTTTCAGCTATGGCTATCTCCTTCCTTCTTTTCGGGGATTTTCTTAGTTCCTCTCTAGCTTCTTCTATTTTATGTAGAGCTAGTTGCACATCAATCACCTAATTGTCAATAATCTTCCCAAGTTTGAAGACTTCCATCCTCTGATCTTTTTCTCCAAGTTGTTAGGCTTCTCCTTGTGAAAACCAAGCTCTGATACCAATTGTTGGAATGTTCAAAATGGGAAGAGTACTTCTGAGAGGGGGGGGTGAATCAGGAGTACAACACTTTTAACCTTATTCAATCTTTTAAACATATAACTGAAAAATAAACTACATGCATGTAGACATATAAAGTATCATAAAGTAAATCACATGCAATAAGACATAACACCAGAATTGATAACCCAGAAACCCTCCAGGAATAAGAAGGTAAAATTGGGATGGGGGTGATACCCACAAAAATTACTGCAACAATATATATTTAACCACTTCTATGGTTTTCCCTATGAAAGGCCTGCCCTGTTAAAGGCTTTACACTATGTCAATAGTGACCTGATTAGAGGATTTACAAACACTTTACATGAAGTGTCACCCTGTTAAAGAATTTACAATAGGATGTTAAACCCACCTAATACATAGGATTTTCAATCACCTTCTCCAAAGGTTTTCCTACCTAGCTATTAAGCCAACCTATCAATATAGGATTTCAGCATCTAATACAATGGTGAGAAAGTATTAGAACATTTGACATGATAGTATGCAGTCTCTAACTGTTGGATTCAGGAACTTGATCTGCTCTCTTCTGATCTTGATCCTCTGTGATCTAATATCTAATCTTATCCCTTGTCCCTTGTTCTATTATAATCAACTGGATATAAAATTGTTGCTTTGTTCCTCTAAGTTTTTCTTTCTTCACACTGAAATTTTGCTATAATCTCCCCATACACTGTTCTCATCCACATATGCAATGGATTTTTGACCTCCTTTTAAAGATTGTGAAGACTTAGGGTTAGGTATGGATCTATGATCCACATTGAATCTCAAATTCCCACTCATACCTTGCATTTTTCTCATTGGTTGCATGTCGATCGCATAGGGAATGTAAATGATTTGTCCTTATCCTTTTTCCTTTTCAAAATCTCTCTATGTCAGCTCCAAAAACTATTTACATTTGAGTTTGTGAGGGCACAAACTCATATGTTGATTCTATGTTACTCAGCACATATTGGACTGCAGGTGTTCGGCACATACTATCCTAGATTGCTCGGCACCTATTGCATTACTGGTTTGCTCGACACCTATTATACTTTGTGTTGCTTAGCACATGAGTCTTTCTAAATCACTCGGCACATACTATGCTCTGTCTTGCTCGGCATCTATTACTTGCTCGGCACCTATTAAGATTCTAACTCGACAGCTACTATTATTCACTCGGCATACATAGTGTACTTAGCATATATGGTGGAATTGGTTAAGTGTGTTAACACTCGAATGTCAAGACCATTCTAAGACCAACAGTGATTTTACTAATTGTAAAATAGAGATACGCACATTGGCTACTAGTTTATGCTTATCTCTATGTCAAGTGAGAATGCAAAGTATAACTATAGAAGGCTCAATGTCTTCCACTTCAACGTTGTGGTGCATTAACTGTATTTTTTTCACTGAATATACTCAAAACTACCAACTATCTTTTAGATGATTGTTCTTCTCCTTACATGTCCTTTGTGATCTATTATTAAATCTCTCTATCATTTTAGATGTATAATTAGTCCTCCTAGGATGAACAATCAACTTCTCTTCTTGCCTTAATGGATGTCAACGCCCACAAGTATCTTCCCCACTTTGTGTGGGTAATGACAAAAATGTATACAGTAACTGCCCTACTATCAATTATAATTTTTCTTTTTCCCCTTCTAAGTGTTGTCCAAGTATCAATCCGAGATGAGAAAGAAAAGTGTTCCACCCATCCTTTTAATTCTGACTACAACACTAATCTGAGATAATTGTTGGCTTGACCTTCATGTGTGCATCATACTAATTATCACTACTCCTTGTCTTTGTACTATATCTTCCCTTATTCACTGATATCTACCATTCAGGAGATTCTCCTTCTCTTGTGTAGTAGTTCTTCCTACTTAACTAAATCATGATGTCCTTTTTCTTGTGATTGCATGATAGATATTCTTTTAGCCCTCTCTTGTTTGATGTTTGCATATTTTTACCCAACAGGATGGCAAGCTCTTGGCTCTGATACCACTTGTAATGTCCCCAATTAGGACATTAGGGTTTATAACCTTACTATGTATATATTTTCTCCTTTTTCTCCCAAATTGCAAATGATTCCTTTTTATTTCTCTTTTCATTTTTCCATACTTATCATATATCCCTCAATATTAAAACTCTCTATGTATATATATAGTTTTCAATTCTAGGAGTCACGTCTTTTCATAATATTAATATATTATATTAATAATAATAATATAATATAATTATATTAATTATATTACTTATATATTTATATTAATTATATTATTATATTAAGAATAATATAATTATATATATTTATATTAATAATGTTATATATATATATATAGTGATATCATTATTAATAGTATTAGCATTATAAATATTATTTATTAATTTTATATATCATAGTATATATATATAGTATATTAAAATATCTAATATGTATGATAATATATATGATATATAATAATTTATATTTTTAATTTATATACTTTATTAATCATTTTAATATTATAAACTTTATATATTATATTTATTTATTATTAAAGTATATATGTTAAAATGGGGATATCACACCCAATCATGATAGTTTTGTAGTTACTTGGATCTGAAATTGAGCCAGTCTTGAGAATCTGATAGATGATGTGCCTTGACCATGAGTCAGGGAAACTAGTGCGAACAACAATATTGAAGAGCACAGGAAGAAAGGAAACCAGGATAGGGACATCAAGCTTGAGGAGTTCAACCTAAAAACCCTCCTTGTTTGCAACTCTACTAGAGCCCATGAATCTGATGGCCTCAAAAATGATGCACAAGGTGAAGAGGTGGGAGCTAGGAGATGGGGTAAAGAGGAGAGGAGGTTGGCCAGGGATATCGTAGAGAGTGGAGGCATGGGCAGTAACGGAGTGGAGGTTGAGGGTGGAGGGCGAGGAGGAGCGAGGGAGCAAAGTATGCCTGAAGAGCTTCGAGTTGCAAGGTAAAGTGTGACAAAGGGAACGACACTGGGAAGAAATGAACAAGCGCTTCTTATAGCCAAGGAAATGACTATAAGAGCAGCAAATATTAATGAAATAATAGAGTGTGACAAGAGTGCAGAGCACACGTAGCAATGGAAGGATTTACAGGCATCATCAAACCAATGGTTCATCGGACAAGTGCTACAACGAAAAGCATGGCGACGAGCGTCAAACATGTAGGAGACCTCGCAAGACAAGAGGGAACCAACTAGATGAAAAGGTCACCATCACTCTCAAGGAAGTGGAAGCAAATAGGGGTGTGGACAAGCACCTACTAGGTATAGGAAGGGGGGCAGACAAGGAGAGGAGGCGAACAGCAGTGGGAGAATTGAAGCACGAGACTAGGAAGAGCATGGTCCGCCAAGGGAAGGTGGGTGACAGTGAAGCGGTGAATGAAGGAAATGAAGGGGGCACAAACGAGGGCATAATCCACAACACTAGAACCTCCACCATGGGGCCTACAAGTGAACAACTCGGAACTGTGAAAGCAAGGGAGGCCATTCAGAATCACTTGGTCGAAGAACTCGCAAAGCTAGAGGTGACAATAGTAAATAGAGAGTGGCCCCAACAATCCTTCAAGGTGCACTAAAGACCCAGGCTAGGTGATCCATCTCAGAAGTACAAGTCCAATCAGAGCGACAGTCATGCGTAGGAGTCTGCAAATCTCTGGTCTGAGTATTAAAATCCCCTAGTATAATGATGTCACCCATAGCCACAAACATGGAGATGCATTCGTACAAGTCAAGGAATGGGCCCCCATCCTTTGCACTGTGAATGGCATATAGGGAAGAAGTAGGTGGAAAGTAGCAAACAACAATAAATATGTCCCTCTAATGTTGACTAGTAGGACTAATATGAATCCACATGAATCTAGCATGAACGTCGATGTGGACCAAAGAGGTAGCACTAAAGAGATCGTCTCTAACCAAACAACCCATACCACCTGAGCCTCGAACACCACCAAAGGCCCGCACCTACTCCCTACAAGTAGATAGCCACTGATACCCATCAAAACCTAGAAGAGGACAAATGGGATTCTCATGCATCTCGATGACAACCAAAATATCCATAGAACCAGCAACATCATGGAGGAGACCAAGGAGGGACAACAAAGAGCCATTACCGTTCAAGCAGTTGACAAGAAGAGAGTCAGAGTAGGGTCCACCCTTGACCAACTGCTGGCAAGAATTTCGTACGCCCTTGGGGGCCTATTTCAAAATCCAACCACTAGGAGGAGAATTGTGAATAATTTCCCTAAGGCTACAAATAATTGCCTACCTACCATTGCACCTAGCCTTAGCTGGGTCATTTGGGATTTCGTGAGGTCCTCATCCAAGTAGATCTTGGTGGGAAGAGGGAATAACTTCCTCTTAGCCCTAAGAGTCTGCAGCCTGTCAGAGAAGGAGAGAAACTAAATAAAGAGTGTCATTAGGGCCTAACCAACACCTATCAAGTGTGGTGTTTGAGATACCAAGTTGGTCCTTAAGAAAGGAGTACCCAATTGCTAATGGGTCTGCATTGGGGGGGAGACCACAGACCTGTAGGTTCAATTCACGAGTCCCCCTCACACGCTCGTCATCCATCTTCCCTTGAACTAGCAAGGGGTGTAGCTGCAGCAGAGTTGCACAAGGAGGCCCAAGTATTCAACTTGTCTTCAATTTCAAACAAGAGAGAGGAATGCCTCTCTACAACCTCCAATTGTTTCTCTTTGACAGTTTCCAATTCATTGAGTTGCCTGACAATAGAATCTAGATCTGATTTGAGGCCTACAGTTTTGGCAACTAGGGACTGTACAGTATCCCAGAGAGTACGATTCTCAGCTTTAACCACGCCCAACCAATCAAAGAGTTTAACAGAGTGTGGATGATGAAAGAGTTGCGTCTTTCAGGGCTACATTATTAGTCTCCACAATTGACAAGCAGTAAGCAAGCTCTTCGAGCTATTGGAGTATGACTAGATCAAGTAGGGGGTCCATGATACACCAAGGACCAAAGAACACAAGTCCCACATCCAGGAAAGGTGATCGCGCAACAAGATGTTGATGCAATGATATTACTAGGGCTATTGTGGTTTATAGAGGCATTTTGTCAAACACTTGCTTGGCAACTTGTGTGCACAAGGGAAGTGTCAAAAATCAGAGTTGGGTCAATTTAAACACAGCATATCAATTACAAGTGAATCAACTCAAGAGCTCTACTCTAATGGCTCCTACTACTAATGAGGAGAGTGTTGTCATTGTTAATCAAAACAAGTTTTTGAAGTTTAGCAACTTCATCAAAATCAAGTCAACCAACATAGTTATGATCAAGTGGCTACTATACCCAAAGGTATGGCTATGTTTTCATCTGTATCATCCTAATCATAAGTACACCCCTTTGTTTGAACTTTTACCTGAGGTGATGACTAAATTTATTCATTTCGGAATTCTTAAGCTTTCTCTTATACATCATAATGACACTAGAGAACACTCAACAACTGTCATTAAACAACCTTCTTCTCTTAACACTCAACAATTGTCTTTAATCAACTATATTGATGTTGGGGTCAATATTATGAATAAAGTTGTTGCACCTCCTGTTTAGAATTCATAAATCTACACTAATCCTTTGCTTGTTGCACCTCCTGTTCAGAATTCATAAATCTACACTAATCCTTTGCCTTCACACTCAACAATTGTCATTAATCAACCTTCTTCTCCTAACACTAACAAGTAATTATGATGGTAAGGTTGAAGAGGCGAATCATGTGGTTAATCATGTTGAGACTCAACTTCAGCTCCACCTGAACTTAAACATTCATCTCCTATCACCTTTAGTCAATGTGACATGTAATTTAAAGCACCTAATGGGCCTCTTTACATTACTGGTAGGGTTGCACATAATTCTTCCCACAACATCTTGGTTGATCCTTCTTCCTTTGTGAATGTTATTACATAACGCATCTTTTTAATAAAGGATTGCAGAAGGATACCTATGATACTTCTAGTGTGTGGATTCAAACTTGTAATGACTTTTGGTGCCTACCTCAAGGTTATATCAATCTTCCTGCCACTCTTTCCGACAAGGTTGTTCATACTACCTTTGTTGTCATTCCTACTTTTGATCAATTTCAAGTTAAGCTTGGTATTTTGTGGCTTTCTTCCATGCAAGTTGTAGCTTCTCCCATTCATAAGTGCATCAAATTTACCCATAATGGAAGTTGTCACCATTCATCATTCTCTTTATAAACCCTAGTGTCCTTGAGATTGTGCTAAGATCAATTTTTATTGGCCATCTCTCCCTCAAAACCCACTTACTCATTGTGATCATTTTTATCGATCTTATCAATGATATAGGGTAGATAAGATTCTTGAGCTTAGCCTTCCTAAGGTTGATCCCTTTGTTGCTATCTTACCTACCTCGTATGTTCCTTTAGCTAATATTTCTAAATCTATCTTACCTACCTCATCTATTCCTCTATCTACTATTCCCAAACCCATAGTTGTTCATTCTTTAAAACCTATGATAGTTGATCCTAATCCTTCAAGTTGGTCACGTAAAACCATTTACAATCAATCTTTTACCTTCCTTTGATCAACCCACAATTGAACCATTGGAACAAGTTAATCAATGTTACAATATGCAAATCGATAAGTATGATGATTCTATTCATATTTTAGATTCTATTAATCTTGATATGGAAGATACTCTTGATAGTGATAATGAATATATTGATATCGATTATGATTTGCCTAACATGCTTTCTCTGCAACTTATACTACATCTCTTCATCTCAATATTTTTACCTTCCTTTGATCAAGCCACAGTTGAACTATTGGAACAAGTTAATCAATGTTACAATATGCAAATCGATAAGTATGATGATTCTATCCATATTTTAGATTCTATTAATCTTGATATGGAAGATACTCTTGATAGTGATAATGAATATATTGATATCAATTATGATTTGCCTTAACATGCTTTCTATGCGTCTTAGACTCATATCTATTGATGAGCACAATGACTCCCACCATAGTCCTTGCTTGGATCTAGTTGTGGTTCCTACTATGTTGGATGTTATTCTTCTTATGAGTCGTCATCCTTCCCCTAACATTTCAAACCGAAATGTGAGGGGAGATGTGGGGGAGCCACATGGAACACTTCAATTGGACTTCTTTAGCATGGTAGTCTTTGTGTTTATGTGTTGTGTTCTATGTTTTGTCTAGATTGTTTTAGACGATCCTTGTTCCTCCACACATTTTTCTATTTCTATCTCTTTCTCTATATGTTGTTTTTTATTAAGGAAAACAAGTTTTGAAGGGTACCTGAAATCCTTTACAAATCATAAAATTCTCAATGAAGCCCAAACCAAACAAAACTCCAACTCAAAGGTGGAACAGGTCACCAACCAAGACAAGGTGACTAGGGTGGCATCACAGATAACACAGTACTCTTCAGCCGCAAAAAAAGGTTTTGAACGGGCACCTAAAACCCCATGGTAAAAAGAGGAATAGACAATAAGTCCCTTCCCATGTCAGACTACAAAAAACAATAGGCCAAAATAGCCAGGAGAACCAAAGACAGGACAGCTGCAACAAGGACTCAAGCTTTCCCTTTTGGTCTCGTCTTTTGAGATCATAATGCCATATCAAAAGGAGTGGAGGGCTTGACCATTTTACCTTTTACTATGGTCTATCCATCCTCCACCATACCAGCGACCTTCTGCCACACAAAGTCAACAACACAACAAGCCCACTAAACCCCCACAACTAGGGGATGGACCACGGCAGAAGAAGGGACGACAATGTCCTGAGACGGAGCAGCAACATCTAGAGACGAAGTCATAGGAGGGGCAGCAGTCAAATTCCCAGGGATAGAATCTGAAAGAGGGTGAATAGAAGAGGTCACCAGCATTGGGGCAGCCAATGTACCATCAAAGACAACAATCGAGTCTGCCACTAAAGTGTCCTGAGAAGAGCCACCATCCCGAGAAGGGACTTTATGAACCGTGTAGTGATCATCTAAAACCCCTTTCCACCAAGAAGGAGACTTCTTCAGTCTAAATTTTTTAGAGAAGTAGCGAGCAGCAAGGTGGCAGTCTTGTGAAATTTCCTACATTGGAAGGGGATACCCTCATAATCAAGAAGCTAGATCCAAGATCCAAGATCCAAGATGAGAGGCCAACTTAATCTTTTCAAGAAGTCCCTTGGAGATGTCGATCTCCACCAGAATGCGAGCATATGTCGTCTGGAACACATTGGAAGATGCAATATCAATCAACAAGAAGTCCCCGAGGGCATCCCCCGCTGCCTCCAGAACTTAATCCACCCATAGGTGAAGGGGGAGATTCGGCAATTTGACCCACAGAGGAATCTTATTAAAGGATTCTGTTGACAGGTCAAAATCCTTATACCAAGGTGTAGCAATCAAGGGAAACTTCTTCCCCCATGAGAAACCTCGGCGTAGGATAGCATTTCTATCTTCAATAGTATCAAATTTCACAATGAAAAAACCCCTTGCCACAAAGTATATCTGAGTTGTTTCTGAAATGATGGGCTCTCAGACACGGGTAATCCAGGCATGCAAATCCGACAAAGAGGACCAGAAACACTTTAAAAAAAAGATAGCAATAGTGGAAAAGAAATCATTCACATAAGTGGAAATCTCATCAACAATATCAAGCTCTAAATCAATCATTATCAAGTTACTTACTGCGACAGGCACAACATCACTAAGCCCTGAGCACACAGTCTGACCTCCAATGTCGGCCTCAGAAGCGGCAACATCAGCGTAGGAGATGGAAAATCTACCTGCAGCACCACAAAGCGAAGCTGTCACCGTCCCAACAAGACCAATTACAAAGAGGCCGCCAAAGCCAGCACCAAAAGCAAGGGCAGGAGAGGATGGAGAATGAAACCCTTCTAGGGCATTGCCGCGCAAAATGGAATCAGGAGCAAAAGACATTGTACCAGCCCCAACTACAACCATGCCCATGGAAGAGGCCTGCACAAAGGCCTTATTAGAAGTTGAACTAAGAGCAAACGTCCTCGAGGGCAAAGCAGATGTAGACGCAAGCATTCTTGAAGATGCGGTTGAAAATTATACTTTCTCTATATTTTGTTACATGTTATTTCATATATGTGTTATTGTTTATACATGTGCCCTTGTATGGTCTTCTTGGTTGCTTGCAACATGTTAGCACTTAATCTTTTTGGTCCCTATGTTGCCAGCCCAAAAAGACTCTTAAATGTCTCTCTTACATGCTTTTCCTCCATTGTGTTGTAGTCCTACTTACTCTAGGGAATGATGACATGTCATACTTGATATAATATTACATATTATCATATGATCATACCAATCCTAAATTTAGTAGATCCCTTTGTGCTCTCTCTTTTGCCATGTGTTTAATTCCCTTGATGTGTTCTCTCATGGGAGTATCTCATAGTGAAAAAGGTCTTAGTGGATGCATGTATGCTTATCTTAAAGTTATTGCTCTCATTAAGGTGTTTGCAATTGCTTTAACAGGGGCAATACACTTATGCACACATGCACTTTGGCAATTTTATCTCCTTTGAACTACTAGCAGTTCATGGGGACTTGATTTTTGTTGTTCCCTTTGGACCTCTCTAAACTACTAACAATTTGTAAGGCTTGGTCCTTTCTTTTGATCCTTCTTTGGACTATTGACACTTTGGGAAGCTTGATCTTGTTTTTCATCCCTTAAGGACACACACATCCTTATGCCTAGGTCATTTTTTTATTCTTCTTTTGGGACATGGAGTTCCCTTAAAGATAGATATTTTGGATGAATTGACTAGCATGCCTCAGACACTTGCTTGACCATTCAACTCATCTTCAATGTTGACTAGCATGCTAAACCATTCAATGCCATCTCTTGTTACAAGTCAACCGATTCTGGAATAGGTGGACCTTAAATCGACCTCTTCTACATGGATTTAAGAACGCAAGGCCCGAAGTGCCTTGGGGTTTCAAACATTTCATTTTGGTTCCTTATCGACTTGTACTTGAGAGAAGGCTCGGGATCTCCATTTTGACAATTAGACATTCATGATAGCAATCCACATGCAAGCTCAAGACATTACAAGGCAATCAAGCATTCAAGCAAGGAATTTTTCATCAACCATTCAAGGCTTTCAAGGTTTCAGGGATCCTTTGTGAACATTTCATCTTCAAAATCTAGTATTTGTTAGTCATTAGGGAGTAGATCTACATAGAGATTTATCATCTTCTTCATTGATGCACATATACATCCATGGCTCCATAAAGTGGTTTTGATAGATCCATTGCAATTGTGGAGATATCTTATTTTTCTACATGTTGAATTCAACATCTACAACATACAACAATGCAAAATCCTTATTGACAAGAGTTCTTACAAGCAAGGTAAACCCCTACATTTCTCTTATTTTTCTTTGCATACATTTATATTTCAATTCAAGATTGATTCCTCAAACTAAGACTTGACCAAGACAAGCCCTCATCCATCCAAAAACAAAAATTTGAATTTACTGTGCGCAAAAACAGGTTAGCAATTTTTTTATTGCAGATCTAGAAGTAACTCCCCAAGAGCTTCTGGGAAAATTTGGGTTGGCCTAGTTTCGAGGCCTCGAGAAGACAGTGACTTCGTGGAACATATGAACACTTTGTCTCCAATTGACTTGTTTCACAAACACCAACGGGAAAAACGATTTCTGAATCTAGGTTTTCCATTTTATTCAGGGAATTTGTGGACGAATTTTCAGAATTTGGCCTGGGTCTGCACTTTTCGGAGCAAAAAGTCACTTTCCCCTACACATTTTAAGGTGAGTCTTCTATCTTGTTATGTAAGGGACAGCACCCTTGTTCTGTTGCTTTTTGTATCAAAAACAATTCCTCTTTTCCTTTCCGATTTTTTTTCAATTCCCAATACATAAAAAATATTAATACACAAATATTTAACCTCTGAAATGCGAATGCTCGCAAATTACGGAATGAACAACTATAAATGCATATTTGTAGAATTTCCCACAACATAATATTCATGAAGCACCAGCAATTTGAATATTAGCTCAACGGTAAAAGCTAGGACTCGTCTCACACTCAAGCCAAGTGCACTAACAGCTACCAAACATGGCCCAAAATGACACCAACAAAACAGCTACCAAACACAGCACAAAACATCTCCAATATACCTGCTGTTGAACAAATAGTTCAAGTCAATATTTTTAGGCAGAAAAATAACTCAATACCTACACACTTAACTCAAACATTGAAGATACTTACATGATATATGTAATGGCTTAAACCATATAATATCAAATGATGAAGTACACCACATTTTTTAGAATGCAAGAAGCAAGGGAATTACACATTCTCCAGCATAACAAACTAAGTTTCATCCATCATAAAAGTCAAAATATGATCCATCCACATATTATAAAAATTGTGACTAGTTTAGAAGGGATAGCAAAGCCATTTCTGATTGGCCCCATGAAAAAACAACTATCTCAATCAATGGTAGGCTACAAAGAAAAAAGATATCCAGAAAAGGATGCAACCAAGTCATCCCTAGAAAAACTTTATTACTGCAAGTACAAACACTACTGGGATCATTTGAACATAGAATTTCATACACTCCGACTACTGTAGAGAAACAAAGACATTTAGAAAGCAAGCATAACTACCGTCTACACAAAAAAAGTAGAAACATTATTAGTTTGGGATGACATGGCAAACTCAGTCCTTATCAGCCTTCAAAGAACTTATACCATGATCAATAGTAAGCTGAGACAGGAAGTTGATATGCTGGAAAGGCTAAATTTGTAGAATCCTGAAAACTGTAACTCTGGTACACTGATTATTTGAACATATAACTACTTACAGAAATAGTTTAGAGATTTCACTAGCAAACATCTTAACTAGTATATTGATGCAAAAGTACAAGATAGCTTTAAGGGCCAAAAAAAATTACCGCTGTCAAGACTCAGTAGTACGGCATTTGTACAACATCCCAAATATGTGCAATTTTAAAAAGCTGCATCTCAAAATTTGATCCCATACATTGGCAGGCCAAAACAAAGCAAGTGAAGATTGTACAGATACAAGAGGAGACTAAACATGAGTTTGGCTGAGAGGTTGTATCAAGTTTCTAGATCTGAGGCATTGATCACAAAGACTGACAGACCTAAACATAAGCAGGTAAAGATTGTACAGAGGCTACAGGACACTAAACATGTGTTTGGCTGATGAGTTTGTATCAAGTATCGCATATTCCCCGTAGCAAAGGATGCATGATGCAGCAGTTTTACATTTGAAAAATACACGATCCTGCCCTAGCACGTGAACAGAAAATAACACACGTGGACACCACACCCTATCATAAAGCCAATGCTAAGATAAAGAATGCTGTTTCTGGGCAGGCTCAGAGACAAGGTCTTGCATTACTGATCAGAAAAAGAAAGCAGTTCCCTGATATGTATCCGTAAGTAGCTAATGGCAATATTTGGCTTCCAATCCCTTGATTCACTGGAGCTTTTGCTTCAAAAGAAGCTCCTCCACAAGAGTAATTCCTTGTTCATAAGGTACCTTACACTAGATACTAGAGGCCTTTCGAACTTCTCAAGCGTGCCTGCTGGCCTTCTAATCTTGCTTCTAGTAACTTTGCCTTCAAACTGTTTTCCCGTATACCTTTAGACCGATCGAAAGAAGTTTTAAATCTTTCAGAATCAGGAGAAGCATGATGATGATTCCACTGGCGTGTTGGGCTAGCTAATCCATGCATGGGTGCTAAGCCAGTATCTAATAGGTGCTCTATGCCACTGCCAACAGATTGAAACCTCCATGATGTCTGACTTGGATAGAAGTCAGTCATATTATCTGGATCAAGCTTTGCAACGCTGCATTCTGATTGAATAGATTCAGTCCTAGCTAAATTATTGCTTCCATGCTTTGACATTTTCCCTTGATCTTGGGTGTCATTTACCAAGTTTTTCTTGCTAATCATTCCCTCCTGAGTATGCTTTCCTTCAATCTGAGAAGACTTATTGCTTAATTCCTGCTTGTTTGTTTTTGCTCTGCCCCCTTCTGCTAGCCTCACGATATCTAATTGGCTGCCTTTGAACTTCTCCAATAGATGTGTTTTGCTTCTGTGCCATGATCTAGCACTCCCTAAGTGATCTTCAATTGATATCTGCTGCTCACCAGATACATCACCCTTGGAATCTTCCTGGAATGATATCTTTTGTTCGCGTGATTTTCGACCCTTTGTTTTCTCCATGCTTCCAACAGATGCATATCCCCATTTGTAACCTCTAATATTATTATCATCCACACCATCCCTGTTGATTTCAAGGGAACGAAGGTCACTATCTGCAGAATCTTCATCACCAGCATCTTGAGGTGCACTTACAGTCCCATTTAAGTGCATTGATTCAAGTGATTGCCTTCGGAACGTATCTGTTTGTCTATCATCCTTTTGGTACTGCATCTCATTCCTGAAGTTGTAAGCTCTTTTAGCTTTCAAAAAGGACTCTAGTTCAGTTCTCAGCCTATCCACAATTTCATTTTTTTCATCAGGATCAAAACGAGCTTCAGCCAGCTTCATTTGAACCCTTTCTTCGCTCCAGATTTCAGCCAACTTAAGGATATGCTGTCCACTTGCAGCCTCCTTTCTGACCTTGGCTGATTCCTCCTTTTCATCATCTGCCTCTGATTTCTCCTCCAGAATTTCTCTTGTCAATTCATCACAGAAATCCTCCATTAATTCTCTGGATTTCCTCTCTGTCTCCATGTCTTGCAATGCCTTTGCAAATGCTGTTTTTATTTCGGCTATCTCTCGCGCTAGCTTTCTATGTAGGCTTTCTGATCTCCTTCGCAGCTTCCTTTCATCTTCAAGTTCTTCCCTAACAGATTGAACAGCTGCTCTAATCTTCTCTTGCTCCTTGCTTTTCCAAACCATCTTCTCGTCTGCAATTCTTTTGATTAAGTTATCAATTTGATGACGATCAGCTTTCTGTTCTTGCATCAATTCATGTACTCGGGCTCGAGCATGGTCTAACTCCACTCGTAATGCTGTTACCAAGGACATGCTTGACGAATGCTGCTCTTCAAGGCTCCATATACGGTTCAAGACCTTCAACAACTCTGTTGAAGTTGCCAAACTATAGCCTGCTTCTCTTGGTCGGATCTTTAGGTCCAGGGAGCTTGTTGGAGTGATTGCATGATTATGAGCTCCAACCTGCCACAAAATATATGAATAAATCCTAAGGCTTCGAAAAAGTTTAAAAAATAATTATCATTGAAAAGGTATTCAAATGGTGCATGGGCATGTGGTCTAATCGTTTGATTTTTAGTTGTTAAGGGAGTTATCCCTGGTTCATGTCCTGTGATAGGCATTTGTTGATGACTATGGTACTTAACGCACAAAAGTTGGCCCTTAGTGAACAATCCATTGTGTCGTACAGATATGAACCACATTCAAAACCTATCTAATTAAATACAAGGGAAAGGTTATTCCATTGGCAATCAGACTTAGGTAGCATAAGGCCTATAAGATTAAACCTTGAATAGCCCCAAGCAAATGACTGTAGATCTCAAACTAACTGCTTCCAGATATGATATATTAACCTACACAATTTCTCCGATTCATGCCAAATACAAGCATTTCATGAAGGTATCGACAGTTCACATGGGTATTCTTGTCAAACAAATCTTTATTTTTATATCACTGTATGCAAAGAGCAAAGAAAAATAGCATATGGGTTTATTTCTTGTGTCTGTTTATCCATATTACTGTAAACTATGAATGGAGATATGGAGTACTTCCCACCTCTTGACACATTTCTAGAAGAGGACAGCTCAGTGGCTGCCTATGCATTCAAAGCGTTTTCCGTAACCATCAAGCTTTAGCATGACTAGTTGCAGAGATGGTAGACCTATTTGGTAGTATCCAGCTTCATTTTCAAGTTCCCCCAACTATGGTGTCGCCAAAACCCATATGTTCAGCTAAGTGCTCAAAGGAGTGTGTATATTGGTAACAGAAAATTGCCAGATGACTATAAGTAGCTCAGAAGCTAATCACATCCCAGAGCAGGAGTATTCTAACAAACTACAGGATGAATTTATAAAATGCTTAACGATTAAAGAATATAATGTATATTTAGGGAGTGGAATGTAACAAGAATAAAGAAACAAAATTCTAAGCGGATGAGGAATAGAGTAAAGCAGGATTTATTTATTTCATTTTTTTCCTATTTTATTTGTGTGGAATTAGGAGCCAAAATTTTCCATCAGTTTTGATTTAATCTTCCAAAATTGGCATCAGAGAAAAAACCAAGCAAGTTTTTTTATTGTTTGTGCCTCCTAAAAATGAAGAGAATCTGTCATTGTAATTTACTTTTATATTGGTTAAGAATCTAAGATACCAAAAGACTAAGAAATACAGAGATCGGACAGGTACTTAGTACTGGAACAGAGCTGGGTATCATTTTTTCTATCAAAGCTACTGCACCACTACTGCACCATCCATACGGAAACCAAAAAGGTAAGGGGATAAATATAATACCTCTACCGAGCTGCTACAGCTTGCTGGTGATATCGGCTGTAGAGCACCACCATTTCTGTCAATTGATCCTTGCTGTTGTATCAAAGAGGAAGCAATTTGTTTTCTGAGGCTACCATTACTTGGTGCTACCTGAAGTTCCAAGTGAATCGTAAGTATGTCACGTGTCTAAAAATTAAACACATTTTTGAAAATGTCTGCCAAAATATATGTACAACTTAAAAGCACAATAACAAAAAGAGGCGATAATAAAGCTGTGAAAACTAGTAAAAGCAGCTTAAAGGATAAATCAAGTACACAAACCGCAAGCACCCACTAATTCCTGAATAGAAGTAAAAATATACAAAATCTGCACCTCCAATTACTGAACAATTCATAGTCAAGAGTTTGACACATCAACATTTTCTCAGAATCCATAGCCAAGTACAGGATATATAAATATTTTCTCGGTAAGGATAATTATTGAAAGAATTCTAAAACGTGTATAGACATCTTAAATAAATCTATTTAAAGATATGCCGATAGATATCCACCATAAAATGATTAAATTTAATTTACTACACCAAAAACTATTTATATTTCATTGATCTCCATTTTTTTTCACTAACTTAAGCTTCTTATTTTAATTTCTAAAAAAATTGATGTTGTATATCTCTAAAGATTGTAATTTTAACAATTTTTTTGTGGTGTTTATTATATTATTTTTTAAAGTATTTGTATTCTGTTTATAATAAAATTGAACATTTTGACATGTAGATGGTTGTCAAATTTAACCTGGAAAGATTAAAGTTAACATTAACACATTCACACCATCCCACTCAAGTCTTCTGCCATTGGAGAATGCCTATAGAAATTAATAAGAAATTGGCATTGGCATCATTATTACTGCAACAAGATTAAAGAAGTGGAAAATGTACAAACTATTTAAACCATGTAAAAAGCACAGTTTTCAGCATTAATATGCTTACCAAGACTATTTATAGAAGAAATGAAATGAATTTCACTCTTAGAGCCTATGCATATCAGGATGATTGCTTGGGAAAATAAATCATAGACAGACAATGCACAATTTCCAGCATTAATATGCTTACCGAGACTTTTTATAACAACAAAAATGAAATGAACTTCACACTTAGAGCCCATGCTAAATAATAAATCAGGATGATTGCTTGGAAAAGTAAACTATAGACAGAAAATCCACATATTCAACCCTTCAAACTATCATATGTCAATCTCCAAACTATGTTATCAATCAAGCTGCAAAGGTCAAAAACAAAGTTGAAACATTTATCAAAATATTTCTTGAACTGTGCAGATGAATGGATATTTCATATTAATATTGCTGCCACGTTTTGAAATACATGTACATTGTAAACTTGTGGTAAAATCCAAATTGTTGTCCTACTACGTATTCAATGAGCAGATTACTCAATTTTGAATTAATGAAAAGAGAATAAGACAATGTCTAAGGAAAAATAAAAATATTGAAACAACTGAAGAGATTCATTCCAGAATGAGATATATAGGTCAACCTCTTTTTCCCAATTGATGAGTTGATTAATATATCATCATCTCAGGGAGCTCATCGAAAACAGGCCACATTGAAAGTGATTTAAGTAATTTTTTAGCCAGAAGAAATTGTATTCAATAAATATAAAAGGTCCAAAAAGATTATACATGATTTGTCACAAATTGAACTCAATTAGATGTACTTAAACAGAAAGTTAATAAATTATCGCTTGATTAGGTTCCTCCACAGACCAAAATGAAGATCGATGTGTAAAAACTTAAAAGCCACAACCATACAAAAAAATTACTTAAAAAGAATCTCCATAAAGAAAATGCTAAATCCAACTGATCTGTAGACTAACTTGAAAACTCTGCAACAGCTCAAAAAAGTTGGCTAGAATGCTAAAAGATCCAACTCACACTGCAAAAACTCTGCATTAAGCACGCAAAGAAATGATTCCACTTCATCTCCACAAGAGACAATTCAAACTAAAATGTACCCTATGAATCGTGAAATTTACTATAAATTAGCCCCTATCGATTGATTACTCATTCACATAAATTGCAATGTTTCTGAAAACAATTGTGTGGCACTTTTTTAATGACATTTTAAATTAGAAACCATGATCCATCATCAAGAAGAGGATGAAGATACGCAGGTGCTTCCAGAAACTTTATAATTTATGTTATGGACTATGGAAATATCAAGTTATAATCATTGCAACTCAAATGAACCTTTGCATTTACGCTTATTTGGTAATGGTCTAACAATATAGATGCAGTCTATAAGCATTCATATCTAAGTAATCTCTATCCATGACCATTCTCCAAAAACAAGTGAAAGAAAACAGTAAATACAGACCTTGAGGTACCTATCTGAAAGGCAAACAGGATTCAAGAAGTCAGCCAATTTAAAGCCACTGAATTCTTCTACCCTGTCACTGATGTATTGCACAACAACATTGAGTTCATTAAGCATTCCTACATCATGGCGATTTGGTATGTACTTTTTGGGCTCATAAATGAGAGATTACAGGTTCGATACTCAGGAGAACAAGAAAACGGCATTTTTTTCCCTGAGCTTCATTAGGTCAAAATCAAATCCACTGCCCCAATCAATCAGAATTCAACGAATATCAAATGCCCAACTGAAAAAACACAAAAACAGGCCACACCCATCCATTATTTCACCCTCAAATCATGAATCGAGCTCCTATTGTCAAATATCTAGATTTTTGTTGACGAGCAGGATCCCTATATGATTTAAAGATTAACACGCACTGATCCCGGATGGCTATCACTAAAAGTGGACATCAAAAGAAAATAATGAAGAATGAATATAATCTTGGCATTGTTGAATTAACATTAAATCCACTGCTCCACTGCAATCCAAATTCGGCAAACATTCGACATCCACATGAACAAAACAAAAAAGCGTATGACATCTCAGCATTCAAAATATAATACACATCTCCAGTCCAAACAAATCTAGAAACATCGAATAGTGCAAGAACAAACACTAGCACACAACAAACCCACTAATTATTTCGCAACAACAACACTAACCATTCAAATACCAAACTAATTCCAATCCATCCAACTTAAAGTGATATCAAACCACCCACATCCCCAACCATGAAAAAAGCATAGCATTCAACAATGCTATCTTCAAGCAATGATACGAACCAAACACCACAACTTCAACGCAATCCAATACAACAAAAGCATTTGCAAACACATAAAGCATTTCGAACCCACTAATCATTTCACTAAAACAACACAAATCAAGTTCACATCACACAAACAACAAAGCGCCCACACATTCATAGGTACGCCGAACCCTCTGATCATATCACCACACCAACACAAAATATTCAAAAAACAAAAGACAAAGACCGCATTGATCTTCAGAAACCCTCACCTGAAGCCTGGGACTGTGAGGAGGATCGGCAAGATGCGAAGGCAACTGCAGCAGCTGCGATCTATCTCTTCCTGCTCCATCCCTTCCAGAAAGCCTCCCACTTTTCTTCATTCCCCCTGAAATTGTCGGGATCTCCTGCAACTCCCACAAATTAGCAGCCAGTTTTCTTGCAGAAACACACTCTTTTCGCATTACCGTTGAGGGGCGGGGCTCCTCTTCAAAACCCCTTAACCCATTGTCATCATTACCATCGTCAAAAGACATAATAGGCGTGGTGCAGGGCCCGCCCCTTTTCCCTACAAAAATTGCGCGCTTCAACTTTATAGCACTGTTTGCTTTCGAACTTGCTGGCGAGGATGAATAGTAACAATAAGCCGCTCTTCGCTTCCTCTGCATAATTTCTATTGCATTACACTGCTGTATATACTTAAACTGATGTACACAGTATGGGCGTATAATCACTGCATCTATACACCAGAGGACCTCATTTTTGGCCCATTTAGGAGCCAAATTTTCTCCATCCCACAGCTTCGAGTCAGCTCGAGACGACCCACGACGTCGATTAGTGCAGTTCTTTTGCAGAAGCTTCGATCTTCATGATGGAATGTGACAACTATCACTGTTCGCGTACTATGCATTGTAATTGTTCCCTGCTTATACCCTTTTTATACTGAGCTCTGATTTTTATTTTCCCCTCTTATGTTTTCTTTTCTTTTCCTGTGAATCGTGACTACATTTTTTTGGGTTTCAGAATTTGTTGGTATTTATGGAAAGTGAAAAGGGCAAAAGGAATCCGGAGCGGATTTGAAATGGGCAAATTAATTGCATTTGAATCCATGCTGGACTTTGATGCGCACGTCAGCTAGCTAGGGTGGATTTAGCACGGGTTTATACGGGTATAGCGACACCTGGTAGTTTTGAGTGTTGATTTTGATAGTTTGCACATATCTATCGAATTCTATATCAATATTGTATGGACCACAAGTTTTAAGAAATGGTATATCTTCTACCCAAGCTTTTTATATATGCTTATCATGTGTGTAAGTTTGTGACAAGTGTATATTATATGTATTTGGGAATGGACAGTTCTAGCGGTAATATGAGATTAAAACATCTTTTTCTAATAAACAATTCTATTAATATGTTTAAAATATCAATTATATTTTATTGGTGGAGAAAAAATTATAATCTATTGATATATGTGATATTTTGAAAAAAAATAGTTCAATATAGTTTTATTTTTAAAAGACAATAAATAAATGGAATCTATATTATCTTATAGATCATTTATATGTCTACTCATTTTTGTCTATATGATTTGTCATAGAGCTTTAAGCTTAGGAGAACTCATTTCTCTTTAGAGTAGGCAAACTCTTGAGATAGTGGTTCTAGATAGTACATTCACAGCTTTAGCTACTATGAAGACAAAAGGTGAGTAGATTTTTTGGTACATGTTTTGAAAAAATGATCTAAAACATCTTATATTACTTTTACTCATCAAATCAAGTTTATGTTACTTTATGGAGACCCATAATTCTCAAATCTAAGCCATGTATTTATATGAGATCACCTTGATTGTAATACAATCGTCAAACTAAGGACAAACTTGTGGTAGTGGTAAATCAAATTAGGACAATATCAAAATCATTATTGCATCATCATTTTCATAGCTTAGTACCAGTAACTTCTAATTTTAATTATTTAATTATATTAACATTTATTTCAATTCAATTGTTAATCCTAACTAAATAATATAAGTTAATTATGTGATTATCGAAGTATCCTAAATTTATTTATGTAGAGCAATGCCATGTATTGTATCCTCGTACATTTACAGACTCATTTGATGCTCATATTTTGATGTTGCTCAATTTGAATAATCTTGTGATATTGCTATCAGGATTTAACTGCGTAGTTTTTGAGTCAAACTCATTGACCCATATATCATGAGTAGTGGTTCACACATGAATCCATCTCTCATGAGAATAAATGGAACACTTAACACTCACTGGATCTAGGTGATGCTCACAAAGGTGAAGCACCAGGACATCCCGGGAGGTCACCCATCCCATTACTACTCCAACTCAAGTGCGCTTAACTACGAAGTTCCCTCCATGGTTAAACCCACTCTGCTTGCAACCCCATTTGCAAAACCTTCACCAAGTGTTGTGCCTCATGAACCATCCATTAGAAAACCCCTTAAGCTCATCAATTGAATAATCTTTCTTATCCCAAGGCCTAACATTGTTTGCATAATGTTTTTACGGGTCCCCCTTCCTCTAATCCATCCCTCTAAGACCAAATCAGGCACTAAGTGCTGCTGTTATGCCAAAAAGGGTTAATTTCTTAACATGTTAATAGTCAAAATTTGATGAGTGGGAAAGTTTATTTATTGTGTCATACTTCGAGGTTTTGACGTATTTTATTGAGGTTTAGTGGAGAAGAAGGCATCCCCTTCCTTAGTTGAACAACCACACATCACAATTTATCTCTACATTAAGTATTGAGTAAGTATTTCAGTCATTTTTAAGGTAGCATGGAAAGGAGATTCAAGCATTGAAGATGGCATCCAAGATCAAGTTTTTATCTTTTCTCCATGACTGGAGACATTAGCTCTCTTTCTACCACCATCTACCATTCATGAAGACTTCAAGACAAGGAGAATTCAATTGAGAAGGTGCATCATTATGATTGAGCATTTCTTTAATCAATTTGAGGTTATTTTAGACTTTATTGTTGTAGGGAAGGTTTTATCCTCCCATGGTTTGATTAAGGCAAGCCCCTATTCAACACAAAGAACCACTTTTCCTCTATTTTGTTTGTAGGTATGTAGATCTAGATGTGAAATGTTGCAAATATAGAGAAGTGGGTAGAGCTAAGAAGAATCAAATTTTCAAACAGGAACTAGGATGATTTTGGATTATGCACATGGCTTGTAGTTAGTAAATTAGTCTTGCACTTTTCAAAGATTTTCCAGAGGATGAATCAAAGTGGCATTATGGTTTTGGATCCACAAACAAATCATTTGTGGGCCCACTAGGATGATGATAATTAGTCCTACCATTTTGAGTCTAAATTCCAAATACACGCTCCTCTCTGACTCTTCTTTCCAAATGTATGTTCAATATTGCTTGACCATATATCTAGTTATCTATTTATGTTGATTAATGTCTAATTGTAACATCTTAAATTGGACGCACTTCAATTTAACAAAGGTCTAGCACCTATTTAATGTGGCATCATCAATCTCCTTGCACCCTTCCTTCTCTCTTCTCTTTTCTGTCCTTTCTCCTAGGTAGAATTAAGGTAAACCTAAATAGATCCTCTTTAAAGATCCTATTTTCATGGCGTTAACCTTAAGGTAGGATCTATCCTCCCTTCTTTTCATCTATCCACTTGGAATCTACTCTCCACATTGAAACAACTATATCTCAAGCTCAAATACCTAATTTTGGGAATCTGAGACCTATTTTGGGATCTTGAAGGTTCTCAAACCTAGTTTTCTAAAGTGCAGTGTGCCCCTAATGGGCCAATCTCTTTGTGCACCCCTAATGGGCCAATCAAGGTCGTAGTGCAACCTTGATTGGGACCTATTTTGGGTCTCATGTCCAAATAGCTTTGAGGTGTTAATTCCTAGGCAGGTCAACCTATGGAAGTTAGTCAATTTTGATCTCTATATAAGCCCTTCGATTTCCTTATTTTCACATCATCAATCTTCATGCACAAGCACTCTAGCACTCAAGTTCTCAAGCATTTAAGTTCTCAAGTTTTCAAGACTTCAAGTCTTTGAGCGTTCTATCAAGAATTCCTCCATTTAAGATCAAGGATTCAAGAGTTCAAGAAATTTAAGGCATTTATCTTCAAGATCCTTTGTTGCATTTTCTACATCCATTCATCTTCATCTTCTTGATCCAAATCAATTGGTGGTAAGCACATTGCATTTAATTTGAGAGATTTGGCTATTGTAAAAAGAATTTGTATATTTACTTTGTATTCATGCTATTTCAATTATTTCAATTTAAGGTTAATTCCTAAACAAGGGTTTCACCAAGGAAAACCTGCGATTAACAACAAAAACCTCTTTTTATTGCAGGTTGAAGATATCAAATCAATGAACAGGTTGCAGATCTGAGTACCTTTTCTAGTATTCTTTAGAAATGCAAAATCAGAACCAACATCACACACATTATATCAGGGCCATATTGTGCCCCTAATCATATAGTTTGTTCTTGATCATTGAGTTCACCCCCAACAAATCATCAAACAATTTTTGGGTTTTGTCCTTTGTGCAATTTCAAGTCTAGATCTGATAATTTCTTGTTATTTTGATCAACATAGCAAGTATAAAATAGATTGTAAGGTTGTGTTCTCTACCTTCCTTGTTCTTTCAACATATTTACTTATATCTAGCTCTAGCTTCTTACATCACCTAGGGTTTTCAAGGACTTGAATGTATTTCTTCTAGTCTTCCTAGACCTAGTTTGCATTAGTGTTCCTTACTTGTTTGGTTAGCATTAATCTCTCTAGACTTAGTTCTTTAGAAATGGGATTGAAAAGACTCATCTCATTGATTTCCCTCCCTATGTTATGTTATTTATGTGTGGTCATGTGATGAACTTCGGCTCTTATCCTTGATTCACATTTCCACCCTTATATTTATTGGTGAACCTGACTTACAACATTTCCACTTTTAATTTAGTGTTAGATTTCATAACCAAAGCTAGATCTTTGCATTTTCTTGTATTATCTTATGATATATCTTTGCATTGGATTTTTAGTTCATATCATAAGGTTAGATTTCTTTGTTTCTTCTTGTCTCATTTGGTGTATGTGATTTAATACTTTTAGTCCTACTTATAGCATTCCTATTAGGAGAATTCATACATTGACGACTCCCTTTGATCTTGATTCTTCTTCTCCTCGTCTTGGAAACCTTAGTGACCCTATATATAGTTTCTAATGATCCTAATCCTTCTATGGAGCATGACTCTTCCAACTCATCTCATGATGAGTATGAGGCTTTAAGGGTTCCTCATGAACAAGTTGATTAAATTGCTACTAATATTGATAAAATGTACGATTGGCTTCTTCAAGAAAATCACAATAGTGAGACTGTTGTTGTTTTCCATGCTCTTAAGAAAGTGATCTGTAATGATGAACAATAGTATTAATATTTTGTGTGGTCTTACTCACCTGTTCCATACTCATGTTAAGCCTTTAACTCAAGTTGCTTTTGAAGCAGGGACAGCTCTGCCTATTTCTACTCTTGAATCTATTTTGCCTATTTCTATACATATATCTAGCATTTCTACTTATGTTGCTCCTGTTATAACTTCTTGTGTTAAGCTATCTAATCCTCTTAGTATTCGTCCTCCTCCTTTTCCTGTGAGTGTTTTTCTTGTTTCATTGCCCACTTTACAACCTTTATACAATAGTGTCCCTTTCAATTATCCTATTTTGTCTTCTATGGTTCCTAGTCTTCTACACATAGTTTCTTCTATTCTAGTTAATTCAAACTCCCTTCCTAGTGTGTTGAATGTTCCTATGCCACCTATTTCTTCTAACAATTCCACTATCCTTAGTCTTGCTCAGACTGTGTCTTCTTTACAATAACAAATTACTTATTTTACTCAATCTAAGTTTAACGTTCCTACATGTGATATAGGTAGTCCTTTTTCTTTTTACATTATCCATATCTATGCTCCTCAACAAGCTGATTTGCCTCACCTTGATACTTATAATGGTAAAGGTGATCCTATGACACATCTTAAGACTTTCCAAGTTCTATGTAGTGACTATGCTCATGATCATAGGATTTTAGCTAGGTTATTTTCTCACACCTTTTGTGACAAATATTTTCAACAATATTTATCTTTTCCACCTTATTCTATTAATTCCTTTCTATAACAAGTTAATGCCTTTATACAACAATTTTGGAATAATATTGGTCCTTTTGTTTCTTTGATTGATTTAATACATTGTAAATAAGGTCCTAGGGAGAAAGTGAGTGATTTTATTGGTAGATTTCTTATCTTGTGCTTGGCCTTGATATTCAACATATGTTTATTGGAAATTTACAAAAAGAGATTAGAGATGAGATTCTGCTTATTGAATTTACTTCTTTTTCACAACTTTGTGCAGCACTTCATCATTATCAATTACAAGTGAGTTAGTTTGAGAGCACCACTCTAATGGCTCATATACCTATTGATAAGAGTGACTCCACACCTAATTATAACAAACTTTAGAAACCTAATAGCCATGTCAAGATTAACAAAACCACAAATATAGTAGATGATCAAGTAGTTGTTGCATCTCAAGGTGCCACTACTTCTTCTTGTGTTTTTCAGATGAATCATAAGTTTACTCCTCTTTTTGAGTCTTTACATTCCACTATGAGTAAGTTGGTTAGTACTAATATAATTACACTTCCTCCTATTTCATCGCTTCTTCCTTCTACTACATTGAGTTTTTATTTTAATCCTAAAGCCTTTTGTCCATAACATCACTAGCCTAGGGATGATACTAAGGCCTATTATTCTTTGAAGCATAAGATTCAAGATTTGATTGATTCTAATGCCTTATATATTGGTAGTCTTGATACTAGAAATAAATTTGTGGCACATCCTGATTAAAATTTTTGAATCTATACTAATCTACTACCTCAACATACTAATAATACTATTGTTCAACATTTTCCTTCTTCTCCTCCTGAAGTGAATGTTGCTTATGGTACCTTATGACGAGAGAATGATAATATTGTTACTATTGTAGAACATGTAGTTCAACCTCCACCTCCACCTAAGGAAGACATTCCCTCTACAGCTAATGATCAACCTAAACCTAAACCAAATTGTAAGCATTCTAGAGCCCTTGTTATCTCATTTATTGATGCTGATATGTTCAAGGCTCCTTATGGTCCTCTTTATATTACTACTCAGATTGCTAAATATCCTTCTTATGGGTGTCTTCTTGATCCTATTTCCATGGTTATTATTATTAGTGAGGAACATTTATATGCTTAAAAAAACATCATAATTTCATGGCTCAACTAATACTTGGATTCAAACTTGTAATGGTTTCTTGTATCCTCCTCAAGGTTTAATTAATTTCCCTATTAAGCTTTGCGGTAAAGTGATGAATAATACCTTGTTGTCATTCCTACTTCTGATCAGTTCCAAGTGCAACTTGGTTTACCTTGTTTGAATATCGTGCAAGCCATTTCTTCCCCTATTCATCAATGCATTAAATTTCCTTGTGATGGTGAAATCAAGACAATCAATCATAGTCTTTATCATCCTTCTAGATCTCAACATTGTGCTACTCTTGATTTATTTTGGTCTTCTATTCATAATACACCTCCTACTCATTTGGATTATATTTTTTGCACTTATCAAGCTCATAAATGTTCAAATATTGTTAATTTAAGTATGCCTTGGGACATTTATCATGGTCTTTTACCTATAAATTCTACACCTATTTCTTCTTATTCTTTTGTTTCTAAAGGTCAACCACCTCTTGCATCTATTGATCCTCCTAGTGTGGTTCCTTCTTCTAGTGTGGATCCTTCTCCTAGTGTGGCTCCTCCTCATAGTATGCTTCCTCCTACCTCTCAACCTCTACTTGTTCCTCCTCTTGTTCTATCAAAAGGTAAGGAACATATGGTTATTGCTCCTCCTTCTCAACAAATCTCTAACTACACTAAGCATAACGGACATGCTCATGAATGTCAAAAGAACCGTCATGCTCATACTAAATCTTTTATGAATGCTTCTCATTATCCCATGTCTATCGAGAAAATTAATCATACTAATGACATGAATATTTATATCTTGGATTCTATTGCTATTAATTTAGATGAAGAAGATAATCTAGATGACAATGAGCATGAGATTATTGATCTTGGTTTTAAATTAGCTAACATGTTTTCTATGTAGCTTAAGCTTACATCCATGCCTAAGCATAGTGACTCTCTAGAGGGTACTTCCTTTGGATTTAGCTATTGTTCCTATTATGTTGGATACTTCTCCTCTTTCAAGTTATCCACCTTCTCTTATTACTACTGACTAAGATAGGGGAGGAGGGAAACGTGCTTGAAGTGAGTGTTCTCGCATAATAGCTTTATGTGTATGTTTTTGTTGTTATGTGCTTCCCTTGTGTTATGTTTTCTAAATATTTAGATTTCTTCAGATGACCCTTGTTGCTCCATTGGTGCAAGGTGATAAGGGAATTGAAAAATATTGTATCATTATTTTATTGTGTATCTTACCTCTTCTATATGTTGTTATATGTTATGTTGTACATGTCCTATTGTTCATAAATGTATCCTTGTATTGTCTGCTTGGATTTGTGACAAGGTAGCACCAATACTTTTTTTTCTCTACAGTGGTGGTCCAAAAAGACTCTTCTTCATAACTCTTGTGTGTATTTCTTCCATTGTGTTGTAGTTTTACTTCCTTTGGGGATTATGATATTTCGTTGATGTAATATTTGCATGCTATCACATGATCACACTAACCCCAATATTAGTAGATCCCTTTGTGCTCTTACATGTTGTATATTCGTTTCCTTTAATTTGTCCTAGGGGCATCTCATAATAAAAATATTTCTACATAATTATATGTATACTCTATTAAATCCATTGCTCATGTAAAAGTGTTAGCAATGACTTTAAAGTGGGGGAATATGCTCTACTCATTTTTTCATTCTAGACATGGGGTAGGGAATACAGATTCTAAGTATAGCTTGGGGTACTTTAGCCATGGATGTTGAGTATGCTTCCTAAGTTATCCTCAAATATATAAATTGCTACTTCATTCCCTTTTTCAATGTGCACATCTCCTATATCCCTTTATGGATTATGCACAATCCTAAATAATGAATTCTCCATACACACACTCAACACAAGAAGTGAACATTCTTGACATTGGGTCTCTCATTCATTTACATACACATATACTTAATCTCATCTATGGGTAATGCATAACAATTTTCTAAGTCTCACACATGGGTAATGTGGTATTATTAGACCTTTCCATGGTGATACAAAGAATGTTTATCTATGGGTGGGCCTTCTAATGGGATGACTAGCAGGTTACCACCCCATTTAACTATTTCAATTCCATATTTTACAATAGCTCTTTTATTGATTCACAGTAGGGTGGGCACTCTATTGGGAAAGATAATCATTCCTTTCTTCCTTCTTGTTAGTCAACTATTTATCTCTTATTATGATTTGGGAGTTATTAAGGTCAATATCCCTTGGGGTCTTGATGGATTCTTTGTCTCCTTGATTTTAATGAGAGTATCCTTTGCTTTGTGCTCTACTTTACCAAGAGTTTAGCTTGATTCCATACTCTCACCAAAGTAGGGGATAAATATATTGTCTTAAATTGGATAGACTCTAATTTAATGAAGGTTTGGCACCCATTTCATGTGAGATCGTCAATCATATGCACCCTTCCTTCTTTCTTCTCTTTTTAGTCCTTTCTCCTAGGTCAAATCAGGGTAAAACCTAATAGATCCTCTTTAAAGCTCCTATTTTCATGACATTAAGCTTGAGGTGGGATCTATCCTCCTAGGTCTTCCCTTATTTTCATCTATCCACTTTGAATCTACTCTTCACACTGAAATAACTATATCTCATACTATGTACCTAATTTCGCAAATCTCAGACCCATTTTAGAATCCCAAAGGGATCTCATAGTTTCTGTGACCTAGTAGGCAGAGGTGTAGCATGCCTATGATAGGCCAATCAGGGCTACAATGCACCCCTAACTGGGACCTATTTTGGGTCCCCTCTTTGGGTCTCGTATTTGGATATTTATAGAGTGTTAATTCCTAAATAGGTGAGCCTACAGGAGTTAGTCAATTTTTATCTCTATATAAGCCCTTCCATTTCCTCATTTTAACCTCATCAATCTACATGCACAAGAACTCTAGCACTCAAGTTCTCAAGCATTTAAGTTCTCAAGTTTTCAAGCTTTCATATCTTCAAGCATTATATCAAGCATTAGAATCCATCAAAGATAAATGATTCAAGCATTCAATAAATTGAAGGATTTTATCTTCAAGATCTTCTTAAATCCATTCAAGATCCTTTGTTGCATCTTCTACATCCATTCATCTTCATCTTCTTGATCCAAATCAATTGGTGAGGTATGAGCATTGCATTTGATTCAAGAGATCCAACTATTGTAAAGTGAATTTGTATATTTAATTTACGTTCATTCTATTTCAATGTAAGGTTATTTCCTAAATTGGGGTTTCACCAAAGGAAAACCCCTCATCAATAATAAAAAACCCTTTTTATTGCAGGTTATAGATATTAATCGACAAACAAGTTGCATATTTGAGTACCCTTTTCATCTTTCTTCCTAATTGTGAAGCATAAATCAGTGTTGTACACATTCTATCAGGGTTGTACTACACCCTTGATCATCTAGTTTGCCCCTGATAAATCACTAAATGATTTTTGGATTTTGTCTGTTGCATAGTTTTAGGTCTAGATCAAATAATTTATCTTTATTTTGATCGATACAACAAGTATAAAGCAAATTCTAAATTTGTGTTCTCCACCTTCCTTGTTCTTTTATCATATTTACTTATAGCTAGCTCTAGCTTCTTATATCACCTAGGGTTTTCAATGAATTGAATATCTTTCCCTTAATCTTCCTAGACATAGTTTGCATTAGTGTTCCTTACTTGTTTGGTTAGCACTAATCTTTCTAGACCTAGTTAATTAGAATTGGGACTGAAAGGACTCATCTCCTTGATTTCCCTAGCTATGTTATATTATATGTGTGTGGTCATGTGATGAACTTAGGCTCTTATTCATCACCTTTTCTAATTCTAATAAGATGATATCTACTTTTCAAATCAATCTTTGTAAAATATTTTGCTTCAATAAACCTATCCATAATGTCATATATCCTAGCAAAAGGAAATCTATACTTCATCATTATCTTGTTTATAGATCTAGAATCCTTGCACATTCTCCATTCTCTATTTTACTTAGGTGCAAATACAATAGTTATTGCACAAGGAGTCAAAATCTCTCTAACTAATCATTTCTCAAGAAATTTGTGCACTTGTCTATTCAACTCTTCATTTTCTACAAGTGTAATTCTATCTGGTGTTTTATTAGGCAAACTAGTTCTAGGTATCAAATCCATACGATGACTTATACTTCTCACAAGGGAAAATCCATTTGGAACATTATGAGAATTATTATCTTCAAATTCAACCAATAAAGATCTAACCTATGATGCATGTTAAAGTTCATTTTTTTTTCCAGTCTTTCTAGGGATCAAACCAAAGAAAACATTATGTCTCTTCATATCTTTTACAAACTGATTTCTATCAACCAAACAAACTCTCATAGAAGTACACTAATCTTCCTTAGATTTCTCAACCAAAGGCAATAATATTTATTTCTTTTCGTCAACCCAAATAGTATATTGATTCAATCTACCATCATGTAAAACTTTTCTATCTAAATGCCAAGGTCTTCCCAAAAGTATATGACAACAACCCACAGGCATGATATCACATAAAACTTCATCAAAGTAGTTCCCGATTTTAAATTTCACAAGGCACTATTTACTTACCGGTAATGTATGTTCATCCCCAATCCAAGCATTGTGATAAGGATTAGGGTGCTTAAACCTCTACAAAATCAATTTAGTAACCAATTCCTCAGATGCCAAATTCTTAGAGCTGCCACTGTTAATGATCACTTTGTAATATTTATTCTCAATCTTACATCTGTTCTTAAAAAGACTTTTCCTCAAGATAGGTTTATTTTCTAACTACTCATTCCATAAGGTTCTTCTCATCATCAATTTTTTTCCTTTCTTGAGTTCATTAAGTACATCAACATATTCTTCTAAAATCAAAGAATTCATGCTAATGCTTCCCATTTTCTTACCAGAAAAGTTACATTCAAAATCTCTATGCCCTTCTTCAACACATTTAAAGCAAGTCCCTTTAAACCAAGATCTATACTCTCTTTCCATTATTATTTCTAGTAACAAATATAATTACCTCTAGTATAGTTACCTCTTCCCTTGCTTTCACAATCTTCTTTCCATTCTGATTTGCCCTTGTCATTAGATGTGTTTTTAGATCTGCTACTTTCTCCATAAGCTCTTCCTCTACTGCAGTAAAATCTTCCACCTCTTTCTCTATGTCTAATTTTTTTCTTCTTCACCAAAATTTCTTTAACTTTCAAGGCATATAAATATGCTTCATCAACACTCTCCATCTTTACAAAGCTAATCTCATCCCATATAGACAATCTTAATCCATTCCGATATCTAGAAACCTTCTTAACTTCATTATCAACATGTCTAGATCTAATATCCAACTTGTAGAATTATTCAGTATAATCTTTCACCTTCATATCCTTCTATTTAAAGTTTTTCATTCTTCTCAACAAACTAACTTGATAATCAATAGGAAGGAATTTCTTCTTAAACTTACCAACCATCTTTACCCAAGTCTTGATCTTTTCTTTTCCTCTTCTTTGTCTACTAGTTTGCAAGTGTTCCCACCAAAGAGATGCATGCCCATTCAACTTCATAGCTTCTATCCTTAGGGATACTTTCATAATCAAAGTAATTCTCAATTTCAAAAATCCAATCCAACAAAGCATCAGTATCAAATCTTCCACTATAAGTAGAAAGTTCAAAAATAGCTCTAGCATTTGATCTATTCAAAGATCTCAAGACTCTTTCCTCATCTTGTTCAACCTCAGGTTTAAAATTTGGTGTCATTGTTGATTCTTCTTTATCACTAACATCCTCAAGATGCATTCCCCTTCTCTGGGATGTTTCAGTAGCTTCAAGTCTAGCTACACTCTATCTCAACATATCCATAATAACATTGTCTACATTTCCTCTACCTCAAACCATTTTGATAATAGTTCCTATAATAGTCATAACCTCTACAAGTTATAGGTTAGAAACTAGTTCTGCTACCCTACAACCAATCTCCAATCAGGTTATGCTAGATCCAAAAAATTTCAAGAGAGAAACTCGCTCTGATACCACCTGACGCAAGGTTGGAGGATTGAAGAACACCTCCTAACTACCCTTTCTTAAAGGTTACACATGAAAGACACCAAATAAAGAGAACAAAACAATTATAGAGGAATATATACAATAATGATCATATAATCTTCATTCAACATGCTAGGCATAAGGCCTATCAGGTTATAACTATATAAGTCTCAATTACAATCAGTGAGATTAAGAGATTGGACTTGTAAAGCCAAAATTTGTATGTTTACTTCTATCTAACTTCATTCTAATTTTCCTAATCCTAGATCTCTACTTTTATAGCCAACAATCCCATGAGTCAACCAATCAGGAAAATTATTACAAACTATAGGTCCTACCCCAAAGGGGAAATCAAAGACCATCCAAACAAGCAAATTAACTTTTGTAGGGAAAATGATAGGTCCACACATAACCCAACAAAAGAATCCCAAGTGTGCAAAATGCCAAGATTGTCAGAAATCTAATAGGGAAAGTAAAATAGTAAGGGGGGGGGGGTGTTGTTGAATTATACAACTTTTAACACTTCAAACATGAACCATATTTGATATCTTCACCATTAGTCCTTATCTCAATTCAACCTTATCCCAAATCAAACAATCACTGCAATATAATATCATATCTAATATCTCATTGCATGAATAAAACTCATGAACACATAAAACACTTAAAAAAAGATTTGGTAACACATAAACCCTCCAAGATGAAGTTAAAATTGTGGTGGGGATGACACCCATAAAATCTTCACTACTACAACAATAAAGTGTGCCTATTAAGGATACAATGTTTGATCACTTTTGATGATCTACCCTATGAGGGGTATGCCCTGTTAAAGGCTTACAAGACTATTAGGTCTACCTTGATTAAAGAATTTTACATCACAACTAAGTGAGTACCCTAAAACACATGTTAGAATGTATCAATACCTAATCCTTTGGTATGCACTTCAATGGTAATAATAGATCTCCTTTATCCAATGTAATATCACCTCTCTTTGATTGGTTTTCAATGACTCCTCACTGCACTGCACTGCTCAGTCACCTTTGATTCATCTCAAAACTTTACACCCATACATCCAATTTGCAACCACTCTATTACATGCAAACTAGGTCTAAAACCATTCTTAAATAACTATTTGAAGCTTCTAGATTAGGATCAATGATCTAGATTCATCCCTTTTCCCATTTAGTCCTTCTAATTCTCTGATTGGTGGATTTCCTTTCATATGGATTATTGATCTTCATCGACATGTATAATCAACTCCTTGATTAACTCCTCGATCTGTAAAACATGCTTCCAACTCAACAAAAATGGTTTACATAAGTTTTTGTGCCATTAAAAAATCATATACAAAAATTGTTTTTCTTAGCAGTAACACTCTTTTGATGCTCAATGCATACTATTCTTTATGTTGTCCCTCGGCCTCAACTTAGCTTGGCTTATATTGAAAACTCTCTCTGTCTCACTTGACATTCATTGTATCCTAAATTGCTTGGCATTAACTGAATTATTTGACAACTCTAGTGTGTACTCAACACTAACTAGGGCTTGACATGAGCTAAATATGTACACTTTACTATCATACTTGCTTGACCTATATAGTGGCTCGATCGCAGTGTTGACCAACCAACATTGCCTAGAAAATGACTAAGTATTTTACACTAATAACTAATATTAAGATTGCCTTTACGGTCAACAAATATCTCATATGAAACTATACCAAAGCCAAATCTACACATTACTCGAATTGTTAGGGAATCAGCATACCTCTAACAAGAGAAGGAATAACTTTTGCAAATGATAAGACTAAGTTCTACGCTCTTAGACCAAGGATCCATATAGGTCTAGATTAAGTAGATGACTATATGGAAAGAGAAACCCTGAAAAAAATGACTATTCTCCACAAAAAATAATGAGAAAAAAATAAAGGTAAATCTTTTTGGGTGATGTAAGATTACCAAAGTACCCAAGATGCTCTTGCATAACTCTTCTTTGTAACCCTTAAGTGATTTTCTTTCATTGTTCTTGTAGTTTTAATTTCTTTGTAGGATGTTGATATTTTATTTTTACCAAATATTTTTACAAATTATCATATGATCATATTGATCCTAGAGGTAGTAGATCCCTTTGGTTCTCTCTTTAATTGTGGTTTTCCCATTTCCCTTAATTTATTCTATTAACATTAATACTGATGGTATTCCTTTGGGGTAGTATCCTAAGAATTTCTAGAATAGTTGGAGAGCTTGTTAGCATGATTGGCATGTTTCATTCATGACTATGTTTGTCATTGATGTCAACATAGTATTGTTTCTATAAGACCAAAAGAGTAGTAGACAGAGAATAAGGTCGTACGAACCATGTATTGAGGATACAATGAAGTGTAGTTGAGGATATGTTCTAAATTGTGTCCTGATGACATGGAAAAGGATGCATACAGGGAGTCGAAGACATGAGAGAGTTATTCAATAGTTACAAAGGACAGTGTCTAAACATAGTACCTAAGAAGTAGTTTTTGATTTTAGGATTATATCTCTTAATAGGGATAGAATCATGATGAGAAAAATTAGATAGTGATAGTAGAGATTCTGAAGATGACATCAATGAGTGTGTAAGGTTAGAAGTCACATGTGTGATAAGTTGTATTTACTGTGAGTCAACAATGTTTTGTAATTGCAAAAAGATGTAATGAATTATAATATCTTAGTGAGGTCATATTATAATTAATTGGGAAAGCCTCAAGGCCAACTCAAATAATTATTTTGAAGATATGGTATAAAGAAAGGTTGTTTTCCTTGAGATGACTATGTGTTGTAAGAGAATTGTATTGGATTAGTGAAGATTGGTCAATGTGAGTAAATGATCAAAGGGATCAGTGTGTTGTGAGTTTGAAGATCTAGTATTGAGATTTGAGAAGGTATTCGATGCACTATTGGCATAGTAAAAGGATAGAGAAAGAGTTTGAGTTGTGGAGTTCAATTTCATTTCTATTATTTTGCAAGTAATAATGTAGAGGCTAGTTGGACAACTTGAGTTTGGTGGTCTTTCTCCTAAAGCTATATGGACAATGGGTCCATCTACCTTCTACAACTTCTAACAGGGATTAAAAGTCTCCTAATAGGGACTCATATGTACTAATTATATTTTATTGATTCCTAACAAGGTCTATCCTCTTACAAGGAACTTTTAGATTATTACATCATTTTGTGGGTATTGTCCCCACTTTGGTTTTCCCTTTGATCAAGGGTTTGCCTAGTTAACATATATGGGGTAATTGTCTATGTGTATCTTCTTATGGTCGTTGATTATATTGTTCACATGCTTAAGGTTTAATAAGGTTGATAAAAGTTATATTGATTTAATAACTGATTCAATCCCCACCCCACCCTCTTAGTTATCTTGGTGGACTTTACTTTCTGACAATTGGTATTAGAGCACTAGGTCCTGGAAGGAAAAGTTTAACAACTTAAGGAGATCAATGGCAGGTCATCTTTGAAAGGTAAGTCCTAAAGTTGATGGAGTTAACTATGACAATTGGAAAGAGAAGATGAAGACACATTTGCTATGTATGGGTCTAGGATATTGTTTGATAACAAAGAATGGAAAGGAGATTATGGAAGAAAGAAAACTTGAATAATGTAGTGAAGTTGAAAGAGATCTATTATGTGGAATATGCTTGCAAAGAAGCATTGTTGTCATCTCTTCCTAAAAATGAATAAAGTCAAGTAAAATCCATAGAAATATCACATAAAATTTGGATAGCTTTGGAATCTACTTTTGAAGGTGATAAGCATGCTAAGAGACTTAGGTTACATAATTGGATATGTTTGTTTTAGGATGCTAAAATGATGGAAAATGAATATGTAGGAAATTATATTGGTAGAATATCAAAAAAAATTGTAGGAATTAAGTCTTGTAATGGACCTATGAAGATGAGATTATTTGGAAGATCTTGAACACTTTGACCCTGCCATTCAAGAAGATAGTGCAGATGATAGAGCAAGTGATACCTTGCACTGAGAAGTTTACCAAAGAGATTCTTCTTGAAAGATTAGAAGAAATGGAAGTGAGCTTGAAGTAGATTGGAGATTCACCTAGAGTGGAAACTACTTTTAGTGCTTTAAGTGTTAGCCCTTCCTTGTCAAGAAGTGCAAGCACCAATGGAGACTATGCTAGCAGCAAAATATCTATTTCTTAGGAGGATGGAAGGATTGAAGAAGGAATTTCCTTGCTTGTAATAAGATAACTAGATGGTAAGAGAATCTTTAAATGTTGGACTTGTAATGAATTTGGTCATTACGCTTCTAAGTGTCCCAAAAGAGAAAAAAAAGTATAAGAATAGTTTCAAGTCTAGAAGGCATAGAGATTGTTTGTATGCAAATGAAGATGATGAGTCTAATGAAAGAGTTCAAAGTGAAAGTGATGATGAGTTAGGATTTGTAGCTATAAAAGAAGAAAATCCTAAACTAGAAGTCAGAGAAGAAAAAACCCTAGTTTCACAAGTTGAAAAAAAAGTTGATTGGATCATAGATGGTGGTTATTCACATCATGACTAGTGACATGAATAAATTTGTTAAGTTCAATAGTCATGATGGAGGGATTATTAGAATTGGTAACAATGCGGCTTGTCATATCAAGGGGATAGGATCTACTACTCTTGATGGAAATACTAACACAGATGATGTTTACTTTGTTGATGGATTAAAGCATAACCTATTGAGTGTTGGATAGTTGGTTTATAAGTAATATGAGTTACAATTCATAGAGAAGACATGCATTATAAAGGATAAATATGGTAAGTTGATTAGAACCGGTACAACATCAAGAGGTAATGTTTTCAGTTGAACCCTACAGAGATGAAATGTTTGGTTGCAAAAGTGGATAACAATTGGTTGTGGTATAGAAGGTTTTATCATATAAACTTTTATAATATTGTGAAGGCTAGTAGTACATTTTCTATTAAAGATTTACCAAAAATTGTGAAGCCTACTAATGTTGTGTGTAAAGAATGTGTTATAGCTAAGAAGAGGAAAATCTCCTTTCCTAGCAAGAAGTTCTCTACAACAGAGAAATTGGAGATTGTTCATATAGATCTAAGTAGTCCTACTAGGACAAGAGGATTCTACAGTTAAAGGTACTTCTTCATTTTTGTTGATGACTTTACTAGGTTGGTGTGGGTAGTGTTCCTTAAAGAAAAATTTGGAGCATATAAGAAGTTTAAGTTGTTTAACAATAGAGTTTAGAATGATTCTAGAGTGAAGACCAAATATTTAAGATCGGATAGAAGTGGGTAATTTAACTCAAATGAGTTTAACCCTTCTATGAAGTGAATGGAATTAAGAGACAACTATCAACATTGAAGACTCTTGAGAAAAATGGAATTAGCGAAAGAAGAAATAGGTTTTTAACAAAAGCAACGAGAGCCATGATGTTTGAGAATCACCTATCAAAGACATTTTGGAAAGAAGAAGTCAATACAACTATATACACAATAAACAGAGTACAGATAAAAAAAAGGTACGAACAAGACACCTTATGAATTTTGGTTTGGACATGCACCATTAGTGAAATATTTTAGAATTTTTGGAAGTAAATATTATATCAAGAGAGATAATGACATTGATAAGTTTGATGCAAGAAGTGATGAAGGTATGTTCCTTGGTTATTCATTGAAAAGAAAAGCTTATAGATGTTTTATTCAAAGAACTAAGACTATTATTGAGTGTGCAAATGTAAAAGTGGATGAAAAGTTTGGAGTCAAAGAAAGAATGTTGGATTATAATTCTAATGAAGAAGAAGCTAATCTTAAGCCTATCATAGAAAATGTTGAAATTTTCTTCGAGACTAACAATAATTTATAGAATGATATTCAAGTCATGGAATAGAGAGAAGAACTATGATTTGAGCCTAGAGAAGAAGTAAGAGTTGAGTTAGTAACACCTAAACCTAGAAAGAATTTGAAAAAGAATCACCCTGCTAATCACATTAGTTGAAGCAAAGAAAAAGGAGTTATGACAAGAAACAAAGTACATGAAGAATTGTGTTTGTTTTCTCAAGTTTAACCAAAGAGTATAGATGATTCATGCAAGGAAAATCATTGGATTCAACCAATGAAGGAAGAAGTAGATCAGATTGTGAAGAATGAGACATGGAAATTGGTTCCTAGACCTAAAGATAAGAATGTTATAGGAACTAAATGGGTTTTCAAAAATATGATGAATGAACAAGGTGAGGTTGTAAGAAATAAAGCAAGATTGGTATGTAAAGGATATTCATAGCAAGAAGGTATAGACTATGAAGATACATTTTCCCTTGTTTCCAGAATTGAAGCAGTAAGGATATTCTTGGCTTATGAAACAAGTAAGAACTTCAAAGTGTAGCAGATGGATGTGAAGTCATCATTTCTAAATGGACAACTTGAAGAAGTTTACATTGATCAGCCTGAAGGATTTTCTTTGATAGCAAAAGAAGACATAGTATGTAGTTTGAAGAAAGAATTTTGTAGACTAAAGCAAGCACCTAAAACCTAGTATGCGAGGTTGGACAAGTATTTGGAAAAATTAGGATTTGCTAAAGGTACAACATGTAGTAACTTATATTTGAAATAAATTAAGAATGGCTTATTGATGATTGTGATATTTATGGATGACATAATCTTTGGAGGTAATGATGAAGCAAGTGATAAATTTGTTGATGAAATGAAGAATGCATTTGAGATGAGCATGATATGTGAGATGAGATATTTCTTAGGTTTACATATCATGTACATTAGTGATGGTATTTTCTTATGACAGTCTAAGTATTTGAAAGACTTGTTGAAAATATTTGGCTTGGAAAGTTGTAAGCTTGTAGGTACACCTATGATAACTTGTCATAAGTTATCCAGCAAAATAGACACCTACAATTGAGCAAAAGAAGTATAGATCCATGATTGGAGGTCTGCAATATCTGACTCACACTAGACTAGATATAGAAAATATAGTTGGTATAGTAGCAATATTTCAAGAAGACCCTAAGGAATCACACTATGCAGTAGTAAAGAGAATATTTATATATTTCAAGGGTACATATGAATTTGACTTGTGGTATGATAGATCAAATAACTTTACTCTATGTGCAAATACTGATGCGGACTAGGCAGACAATATGGATGATAGAAATAGTACAAGTGGTGGAGCATTTTTCCTTGGAGGAAGATTGGTTTCTTGGCTGAGAAAGAAATAAGATTGTATTTCATAGAGTACAGTAGAAGTAGAGTATGTTGCAGTAGCCAACAATTGTAATCATATCATGTGGATGAAACAAATGTTGAAGGATATTGGGATAGAGTTTTCAGAACCTGTTATCATATATTGTGATAACAAAAGTATAGTGAGTATATCTAAGAATCTTGTGTTACATTATAAGATTAAGCATATATTGATTAAGTATCATGTTCTAAGAGAGAAAGTTACAAACAAAGAAATTAGATAAGAGTATGTGAATACAAAAGAGCATATTACAAATATCTTTATGAAACCTTTTCGTAGGGATACATTTGAGTATTTGCAAGGTATGCTTGGGGTTATGTCCCTGCCTACTTCTAAATAGATGATATAGAGAGTGCATCAATCCAATTGTACAAAGAACTATTGGTTATCTAGACCGAATGCTAATGCTTCCTATATAGGCGAGTATCTGTGATTGAGAAGACTGATCAAGGACTCTTGGTGGCTAGTATGAAACAATGTCTTTGGACACTTGATCTAGTTTAAGACATTAAGCACATGATTGACGTAATGATGCCTTTTTCATTAATGTCAATGGGGGAGATATTGTATGAAAAACATCTCCTATGAATAAGGGAAACTGTGCAATGGGGGAGAGATTGCATGAAAATAACTCCTATGATCGAGGGAGAGTGTGCAATGGGGGGGAGATTGCATGAAAAACATCTTCTCATATTATGTGGGAGATGTATATGAGGGAGAGAATGTATGGGAGAGACTTGTTCATAAGATATTGATGTCAATGTGGGAAGCATATTAATGAGGGATAATTGTGAAAAATTGATGCCATCCATGTAAGAATGAGAAAGCACAGATGAAGAATTATTCTTGTGAGTTTCATATTTGATTGATGAAGAGGATTGGAAAAGAAGATAGCAACAACAACAACAACAACAAAGTTTTATTTGGTATTCATGGACTTAGATAATTTTCATCTATGTTGCCATCAATTCCAAAGGGGGGGATTGTTAGCATGAATGCTGATGGTACTCCTTTGAGGGAGTATCCTAAGCATTGCTAGAATAGTTGGAGAGATTGTCAGCATGATTGGCATGTTGCATTCATGAATGTGTTTGTCATTGATGTCAACATAGTTGAATAGAGATAAATATAAGTATATGTGAATAGGATAGAAATTAATGGATGGGGTATGATATGTTATGATGAGGGGGAATATAGGACCTATCCTTAACCCAAATTCCCAAAAGGAAAGATCTAAATGGATTAATCACAAAGAAGTGACCAATGCACAAATGAATCAAATGATGGAGAATATGAAGAAAGGAGGAAATCCTATAATCTGCTATAGAAATTATGTGATTGAAATCTTGAATGAATAGAAGACAAATACTAACCTCAAAGTAGGGTAAATCTGGAAAATTTTGATTTCTAATGTCTGTGTATAGTTTCGGGAGATTCTGCAGCTTGCTCCATATTGGAAATGCCAAGACAAAGAAAACCAAGAAAACTTTTGTCTTTCCAAAGGTAGGTTGACCTTGACCCAGATAGTGGAGCACAATCTTACCCTGACGCACAATCTTACCCCAAAAAGTCAACCTTGACCTACATTGCTCTGATGAAAATTCCATTCATCGATCTCAAAAGTTCACCAAAAAGGGTACCCAAATCTGAACTTTAATTCACTATCTTGTACCTATACCTACAAGAAAAATGTTTTTGTCATTTGGATGAGGGGTTTTCCTTGGTCAAACCCCAGTTTGGAATCAACCTTAATAATGGAATTGAAATAAAGAATGCTAGCAAGTAGTAGAAGTAATTCTAACAATGAAGTTATGATATATATATGCAATTGTATTTAAATGTAAACAAGTATGTTGATATGAAAGCTTGAACATAACATTAGCAAATGTAAATCAAAACCTCAATGATTGCATGCTTGGAATCCACCTTGATACAAGAATGAATAATTTTAGAAGATGAACGAAGGATCTTGAAGGAAGATCACACCACCATGATGGTTAGATCTAGGGTTTGAATGATGAATTTTGAATGCTTGAACCAAATCCCTTCAAAGGCTTGAATGCTTGAATCATTGATCTTCAATAGAGAACTTGAATGGAGAAAATGGATTGGATACTTGATGGAATGCTTGCTTCCTTGTGGAAATAATGGATCATTCAATGTCTTCTCCTTAATATCTGTTAGGTTTTTTTGAAAATGAGAAGAGAAGACTTCCTTATATAGTGATCTAGGGCACAAAATTCTAGAGAGGCCGATATTAGAGAATTAAATCCCAATAAACTTTAACCCTTAGAAATGGACCTAGATTAAATAAAATTTAAGAGTTTACCATTCTAAAACCTAAATTAGCTTACCTGGAAGCAGGAAATGAAACTTTTTGAAGCTCGATATCTTGAAACCACTGGAACTTGAAATCTGGACTTGGGTTAAGGGTCAAGGTCAACTCTATCCTAGGTCAAGGTTGAGGTTGTCCTTAATCTAGGTTAGGGTCAAGGTCAACCTTGACCCTTCAGGTCATCATTGACCCAGAAAGTTAAAGTCTTCAATTCCTTAGAGAAAGTTGTCAGAAAAAGAATGGAAACAAGGGAGAAAAGAAGAATAGGGGGAAACAACTAGATCCATGCAAAGACCTATTCAAGGTGCTTGAAGTGACCCCAAACCACTCACTCAAAGGGCTAAACGCTCTTAACATGGAAGTTCTTCCATTTTAAGACAATACATTAAGCCCCCACTAGATTCACAATGACATAAAATAGCACTTAGCTAAGGACACAAGCCCCCAAGCTAAGGATTCTAACTCAACATACACGCACAAAGGTGTGAAAGCAAAAAGAAAAATGAAATAACACAAAAGAAGGGTTAGTACAAAACAAACCCAAATCAACTAGCACAAGAAACCTTGGTAAGAAATATTTCTCATACTAATATCATATTTGGAAAGCTATCATAAAAGAATAAATGATTACATAAGAAAGACAAGAGAAACACTATAAATAACATAGCTTCATGATCTAGTCCTACTTGCATGAAAGTGAAAAGAGAGAAAGGAGGAAGTGATTACCTCGCCCAGTAAGATGCCCACCTTACTATGAATCACCAAGGGAGGGAGAGCCAAATAGGTAGCCAAACCTAATAATTCACCCATAAATTGTGCTTGCAATTATAATGCATCTTCTGACGACTTTTGGAAACACCCATAGATCCACCTTCTTGTATCACTATGAATATGAAATGTGTGTCTCCTTAGGATTTAGCAACTTATGTGCCTTACCTTCAGAAGATTTAGCATATTGAAAATGTGCGTCTCTTCAAGATTTAGCAACTTATGTGCATTACCTTTTAAGATTTAGCATGTTGAAAATTGAAAAATGTGTGTCTCTTCATGATTTAGCAACTTATGTGCATTACTTTCCGAGATTTAGCATGTTGAAAATTGAAAAATGGGTGTCTCTTCAAGATTTAGTAACTTGTGTGTGTTACCTTCTGACATTTAGCATGTAAATAAAAAACTATAGTACAAGGGAGACCCTATATATGCCCCCCTCCTTATCATGGCTATCTACTAGACATGATAAGGAAGAAGAAGAGGATACCTTATTCACAACATAAGGAGATATCCTATTTAACAACAATGTATACCATATTCTTAAGGGGGAATATTGACCCCTACATTCAAGAGTATAGTTAATTGTGAAAAGGATATGTCAGTCATGAAAAAAGGATTCTCAAAGAAAGAGTTCTTATCAAAAAGACCCCCACCATAGAGGAGTGCTTTTAGATAAAAATATCATCTTTCAAAAATAAACCAAGTGGGAACAAAGATTCAATCATCAAGCCCCCTATAAAGAGGAGGAAAGGAATCTTTGGAATGAGGAAAACAACTCTAACACCAAAGCAGGGGTAAGAGTTTATAAAGAACATAATTTGAAACATAGAGAAGAGGTGATGATCTAGGACAATAACCTCTTGTATAAAAAGGTTATCTAGAATCAAAATATTTGTCAGTATGATGAAATAATATTATAATATAAATAAGTACCACTAAGCTAAGGAAAGCAGTTCCTTGGACAAAGAGAAAGTTTAGGAAGAACCTTGCCTCCTTGGGATGAATACAAGGGATACCTTTGCAAAACAAATGTCTTAGAAAAAATATATTGAATAGATTCTATGAATGATTATAAACATAATACAAAATAATAGAATAAATAGGAAGAAAGAATACCAATTAAGCCCTATAAAAAGCCTAATGGATCCTAGGAGACTGGATGGAAATATACCTCTTTCCCCCTAGTCTAGAGACAAGAGGAGAAGAGATATATATTATATCAGAATGAGGGGACTGCCCTATATCAGAATTATGAAGAAATTATAAAGCTACACAAGAGAAAGATATAATTCTTAAAGCAACTCTTTCTCAAACATATAATTTGAAATGTTTACAATCAACAAGTAAATGTGTATTACAATAATGAAAAGGACATTTGTATTTGTATAGAGCATCAATTGGTATAGGTCTAAAGATTTATTTCTTGGAATTCATCAACTCAACATACACCTTTTTAGCCACCTCTTGACGAATATCAAGGTTATCTAAGGTAGGCATAGGGAGAAGATGATGAAGATGAGGACAATGATTAACATCAACCACCTTGACATGAGATTGTGAACATTCAACACCATGTAGATCCGGTTTAGAGGGTTTATGAATTGGATACTTGATAGCATGCTCATTAAATACAAGCCCTAAACCTCTATAACCTTGTTTAGTTATCATATTATATTCTATAGTATACATATCATGTAAATCTTCTACAGGAGGTGATTGTTTATCATGTTCATGAGTAAAGGTTGTATAAGGTGTAATAATAGGTTTTGAAGAAGTTTCTTTATCCTTTCCTTTAATATCATCATGAACCAGAGGAGAAGGGAAATCAAAGAAGTCTTGCACACCTACATCCTAAACTATAGCTTGAATTCCAACATAAGTATGGGAAGAACTAGGATTAACAGATGGAGAATTATTCATTGGATTAAGAATAATAGGATTAAGATTAGGAAGATTAGGAGATGGTGTATCATCTACCAAATTCTTCACATAATCCAAGAGAATAATAAGTCTACTACATGAATCTTTAATGAAAAATTTGAATGTAGGAAAACTAGTATCAATCAAATTCACAAAAGCATAAGTGAGAATAAGATGAAGGATCATCAACATAATAAAGTGAATGATACTCTAATAAATATCATAGGTATGGTAAAGAGATGCTAAAAGAAGGGTAATAAGGAACTTGACTATACACCAAAGCATCTTAATAATCTTCATAGTAAATGAAACACAATAAATGCTTTTGTATTTTATTGAATATATAGATTTTTTTGTATTTTTTGAATGTAAAATGCAAGAGCATAAAAGGAAACAAAAGATTTAACACCAAAAAGAAAGAGTTGTCTATCACAAGTTCACCAAAATGGATAGAGATAAATATAGATATATGTGAATAGGATAAAAATGAATGGATGGACTATGATATGTTATGATGAGGGGGAATATAGGACCTATTCTTAACCTTCCCAAAAGGAAAGATCCAAATGGATTAATCACAAAGAAGTGACCAATACACAAATGAATTAGATGATGGAGAATATTAAGAAAGGAGGAAATACTATAATCTACTATAGAAAGTATGTGCTTGAAATCTTGAATGAATAGAAGACAAATACCAACCTCAAAGTAGGGAAAATTTGGAAAATGCTGGTTTCTAATGTCCATAAACTTGCTCCAGATTGGAAATGCCAAGACAGAGAAAACCTAGAAAACTTTTTTCTTTCCGAGGGTAGGTCAACCTTGACCCAGATAGTGGGGAAAAATCTTACCTTGAGGCACAATCTTACCCCAAAAAGTCAACCTTGACCTACACTGCTCTAACAAAAATTATGTTTGTGGATCTAGGAAGTTCGTTGAAAAGGGTATCCAAATCTGAACTTCAATTCATTATCTTGTACTTGTACCTGTATCTACAATAAAAATGGTTTTGTTGTTTGGATAATGGGTTTACCTTCGTCAAACCGTAGTTTTGAATCAACCTTAATAATGGAATTGAAATAAATAATGCTAGCAATTAGGAGAAGTAAATCTAGCAATGAAGCTATGATATAGATATGCAATTGTATTTGAAATGTAAACAAGTATGTTGATATGAAAGCTTGAACATAACACTAGCAAATGTAAATCAAAACCTCCATGCTGGTATGCTTGGAATCCACCTAGAGAGAAGAATGAATAATTCTAGAAGATGAAAAAAGGATCTTGAAGGAAGATCATACCACCATGATGGTTAGATCTAGGGTTTGAATGAAGAATCTTGAATGCTTGAACCAAATCCCTTCAAAGGCTTGAATGCCTGAATCCTTGATCTTTAATAGAGAACTTGAATAGAGACAATAGCTTGGATACTTGATGGAATGTTTTCTTGATTCTGGAAATAATGTATCATTTGATATCTTCTCCTTAATGTTTGTTAGGTTTTTTAGAAAATGAGAGAAGGCTTCCTTATATAGTGATCTAGGGCACAAACTTCTAAAGAGGCCAACATTGGAGAATTAAATCCCAATTAACCTTAACCCCTAGAAATGGACCTAGATTAAATGAAATTTAAGAGTTTACCATTCTAAAACCCAAAATAGCTGACCTGGAAGTGGGAAAATGAAACTTTATAAAGCTCAATATCCCAAAACTTTTGGAACTTAAAATTTGGACCTAGGGTCAGGGTTGAGGTCAACTCTACCCTAGGTCAAGGTCAAGGTTTCCCTTGACCTAGGTCAGGGTTGAGGTGGACCTTGACCCTTGAGGTCATCATTGACCCAAAAATTTAAAGTCTTCAATTCCTTAGAGAAAGTTGTGAGAAAAAGGTTAGAAACAGTGGGAGAAAAGCATAATAGGAGGAAAATAGCTAGATCCATGCAAAGACCTATTCAAGGCACTTGACATGACCCCAAACCACTCACTCAGAGGGCTAAATGCTCTTAACATGGAAGTGCTTCCATTTTAAGATGATACAATAGTATTACTTCTGTAAAGATTGGAAGAGTAGTAGACAAAGAACAAGGTCATATGAACTATGTATTGAGGATGAGATCAAGCATAGTTGAGGATATGTTCTACATTATGTCTCGATGAAGTGGACAAGTGCACATATAGAGAGTAGAAGACATGCAATAGTTATTCAAGAGTTATAGAGGACAGTGTGCAAACATAGCACCTTAGAAGTAGTTTCTAATGTTTGGATTATATCTCTTAACAGGGATAGAAAACTGATGAGTGTAGTTAGACTAGAATAGTAGACATCCTGATGATGACATCAAAAAATGTGCAAGGTTAGAGGTCACACGTGTTAGAAGTTGTATTTATTGTTAGCCGACAGTGTTTTGTAATTGCAAAAAGATGTAATGAATTATAATATTTCAATAAGGTCCTATTATAATTAATTGGAAAAGCCTCAAGGTTGATTCAAAGAATTATTTTTAGGATATGGTATAAAGGAAGGTTGTTTTCCTTTAGATGAATATGTATTGTAAGTGAATTGTATTGGATTCATGAAGATTGGTCAATGTGAGTAAGTGATTAAAGGGATCAATGTGTTGTGAGTTTAAAGATCTGGTATAGAGATATAAGAAGGTATTTGGTGCATTATTGGCATAGTAAAAGGATAGAGAAAGAGTTTGAGTTGCAAAGTTCAATTTCATTTCTATTATTCTGCAAGGAATATACAGAGGCCAGTTGGACAATGAATTCAGTGGTCTTTCCCCTAAAGCTATTTGGACACTGGGTTCATGTGTCTTCTGTAGCTCCTAACAGGGTTGGCACAACTCCTAATGGGCTTGGAATCTCCTAAAAATGATTGAAATTCTCCTAACAGGGACTCATATGTATTGATTTTATTGCATTGATTCCTAACAAGGTCTATCCTCTTATAAGGAACTTTTATATTAGTACATAATTTTGTGGGTTCCATCCCCACTGGGGTTTTCCCTTTTATCAAGGGTTTCCCTAGTTAACATATCTGGTGTTATTGTGTATTGTATCTTCTTATGGTTGTTGATTATATTGTTCACATGCTTAAGGTTTAATAAGGTTGATAAAAGTTATATTGATCTAACAAATGATTCACCCCCTCCCCTCTCAGTTATCTTCGTAGACTTTACTCTCTAACATATTCTTCATTGTGGGTATTTCACTGTGGAAATATATCTCATGGATGCATGTATGCTTCATTAAATTAGTTTTCCCCTTCAAGGAAATTATAATATATTTGATATGTGGGCATACATTATTCTCACATATTGTATACATGAACTATTATTTTGCATTGGGTTCTCTAACTGGTTGTTTCTTGGATCCCTTAATGGATACACTTTTATATTCTACTATATGTGTGCAAAATCCTATTGTCCTATCCATACACACATAAAATGAAGGGTTTTTGTTGTTTGGTGGATGAGGGCTTGTCTTGGTCAAGACCTAGATTATGAAATAAACCTTGAATTGAAATATAATTGATAAAAAAATGTTTTCATGTAGCAAGACTGAATAATATCAAATGAGAGATATAATTGTCTTTCATAGATGAAATTACATTCAATATGTGATCAAGTATGTAGATGTAATCGTCTTGACTCAAAGAAACCATAAAGAAATAAAAGAAGAAAAAACCTCATGTATATTAATGTATGTGACATGTCATGGATGAATAATATAATATCTTGAATGGATTGGAACAAAACTCTACTACCACCTTGAAGGAAAAAGCTTGATACAAGAAGGAAATGCCAACACTTGAATGCTTGAAGATGCTCACTTGAAGAAGAATTCCTTGATTCCTTTCTTTTGGAGTGATATCTTGTGTAGATTAGATATGATAATGAATCTCCCAAGCCTTTGGGTGGGAAAAAATTTAGCCCAAATGGGGAACAAAATAAATCAATTGGAAAAATCAAGGCCTTTGGAACCTGAATCCTACAATTACTATGGACAAGGCGAAGTAGGTTTATTTGGGGTTGACCTTGAATAGAATAGGTCAACCTAGTCCTAGATAAGGGAGATATTAGGCCTCAAAAAGGCCCAAAAGGATGTGTAGGTGAGATTGGAAGATAATAGGCCTACCATGAGATATGACCAAAAAGATGGCAAAACAATACCTAGAAGACCATGTCAGAAGGAAAGAGATGATAAAGAATCATGAGATGGAAGGAATAAGGAGATAACGATATTTAACCCACACCAATGAGGGCTAAAAGGTCTCAAAATGAAGTGTGTCCATTTTAAGATGGTACATCATCTTCCCTCACCATTCAGGGAACTTAGATGATGAGAAAGGTCGAATAATTTAGTTCACTTCTATAGAGGTCTATATAGTGGTAACACACTTCCCCATGAGAGGATGACCTCAAACTAATAATTCCCTAATTGGTATACAAATAATGTGTTGTGAAAACTCTCATCTCATCTCTCAAGTGTAGGCAATTCATGTTGATGGTAGTCTAAGTTAGTTGAATATCCCTTTTTTTAGCATGGGAAACTAAGTTCTTAAGTGAGTTATTGTTACGATTAAACCACAAACAAAAATACCAATTACATTCAAATATCAAAAATATCAAAAAATAATAGATCACAGAGAAGAGAACACAAGAAATCAAGATTTAACATGGTTCACCCAAACCCTGGGCTACATCCACCAAACAAAAAGTCCAATATTATTACGATCCAGTGATTACAACCTGATTACAATCTATAATCCCTTACAGCTCAATACCATCGCAAGAAGAAATTTCACATCACACATTATGAAAAATCTCTAACCCTAAGCCATTTTATTCAAGTATTTTTGTCACTTTAGGGTTAAAATTAGTTACAACATGTCGGCCCTAAATTGACAAATAAATAATAGCCAAAAAAAATTATGAAGTATGTACGATACTTCCCTGATCAATCACCACAAACTAATAGTTATGTGCACACAAACCAATTGGGAGGAATTTTCAAATATTATCACAAACTAATTTAGTAGCCACCCCTTTTATCTTGGTATTCTATTCATAGTGTAAAAGGATATAAGGATCTTATGAAGTTATTCACCATTTGTGTATCCCCTGGTTGTAGTCGTAAGGATACTTGATCTTCAATTCCAAGAGTCATCAACTTTGCAAAAAAGGGTCTTCTATTTGCTATGACCTTAAATATTTGATCACTTAAATTTACTTTTGTTCATCTCTACATTAAATTACCTCTTCAATTATTAGGGACACAAAACATGAGAATCATGAAACATTAAGACTCAGCTCCTCCTCATGGACCTATGAATAATATATTGCAAACAAATAACAATAGGTTAAAGCATTCATGAATTATTATTTTTTGGTGACTTGACCTATTTAAAATATTTTTCAAAACATGCACATTTTCAAAAGTTGGTTACAACCTTTTGCCAAAAAAGATCCACTACTTGTCTCCCCCATAGTTGCATTGTCCTTTAGGTGACTCTTTGTTCACTTGATGAAAGAAACATTGACATCTCCAAACCAAATTTAGGGCATACTCAGCATAGTCACTTCCTAAATATCTAAACTATCTTGATCGAAAAAAGGCATCCTTCTAGACTAGCGTAAGTGGGAAATAAAAGTGCAAAACATGAAAGTTATATATGGTATGGACCAAAGTTTCATTTCCTTCACATTATACAAATTCGATGACTAAGTCCACCTAATCTCTTTCACGCACTTGGAAAATCACCATTGCATTTTAGAGTCTTTCCTTAGGATCATCATTTAGGAATCATCCTTTAAGATTTTTTAGTCCATTTTCCTTATATAGATCATATTTTAGGAATCAACCATAATCCAATCAAACCAAATCCAAATCTTGGTGCCATCATCATTTGAGAAGTCCATTCCTACATTTTACATGACCATCCTTTTTTTATTTTTTGTTTGACTAAATGATATATAAGGTATCTAATCTCACCACTTTCAATCCTTATCACCTTTTTCTATAGGTTGGGCTGCATTTGACAATCCCTATCTTTCAAAGACCACACATCTATCATAGGTGTTGTTATGTGGATCCTAATCAGACTTAGAGGTTAATTTTTCCCACATTGTTTGATGTGGTTTCCCACTAGATTTTTCTATGGGGTTATAGGGAAGAACCCCCATAATAGGGTCAAGGGGAAATACCCCTTGTTTGGTTAAGGGGTAGAAACCCTTACAAGATCCCGTGGAAAATTCCCAACCGATATTCTAGCCCTAATTTTGTAATCAGCACAAGTCTTGTATAAAATGACTTGAGATTAGGGATTTCATAAGGTAAGCCAATTTAGTAGCTTCTTGTGGTGGTATTGAGTTGCAAGGGATTACAAATTGCAACCATATTGAAATTATTGGATAATAATATTTTACTTGTTGTTTGGTGGATGTAGCCCAGGGTTTGGGTGAACCACTATAAATCTTTGTGTCTTTTATTTGCATATGTGTTCTTTATTCCTTTGTGATATTAGTTGTATTTGTATGTAATTGTTACCTATATCTCTCTAATCCTACCAAGTGGTATCAGAGAAAGGTTGTTTTAGTTATCCTCTATCGAGAGTCTTAGAATTGAGTGAGAGAAATGTCAAATGAGAGTAAGCTAAATGTCAAAAATTTTAATGGGCAGAAAATTCAATTATGTAAAGTGTAATTTGGAGGACTACCTTTATGAGAAGGATTTATAGCAATCATTGGGAGGAAAATCTAAGAAGGGCCCAAACATGTTAAATGAGGACTAGGATATTTTGAATAGGAAGGCACTTGGAAGTATTTGTTTATGCTTGAAAAAGTTAGTGGTATTTAATATTAAGAAAGAAAAGACAATGAAAAATTTGGTGGGAACCTTAGAAAATCTACATGAAAAAGCCCTCCACTTCAAAAAAGGTGTTTCTTATGAAGCATTTACATAATATAAATATAGTAGAAAGTTGATATGTTGTTGATCATTTAAATGGGTTTAATATGGTTACCAATTAATTATCTTCTGCAAATGTCAATTTTGATGAGGAAATTAGGGCTCTCTTGATTATGTTTTCTTTTCCTCAAAGTTGGAATGCCTTGGTGATTGTTGTGAGTAAATATGTTTCTAGTTCTAATACCCTAAGATTTGATGATGTTATTTGTGTTACTCTTAGTGATGAAACTCATAGGAAAATCTTAGGTGGATCTACATCAAGAAGTGTCTTGAACACACAAAGAAGAGGCATAAGAAATGAGAGAGTAAACAATTTTGGAAATATTAGAAAATCAAGAGGAAAATCAAAGGGAAAGAGGTCCCAATCTAGAGGACCAAGAGATGGATGTTAGGATAAAACTACAAATAGAAATAATAGTTACATGCAAATATAATCAATAACAAGAAATAATAGATCACATAGAAGAGAACAAAAGACACCAAGATTTAACATGGTTCACCCAATTCCTAGGCCATGTCCACCAAACAACAAGTCCAATATTATTATGATCCAGTGATTACAACCTGATTACAATATATAATCCCTTACAACTCCATACCACCACAAGAAGCAATTTTTGCATCACACCTTATGAAACAATCCCTAACCCTAAGCCCTTTTATAAAAGTATTTTTTTCGCTTTAGGGTTAAAATTAGTTACAGCATGTCGGCCATAAAATGTTGATATAGTAGCCCCAAAAAAAATTCTCAGGGGCTCTGCCTCCAAACCCCTGATAGTTAGGGCTGCCCCCAAACCCCTAATAGTCATAGCCTACCAGCCTTGACTATATTGGGAGATGTCACCCCCAAACCCCCACTTAGGGCCCGGCTTGACCCTAAACTCTGCTAAAGAATTAAGAAGTATGTACAATACTTCCTTGATCAGTCACTACAATCTAACAATGATGGTACTATGGGAAATGAGGCCATAAGAAGAAATATTGCTAGTCTAGGAAGAACACTAAAGGAGACAACCATGAAGGAAACAAGGAGGCAAATGTGGTAAGTAATAAATCTGAAGAGGATGTTTTACTTCTTTGCTTATAGAATATTGATGATTCATGAGTTTTAAGACAAAAACAAAGGAAACAAGGAGGCAAATGCAGTGAGTAATAAATCTGAAGAGGATGTTTTACTTCTTTGCTTATAGAATATTGATGATTCATGAGTTTTAGATTCAGGGGCTTCTTTTCATGCTACACCTCATAGAAGTTATTTTATTGATTAAGTATAAGGGCATTGTGCTTTATTTGGGAGATAATGAACCCTATCAGATTATTGGAAAGGTAAGAATTAAGAATAAGTTAAAGAATAAGAATCATTAGCTACTACAAGAGGTAAGACACTTTCCAAGGCTAAGTAGAAATTTAATTTTAGTAGGGCGATGGGGTGATGAGGGTTGTACAATTACTTTTAATGATAAATAATGGAAGGTTTCAAAGTTTCCTTAGTAGTAGAAAAAGGTGTGAAAGTAGTTACCTTATATCTTTGTATAGGTCATATTATTCCTTCTAATTTATTTTTTTCATAAAATAATCAATGTTCAAGAATAGTTGCTACACTTGACGAGGAAGAATATTAAAAAAAATTTGTAGATTCAAAAACAACTCATGGCACAATAGACTTGGGAATGTGAATGAATTATGTATGAGATTACTTCATTCAAAAAAACTTTTGACCAGGTCTAAAATATATCAATAAGGATTTCTATGAAAGTTGTATTTATGGTTAATGAAATTTAGTTAGTTTTGTGAAGAGTGGGAAGGAAAAGAGAAATGAAAAATTAGAGCTTGTGCATACATATGTATGGGGACTAGCTTAGGTATCTTCCCTTGATGTCTCTTAGTATTATGTTATGTTAATTGATGAAGTAGCTAGAATATTATGGGATTATTTCCTTAGATAGAAATTTGATGTATTTGAAACCTTTCAGAAATGGAAAAGTTTGGCTGAGAACAAGATTGGTAATAGACTAAAATGTCTCAGATCTGATAATGGTGGTGGGTATTGTAGCAAATAATTTGAATATTATTGTTCCTCTCATGGTATTCATAGGAAAAAAAGTATTCTAAGGCTCCACAAGAAAATGGAATGGCTAAACACATGGATAGGACAATAATAGAGTGTGCAAAAAGTGTGAGGTTGCATGCTGGGATATCCTTAAATATGTGGGAAAAGGCTATTAATACTGATGTATATTTAATAAATAGAGGTCCTTCTACTCGTTTGGGTTGTGGTATTCTAGAGGAATCATTGACAGGTAAGAAGGCAAGTTATTATTTTCTCAAAAACTTTGATATTGAAGCATTTGCACATATAGATTTTGAAAATAGAACCAAGATGGAAGCTAAATCTAAGAAACATGTATTTTCTAGATATTTCAATAATGAATTTGGCTATAGACTTTGGGATTTTGAAAATAACAAGATTGTAAGAAGTAGGAATGACATAATGATGCAGGAGCATCCTAGACGTAAGGGCAATCTCATATCACCCAAAAATATTTTCTTTCTATTTCTTGAATAAAAGTTGTCTCTATGTAGAGTTATTGTCTATCAAGGCTTGCTACTTAGTCATTCATACAATCTTAGAATGTCCTAATTTCAGAGGTGGAGGTTCATCTTGGATATATTAGCCTTCCATTTGAGGCTCAGTGCCATATCATGAGTATTTAGGAAGTTATTATGGATTTTTGGTGTGAAATTTTGGTATAAAAACTATAATCTTAGTTTTGAAGGCCCAAATTTAGCCATGTAGATCAAAAGATGAGGATTCTAAAATGGGGTTATAATAGCCAATCAGGTTGATAGCTTGCAAGTTATTGTCTTTTGAAGTTGTGCCAACCAAAAGTTAAAAAATAAATGTCATAATAATTTTGAATCGACTCTATATGTAATTTAAAGGTTGGTCAACCTCAAGGGTTAGGGTTTGATGTCTAGAAACTTCTCAGGTAATGTAAAATTTCTTATATAAGGAAGGCCTGCACATTGTTTAGGATAGCTCTGGGTGATAGTTAATAATTTTGTCTTGCAAATTATTGTAAGGAAGGTGCCCATGTGGGTTTGTATAGTGTATTTCAAAATTCTATAATTCCACATATGTGGCGATAATAAGAAGCTCATATTTTGTTCTTGCAAATTGTTGTTGTCTCTTTTTTCATGATATGCATTAATGGTATTAAGAGAAGCACCCTTCATCAAGTAGTATCATAGAAGGTGTTCCTGAGTGTGTTGATAGATCACTAAATATGAAGTAGTTTGCATTAGGACCGTGGTTTGGGTTGTGTGTGTCTATAGATCATAAATTGTGAGGTAGATTAACACTAGGTTTTCAACAGAAGAATGAAAATGCCTCCACAAAGAGAGCATGGTGGAAGTGTCCTAAGTGTTACACCTAAGGGTTTTAGAGACCTCAAGAGACAAATATAATTATTGGAGGAAAAAAATTGCAAAGGAATAAATCTTGTTGTAAGAGATGAAGTAAGGATAAAGGAGAAGAAGAAGAAAATGTTGAAGAAGAGGTAGTTCTAAACCCAGAAGAAGAGAGGCATTTTTAGGGCCATTTTTGAGATTAGAAAAATACCTAAGTTTTAGGTTTCCACATTCTTGGGAAATCTCAACCTAAAGGAATCGATCAATTGGATCAATGAGTTAGAAGAATACTTTGAGTATGAAGATATTAAATATCTTGATAGGGTCAAGTTTGTGAAGGAAAAATTGAAGGGTTATGCAAAGATTTGATAAAAGCATATTCAATTGGAGTGAAATAGAAGAGGGAAGGATAAAATCATCATATGGGATTCGATGATAGCTAAATTGAAGTGTCAATTCATTCACACAGATTATGAGCTTAATTTATTGAAAAAATGCAAGCGTTGAAGCAAGTGCAAAGACCTATTCAGGAGTATACCGAAGAGTCCTACTATATTCTCATTGAATAGGCCATAAAAAATATGACAAGGAGGAAGTTTCCCATCACCTTAATGGATTGAGGCCGACCATTTAGGAGGAGCTAAGTCTAATTTGAATGACAAATATTGAGGAGGTTTACTACTTTTCCCTAAGAGTAGAAGAGAAGTTGAACAAGAAGTTTAAGATTTGACAAAGCGAAAGAGGTCATGATGGAAGATCTTGTAGACAATCTTATGCAGATTGAAATAATGATCAAAAGAAGAAGGATGAGGCTAACAGTAGCAATCAAAACTAGTAGGCAAATAGTTCCAATCATTTCTATGATCAAAATAATAGAGATTAGAGAGGAAGAAGAAGAGGGCAAGGATCTAAAAGAGGAGTTTTTCATGGGACATGTTTTCACTATAGAGAAGAAGGGCATAGGGCATTCAAATGTCCCCAACATGAAAAGAGGACATATAGGAGAACTAAAAGATAGGCTAGAGTTGTGTATGTTGATGAAGATGCCAAGCATCACATTCTAAAGATACTGAAAGACAAGAAGTCCTAGTTAAAAAAAGAGTCATGTTGAGTGGTGATAATGAACTAGATCAAAGGAGGAGCTTGTTTCACACAAGGTGCAAGTGTGAAGATAAGTATTTTGATGTGATCATTGATGGTAGAAAAATTGACAATTTGGTGTTAGAAAAGATGGTCATGAAGTTAAAGCTCAAGAGGCAGAAACACCACATTCATATTATATTGCATGGGTGAAAAATGACCAGAAGATCATGGTCAATGAGTAGTTCCTAGTGAAGTTCAAGATTAGAAGCTATCAAGATTAGGTACTTTGTGATATCATACCTATGGACATATGTAATATATTTTGAGGTAGGTTGTGGAAGTTTGACATGTGTGTTGTACATGATGGTCATGTGAAAACCTACACTCTAACAAAGGATGAAGTGAAACATAAGATGAATCCATTGTAGGAAAAAGGAGATAAATTATGCAGTGATGTAAAAATATGTTTTTTTGATGGCAATAATTTCCTAGAAAGTATGAGGCATAAGCATATGTATTATGCTATAATTCTAAAAGATGGTAAAGAAGAAGTAGAAGAGGTGCCTGTAGAAGTTGTAGATTTGTTGGAAGAGATTCCAAATATTGTGTCTAATATTCTACCTAATGGATTACCACTAGTGAGGAAGATCAATAATTAGATGAACTTAATTCCATGGCCCATTTTTCCAAATAAAGAAGTGTACAGAGTGACACCACCAGAAAGTGAAAAGTTAAACAAACAAGTGCATGAGTTTTTGTAGAAAGGTTGATTCGAGAGAGTCTGCGTCCATATTTTGTACTAGAATTATTAGCACCAAATAATAATGGAGAATGGAGGATGTCTAAGGATTCTTGAGCTATCAATAAGATCACAATAAAGTATAAATTTCCATTTCTAGGATGGATGATATTATGGATTGTTTGAGTGGAGTTGTGTATTTCACAAAGATAGATCTAAAGATTGGGTACCATCATATTCAAATCAAAGAAAGAGATGAATGGAAGACTACCTTCAAGACAAGGGAAGGATTGAATGAGTGGTTAGTCATGTTTTTGGACTAAGCAATTAACCAAGCACTTTCATGCGACTCGTGAATGAGGTACTGAAGGAATTTATGGGTAAGTTTATCATCGTTTACATAGATTATTCTATGATCTTTAGTAAGACATTAGAGGATCATATAATGCATATTCATGATGTGTTTGATGAGTTGACAGAAGAAAAGTTACTGATAAATATAAGGAAGTTTAGTTTTGTGAAGAAGTAGTTGGTGTACTTGGGATTTGTAGTTTCAAGAGAAGGTCTAAAAATGGACCCTCAAAAAGTGAAGGCTATTTGAGAATGGCCTACTCCAAGAATTGATACTAAGGTAAGATCTTTTCATGGACTGGCTTATTTTTACAAAAAACTTATCAGAGACTTTATCAGTATTTGTGGACCATTGACTAAAACAATGAGGGGATAGAAAAGGGTCTAAGTAGACTATAGGAGTAGATACATACAAATTTTAATCTGTTGAAATAGAAATTTACAAAAGATCTTATTTTAGCACTTTTAAATTTTAATAAGGTGTTTCAAGTAGACCATGATGCTATTGGTACTACAATAGGAGTTATTTTGACTCAATAAGGCATACATATTGCCTATTTTAGTGAGAAGGTACTCTATCTTCTTCCTACGGAGTTCTTTTTGTATACTGATCATCAAGCTTTTCAATATTTGAAAAGTAAAGAAACATGAAACTCAAGACATTTGAAATGCGTTGAGTTTTTGTAGAGTTGTACATTTTTTTGAAACACAGGAGTAGGAAGTCTAACAAAGTTGCAGATGCTCTTAGTAGAAGAAAAATTTTGCTAAAAAAGATGCAGATTAAGGTGTTTGGGTTCAAGGAATTCACAAGTTTGTATCTAGAAGATCTTGATTTAGTAAAGCTTGTATATAACTTGTTACACTTGAAAGGACAAAGTGGTTGGATTTCATAATTTAGGATGGTATGTTCTTCAAAGGAAGTCATTCGTGCATACTAATAAGTTCTACGAGAGACAATCTCATCAAGGAGAAGCAAAGTAAAGGATTGGTTGGACATTTTGGTAGAAATGAAACCATTTTTGGTTTCTAAGAATTATTGCTAGCCACAATTGCATCAAGATGTCAAAAAGTTTCTATAGAGTTGTAGAGTATGTCAAATGGAAAAAAGAGTGAAGAAAAATATGAGGTTGTATTAGCCATTACATGTACTAGAGAAGTTGTGTGAGGATGTCAGCATGAACTTTTTTCTTGGTTTACCAAGGACTCAACAAGGACATGATTCAATTTTTGTAGTGGTTGACATGTTTTCAAAGATGACACATTTTATTCCCTGCAAGAATACTAGTGATATTTTTCACGTGGCCGAGTTATTTTTCAAAGAGGTGGTGTGACCCCATAGTTTATCAAAGAACATAGTTTCAGATCGAAATACCAAGTTTTGTTGGGTATTTACAGAATACATTATGGAAGAACTTGAAGTTATATTTGAATCAGCTCATCACATCATCCAAAGATTCATGGACAGACAAAAGTGGTGAATTAGAGTTTGGGGAATTTGATGAGATGTTTGGTGTGAGATAAGCCAAAGGATGGAATCTAATTTTAACATAGGCATAATTTTCATATAATAATTTTATCAATAGGAGTATTTGTAAATCACCATTCTAGATTGTATATGGGAGCGGTCTTAGAAATGCTTCTAAGTTAACAAAGTTGGATAAATGACAAATAAGTAGTGTTGAAGTAGAGGATTTTGCAGAGCATTTGAAGAACGTACATGAGGGGGTGAGGAAGCACATTACAATGATTAATATACAATACAAGGCTAAGGAAGATGTGAAAATGAGGTATAATAAATTTCATATTGGGGATGAAGTTGTGGCTCATTTTAGAAAGGAGAGATTTCTAGAGGGTACATATAATAAGCTAAAAATGAAGAAGTTTGGACCAATCAAAGTACTAAAAAAACATGATTCTAGAAATGTCTTTGAAGTAGATTTGCCTATTGAACATAATATTTCACCATTATTTAACATTTTAGATATAGTAGAATATCATGAAGGAGGTGATGGAGATGAACTTGCATAAGTGCAATGGAGTATTTTGGCAACTACTTAAGCTAATAAGGAGATTGAGGAGATACTGGATACTTGTGTTGGTAGAAGTACAATGAATAGAACATATGAAGAGTATCTAGTCAAATAGAAACTGAGCAGTAGAAGATTCATCATGGCTAGAAAGGGAGGATGTTGATACTCTTGGTTTTCATCTCACTACTTGAGACATGATGAGGTCACCTCTCAAATTACCCTAGGTGTGTGATGTAGGAGCATCCTAGGTGTAAGAGAAATCTTGCATTACCCAAAAACATTTCCTTTATGTTTCTTGAATAAGGTTTTTCTTAGTGTATGGTTATTGTCTATGGAGGCTTTCTACTTAGTAAGTTAGTCATATGAATTTGAAATGTCCTAATTTCAAAGGTGGAGGTTCATCTTGGATATATCAGCCTACCAGTTGAGGCTTAGTACTATATCATGAGTATTCATGAATTTTTATGGATTTTTGGTATGACAATTTGGTATAAAAACTTTAGGTTCAGTTTTGAAGGCCTTAGAGGCCCTTGATGGACTCTAAAATGTGGTCTACTAGGGCTGACTTAGGTTAAGCCATGAAAATTAGTAGATGAGGATCCTTAGAAATTTGAGAGGTACACTTAATAAATATTTACATTTTAGGGGATCTAATACTAATTTGCAAGGGATCTAGATACCAGGAGGAGTGTTATAGGATATGTATTTACTATTGGTGGGATGGTAGTGAGTTGGATTTCTCCTTTATAGAAGGTGAATTCTTTATCCACTACAAAGAAAGAGTATGTTTCCTCTATAGAGGAAGCCAAGGAGATGATTCAATTTTTTTATGGAATAGTTAGGGCACCCACAAATGGACAATTATTAGTTTGCATATAGCTAGAGTGTCATTCATCTTGCCAAGAATTATTCTCTACATTCAAAGATCAAACACATACAAATGTGAAACCATTTTATTTGGTCAATTTTGGATGATGGACAATTAAAGTTCAACAAGATATATACATGATAATATAATAGATATGTTCACATAGGTAGTGGCAAGGGAGAATTTGAACTCCTCTCTAGCTTTGGTTGATCTTCTAGTCTAAACAAAATAAAATAACAATAAAGGCTAGTATGGTTTTACATTTTAGTGGGAGTTATAGGTTTATTAGTACTATGATTTGTCTCCAAGTAGGAGGTTCTTTTTGTAAGTGTTTGATCACTCTCCAAGTCAGCGATTATCTTCATTTACATCCTAATCAGAATTAGAGGTTAATTTTTCCCAATTCGTTCGATGCAGTTTCCCCTATATTTTTCTATGGAAATTTGGAGGAAGCAACCTCGTGATGGGGTCAAGGAGAAACACCCCTTTCTGGGTCAAGGGGCAACACCCCAAATGTGCTCCCTATCATTATATTGAGAGAGGTCAAGGGGTAGCACCATGTAAGACCAAAAATGACTTTATGATTATAAAAGGTGCCAAGAGTTATTTTTTCTATCAGTCAAGATATTCTAGCCCTAATTTCATAAGTGATATAATTCTCTTATAAAATGGCTTAGGGTTAGATATTTTATTAGGTATGATGATTTATGAGCTTCTTGAGGTAGTATTGAAAATCAAGGGATTATAGTTTGTAATCAGATTAAAATCACTAGATAACAATAGTGGACTTGTTGTTTGATGAATTTAACCCAAGAATTGGGTGAAGCACATTAAATATTTGTGTCTTTTATTGGAATATATGTGCTTGATTCCTTTGTGATATTGGTTATATTTTCATATAATTGTTATTTATGTCTCTCTAATCCTAATAATAGGTTGACAAGTCACCCCATCTAAAGTTTAATTAGAACACCAAGTGAATCCTTAGGTCCTTAAGACACCTCTTCATTAGATTTTTCATATATAATCCTTTCACATCCTAGATGTCATAATCATAAAGTGTCTTGTCCCTAAAGAATAAATTTTGTTGGTAAAGCTTGAACTAGTCATCTTTCCAAATTGATATTCCTTGCACATTGCATTCTCAAGTTTAACCACTGTAGCTATTTCTCTCACACATTTTATTTTAGAACATTTAATCGTATTATCAAAATTTAGATGCAAAAACCTCTTATGACATAACTAGTATTCCTCTAATTTTACAATCAAACAATGTCAAGGAGAAGTTTTTAATTTGGAAATATTACCTCTTGTTAGTTCACCAGTATCAATTAATTCATGATAATTTCCTAATACTTGCTCTTTTCATTACTAAACTCAAATATTAATCCTTTATTATTCAACTAAGATGCATTCAACAAGTTATGCTTCAAACCATTTTCCCAAAAAACATCATCATAGGTAGTATTATCATTCAAATCAATAGAACCTTTACCACTGCTGATGTAAGGAGAACCGTTTCAAAGTCTTATTATTCCTCCATCACATTCTTCTATTTTAATAAAAAAATTCTTATCTCCCATGATATGTTTTGTGCATCCACTATCATCAATCCAGACATCATTATTGTTCATGCTTGAAATTAATGTCTTTTCTTCATTGTGTTCATCACTGTCGATAGAGGGATCTTCTTTTATAATAGCAAACACTATCTCTTCATTGTTTCTATTCCCATAAAAAAAATTATTATTACTCCCATCATCTTCAGCTATGTATCATGAATTCTTTCTTTTTTCCTTGTAGTTTTTGAATTTCTTGAATCCATCTTTCTTTTCATTCTCATTACCCTTCTTGTCTTTGTTAGGGAAACTGTGAGCAAAGTGACCAATATGTCTACATGTCTAACAAGTAATAATATTCTTTCCTTTGTATCTTCCTTTTCCTTTAAGAAACCTCTTAGATATTAAAGCTTGAAGTCCTTGTAGCTCTTTCTCTTCATCCAAAAAATAATCATAGTCATCTCGACTATGAGCAACAAACTTTTCTTTTCTAGATGAACCAATTTTTAGGGAATCTTGAAAAGAAGTTTCAATGAAAGGTAAACTATAATCAAAATTACTCAATTCAAATGAAGTCAAACTTAAAACTAATGAATCCAATGTGACTTTACCAAGACAACAAACCTTAAATCTTGAATACAAGAAACTCTAATTTCATATCTAGGTGTAGGAGTTCTTAAGACTTTATTTACAACTCCATCTTTAAGTTTTTCTCTAGCTCCTCTAATGGTAGCAATAATCTATTTCAACCTTGTATCATACTAAGCAATTTTTTGACCATCCTCGTCTCATCATATTTTCCTTTGATACTATCAACCTTATCTTTTAATACATCTTCATCACCTCCATGTACCTTCAACAGTTTATCTCATATGTCCTTAGCATTGTCCCTATCATTGACATCAACATACCTTGTATCTTGTAGAGTGCTTGCAATCTCTATCATCACTAATTTATGGACCAATTCTTCTCCTTTTTCATCTTTTTTAGGGTTTATAGTAGGTGGTGTGTAATTTGTAGTAAGGTAGCCAACTACTATGTTTGAAAGACATGACAGATGTAACTTCATTCTTCTTTCCCATATGTTGAAATTGTCCTTATCCTTTAAGAATTTGGGTGTGTCCTTCCTATAGATCTTTAAGATATTGTCCCCTTAGCTATTAAAACTCTTGGATCAAGGAAAAAATTCTCTAATACCAATTAAAGGTATAGGATTTATTTCTAAGGGGGGAGGGGGTGCAAATTGATAATCACCCAATCAAACTTTAACTATCATCCAATCAAACTTATCAAACTGATTAGCCTTTTAACCTCTTAAAGTTCATATCAACACAAAAGGAAAATTAAACTTTAAACTAACATGAAAAAATAAACACAATCATAACACCATACATATCTTGTAGAAACCCAATTAGGGTGAAAACCACAGTGTGAGAACGATGCTCATAAATTGTATACTCTTTTGGAATATGGTACATTAGGAGCTTGCCCAGTTAAGGGTTACACCAACAATGTTAGGTGCTACTTTTTTAATGGATTTTCCTTGAGACCTAATAAAGTATTATACCCTTATAGGAGTAATCTAGTTATATGATTTTAATTACTCTTTTGAGAATGTGACCTGGTTAGAGGATTTTACAAAGGGACATGTTAGGATCCACGTGGTTAAGGTTTTTTTTTCTCAATAGTTAAAGAGTAACATATAATGAATTATATTTAATTTTCACTAACTCTACTAGATGGGATCCAATAAACCTTTGTAAATTAACAACATACCATGCTCTGTCTTTTAACTTTATCTGTGATTACAACCTTCTCCAACTTTGCATTCCTCTTGCAACCAACAATCAACCTACTAGATTCTTTATTTTTAAGTATAATTTTCCTTAATCATAAAACACTAAACCTAAATAAAATGATCCATATTGATTAAAATAAATCTATCCATTCATTCTATGTTTTCTCCTACCGACATTAGCTCACATCAATTGTCACCTTGGAAATTGTTCCAACTCCATAAGTCATTTTGACCTTGTAGAAACTTCTTGAAGATTCTTCCTCAGATATTTTACCTCAATATTTATATCATCAAATCCTTCCTTAAATCATGTATCAATTAGCCAATCATCCAATTCAAATCATCTGTCCCAATGACAATTCAAATCTTATGATCACACCTTGAATTGTTACTAATTAGTCTTTGTTCACCGATAAGCCTTTTGTGTTTACTTATTTAGTCTTTTATTATTGTGTACCTATTTTTCTAGTTTACCTAGTTTCTTCTTTCTTTACTAATAATCCATGTTTATTTACCGATAAGTCCTTACTTACTTATTCAATTGTCTAGTTCACCTATTAACCTCTTCCCAACAACATCAATTCTAATTAATCAACTCAACTAGACCTTAAAAAAATGGTATTATCATAACCATTTCATCCTAACATCATCATGAATCACATCCAACAATAGATTCAACTAATTCCTTATATTTCTAAAGAAAAATTCAAATGATTTAACTTTTTATCATTTATTATCTCATCAATTACCTAATTTGATTCCTATCCCTATAACTTTTAAATGGGTATTGTTATAAACTTAGCATTCTAACACACCAATTGACTTTCTTATATTATAGAAACACTTAATTCTCACTACAACACATTCATAATTATTAATTATCCTTGTTAATCTCACCAATCATCATTACTAATCAATTATACCAACAATCATGACCCATGTTAGAATGTTTAGAATAACTGAGGGGGGGGAGAGGTGAATCAGTTACTCAAGGTCCATAAGTACCATTTGAACAATAAAGCCTTAAACAATATATGTTCTACTTATCCTATTGTAACTTGGTCTCTACTGCAAACTTAATAACAAAATTAACTAGTACTTCACTATCCTAAGATAACAAACTTTGCTAAACGTAAAACATAATAAAACATTCAACACAAGCTTGACACTAGGATTTAACGTGGAAACCCAATTTAGGAAAAATCACCAGCAACATGTCACCACTTTCTCCCTCTTTTGAAGTGCGCTCTATTAGGAGCCAACCCTATTAAAGGTTTACAATACATACTGTTAAATGTGACCTAGTTAGAGGATTCAATTACCCTATCAGGAGTAGCCTTGTTAGAGGACTTTGATCATTCCATTAGAATGTCACCTTTCTAAAGGATTTACATAGACTATTAAGTCCTTCAATGACTGTTAGGTCAACCTTTGATTAAAAGGATTTCAATAGAAACTTTTTACAATGATTAGAAAGAAAAAAGTAGGGTTTGATTTATATGATTACAACTCACTTTTGCATTTTTAGATCTTTGTTCGGTTCATGTGTTGATTCTTTGATAAGTCTTCCTTGTCACCTCTATCCTTGATTTGCTTGGAAACCCTTCAAGCATTCACCCTTCTCAAACTTAAGCCTTCTGCTTAGATTAGCTTATCAACCTTAGCAACTTTATTCTCTCTTACTAGAAACACGCACAGATTATTTTCTCTATCTCTTTGCATCTCACATTTCACGCTTATATCACCTTCTTCATTTGCTTGCTCACTGTCTCTCTAAATTTTGGCTTTGCATCTCCTTAAATAGGTAATTATGGTCTTTTGTCATTTTCACAATCATTGTAGATCTTAGGGTTTGCGGTTTCATTCATCAAGTTTATTGTATCTATTCATCTTCCTTGTTTTCTAGAAACTTCTCATCAAATGTGTTCATTAGATATGATCCCTAATCCTCTCCTTGAATTAAATGATCCAACTCATCAATATTATATTCAACACTCTTCCCATATCCCAAGAAATCAACTGAGTCAGTTGGAAATCATGATTCCACATATGCATTCAAAAATATGGTCACTCAATCATTACTAAGTTTTGACACTCAGTCATCATTGAGTTGATCAATTTCTTGTAGAACTTCTAGCTCAACATCAACTTGTTTTCTCGGTCGATAGTGACGTTCAATCAACATTAAATTTTCTCGACACTTACTATGGTTCGATCGACACTAGCGTCATTCAATATGAACTCCAAAGTTCCTTGATCTTTTACTCTATTGCTTAGTCAAGCTTTACATAAATGATATATCTTGTCTTGTACTATAAAGAATTGAACATAAACATGATATAAACAATCACTTTATTTTTTCAATATAAACTAATCAGAGGTCCATTGTAGCTTCCTTTTCATAACTTAACCTTTCCTCTAGGAGCTTTTTTTGTGAGAAACTTTTCAAATCCTCTTCATCAATAAAATATATATGTCATTTAGATTAGATAGAAACATTTTTCATCAGTAGATTTGACATCAATGATGATACAATAATTGTTCCAATTGTAGTTTCCAAAAATCTCCCTCTTTGGCATTGATGGAAACACCTTAACACTTCTTTTGAAACATATCAAATATGTTCCATTAAAAGAATACAATCTTCCTCTTTGTTACCATGCAATCCAAAAGATTTCACCTTGATGAGTGACCAATATCCTTAGTTTCATTATGATTCTCATCTTTCAAAAACTCCCTCTAAATTCTGAGTTTAGACATCCTCTTGCATCATTATTCATATTCAAATCTCTTCCTCTTTCATTATGAATCTCTTCCTTTATATTATATCTCTCCCTCATCTCTTTGGAAATTCTCTCCCTCTTTGACAACAATGCCAAAGACACTAGCTTTCTTGGCTTCAATTACTTCATACATCTTGATTATGTATATTTTTGCACATCTGGTTGAATTATGTCATCTGTCTATGACTGATTTTCTATGTTGTTATCCTTCTTTACTTGCCTACCTTAGGCATCTCCCAAAGTAGAACTGTTTGCATCAATGTGTATGGTATTCTGATTAGCACATTTGATGCAATGCACCATTTCGCCTTAAGTTTCTTTGCTGAGGGGAATCACCCCTAGTTTACCTCTAAGATACTCATGAGCATCTTTAGGTACAACTTTAGTGAATATGTCTACAATTTGTTCTTTGGTGTGCACATATTCTAACTTCACTTCTTTGTATTGAAATAATTCTCTCAAGTAGTGATACTTGATAGCAATGTGCTTTGTTTTAGTGTACATTACTAGATTCTTTGATATGTTGATAGCACTTGTGTTATCACAATAGATAACCAAATCTACAATTTCTTCTTTCAATCCTTTTAGCAATTGCTCCATCCACATAATGTTTGAATAGTTCATTGCAACTACCACATACTCGGCCTCAGTTGTTGATTGGGAAATATAGTTCTATTTCTTGCTTGTCCATGCCACAAATCTCTTTCCTAGAAAGAATGCACCTCCACTAGTGATTTTTCTATCATTGATATTTCCTACCCAATGAGAGTCAGTGAATACATTTAGTTCAAATCTATCACTTCTCTTGTAATATAATCCATAGTCTTTTGTACCTTTTAGATATCTCAATATCCTTTTCAATGCCATCGTATGATTCTCCTTAGGATTTTCTAAAAATCTAGCAACTATCCCAACAAATAATACAATATCAGGTATGCTATGAACAACATATTGCAATTTTCTAATCATTGATCTATACAGTGTCTAGTTCACATCAGCAGATTCATCACTTTTAGATAACTTATGTCTTGTAGACATAGGTGTGCTCACCGGTCTTGATTCTTCCATTCCAAAAAAATTTAGTATCTCCTTGATGTATTTAGATTGAGTAATGAAAATACCAAACTTTATTTGACATACTTGCAATCCAACAAAAAATTTGATTTCACCAAACATTGACATTTCAAATTCCTTCTTTATTTTATTAGCAAATGATTTGCATAATGCTTCTTTACCTCCAAAAATAATGTCATCAATAAAAAATTCATATAGAAGTACTTCATTCTTCTTACTAGTCTTCAAATATAGATTGTTGTTATCATATTTCCTTTCAAAACCAATCAGTACCAAATAATTGTGTAGTCTTTCATACTATGTTCTTGGGGCTTGTTTCAATCCATATAGAGCTTTGTTCAGTATACATACTATGTTCTTCTTGTCTAGATCCACAAATCCTCTAGGTTGTTCTATGTACACTTCTTCCTCAAATATACCATTCATAAATGTAAATTTGACATCCATCTAATGTACCTTGAAATTCTTGTAGGCTGAGTATGCAAACAAAACTCTGAATCCTTCTCGTCTTGCCATAGGAGAAAAAGTTTCTCCATAGTCAACTCCTTATTCTTGAGCATATCCTTTGCATACTAATTTTACCTTGTTCCTTCTAACTTCACCATTTTAATTTAGCATATTCCTGAAAACCTATTTTGTTCCAATTACATTTTTGTCTTTCGGTCTAGGTACTAGGGTCCAAGTATTATTCTTCTCAATTTGTTCAATTTCCTCATTTATTTCCTGGATCCAATCTTCATTATCTAGAGAATCCTTTACTGATTTAGGCTCAAATTCACAAAAGTAAGCATGTATAATTTTTGAGTCTATTTATTGTCATAACACCAAATTTTACATCTCCAATGATTTGTTCAAGTTTATGATATCTTCTTACATACTTGGCTAGCACAGGTGGTCTCCTTCTTTGTTCTTCAACAAGTTCATCTTGAAAAACAATCTCAAGTTAATTATCTCTTTCTTGTTTAGGTTTAGGTTCAGGTTCAACATGCTCAACATTGACTATTTGATAGTCAACATTTCCTATCTATGACTCGGCATATTCTACATGTTGCTCGACACCCACTATCTGCTACTCGACAACCTATTGATGTACTTTGACATTTCCTATCTGCTAGGAAACTGCAACTTGGTTCACTTGTTCATTAGGAGTGTTGGGAGCACTAGCATCCACATATATGAATGTTCTATAATCTTTAGGTTCTTCTTTACATGCAATATCATTTCTTTTTGTAAATTCATTAACTTTCACATTTGCACTTTCCACAACTTTGTTGGTGTTAGAGTTTAAATACTTGTAAGCTTTACTTTTGGTGAATATCCTGGGAATATACCTTCATCACTCTTTGCATCAAATCTTCCATTACTATTATCTTTGAATAAATAGCATCCGCTTCCAAAGATTTTTAAATACCTCACATTAGAAGCATATCCATACCATAATTCAAAAGGTGTAGCATTTGTACCTTTCTTGACTTGTACTCTATTTAAGTTATAGACATCAATACTGACAACCTCTCTCCAATACTTTAGTGATACATTCTTCTCCATCATCAACATTCTTGCACAATCCATAATTGATCTGTTTCTCCTCTCAACTATCTCATTATGAGGAGGGGTCCTAGGTGCTAACATCTATCTTTTAACTCCTCTATCATTGCAGAATGTATTGAACTCATTGGAAATTAATTCACCACCTCTGTTAGATCTCAAAAACTTTAGACTCTTCCCTATTTATTTTTCAACTATGGCCAAATACTACTCTGGCCAAATACCACTTAAATAACTAAAAAGCATCAGATTTAGCTTTGAGAAGCATCACAATCATCATCCTAGAATTGTCATCAACAAATATGATGAAATACTCATTTCTATAATAGCTTTGTACATAAATAGGTCCACAAAGGTAAGTATGAACCAATTCCAAAATATCATTATATGTGTATGTTTTTCTCTTGAAACTAGACTTTGTCATTTTCCCCAATTGACATTGTTTACACATAGTACTTGTATGCAAGAAAACTTAACCTATTGGAAACAAGAGTAAACAAGCACACATTAGTTGCAATAGATAAATTAATTATTCAACATAAAATAAACATAGCTAATGCTATGCTTGATTTTTGAAACTTAAAGCAACAAAAAAGAAAAGTCCTCATGCAACCTCAAACAACTCAACAAAGGCACCCATGAGAGGCCCTGATGGTGTGTTCTCCCAAAACACAACTATTTGAATCCCAAAGTTGTAAAATGCAAATGATAATGATCCTACACTAAAATGAATGAAAAATGCTTCAAACAATGGCTATGGAAGCAACCATGCTTGAGAGCATTCAAATGGATATGAGTGTGGAATGCAAGAAAGAAACTATTCTAACAATGCAAGTGAAATGAAAATCTATCAACTATCAAAAGTTAGTAACAATGCAACTAAGAAAATCACTAAAGAGCTCTAACAACAAACTAGCATGATAACAATGCATATCAGGGAGATAGAAAATGCTTAAGACAAGGGCTCTATTTATAAGCTTGAGAGAGGCCTTGGTGAGGTGGCATCTATGTGGCATCTACATAGGTGCCACAAGGGAGACATGTAGGAAAATCATGCAAGGAGGGGGGGACAAAGGTGTAAGACGTGTGGAAGGCATGAGAGGTGTGAGAAGTGTGAGTGTTCCTCACACATGTGTGAGCACACACTTAGGAACTACAAGGGGTTTAGCAAGGTGGTTAGGATAAATAAGTGGGATTAAGTAGTGGGTAGGCTTAGAAGGATGAAAGTGATGGGTATAGACTAGGTTTAAGACTAAATTAAATATGATTTAATTTAATCATAGGTTTAGAGAATTTAATGGAGATGGAGAGAATTAAATAAATAGAATTTACTTAAAATGGGGATTTATGGAGGATCATGTGTTAAATAAATTTAACACATTAGGGATGGAAGTATATAAATTAAATTTAAATACATTAGGAAAATGAACCTATTTAATTAAATAAATTTAATTAAATAAGTAGAAGAATATGACACATATAATTAATTAGTAAATAATCAATTATAATGTCAAGGGAAATATTAAATAAATTAATATAGTGTTTAGGACAATTTTAATTGTCTATAGCACTGTCAAGCTTATTTAGTTTTGGCAACCCTTTTACTTTCTTCATTTTACTAATATTCATCAAATTGTCAAAATTCACATGACATAACCTTTTGTTAGTGCAAACAAACATGTCTCATTAGATAAATCTAGATAGAATAAGTTACCTTCTGTCTAATCACCATTTCCAATCAGCTTATCATCAACATCATATATCTTGGCCTTTCTGTGATGGAATTAAACTTTGTATCCTGATTTGTTTAACTATGAAACACTAAACAGATTTTTAGTTATGTCCTTCTACCCAGTAAACATTATCACACTTGATTTTGTTAGTCAATTGAATTGTACCTTTACCTTTTACAACACATGGAATATTATTGCCAAATTTAATAGAGTCACCTTTGTATGGTCCAATATCCTCAAATTTATTTCTATCACCAATCATATGATTAGATTATCCACTATCAATTATCCATCTATGACTTTTTTCCACGTATGAAATTAAAGCAATTTTCTCATCTTCATTGGGATCCTCTTTCATAGCAACATAGACAACTTCATCACCATTACTTTTAGATTCAATGTCAATTTCTTCGTTAGCAATATAACAAGATTTCTTAGCTTTGTCATCCTTGTTCTTCTTGTAGTCTTGGTCATCTCTCCTTCCTATGTACTTGCTTTCCTTTCTCTCATCCTTGTCTTCTCTATCAAGACATCTTGTAGCTATATGACCAACCTTGTTGCATGAAAAATAAATTATAGGTAATTTACCTCTGTATTTACCTCTACCTCTTCCAAATATTTTTACAATAAGTGCTTTAAGTTCATCAAGCTCATCATTAGAAGTGTCACTGTCACTCTTCACATGTTTGTGTTTTCTTTTGTTAAGAACCAACTGTGACTTAAAAGTAGATTCAATAGTAGTAGGTGTATAGTTATCAAAATTAGACATCTCAAAAGTAGTAAGTCTACCAATTACACCTTCTAAAGTAAAAGTGTTATCTAGAGTACATCTCAACTCTTGTATTGCAAAAACCCTAATGACATATATACGAAGTAGAGTTCTCAATACCTTGCTTATCACTATTTCATCTTCAATCATTCCATTTGCACCTCGAATAACATTGACAACTTCCTTGATTCTTTTATAGTATTGTACTATGTTCCCACCTTCTATCATTCTCATTTCATCAAATTTACCTCTAAATTTTTGATTTGTCTCTCAAGATATTTTCATCTCCTCCATATATAGTCTTTAGTTTATCCCACATCTATTTTTAAATATCACATGCTTTTACATCATCAAACTCGGCATAGCTTAGGGCTGAAGCAATCTCCAACATTGCATGATTGTGTTCTTGATTTTCTTTTAGTTGTTGAGCAGTTAGAGGAATAGTAGTTATCTTCACATATTCATTATCCACAAATTTTATTGTTGCATCACTAATACTAGATATGTATAGCCTCATCAATGTTTGCCATGCAGGAAAGTTCTCCTTGTTCAGCTTCGGTACCTCCCTTTTGTGAGTCATGATCTTTAGTTGTAAGTACCTTCAAACTTCTCTTATAAGCATTAGTGCTCTGATACCAATTATTAGAATGTTTAGAATAACTAAGAAGGGGTGGGGGGGTGGGGGGTTGAATCAATTACTCAAGGTACATAAGTACCATTTGAACAATCAAAGTTTAAACAATATATATTCTACTTGTCTTGCTATATCTCGGTCTGTACTACAAACTTCATAACAAAATTAACTAGTAGTTCACTGTCCTAAGATTTAAAAACTTTGTTGAATGTAAACATGTAAATATAAAACATAATAAAATATTCAACACAAGTTTAACACTAGGATTTAATGTGGAAACCCAATTTGGGAGAAATCACCAGCAACATGTCACCAATTTTGAAGTGAGCACTATTAGGAGCCAACCCTATTATAGTGAGGACTTTGATCATTCCATTAGAATTTCACCTTGCTAAAGGATTTACATGGACTATTAAGTCCTCCAATGACTATTAGGCCAACCTTTGATTAAAAGGATTTCAATACAAATTGTTTACAATGATTAGAAAGAAAATATTAGGGTTTCATATGTATGATTACAACTCACTTTTATAGTTTCAGATCTTTTTTTGGTTCATGTATTGATTCTCTAATAATACTTTCTTGTCACCTTTGTCCTTGATTTTCTTGGCAACCCTTCAAGCATTCACCCTTCTCAAACTTAAGCCTTCTACTTAGATTAGCTTATCAACCTTAGTAGCTTTGTTCCCTCTTATTGGAAACATGCATAGATTCTTTTATCTATCTCTTTGTGTTTCACACTTCACACTCATATCACCTTCTTCATGTGCTTTCTCACTTTCTCTCTAAAGTTTGGCTTTGCACCTTCTTAAATAGGTAGTTATGGCTTTTTTCATTTTCACAATCACCATAGATCTTAGGGTTTGTGATTCAATTCTTTGAGTTCATTGTATATGTTCATCTTCCTTCTTTTCTAGAAAATTATCATCAAATTTGTTCAATAGATATGATACATAATCCTCTCCTTGAATTAAATAATCTAATTCATCAATCTTATCTTTAACACACTTTCCATATCCCAAGAAATCAACTGAGTTGGTTGGAAATCTCAATTCCACATTTGCATTCAAAAATATTGTCACTGGGCTATTACTAAGTTCTCACACTCAGTCATCACTGAGTTGCTTAGTCACTTATATAACTTCTAGCTTGGCATCAACTTTTTTTCTTGGTTGATATTGATGCTAGGTCAACACTGAATTTGCTCGACACTTACAATGGCTCATTTGACACTAGCATCACTCAACATGAACTTCAAAGTTCCTTGATCTTTAACTCTATTTCTCGGTCAAGCTTTATGTAAGTGATATATCTTGTCTTGTACTGTAAAGAATTGAACATCGTCATGATATAAATAATCACTTTGTTTTTTCAAAGTCTAACTAATCAGGTGTCCATTGTAGCTTCATTTTCATAACTCAACCTTTCCTCTAGGTGATTTTTTTATGAGCAACTTCTCAAATCCTCTTTATCAATCAAATAGATATGACATTTAGATAAGATAGAAACACATCTCATTAGTAGATTTAACATCAATGACAATACAACAATTATTTCAATTGCAGTTTCTAGTAGACCCCCTTATATCTTTCTAACATCCCTAGACATGTGGAAAGATCTCATGATCACACAATAGATAAAAACCAAGAAGATTTCATTGTGAGATCACAACAACAATTGGATCTTATAGGAAATTAATCCCCACCTTTAAAAACATAATCATAGATCTTCATCCATTTATGATATGTGGCAACATTAGGATATCTTTGTTAGAACCAATAACCAATTATAGAGTAAGAAACAAATGAGTAAGACCCATATAAACATCTTCACCATAAAGAACATTTGGCTATATCTTGTGATCATGTGATGAATAAACAATGTGCACTTTCTAATGCAAGATCGTGATAGTCAAAGGATCATGAAGGTTGTTAAGAAACTTGGGTGTAATATAATATGAAGATTTAGTAGACCTAAGAAAGGTGGCAAGATATCATGATTGTGCAATGAGGAATGGTTAGGGGATTGTGTCATCATGATATTATGACATACAGACAAGTAGATTTGGCAAAAAAGATAGACATCAAAAGGTTAAAATATTAGAATTTGATGATAAACAAATGAATTAGGAAATATTAAATAGGTTGATCATGTATAATTAAGGTGTAACCGTAGGAAATTAACAACATGGCCCCATAAGTGATGCAATGACCCTTTGTTTAAGTGGCAAACAGGTAATGAAGATTTATAGAGATCTAGGAAATGGACAGGGTGTTGAGGTTTTTGCAAGAAAAACATCATGGACTTAAACCCTAAGGCAAACACTAGATGAAAATCAAGCAAAAATTCATCTTTACAAAGATATGGCTAACACATGGCATAAATTTAAAAAACATGCAAATTATTACATGTTCATAGTGTAACATAATTTGTATCATGAACTCTTAAAAATTATGAAACATTCCAAAAATTTAGCTTCCATAAAGGGATGATGCCCACATCCCTAAATTGAGGATGCATTACATATTCACTTTAAATTTATGATAATACCTCATTCTATTATGTGTCGCAAGATGGTGTAATTAGATAAACATAAAGATTTCACATAGACAAATGGATAATCAAATAAATGACCAATGCTAAGAAATTTCAAAGGTTGTGACACCTTAATTTCCTACACAAAATTAAAAAATGGGTTTCTTTTGCATCTATTCCAAATGTGGGTTGCATAATCACTTTCTCTTTCATTTTGAAAGAATGGCTGTCAATTTTATATTTATAAATATTCTTATATATTTGATTATTTTTGTTTACTTTAATATTATGGATGCTTGAATGTCTCATTTATGACATAACTACAAGGTGGTGTAATAGGGATCTACTACTCTAAACTAGGAGTTAAGCCCATTCACATGAAACCAAATTGAAGAATGACAGAATAGGGTCATCTCTAGACCTATCAGTGAGAGTTGGGTGCAATAGCTTAATTGTCCTTTATTTTTATTTTTATTAATTGATTGAATTGATTATAATATGTGATAACTATAGTAAATAATGTAAAATTGATAATAAATGGGATAAATAGCAATCTATAAATGAAACGTCCAAACTATGAGTGTAAATCTAGAATTACAAGTCAAAGAGAAAAATGTCACTCAAATTCAAACCCAAAAATATAGGATTATGTGACAAGGCAATATATTCATAGACGATATGATGCAAATATAATAAATAAAATTAAATAGATATGTCATTCTAATAATCTCCCTAAAGTTTTATAATAAAAAGTGAGTTTTTGTGCCTAAGCCACTAAATAAACAAATTTCTCTCCTTTGAGGTCAAGATAACTTCAACAAAGTTTTCTCTTCCTATATCTATAATTCTTCTCTTTCATATTTAAAAACCTATACACAAGAAGAGGGAAAATGGTGGGAGGTTGCATACGGTTACCTCAGTTAAGCCATGGTAGGATTACACCTATATTAAATAGATCATTATATGAAATAGAGCTTATTTTTAATATAATTTGTTGAATATGACAAGATTATACCTCAAGCTTGATAAAATTGATGAATATAATGCTCTTTGGCTATTAGGACTCTCAATTTTTTATGCAACAACATGACAACACAAAGAATATCAATCATAAAGTTCCTTTGAAAGAGTATTAATGTAAATTGTTTCTCCTTAATGCTCATATTTGAATCGCTTGCTCTAGGAAGTGATTAGGGAGATTTTTTTCTTTATCACCGAAAATGAATTAGGAATGATGCTCTTATACATGGTTCCCAAGTTATTTCATAAATAAGGCCAACATCCAATGATCATATGTAAATATCAAGATAAAAATAATGATTGGTGAGAACCAACATACTAACTTATTTAAATTTGGTACCAATATTTGGGGACTATGGAACCTAGTACCATATTCCACCAAAAATAGATTGGAACATTGAGATATGAAGTGTGTATAGGTCAATGTACACAATTTGATCATCAAAGTAGTATATAACAATAGTTTGATAGTGAAGGGGTTGTAACTAGGCTTGGAAAGAGAAATGAGGATGCACACTTAGGCTAGGGCCAAAAGAGGAGTGTGAGATTGTAAAGGGGTACAATTTAAAAATACTACACTAACATGTTTCTTATTTCTAAACTCTTCTAACTTGTTTGCAGTTCTTCTTCTATTTTTATTAATATCAATTTCTTTATTTTATTTTTTTATTTTTAATCACTCGTATTTTTAATATGATTTGATCATGTCTCAAGTATAATTTATTATTCATGCATTGTCATTTCTCCCTTTTTCCTTCATGCATATTTAAGGTTTTCTTTTGTATAAAATTTGTGTCTTTAAACAAGCTAATATTTTTATATTTTGTTATCATCTATATATGCTATTATTTCTACTTTGGTGCATGTATGCCAAAAATAAAAAATATTTTGGTAACTTGGTATTTTAAATAGTATCTATTTTTCCTTTGTGATAGTTTAGATGGTGATGCATGACATTGATGTACCTCTTTTATATCATTGAGATTATTTATACATTAAGACTATTATTTTTCTCACTTATACATAAATTTCCATATTATTTTAGGTATTAACATATGAATTAAGACTACATCTAATAACTCATTGATATTACTTTTGCAGTGTGGTGCAAGAACACCTTAGGTTTAGGTTGGATATTGTTATCATTTTTGGTTTTATAGTAAAGTTTTAATGTAATAATGTCATCAAGACCATTTATGTGTTATTAAGATCATATTAGGTTGCTAAGTGTGTGGGGACATCTGTTGGATATAATTGTCCAATTGTGTGTTGTCTTTGATGTTACACAAATGTCATATCAGTTGGCAGACAGTATCTACCGAGCTTAGTTGGTCAGCACAAAAAATTTTAGAGCCTACCGAGCATTCCTAGAAATTACTTTGTGGAAATAGCGTCTACCGAGCTCACTTGGGCATCAAAGGATTTTGTGGTAGAAAGTAGTATTAACCGAGCTCCCATGGTTAACGAAGGAAAGTCAGTGTTTACCGAGTTCACTCAATCTCCAAAGGATTTTGCAAGGTTCACAGTGTTAACCGAGCTTCAGTTGGTTAACATAGGAAATCATTTTTGGAATAGTGTTTACCGAGCAAGGTCAGCTAATGAAAGATTTTGTTAATTTTGGAAATAAAGTTTAATTATTTCAAGTAATGATTGTAGCCGACTGAGGTAATGATTGTTGGTAATTATAAATTGTAATTGGGTCGACTTGATAATTTGTAAGGTATAAATAAAAGGTCAAGTTGAGAATTCTAAAGTGTGATGAGTGAGCATGCAAGTGTGTTGATTGTTTGAAGAGGAAAGTGTGAGCGAACTTTGAAGGATGGTCAGATATCCTTGAGGAGCGACAAAGTTTTATTTGATCAGGAAGGATCTAGTGAAGCAGAACAAAGATTTGTATCAACAATTCAGTTGCATCTCATTCAAGTCATTTCATTGTTACTTTCTCACCATTGTAGCAGTGATTCCTAAATCTCCTAATAGAGGTGGTCTAACAACAATTTGTAAATCCTCTAACAAGGTGATAGTTCCATTGAATTGTTCTAAAGACCTTTTGCAAGGCCACTCCTAACAGGGTGATTAAATCCTCTAACAAGGTCACACCTAACAATGTGTTTTGTAACCTTTAACCAGGTTGGCTCCTAACAAGGCTCACTTCAGAAGAGTGAAAATTAGTAGCTAGTTACTTGGTGGTTTTTCCCATATTGGGTTTGCACGTTAAATCTGGTGTCTCATGTGTTCATGTTATTTCTTTTATGGTTGCATGTTAATCATTGTGAATGTTTAAGATTTGTAAAAGTTAACATACACTAAATCTACCGAGTTACAACATTTTTCTGTATGTTTACCGAGTGACAACAGTAACTAGTTTATTAGACATCTAAGGGATAGATTTGGTTTTGTGGTAACTAATTCACCTCCCCCCCCCCCCGTCTCAATTACGCCATCTAAATTTCCAACAAACATCAAATTAAAAATGTTGCCAAGTTTTTGACAAAGTTGTTAATTCACTTTCTACATTTTTGCTATGTATTTGGAAGTTGAACAGTTGAAAGTTGAAACTAGTTTGTAACTCTTTTAAATATGTTGAAAATTCCTTTCAAATTCTTTGGAAGGTTGAATTAAGAAGTATCAATTAAATTTTAAACTAAGGAAATAAAAATATGACCTTGTTTCCTGTAGTTTCCAATATTTTATAGTCTTTAGTAACTTTGGCATGGATATGTACAAATGAATGAGATTCTAAAACTTATTGGAGATTAAATTTCATTGAATCAACTTTATTTTTTTTGGTTTCATGATGTAATTTTCTATTTTGAGAAAGTTATCACTGTCTTACTATAAACAATTGCAAATTCTACCTAGGTCTTATAGTAAATGCAAATTTTTCTTTTCTCCCATTTTCCACGGTGGAAAATTCTATAAATAATTAAAAATTATTTTTTTAGTTTCTAATTTGATATCTCCAAGTCACAAAGCAAGGTGGTATGGGTTGCACATGTTAAAAGTAGTTTTTATACTTGAAATGTTATGTTCTAACTGGCCAAGTTGAAGCCAAAATTTGAGGTCAATTCTAGTTTGAATGTTATGGCCAAAATAAATGATTTATTTCTCCCTTTATGTCTAATTATTGAATCACTAGTCAATTGTTGAGGGTGTTCGTCCAAAACAACCCTACCTGAATTTCAATATGTTGTAGAGGGTCTAGAAGGATATTCCAAAATGTAATCAGATTGTCAACAATGGACAATCTATGAGATATGCCTAAAATCCCTATTTTAAAGGGACACTTAGGAAGGCTAGTTCTTGGAAGTTAACATCCACCATCAAAGAGTTTTAAACATGCATTTGATTTTTTTTGAAGCCTTCATAGTTATGAAATATGATATCAATGACACCATAACACCCCTTCTCTACCTCATAATGGCATCGAGGCTATATCTAGCATCGATATTTTCCACCCCTATCCATGCTTACTAATATATTATTATATATTTTGTTGTACACATAGTTTTCTTTCTATATTTATTTCCATTTAGTGACTGCACAATTTTAGGTGCAACATCTTTCTTTGGTAACAATATATATTATGTCATCATTTTTATCTTTTCATGAGAAATTGCATCCTCTTTTGCATATTTCCTAGGTTGAAACTATCATCCATGCTTTTGTCCTCTACTAGTAACCTCAAAAGTAATTGCATGCATTTCTTTTATCTAATTATTTTAAAGGGTTCATATACTTTCATGTCTCATATAATTGTAGCATGATTTTCTTTTTGTATACTTACATTTGTCTGTATGTGATTCACTAAAATACTTTATGTTTGTCACTTAAATTTTTTGATATACATATACATGTGCCTGTGTGTGTGCGCGCTCGCGAGCACATGTGTTGAAAATGTATATTGTCTAGCTAACATGTTTTGCAATTTTTATTCTAAGGGTATCAACTTCTTATTCGAAAACTTATGTGTGCCATTTTTGACATGTATAGTTTTTGAAATAGATTTAATGTTCTTCAAATATGTATTTATGTATTTTTTTATACTAACATCATCTAGCTAAAATGGAGATACTATGTAATATAAAAAAAATGTTTACCCTCAACTTTTGAAATTATGTTTTATGCCAATTTTAATGTTCAATACTATATCATATAATTACTTGAGAACCATTGAGATCATTTCCTAGCCATGTCCATTTAGTTATCATTCATATTTTTTTCCTTTATGTATTACTCTTAATTTCATATCTTCTTATTTATTTCTTTTTAGCTAAATATATCTACATTTATGAATATATCCTCAATTCTACAATTAAATAAAATAATTAATTAATTAATTAAATAAAAAACTTGTGATTTTATTTTTATAAAAAAAAATTAAAATATAATATAATTTAAAAAAATTAATATATCTTCATCTCCCATTTTATTTTCAAATTACCATTGGGATCATTTCCTAGCCATGTCCTCTATTTAGTTATCATTCATATTTTTTCCCTTTATGTATTACTCTTAATTTCATATCTTCTTACGTATTTATTTCTTTTTAGCTAAATATATCTACATTTATGAATATATCCTCAATTCTACAATAAAATAAAATAATTAATTAATTAAATAAATAAATAACTTGTAATTTTATTTTTATAATAAATTTTTAAAATATAATATAATTAAAAAAATTTAATATATCTTCATCTCCCATTTTATTTTCAAATTCATGTCTTGTTTTGCAAATTTTCTAAACTTTCATCTACTTATTTCTAGACCCTACACCACCATGCATATTTTAAAACAACTTCAAATCTTTATTTTCTAAATATTTTAGTTAATAAAATCTAAAAATAATCTCATAAATTCTAACATTATCTATACATGATACTTTTAATACATCCTAGTTCCCATTCTTATTCCAAAAATATCTTTGAGCTAACAACATGCTCATTCTATAATCATGATATTTTTCTTGAAAACTATTTTCTATCCTATTCCAATGCTTCCTCTTTTGCTTCCATGTCTTTCCTAATAAGAAACTATATTGCCTCTCTCACAAAGAAATATGAGACATATTATAATGCATTCCTTATGTTTGTTTTCATTTGAGTGGGATACGTGTTGCATTTTGAGATCTTGGAGTATTTTATCCCCAAGGAAACATTTGTTTGTAATCCTACTTCATAGCCATAGGCAATTTTTCTCTAGCCTCTTGTTTCTAGTTATTGTCGTTCACTTTATTTTTGGGATCATTCTCTCACGCCTTTGATTGTTGCTAGGAATTTCAAATGCATGATGGATGGAAAAATCATATCCTTGCATTATAGTTCACATTGGAAATATAAAACAAAGCCACCATTCTTGTTTTGTGCACCACTATATCCCATTCTCCTAGATTTCCATAGGAGAACATTTCACTCTATAGCTAGGAATTGTTTAGTTGTTGGAAAGAAATCATATGGTCAACCCATCTTTAGAAGCTACTCAACCTATAAGCATTGATATCAGTCCTCACATGTTACTGACAACATTTATAATTCCTTGAAATGATTTAGTCAATTTAATCATATAATAATAGGACAAACTTGGTCACAATAATTTTAGTTTAGGCGTTTAGTTATTGTATCATGTTTTATACATATTATTTAAAACTCAAGTGGTGTTATTTGTTAAAGCATTGTTTATATAATCCTTTGTGCTAAATTTTTCTTCTCTATGTCATATTATTTATTTATTCTCTTTACCAAGGAATTCTCTAATTTATTTGTTTCATATTTTTATGGTGTTAGAATATTGATATGATTTTTATATATAGGTTGTTTGAGTTCCCTTTATATTACAAATTATAGAGTATTTGTTATTTTTTATTTATTTTTCAAAAAAGTTATAAATTGTAAGTGGATTTAAATGGAAAATCATGGGAGACAATTAGGGTTTTGTATTCTGAGCATGGTAAAGTAGCTCAAATCCAGAGTAACTAACTGAATACGAGGTTCAAAAATTCAAAATGGCATCCTGCAAGTTGAGCTTGGGAAGGTCAAACAATCAAGAGGAATTCTTCATTTATATTGAGAAAGAAAAACCTCTATGATCATACCTAACAACCACAAAATCATTGGAGGTTTGCAAACTTTTCATGGGTCCAAGTGGACATTTTGAGAGCTTGGAGGAAAAAGTGTTGAAACCAAAGGGTCAAGATATATCAAAAATAGGTGATTAACTAAGAATCGAAACTAGTCAAGATAATTTGTTTCCTGTAAACTAGAGAATGCAAAATGGAGAGATGTTGTCAAGTTGCTTAAGGATTTTTATATTTTTTATAAAGCAGGTTGGAGAATAGATGTCATATTCAAGACCTATGAAGTGGTGATGAGTAGTGCGGTAAGAACTTTGTTTCAAAATCCTTGTTGAATAGCTTTTATATGGTAATATGTGAAAATGATAGAGAAAGCAATGGTTTTTGAATAGTGGGCCTTTTTCAATGGGGTATGGGGGTCTTTATATCAAAGATTGAATTCCCAATTTTAATATTTAAAACATTCATTGAAGAGATTCTTATGTAGATATGGTCCAAGAGGATCTAGAAAACTTGAACTATGTGCAGTCTCTAAATCACACAAAAGCAACATCAATGCGTAGAGATTGCTAACATGAACTTGGTGCAACTTGAACGGCCTCAAACGGAGTTTGTATGTAAAAGTTGTGCATAGTCAAAGGTTCGATCAAATAAGAGAATTGGGCATTCAAAAAGGTGAAAAATTCATTGTCTCAAATCTAAGAAAACATTATGTCAAGTCATAGTGTTCATCGTATTGATTTCAAAAATGGAGCTTGCATAATGAAAGTTAGAGTTGGTCTGAAGTTTGACTCTAGTTGATTGATGATGTCAGCATGGTGTGACAACATAATCAACAATAACAATTGGCATAATTCTACATGGAATAGTGACTAAGCATGGTGATGTGGTAGCTAATTTGACATTTAATGATGTAGTCCAATAACATGTTGACACATGTCCTTCCATAGACCAATATGTTCTTGCTAAATGGAAGAAGTCATTGATATATATTAGGAGTCAAACCAATGACCTCCTACCTTTACAAATTTCTCCCACCATTGAGAATGGCGCTTTTATTTTTAAATTTAATATTGTCGCCCTTGATTAAAAAGATAGTGGGGAGTTTTAAAACCATGAACCCCTTGTCACCGTACTAGATTGAAGAAATATAGTTTATCATGTTTAGAAGGTGGAAATAAATTACAAAGGCTCTGAAAGGTAGCGACGAGTTTTGAACAAAAACCTCTCATCAATAACTCTGAACACAAAATGTACTTTGACAGATGTTGATTTTGTCAAATGTTGAAGGTTATATGTTTTTAAAATGGGATAAAGATTAGAGAGTTTTAAATTCACGAGCCATACAAATATTAGTAAGTATGACTATTTAAAAGATTTATAAGGATTCAGATTGTTAGACGAGCTTAAATTAGGGGGATTTTTGAGATTATGTGGTGAAATGGAAAGATCCATGTATATTTACAAATATTATGGTTGGAATTATAATAAGTAAACATTATTGTATAAAAGGAGGTGGATTTTGAGTTTGAGATAGTAGTGACCGAAGAGCATTAGAATTTTTTTGGAGGAAAGTTTGAATGTTCATGGAGATATAATTCTAAGTGTGAGGATTTTGGTAACGACGAATTAAAAGTTATTCTACACCAAAAATTGTGAAGTGAGGAAGATTGTAAATAATTTTATGCAGGTTTGGAGCTTGGATATTGTAACAAGGCATGATAATTTCTTGTGATATTAATAAAGTAGTCCTAGCATTGAGAAGCTAAACTGGAAATGTAGTCCTAATTGGACAATCTCTCTCTCTCTCTCTCTCTCTCTCACACACACACACACACACACACACACACATTTTGGTTTAAATTATAATTAATTTAACTTTGTAATTATTTAATTCTATTAAATTATTTTAAAGTATACTTGATTGTAATTTCAACAATTAAAAAGCATGATCACACAATTATACATGGATTGAGAAGATTTTATAATTAGGATTAATCTACAAGTTAATTTGAAAACCACTAATTACTCATCAAGATATGTCTCTATAGTATTCCAAAGGAATACTAGGTGGTAGAAACTTTTAAAATAATTGGCAACAAAGTTGGAAGATTTACCAAAGTAGATAAGGTTGTAGAAAAATATAACTTTGGCATGTATATGTGGATTTGGTTCTGTTGGAAACTGCATTCCCTTTCCTCAAAGAAGTAGAAATATGGACAGAGGAAGGTTTATGGTGGGAAAAAATAGAGGTGGAAGATTTAGTGCAATGCAAAATTGCAAGATCTATAGATAAGTGGATCATTAAATTGTGGAGTATGTCAAGAAAAAAAGAGGAAATAATCAAAGAACGATAAATTGATCAAAAAGGTGTTCATTTTGACTCCAAGCAATAAAATTTTCTTGGCCACAAAGGTTCAAGACAACAATGATAGAGATAGGCTCCACATGTGAGAATGGGAGTGATACCTCCATGGTAGAAAGCTAAAGAACTAAAAGGCAGCCAACATCTCTCCAATAAACTTTAGAGTTAAATATACAAAAATTAGATGGAAGAACCCTATTAAGATGGAACAAGACACTCTAAATAAGGTTGGTATTAACTATAAGTTCATCTTCAATAGTATATTGGCACAAGAGGATGTGAAGGTCACTCTAGGTTCAAAGAGAAAGGAGGTAGGTGATGTCAAAAGGGTAAGTTTGGAAGAAGGGCAAGTTATTACTGGTAACTCTAAAGATAAGAAGGTTTTGGTTGTTAGAGAAGTCAAGCAATGCAGCTGCGTTATAAAAAAGAAGCTCAAAATTGTGTGAGGATAATAGTTATGGACAAACTTTATTATAATCCAAATGAATAGGATAGTGATATCTCAAAGATGAATAAAGATATTTTAGAGTTTTTGTTGAAGGGTGACCAATTTATTCAACCTATTAAGGATGTACATATTTCTCTAGTAAGGGTTTTACTCTTCCCATGGTGCCATAAAACTTTATATTGGGATGTTTGGGGTTTCAATGCCTCTAACAAGAGGTGTCTCTGCAAGCAATATTTTGATCAATTTTGACCAAATGTATTTCTTCTTTAAGTAACCAAGCTTGGTAAGGATGAGGTAGATAGGATCCTTAGATTGCTTAAATAATTAAAAGGTATTTTTGTTGAGGTGTATGAGACTTCTAGACACCTAAGAGTGGAAGTGATCCTTTAAGAAAAATATTAGCTATCTAAACTTACCCCTTACTCTTTTGATGGACAAATTTGTGCTTTGAATTCATACTGCCTCACCAACACAAATAGCGAGAGAGAGAGAGAGAGAGAGAGAGAGAGAGAGAGAGAGAGAGAGAGAGAGAGAGAGAGAGAGAGAGAGAGAGAGAGAGAGAGAGAGAGAGAGAGAGAGAGATTAAATTCTTTCAAGTATTATTTGATACTAGATAATTGGTGGTGGTATGTCATTAAAATTTCAAGTATTATTCAAGACTATGGTAGCGTGGTAACAATAAGTGATGGTTCTTTTAGTGTCATTCTTTTGGTGGCTAGAAAAGAAGAGAGAGAGAGAGAGAGAGAGAGAGAGAGAGAGAGAGAGAGAGAGAGAGAGAGAGAGAGAGAGAGAGAGAGAGAGAGAGAGAGATTAAATTCTTTCAAGTATTATTTGATACTAGATAATTGGTGGTGGTATGTCATTAAAATTTCAAGTATTATTCAAGACTATGGTAGCGTGGTAACAATAAGTGGTGGTTCTTTTAGTGTCATTCTTTTGGTGGCTAGAAAAGAAAAAAGAGAAAAAGGTATTTACAACACTATAAATGGTTCATGGGAGGTCAATCACAAAAATGGATATTTCACTTCGAAAAATTAGAAACAAAAATTTGAATATTGTAGAACTTGATAGATTCTTCTTGGATGGAAAGTGGGTTGATCATTCCTTTTTAATTTGAATCCAATGCCTTACCTTTTTTAAGATTGGACCACTATTGAATCACCCTTCCTATGTAAAGGATATTATTTCAATAAAGTGTAAATTTAAATTTGAGAATATGTGATTCCATGAGGAATAACTTGGAGACTTAATCACTTAGTCGTGGAGATACATTATGATGAGAGAACTTAAGAAATCTTTCTTATTTTTTAAGTAGCTTCAATTCTTAAAATCTAATTTGAAGGAATGGAATAGAATGCACTTCAAAGACTTTTTTGCAGAAAAGATTCAGTTGGAATAGAAATTAGAAGAGTTCCATAACAAAGTTTTGCAAAATGGTATGGAAAACTCTAATTTTAAGGATGAAAAGTTTTTGAACTCTCAATATATAGAAGTTTTGGCAAGGCAAGTGGTCCTTTGGTATCAAAATGAAAGGGAATGTTGGCTAAAATAAGGAGACCAAAAAATGAAACTATTTCACAACTCATTTAAAGAAAGAAAATATGTCAATAGAATTCATGTCATTTAGATAGCAAATGGATAATGGCTAAAGGATGAAGAAGGAATTAAAAAGAACGTGGTCACATGCTTTAAAAAAAATTATTTATGGAAGAAAATCTATATTTATCTTTGAATAATGATATACTTAATGATATTCCAAACCTTATATCTAATGAACAAAAAAATTTGCTTCAAGAGCCAAATAATTTGGAGGAAAATGAATCTTCTCTCTTCTCAATGGGAGGGGATAAGGCCTTGGACTTGATGGATTTGTAGTGATAATCTTTCAAAATGATAGAAAAACATTTAAGGATGATATATGGGGTGATTGGTAATTTTTTCTTTAGAGATTTAAATAATGTGTTGGTCACCCTAATCCCTGAGAAAGAAAATGCCAAGTGTTTTAATAATTCCATACCTATTTGATTGTACGAAAATATTCATAAATATATTTCCAAAGTAATGGCTAATAGGTTAAAGAAGGTCTTGGGTTCTATTATTTTTTAAGATAAAAGCATGTTCACCCCCAAACAACTCCAGTGTGGAAGCCATCATAATTTATCGTGACGAAATAAATTGACTAAAACTAAAAAGATATTTATCAAACACGTTATAAGAGCATTGGAGTGGTTCGAATTTGATCGAAAGTTAATTTCTTAGATACGAAGTTGCATATGTTATTCATGCTTTTGAATCTCTATTAATGGTAGTAGCAAGGTTGTTTCATGCCTCAAGGGAAATTACACAAGAAGATCATATTCCTCCTTTATGTTCATCATTATGATTGAGGTACTTGGGTGTTTCATTTCAAAGAAAAGGAATGTAGGCTAGTGGAGAGGTGTGAAGATATATAGTGGACTATAAGCAAGCTCGCATCTTTATTTTCTCTATGACAAAACTATTAATGCGAGAATCCTCTTTCAAGAAAAGCCAAGATAGTATGGAAACTCTTGATGATTGTAGTCATGCTTCTAGTAAAAAGGAATTGAAATAAATCTAAAATCTTCTTCTTATATACCAAATTGGAAAAATAATGAGAAATTTCAAAATTTATAAGAATCAAATCTGGTTCTCTACCAGGGAAACTCTTGGTTATTCCCCTCTTTATTAGAGTCTACCAATTGATAATTTAGAGTATCTTGGTAGTGTTATGGTTGATCAACACATACCTCATTTTTTTACTTTGGAAATGGGGACCCCCTTTTTCATTTCTCACAAAAACTCATTCTTCAAAATAGGGTATCTTCCAACGTGCCTTAGGGAGTGGAAATTTTGTAGTTCGGATTTAGGAGTTTGGTCAATTAGCATAATTTTTAACCCCTAGCACCAATATATTGATGTTTATCTTTTGTGTAGGTCATCATGGCATCATCATCATCCATATAACAAAAAATTACCATGGTATTGCATGTGCATTTTCAAAACAAGCACTTTAAGATTTCAGATAGAAGAAGCATAAGTAGTTCAAGCCCATGACAATGTGGGACTATAAAGAGGGCATAAATCATCAAAAAGATCAGGAATATGTATACTATAGTGCTCCCAAACCCCTTCTGAGAAAAACCCAAAAACCTTTTTCAAAACTAGGAACTTTGATTTTTGGGTGAATTAAGCACTTGCACTTTTTGAAGGTGTGATTTTTTGAAGGTGCACTTTTTCGAAGGTGCACATTTTGAAGGTGCACTTTTTACAGATACACTTTTTGAATGTGTATTTTTTAAGGTGCGAAGGTACGCAATTCTAAAGTCTTGAAGATGCCTAATGTCCTAAAGATGCTAAGGTGCACAAGTGTACAATTTTACAAGTTTTTGAAGAGCAAAGTGCATAGGTGCACAAGGTGCACAGATGGGCCTAAATCATCAAAAAGAGAAAAAAAAGTACATAAGACTGGTCCTAGACCTCATTTGAGCAAAACCTAGAAATCATTTTCAAAACTAAAAACTTGATTTTTGGGTGAATTGAGCACCTTGCACACTTCCCTAAAAGTGTGCAGGTGCTCAATTTGAAGATTTGGTGAATGAATTATCTCTAAAGGTGCACATGTGTGCATATCTAAAACATCTAGAGGCCCACAAGATGCCCAACATTACCATGGCTTCATTTTCTTCTGCAATAGCTAAGATCACACTCAAACCCATGATTTTCAAGTTCCAATGAATGCCCAAGAAGTCACACTTCATGATTTACATAGGGAAGTGAGGGAAAAGTATGAAAAATTAGACTTTTTATCTCGTCAAGAAATCACCTTCACCATCCAAAAGTTCAAAGGGGAACATCCACACATCATTTGTGTTGAAGGTCAACAAGACCTAGATGAGGGAAAATAAAAATTGTGGAGTTAGAAAAATTTTGACTCCTGGAAAATTGTGGGGTTTGAAAAATTCTCACTCTTGGAAATTTGTGGAGTTGGGAAAAAATTTGTCAATTTTTTGGCCATGTCATCAAGGTTCACTTTTCAGAGGTGTATTTTCTCAAGGTGTGCTTTTTAGAGTTGCATCGACAATTTAGAAGAAGAAGCAGTGCACCGACAATTAATCGCCAGTTGCTTTTTTTAGCATTCCATGCATCATAAACATGTTTTGATGATAGTTCAACTCCCATAAACACTTAGAGAAGGCCAAGCTACATTTTTAGATGTCCCAGTGACTCTCAAATCATCTCATGGCTTCTCTCTTCTTATCTTCTTCTTCTTTCATTGTTTAAGTCATGTAAATTGATATAAACATGGGTGGAGACCTACTTAGCACCATTTAGAGAGCCATTTTGTATGTAATTAGTTTTATTTTATTAGTTTGTTTGCATGAATTTTCATTAGAAGATCTCTCACTCCTAACACAGTAGGAGGAGAGGATTTCTTTTAAATACATGGATGTAATATGTATTCTGTAATGCCCCGCCAAGGGATCCAAAGAATTAACTTAAAATTTCACTAAGTTTGGTAACATTTTTTTTTTTTTTTTAAACATGAAAGATAAAACCATTCATAACATTTGCGGAAGCAATAGCAACAATTCAAATAAAAATAAACATAACATATATACATAACAGGCTACATTCTTTAAAGATCCCTTAACGTTGTATCACATCTAAATTAACTAACATACATGAATCCATCTAGTACAACATCCACATGAATAATAATGATAAGTCCAATGTTCCTACATTACATTTCCAAATGCTCAATCATCCACTGTACATGTCACAGGGTATGAAGGCTTAAAAGAATATACATATGTGAAATAAGGTACATCATCCTATTCCAATCCATGATACATCAAAGTAGAGATAATCACATGATACATCTTCATAGAAGACATATACATCCATCATAAAGATCAAACAAAATAAACTAAGTGCATGGTTCCTCCCAACCGTTAATAGCATCATTAGACCATCGTGGATCCTAGCCATCCCTCCGTACGTAACATCCCAAAGCACCGAAGAGATCATCGGCTATAACATAGTAAGAATGTCACTCCTAAAACATCCTACTAACATGCAAAGTAAAGCATAGGATACCATCGTCTAACATATGCAAATCATCAATATAAGAACATACCAGTAAATACATCCATCATAAGGTAGATCATCTATCATAATGCTCCAAGAACATAATGAAGATAAATACCAACCAAGAATGCTCCAGCCACGATGTCTCCGACGGATCTCAAATGATAAGAGTGGAAAAATACTACCACCCGATCGCGTGGAACCTAAGTGGTCCACTCCCACCGTGCTGAGGAGATAGTCTCAAGTCCCAAATAGGATATCAAAACCACAAAGCATAAATCTCTAAAGTCCAGAAATCCTAAAAGTATACTAACTTAAAGGTTCCAATCACAAAACAGACATCTACTTCCCAGAGGCACAACAATGACATGTAGGAAACCTACTCTGCAAGCGGGAAAGTGTCATCGCATTTATCTCGTACAAGTTACCCTGGCAGTTAGCTAAACTCCACGGGTCCATACAGATCTCATGTGGCCACTAGTATCCTCTCATACTGACGAGGCATACTATGGAATGCAAGGTCGCAACCATGCGTTCTCACTACTCCCATCCTAGCCTGTACAAGCACTCAAGGCATGGGCGAGAACCAAAACAATTATCTTTTTAGGTTCATTTAATCCCCATTCAGTGTGTAAATGTTATCACTTATTAACCAAACTTACAATGAGTTACCCTGGCAGCCACGTAGGGCCCCGGCCTCCATTGCAAGCCACTTCTCGACACTACAAGTAGATTACCTACCCTAATGCTCATGGAATCATAAATCACCACAGTCCTGTATAAGCGACTGTAAAAAAAATCCATAAAAAGAATCATCAAATATCCATGATAAAAGCATCAAATATCCATAATAAGAATCATCAAATCTCCAAGATAAGAATCATCAAATCTCCATGAGCATCCGAAAAGCATCCATAGAAAATCATGATCACAACAGTTCTCTATTGGCAACTGAAGGCATCACTGATAATCATAAGTATCCATTGGTTCTCAATAACCAAAATATATCAGCACAATCCATTGGTTCTCAATAAGCAACCAATAATATCTTAAAATCATACAGATCGAAGACTCCAAAATGGTTGAGTCAAACATGTCACAATATGACATCATCAAGAAATAAATAAACACTTTAGTCTCATCATGGCGACTACAAAGCAATTCAAGGATAACTGATCGATGACTCAAAAATGATTAGCTCAAGTGTCTTATACACATACATCTCAGCTTCACACATGAAGACTGATGAACAATAACAAACATTTCATAGAGCATACGATCACATAACCATGGTTGGGTTTATAAAGATCGAGACCAAATAAGATCAACATGCCATCACATCTCATAACCCCCGAGCCTCTGGTCACAACCTAGGACTGGTCAACGCTAGTCAACCCAAAACAAGAAGCATATAGAATACACGACGCAAACACATGTTTTGGTTTTGTTATCTTACATAGTTGAATCAGTGTAGAGGTTTCTAGTTTTCTGTTTGCAAGTATATTTTCAAGTGTCTTGAGTTTCATCATTTGACCTACAAGTCAACCCATTTGTTCCCCGATAGTATTATCCTTCCATTATTAAGAATTACATTCTAAGAATAACTTAAGGATAAGTATTTACTTATTGGTCTTTAATTAAATTGTTCTCTTTATTTAACTATGATCCACATTCTAATTAATTAATCTTTCAACTTTTCTAAAATCATTATTCGTTATATTATAAGAGGACCAATTATCATTCTTCGAATAAGAGATTATAACTTTATTAGAATGATCAATTAATATCGGTTTACAATCTTTGACCTCTAATCGTTCTAATAATTCTCAATTATATATTACTAAGTCTTCACCATTAAAATATCTAAAGTCATTATTCAAGTCATCGGAATAAGACCTATCAACTTGATATCAATATTTCTACAATCTCATTAAAAGAATTATATCAATTAAATCTCTATTACATAACTTAATTATTAACTAAATCCTATTAACTCTAGTTAATTGATTTGATTAATAATTTCACAACCAAACCATCAACCCAATGAATATCAGTTGACTGTTAACTAACAATAGTTTGTACGTAGAAAGTCAACTTCAATCCATTACACAAGTATTAATATTTCAATAATAATAATAACAAGTTATAATAAATCTTCAATACCAAGTATTATTATCTCAAATAAGTTTTTCCTATGTACGTTGATTCAGTTAATTGATAATCTTCCAAATTATTAACCAATTCAATTTGATTAATATCTTTTATAGTACTTCAATCATTAACTAATCTCCTTTAGAGTAACTCTATTCATATTAGTTGATAACTATTTAAACTATTTATACTATTATTTATTAATAGTTTGTTAGATCTAACAAACATTAATAAATAATAAACTTATCACAACTATAAATAATCAATCTAGAGAACTTTTACATAGAACTTCATTAGCTAACTCTTAATACCATTAAGGTATTCAAACGTATTAACCAATAACATAATAATTCAATCTTATTCCAATATCATTTAGATTTTTTAAATTTAAATCAACAAAATATCATCTTACAATTATTTAATCAATATTAAAATCAACCATTAGACTCCATTTTCTGATTGTTCTAATAATATTTTGTCTATATAAAAGTTGTTTTGAAAAAGATCTCTATCAAACCAATAAGACTCATTGTAGATTTTAACATGAATAATTTTCAAATTTTTAACATTATCATCTTCATTAAACAACTCTAAAATTGTATTCAATATACATTATAAAAAGTCCACTATATAAACTATATTAAAATCTCTTTTCTCTTAATCAATTTACTTAGATTGACTAATAATTAATTACACTTCTTATTAACTAATCTTAATTTAATTTAATTTAATTAGATTAGATAATAGACCATATAAAACTAATGCATATTAATAAGATTCTAATAAGGAAAGATTGCAATAATATCTTTAATTCATTAAATAATCTCCACTAGATTATCTCTAATCAGATTTGTTGGTAACTATTTAAACCATTATTTATTAATAGTTTGTTAGACCCAACAAACATTAATAAATAATAAACTCATCAAACTATATTTCCATAAGTCTCATTAGTTATTATTTAACTAACCTTTAAGGCATATCGATAATTCAAATCGTAGCTATGTTATAACAATGTTATAATGTAACTATGACTCCTTGTCAATAATAATAATTCTTATTTAAATCTAAATCCAGTATCATTAAAATTTGAGTCTCTTAATAATCATCATTAAACACTTTTATAAATTACCACCTCTTAACTATATATATTAAATAGTATTTAATATTGAAAGTCATCTATTCTCTATTTAATTCAATATCTCTATCCATCAGCTCCATCCGCAACTTTCCATTAAAAAAAAATCTCCATTAATTCATTTAGAACATTCTTATTAGTCTTTAGACTAATTAAATAATTATTAAATTCTGATTATATTACTTTGATATATTATTTTTGTGAAGTTTAAGCATAAAGAACTCTTGGTTATGGAAGATGAAGAGACATCCGTTCTTGAATAAAATAGTCCCAGAACGATGGCCATATCTCCCTAATGAACTGTTGGATCGGGCTGAAATTTAAATATGTTGGAGAGAGCCAAGTTGCGCCGATTCTGACCGGAGCGATCGAATAAATTTGATCCCGATAAAAAGTTATGAATGACTGAATTCGGGTCTATCCAAGGGGTAGCGACAGGACAATTTGTGATGAATTAAGAATTTCCTGTTAAAATAATTGTTCTCTAAATTTACCCATAAAAGGGTTTGTTCATATGCATCTAAAAATATAATTGATAGAAAGATTACATCTAATCATTCGAATTTTCACCATAAAATTTTTATTTTAATTCCAAATCTTGTCTTTCTAATTTAATATAAATTCAAACCCAAATCCGATTAAGATTTAATTATTTCTCCTTAATTGGATCTAAAATTTTCTATTATTTTCTTCTCATCCAAATAAAATATCAAGATTCCAATTTCAAATAGTAGATTCAATCACAGAGAGTATTCAGACACATAAAATAGATATGATGAAGACAGGAAGAGAAAGAGTGCAAAGAGAATATGAGAATATCACAAGTGCACCTGGACACTGATGCTAATTTTTCATGCTTTAGAAGTCCATAGAAAATCCCTTCCTTTTCTATCATTCGCAAATCTTCCAAGAATCCAAGCCGATCGAATCCTCCAAGTGATTAAAAGTGCTAGAAAGAGCATAGAAGCAAGTAGAAAATATATGAGCATATGAAACTTCTCTCATGCATGTAAGCTTGAAGCTTTTCTTTTCTTTTTGCTTGTAGCTCGTAGCTTCCATCAAACTTGTAGCTTCCATTAAACCTGTTGCTTCTATTAAGCTTTTCTTTTAAGCTTTTATGAATGCTTGAATATCAAGAGCTCTCAAGAAACTTTTGGAATGCTTCTTGAAACCGCTGAAAGGTGTCACCAACTAAGCATGAGTCTTTTCCAATTCTTTTTTGATAAGTCATAGAATTGTAGACACCTTGTAATTAATTGATGCACTAACCCTCGTGTTGTTGACACATGCAAGTATGGGGTAAGTATCCATAAGAAAACACATATGATAATAAATCATCTTATTAATCATCATTAATAACTGAAAGTAATGTAATGATCATCATCAATAATTGCGAACACTAAAAATAATCATTATATATACATGAAATGTAGAGTCTAAGTAATCTCATCACATATCAACTGAAACCATAACACAATATCTGATAATCTCAAAACAATACTGCTAACCAACAACATAAAACTAGCTCTAAAAGAGTTCAGCAATGATAACAAAATGCGAACTAGGGGCAGGCACTACATATTCCAGGTTGATATTTTGATGCAATAATAAATGTTATTGGTGATGTCATTCTGAGTGTAGTAAATCTTGTTAGAGTGTGTTATTTTTTTGTGAATGCATGTTCATGAATAATAATGGAGCTAATGGTTTTACTGCATTTTTATAATTGTGTGATCTTTTAATTATGGTGTTTGCCTTATGTTAACAAATTTTGACATTGTGATGAATTGGAGAAAGGATCACTAGAGTTCTTACATGGCATTTTATCTAGTGTGAGTGCACTTTTTGTGGCCTCGCAATTTGATCAAATGTGAAACATCTTTTAGTGTTTATTTATGTTCCCATCAATAATTTCATCAGTGGAGTTGAGGAAGTGTTGCTCCTAATTTTATTGGTTTCCTGCCAAATCCTTTTGATAATTTAATTCGCAAACATGTTGTTACTTTGGCTTATGTTCGTTAGAAATTTCTCTTTTAATAATTTTCTTTAAATCTCTTGTTACTCTATCTTTGTCATTTTATTTTCAAAACACTTGATTAAAATAGGAATTCATAGAGTTGCATTGGTTAAAAATTGCATTCATCATAAAATAGAAAATACAAAAATATATTGGTCTTGTGGTTATGTTTCAGCAAAGTTGTGCAAATTGGTAGATACCATCAAAGACCTCCTTGTGAAAATTCACATTTATTTTCCATTGAATTACCCAGAAAGTTGAAAAATAGTCATCCAGAATGTTCGAGTTGGTAATTGATCAGCTTTTCATGAGAGATATTTGAAAGTATTTTTATTGTTAAGCATCATGAAACATGACAGCTCTATAGGCAAGAAATCATATAATAAAAGAGGAAGGATGGAAAAGGAAATTGATTACTTCAGTTGGGTAGATCCTAAAGAGGAAGGATGGAAAAGGAAATGGATTACTTCAATAATCATTACCATTGTTGTATTTTAAATAATGTGTCTTAAAATCCACTCCAATACTATTAAGGTAATTGAGAAAAAGATGAAAAAGAATGTAGAATAGAAACTAGGATCATGAAAATATTCTATTGCTAAAGTGGAACAAGATTTATCAATTGATGCATAGATGAGGAGATTGTTTGAGAGTTGACAAATAATGGATAACACGATTAGGGGAAGTTTTATATGGAAAATGTACACAAATCCAAAATAGAAATGGGAAAACACAAAGGAAAAATACCTTGACAGACATTCAAAAGAAAGAAATTTGACTATTAAGAATATCCCAAATAAATCATAAATATGAATGTTATGATGTCATATATGTTGGCAAAATGATCAGTGCTTGCCTCGAGATTTGTGATAAGGGCATGACTACCTCCTGTGTACTACAATTTGAGTGGTTATATTGAACACTAACAAATAAATCTTTTGGTACAAGAGAAATATCACTCTAACAAGTGGTATCAAAGCTTGGCCACAAGTTCAAATCCTCAGACCGTTGGGTAACATGGAGGGGGGAGATTGTTGGAAAAATGTTCAATGCTCACCTTGGGATTCATGACAAGGACTTAATCACCTCTTGTGTACAATAATTTGAGTGGTTGTATTGGGCACTAACATATCATTCTTTTGGTGTAACAAAAACATCACTCTAACAATGTCACATAGCATTGTCAAGTATATCACATGGCTCCTTCATTGTGGAAGATCATCTAGTTTTAGAATAATCTATGGGAATGTTTTAAGTTTTTACAAGAGAATCTATACTTAAGGAGTTAAATTAATAACCAATGCATGATGGGTATCCAAGGTGGAAATTTTATGGAGAAAAAAAATTGTGGATGGTACAGAAGAGTGGAGATGGAAGTCAATTGAAGCATTAAACTAAAATAAAGAAAATGTTAAACTATCACACAGTATTTTATCAAAAAGAAAAATATTGCATACAAATGGTCAAGATGAAATCATGTGGTGTGGATCAAAGAAAGGAAAATATTTTTTCAATATTGGATACAAAATTATAGAATTAGATTTATCAATAGATACTAGCTCTATTATTTATGTTGAAATAAATATAATTTTTTTAAAGTAGGATCCTTTTCTTGGTTGGACATGAGAAATTGAGTCATCATAGGGGGAAAAAAATTAAAATAGGTTTCTTAGGCCCTTTGAAATGTTTCTTGTGCAATAGAAGTGAAGAAACCCTTGAACAACTCTTCTTTCATTATGAATTTATAGTTTTCTTACAAAGAATTTTGGTTGGAAACTAAGTTTGTCATAAGTCCACTTTTTCTAGAATATGGAAAGTGATCCCATCTACCTTTATTTGGGAAATTTTGAAAGAATTCAATATAGTCAAATCACTTTTGGATTTCATTGTGTGCTTTTCTTTCATCAACGATTCCAATCACACTCTATGATCCATCATCATGATGTTAGAGAGCAATCAAGTGGTGGACCTAGAATGTCAAGAAGAGAAGGGGGAAGAGATGGCACAAAAAATAAGACCAAACTGAAAAAAGAGGGAAAAAATTTTAAAAACCAAGGAAAATGCAATAGATTAATAGGAGAAAAACACAAAATTAAAAACAAAGAATAAAAAAGGCAAGAATGCCTAAATCAATAAAGAAAAAAAAAGACAAAATACCTAAAAATATTAAAACACAAATAAAATTGAAAAAACTAAACAATACCAAAAATATAAATAATATCCATATATAGATATATATTAATCTATATCATAATAAATTATAAGAAAATATTTTAAAAATTAAGAACACACACACACACACACACACACACACACACACATATTTGATTGGTAAATGGTTGAAGCCTAGTTTAATTATTGTTATTTATTATAATTAATTATTGTTATGTGTTAAGCGAATTCGAACCCAAGACCTCCCACATGAGAGGCTCACAAGTTATTGTTGTGTTGTAGGCTCTTACCTATAATATATATATATATATATATATATATATATATATATATATATATATATATATATATATAAATGAAAATATATTAATAATTAAATTAAGTGAACAATGTATACACTGAACAGTCAGATTTCAAACAAAAAAAAAAAAGAGAAAAATGATAGCAAATATGCAAAAAATGGCAAAAAATAGAAGGAAAAATGTGAATGTTCTCTCACATGCAAATAAACTAACCCAAAAGCAGAGGTTGAATAAAAACCTCAAACCAAGTAGAAAACCTCATCCATTGTAGCAACTAGCATCAAGCCAATCAGTAAATAGGTTTTTTAATAGGAAAGATGTTAAACCAATATTTTGTAGTAATAGTTTCAAAGTCCTAACAAAACTTCATGAGGAAAGAGGGCAATATTTATCTTGGTAGATTAATGGAAATAAATTCCTTCAGACATAAAATGGTGGCATTGAATCAAAAAAGAAAGATAATTTCAAAGATCCACCTAAGAGCCCTTCGTAGAGGTTAACAAATATTGACCAAATGAGGGGTGGACTTCTGTATAGAGTAAACACAAAATTGAGGAATAAAAAAGATATAACCCTAGGCATCTTCCATGCACATGGGTGAATGAAATTCCAATAGGAAACCCCAAACATGGTCACAACAAGACTTAAACCCTTTAAAATCATTACCAATAGATCAATCTACAATATACATCCTACATTCTTTCAAGGTCGCATTTAGAGAATAACACTATACAATTTAAAATCAAGGAAGAACTATGATATAGTCTCTATAACATTTTCTCATAGAACATCACACATAAAAAAGAAATTTCCTATAACTACAATGCAAAACACAGTGCATAGATTAGATATTAATAATAAAGATGTGGATTTTCATAAAGCAGGGGCAATAGAAACCTTGGGAAGAGCAGAAATCATATTACCAACATCCTAATTAGCTTGTCAAATTCATATTCAAAAAAGGGATATAGAAGAAGGAGAAATTGTGAGGAAGATCTAGATCAAATTGATATAGTAAATCGTTTGTCACTAAGCCAAAGTGAAGGTGGATAGGAGCAAGAACATTTTACTGATATTGATAAAGGAATTAGAAGTCAAGAGGAATAAAAAAGGTCCTAACCCAAGATATTATGAGTATGTTGAATGTTGAAACAAGAACAGAAGATAGAAACAATTATGATGAAATTATAAATAGAATGAGACAATGTGAGATATGCAAGAAATAGAATACATATATAGAGGATATCTGAGAATATACTTGAATTCACAACAAACTAATCAATGATACAATTATAGTCCATAATGATATATATGACCAATTATTATTGTGGAAAGATGCTCATAAAGCACATCAGCAACTAGCTAACCAAATACCCAACAAAAGTCCAAGTCTTGATTATATGATGCAAAGAAATGGATTCAACCAACAAGGTAATAAATTTCCAACTAGAAAAAGAATTAGCAGTTATTATAGAGTATTTGGGGTTGGGCATTTTCAGAAATGTAGGGGACCTTAAGAATAGACAAAGAATAATAGAGGTACAAGAAAAGGGTGATGAGGATAGAACCAATTAATTTCTAATAAAATCAAAAGGGTTTATGATCTTGACAACTATAAATCTATCATAATAGGATACCATGAAGTTAAGAGATCAAGTGAAATGGGAGCCAATAGACCAAGATAACATAGAGAATGACATCATAAAGTTTAACAATAATATCACTAAGGGAAAAAGTGGAAATAGAAGAAGAAACAAAGCTTCACCAAAGAGACAGCTTGGGTTAGCAACAACAATGGAAGGATCGAAAGCATTTGTAATTGCTAAAAGACCAAAAAAGAAAGGTCAAAAAGTATGTGTGGAACTTAGGAAAAATGATGGAGATGAAGAAAATTAGGCCAAACTGAAAGACTTATTTTATATAAGGAAGGGCTAGTTCCTTCCTAACGAGTAATGAAGATAACAATGTGGAATGATAGGGGTATGAATGCCCCTAACAAGAAAAAATTAATAAAAAGATATCGTAAATTATTTAACTGGGAGATAATTATAATCCAAGAAACTAAACTAAGTATAGAAGAAGCAGGGAAAATGAACAACAACATAGGAATTTGGAAGGCAGATTGGGTAGAATCTATAGGGGCATCTGGGGGACTAGCAACATTATGGGATCCTAGGAAATTATCATAGGAACCACTAACGAAAAGTAGTAATTTGATATTTGGTAGTATTATAAGTATAAATTCTAATCTAAACTTTATCAATGCTAATTTATATTGACCAACTCGTAATAATCATAAGCTTGCATTATGGATAGAGTTGAGAAATCATATAAATCTATATAGTAGAGAGAGTCATGTCTTAGGAGGGGACTTCAATGTGATTTTGGATATTGGTGACCAATTTGGAGGATCATGTTTCACCTCACAATCACAAAATGATTTTAGCTATTAGGTGGTTTATAAAAATCTAATTGATATAAAATATAAAAATGGTAACTTTACTTGGAATAATAGAAGGGTAGGATTCAACCAAATGGAAAAAAAAATAGATAGGTTTTTTTAAAGAGAATCTTAGAAACTTCAATTTTTATTAGAATAAAAAATCCTATCATTATCGGGTTCAACCAGTTTTCGGTCAAGTTGTACATTAGCGAACCCATCAAACCCACTAAAACCCTATTCGGATTTGAAAACATGTTGTTTTAGCAAAAAGAAATTATGAATCTAATAGGAAAATGGGGGAACAAAGAATCCTTTGAAGGATCAAATATATTTTATTTTGTGTTAAAACTAAAGGACCTTAAGAATAATCTTCTAAAATGGAACAAAGAATATTTTAGTAATATTTTTTAGGAAAAAATATCCATAGAATAAGCACTAGATGAATTTAATAATGAATTAATTAAGAATTTATGAATGAAGATGGTTATTATAAATAAAAAAGGGATACTTTCTAAGTGTGGGGACATTGTAACAAAGGAAGAAATATTTTTGAAACAAAAAAACTTGATATGGCCGGCTGAAGGAGACATAAACACAAAATTCTTCCATAGTAGCACCAAGAATAAACGAATTATCAATATAATAATCAAAATTAAAGATGTAAATAAAAATTGGGTAAGAGAACCTAAAGAAGTTACAAAATTTGTTAATTATTTCTAAAAATATATACAATGCATCCAATCATATAACACAAGAGGAAATGCTAATAGTCATCCCAAATTTAATTTCAAAAAGTGAAAATCGATGATTAAATAGTAGATTCACCTTCCAAGAAATAAAAGAAGTTTTCCAAATGTGCCCTAACAAAGTACCAGGACTAGATGACTTTAATAAAAGATTCTCTTATAAATATTGACATATAATAGGCCAAGATCTTTATGAGTCCTTAAAAGCTACATGCAATTCAGGAACCGTCCTAGCTAAAATCAACAACACTTTAATTACACTCATACCTAAGAAATCCAATTATTCAAAAGCAGAATATTTTAGACCCATATCCCTATGCAATAATATCTATAAGATTCTATCTAAAACAATACCAAACATTCTAAAATTGTTATTACCTAAGCTCATATCAAAAGAGCAAACTAGATTTTTCCCTAAATAAGGTCCATATTAGAATGCATTTTTGTAGCTCAAGAAATTATTCAAACAATCAAAACTAACAAAGAACTAGTTATGTTGATTGAATTAGATATCCAAAAAGCTTATGAAAAAGTCAATTGGAAATTTTTATGTAAGGGTTTGGAAACCTTTAGTTTCTCCAAATGATGGATAAACATAATATTTAGTTGTATATCTACCCCCAAACTTTCTATTATGGCCAATGGAAACCTTGAAAGCTTATTCTAGATAACTAAGGGAATTAGGAAAGGTGACCCATTGTCCCTCTTTTTGTTTGTCATCATGGCATAAACCCTTGGTAGAGTGGTCCATAGGTCACATCAAGAAGGAAAGGTTCAAGGAATCAAAGTCATAGAAAATACAGACAACATAAGGCATCATCAATTCACTAATGAAACTACCCTACTAGATGTTAGCACTAAAGAAGAAGCCTAACATTTTATTTGTTCTAAATATGTATACAGTAGCATCAAGATAAGTAGTTAATGCTAACAGATCACTTAAAAAAACTCTAAATGCTAATCCTAATACAAAAAAAAGAAATTTGTAGAATCTTCGGGTTCAAAATAAGAGATTTCCCATCCAAATATTTAGGTATTTTATTAGATAAAGGGAAACAAAGAAATAAGATATGGGAGCCAATGATTACCAAGATTCAAAATAAAATGGAAAGTTGGAAAAGAAGGTTGATTTCCAATGCTGGAGAAACACTATGATCAAATCAGTTCTAGCACCTATGTCCACTTGTCAAATTTCCATCATCTCACTACCCACTAGCATCGCAAAGAAATTTGAAACTAAAATTAGAAGCTTTTTCTACTAAGGAGCCTCAAAAAACAAGAAATTACCAATGATAAAATGGGACTGCATTTGCAAACCATTAGAGAAAGGAAGACTATGTATTAAAATTTTGTCTTCTCAAAACCTAACTCTAGGCATGAAACTAGTATGGAATATACTTCAAGAGCCTAATAGGAAATGGGCATCCATTATACTAAATAAGTATATATTAGATGTGGAACCCCTAAACTTAATTAGGTCTTAGAATCATCCCAATGGATCATGAATTTGGAATTTCATACTATCATGCAAAGATATCATTAACAATAAGTCAGCATGGGACATTGGAAATGAGAGTAATGTGCTATTCTAGGAAGATTCATGGGTAGGACATGAACCATTGACCTCGTCAAGAATGGATCCAAACATAAAAAATATTATAAAATAGGATTTGGGAGATAAGTTAAGACATTATATCAAAATTGATGATAGATCACCAACTTTAGTATGGAAATGTGTTGGTGTAAATAAGTATTTACTTATTACACTTACTTAAGTTTACTTAGGTTAATGCATTATTTAATTATTTTTCATTATTTAATTATTATTTTAGGCGAGACACTTAAGAGTTTGTGTACTCTCATTGAGTTACGCAACTCTAATTATGCACATGGTGTCTACAACACAGGAGTATGCATCATTCACTGAGTTGTCATGTTGACAACACAATTATCTGCACTCCTCATTTAGCACATGTTGCCTACACCACTGTTTTGCATGCTACACCATTGTAGGCTTATCCTCACATCATCACACTTAATCCCATTCTTAATGGAGGATAACCCATATCTGGTGGATATGTGCTTGGTTGTATGACATATCATGATGTTGACTTCTATGCATTCTAGAAGCTCTCCCAAGGCCTTTAAATACAGGCACTCCTAGTGTACTCTCAAGTTGGCTAACCAGTTATTGAATGAATATAGTCATTCTGATCATACTCTATCTATTTTGGTCTACTGTGTGCTTGTGTTGAGTTCTTTAGTTCTTGGGTGAATTCTGGCCTAAGCCAAATTCTTACAAAATGGAAAATTCATATAAGAACCTAACTAAGATTGGAAGAACAAATAAGATAACCCAATGAATGTCTAAAGGATGGAACTTTTTTAAATAAGGAAAAAGATGAAAAATTCATATGGTGTGGATATAATGATGGGAAATATAAGGTAAAAGAAGGATATTAGCAAGCTACCAGTTGTCTCAATCTTCAAAATTTAGAATACCCATTAAAATTGTGCTAAAAAAATGCATGCTTACCCAAAGATGGTATATTTTTATGGGCAGCAATGCAGAAGTGTATTTTAATAGCAAAATATTCAAGAAGCTAGGCTTTGGAGAACCCTCTAGATGTGAATTATGCAAACAAGAAGAAGAAATTGTGGATCATATTCTTCTCAATCGTCCCTAAGCAAAAAAATGTTGGAAAAATATCTTTAGCAAAATAAACTAGTCATCAACACACTCCATGAATTTTTTAAAAATCTTACAATAATGGCCCTCCAAGATGAAAAATTGCTTATACATAGATATTAGGAGAATCAATCCTTAAATAATCACATGGGAACTCTGGAAAGAAAGATATAAAAGACAATTTCAAGATAAGATGATGACAACATAATCACTAGATAATAAAATTGAGGCAAGTATAGTAAAAAATTTAAACAATAGACTTAGAAATACCAACAACATTGAAGGATCCTTCTCATACTAGGACAATCTCATCAAGAAGATTGGGCGGGCCTAATTATTCTACCCTAGTATGGTAAATGATATAGTGCTAATTTGGATGTACCCCAAAATGAGGTGATCCAAAAACCAACAAAGAAACACATGGCAGAAAATGAACAAGAGGAATGAGATTTAGATCTAGAGAGACAATATTCCATATATTTGAATCAAGGAGGTTATGTCCAACATGCCTAGTTGTACGACCTTTTGGGTTACAACCATTCCAAAGAAGAATACAACTAAAGAAGAACATATCTATAGACTCAAATGCAAACTTCTATGTTTGAGCTACTCCATGCTAAGATGTCACAACTCCAAAACTATGTACATCTCCATACTTGAACAAAAATGCCTAAGACTCTACCCAAGACCCCTTTAAATACTTGCACAACCACAAGTTGGCATATTAAAAACTACCAAATAAACAAACCCTTACATTAAATGCAAAACTAAGCCACAAGTCGACTCTCAACAAATATTAAATAACCATCACAAAATTAAATACATGCAAGGTTGGCTCAAACTAGAACCATACACAGAAAACTTAACAAAAGGAGGAACAACAATGCTGATACTCGGCATCAACTGGTTCACTTGGCACATGAAGGAACACTCGGCACATGGAGGAACACTCAACACATACTGGATAACTCAACACACATTGCAAAACTCGGCATATACTGCAGAGTGAAATGGGATAACATGCTAATCTAAGTGTTTACATGATGTGGGATAACTTCAACTCAGCGATGACAAAAAATTTACTAGCACTCGGCAATTGTTGTAACTCAGCAACAACCAACATAATCAATGAGATAATGTGATGATTAGGATGCTCCTACATCAGACTACTAGAGTAAATAGAAAAGACCTTTGATGCTCCTGCATCAGACTCCCCAGATCATCAATCCTTTCATGTAAATCATCCCAAAAAGAATCATACTCATCACTCTCAACATCGTCAAGATGTCTTCCATGGTTTTGCACTAACTTAGTAGCTTCTAATCTAGCTATAAGTTTCCTCAACATTTCAAATAAGTTTGGATCAACATTTCTCCTTCCACGAACTATCTTTACACATACAAACAAAGAACAGATGACAAATCCTCTTTAAGTGCAAACCAAATCTGTAGATCTACAACCCTACACCAAATTTACCAATGAGCTAGGACTTCCAAAATCAAAATCCTTCTTTGATAAACTTCACCCAACCAAGGTCCTGGTATAAATTGCTTCACACTTAGGTGATCTAGTTGCACACTCAAGAACAACTATGCTCTGATACCAAATAATGCAACGGTAATTCAGATGTACCCCAAAATGAGGTGATCTAAAAACCACCAAAAAAACACACAATGGAAAATGAACAAGAGGAATGAGATTCAAATCCAGATAGACAATATTCCATTTATTTGAATCAAGGAGTTTACATCCAACATGCCTGGCTATACGACTTTCCAAGTTATTACCATTACAAAGAAGAATACATCTATAGAAGAACATATCTCCAGACTCAAATGTGAACTTCAATATTGAGCTACTTCATGCTAAGATGTCACAACTCCAAAACTATCCACATCTCCATACTTGAACAATAATGCCTAAGACTCTACCCAAGACCCCTTTAAATACTTGCATGGCCACAAGTCGACCTATTACAAACTACCAAATAAACAAACCCTTATATTAAATGCATAACCAAGCCACAAGTCAGCTCTTAAACAATATTAAATAACCATCATGAAATTAAATACATGCAAGGTTGGCTCAGACTGGAACCAAACACAAAATGACACATGAAGGAACACTCATCACATACTAGATAACTCAGTACACACTGCAAAACTCGACATACGTTGTAGACTGAAATGGGATAACACGCTAATCCAAGTGTTTACATAATGTGGGATAAATTCAACTCGATAATGACTAAAAATTTACTGGCACTCAAAAAAAATTGTAACTCAGTAGCAACCAACAGAATCAACAGGATAACGTGATGGCCAAGATGCTCCTGCAACAGACTACTGGGGTAAATAGAAAAGACCTCAAATGCTCCTACATCAATAAAGGAGGTAAGTAGAGTAAGGAAGAAAGGACTCAGTGAAAAAGAGAACTCCAAAGAGAAGGCTGGTCTAAATTAAATTTTGACGAAGCCTCAAGAGGCAACCTTGGTATAGCCGATATTGGGTGTATAATACATAATAGTAGAAATGACAGAAGTGATAGAAGGTCTCTATCTTAGTAAGGAATTTGGTATTACAAAGTTAATAGTGGAGGGAGACTCTCAAATAGTGATTAATTCAATAAGGCTAGGAAACACATCTAACTAGAAAGTAAATTCTTTATTAGAACACAATGTACAACTCCTCAAGACTTTCACAGAGAATTAAACTACATATATATATATATATATATATATATATATATATATATATATATATATATATACATATATGTACATATATGTACATATATGTACATATATGTACATATATGTATATATATGTATATATGTATATATATGTATATGTATGTATATGTATATATATGTATATATATGTATATATATACATATATATACATATATATACATATATATACATATACATACATATGTATATATATACATATATATACATATATATACATATATATACATATATATATATATATACATATATATATATACATATATATATATATACATATATATATATATACATATATATATACATATACATATATATATATATATATATATATATGTATATATATAGATATATATATGTATGTATATATATATGTATGTATGTATGTATGTATGTATGTATGTGTGTGTGTGTGTGTGTGTGTGTGTGTGTATGTATGTATATAAGGAAGGAAATGGACTAGCCGACGAGTGTTGATGGTAATGTCATTAGGAATTTTTTACAGCTATGAACACATATTTGGTCTATTGAGCATGCAACACATAGGAAATTTGTAATGTTTCCCACATCTTGTAGGTACCTATTAGGTTACTACAATATCTTTCCACATAAGCTTTAGATACATTTCAAATTGTTCATTTAGAACGGTTCATATAGTTTAAATTAGATGTCCTTTTTCGTTCCTAATTATATCACAAACCTTCAAATATTATAGGAGATTTATAGTTTACACTTAAACTATGTTTGATTTGTATAGATTTCATAGTTATTCTTCATACAATAAGATAAATATTAACCACAATACTCATAGTCACCTTTATAAATTGAATCCAAGCATATACCAAAGTTTCAGAACCCAATATTGAAACCTTCTATAATAAAAATGTATGATATTCGAGTTTCATAGCTTTGCAACTTCATAACCTAAGAAGATTATGCACTTTTAGATGTTATAGTTTTTCATTAATGAACCCTTCAACCTTATCCTCCATATGCTTAGTATGTTTATCTCAGTGCCTTCTTCCCCCTTCTCATCTACTTATCACAACTATATATGATTGTAATGATCATTTATGGCTAGGTTTCCCTTATGATGTCTAGATGAAACTTGAACATTCAAGCACTTCCTAGAATCTCCCCTCTCTTTTTAACCATATATTCTATAGGATTTGGCACAAAATCATCACAATCTTGGCCTCCATCTACATCTTTCCTTATTGTAGTGTCTAGAAATTTTAGGTTGGTTTAGTTTTCTCTTAGTATGGACACTTTTGTTGTCCTCTTTCATTCTCATGAAGCTAGAACCATGCATTTACTTATTCCCATTAAGCCCAAACGATGGTGAAGGATCCTTAAGAATGTAGATGACATGACATGGATGGTTGTGAGCATAACATTAGGAGAAAAATGTTTTAATTATAGCTTTACTTGGTGATTAACTAGTGAGGTAATAGGTTGCTTCACAACTTGTATCATATGTGCCAAAGTGAAACCTTAGGACACGATAAACCTTTTTGAAACTATATTTGATCAGACATAGCTAAAAAGGATTCATAATTCTATTTTGAGTATCAATAATAGAATAGAAATACCTTTTTCCTAAAGAATACATGAATTAGCTAGTTAGGAATCTTAAGCATGCTAAAACCCTTAGGTGTCCAATCCTTTCAATTAGAGATCTTCATGCCTTCAAATGCATCTGACTAGAGATGGAAATGAACATCTCTTTCCTTCTGTGTGTTGGAAATGGAGATGGAGTAATTGAGAGGGGAGGGGTGAATCAGTTACCACAAAAATAAATCCACAGATCCTTAGATGTCTTATATTATAGTTGCTGCTAATACTCAGTAACCACACAAATAAATGTTGAAACTTGATAGATGTTCTGTTTAACTTATTAAGCATTTAAAGTGATTAACATGCATGCATAAAGAAATAACATGAACACAAGAGACACCAGATTTAACGTGGAAACCCAATTTGGGAAAAATCACCAAGTAACTAGTTACCAATTTTTACTCTTCTGAAGTGAGCCCTATTAGGAGCCAACCCCGTTAAAGGTTACAAAACACAATGTTAGGTGTGACCCTATTAGAGGATTTAATCACCCTATTAGAAGTGGCCTTCTCAGAGGTCTTTAGAACAATTCAACTGAATTGTCACCTTGTTAGAGGATTTTAAAAAATGGCTGTTAAACCAACTCTATTAAGAGATTTTGAATCACTGTTACAATGATTAGAAAGCAACAATAAAGTGATCTGAAATATATGCAACTTATCTTTGCTGAATATAGATCTCTGTTCTGCTTCACTAGATCCTTACTGATCGAATACAACTTTGCAGCTCCATAAGCATATCTAATCCTTCTTCAACATTCACTCATATATTCAATATTCGCTCATCCCATATCCATATATTTGCACTCTTATGCATCAAAACTCTTACTTCTTATGAATTCACAACTTGACCTTTCATATATACCTTACAGATTGTCAAGTCAGCTCAATTACAAGTTACAACAACTGAAAAACATTAAATCAGTCGGCTACAAACATTGCATAAAAATATTAAACTTGATTCTTTAGAACCATAAAGTTCTTCGCTACTCGACCCAGCTCGGTGACCACTGATCCAGAATAGTTTCCCCAGTGTTAACCAAGTGAGGCTCGGTAAACATTACAAACCTTGCAACTTCCTTCGGAGACCGAGTTAACTTGGTAAACACTGACCTTCCTTCGCTTACCGAGTGAGCTCGATAAAAGCTAACTTTCTCTTTGATGACCGAGTGAACTCCGTAGTTATTGACTTTCCCTTTGTTAACCTTGGGAGCTTGGTTAACATTAACTTTCTACTACAAAATCCTTTGATGCTCGAGTGAGCTAGGTAAGAGCTAACTTTCTATGTAATGTTCAGGAACGCTCGGTAGTCACTATAAATTGCTTTGCTGACCGTCTGAGCTTGATAGACTCTATCTGATGGCTGATATGACATTTTTGTAACATCAAGGACAATACACAATTAAAAATTGTATCCAACACTGTGATGATGTAATACTATCATAGAGGATATCAATCAAAGGCTGGAAACATTTCTCAAAAATGCCAGTGTCAATATTTCTCCAAATCTAGACCTGCGAGACCACAACAAAGATTAGATTCATTTTTTTGAACCTCAATAGCTCAAGTAAGACTAGAAGAAGCAACTGGATATTTTCTACAACTAATACTAATGGCATAAACATAGACACAAACATAGACAATAAAATCATCATTGTGCATCACCTGAAAGTCTACGATTTGGTTTTGTACCATCTCAAATTGGAAGTACTTTAATTTAATGATGGTTTACAACCTATTTAATATGAAATCATCATCTCCTTACATCTCTCCTCCTTTCTCCCCCTTTCTTCTCCTTCCTCCTAGGTGGAATTTGGGTAAGACCTAATTGATCCTCGTTAAAGATTCTATTATCATGGCATAAAGATCATGGTAGGATCTAACCACCTAGGTCCTCCCTTTCCCTTTTCCATTCACTCAAAATTTATTTTTCACACTATAAAATCCATTCTCACAAATTGCACCTAGTTTATGGGATTTGGAACCTATTTTGGGACTCTAGGGGAATCCTGAGGGTTTTAAGTCCTTGATAAATGGGTTGCATAGTTCATCCCTTCTCAAGTAGGGTCACCTAGTACACCCCTTCTCAATTAGGGTAGTGTAGTATGACCTTGCTCAATACCTATTTTGTGTCCCCCTTTCTGGGCCCTTTATTAGGTTTTGATTTGGAGTGTGGTATGTGTGCCTAGTTGGCCTATGGGAGAAAGTTATTTTTGAGCCATTTATAAACTCATCCATGTGCTCCATTTTGCATCCATTACTCATAGCATGCATTCATAGGATCAAGCACTCACACTAAAGCACACAAGTCTTCAAGTCTACAAGCGTTCAAGCAAGTCCTCGATTGAGGATCAAGGATTCAAGAATTCAAGATATTGAAGGAGTTTATCTTTAAGATATCCCTCAATCAATTCAATACCCTTCATTGCATCTTCTACATATATTCATCTGCATTCTTGATCCAATCCCATTGGGAAATAGATAGCATTGGATTCAATTCAAGAGATGCTACTATTGTAAGGTGAATTCATACATTTACTTTACATTATCTGCAATCTGATTATTTCAATTCAAGGTTGATTGCTAAAATGGGGTTTGACCAAGGAAAAACCCCCATAAAAAATCAAAAACTTATTTTATTAGATGTTTTAGATCTTGAATTAGTGAACAAATTACTATTTGAGATACTATTTTTGTCATTCTACATAATAACAAAATTAGAATCAGGGTCAAATATAGTTGATTAGGGTCATAGAGGTTACCCTTGCATAGATCAAGGCCCTAGAGGTCACTATCATGGGAAAATTAGCCTAGCAAGATCGTCAAATGATTTCTAGGCTTTGTAGATCTCACAGTTTTCAGTCTAGATCCTAGATCGCAAGAATTGGCAGTTGTAGAGATCATTTCATAGCCCAATTTACAGGTTTTTATTTTGCAACATGATTTTTCTTTTTCTTCTCTATTTCAATACACATTTTCATTTCCTTACCTTTAACTTTTGAATTGCACATCCACTTAATTACTCTTCATAGCTCTTGATACAATAGGGTTTTAAGGAGCCAATAGTAGCATGTTGTGATGGTTAAGTTGTTGTGTTGTTATCCTTGCCATCAAGGTTCAAATCTCATGGGGATGAGGTCCCCCATTTGTGGCCTCACTAGTTCATAGCTCCAGGTCAAAGCGTTTACCCCTCAAAAAAAAAAAAAAAAGGGTTTTAAGTACTTGGCATTATTTATTTAACCCTATAACCAATACATCTAGTTTGTATAAGTGTTCCTTTATCACTTGGATAACACTAATCTTTCTAGATCTATTCTTTTAGAATTGGGATTGAAAGGATCAATTTCCTTGACTCCATCTTCGAATTGTGTAAGTGTAGTTATGTGATGAACATAAGTTTATTTTTCTTGATTTACATTTCCCTATATACACCTTTGGTGAACCCATGCACTTTCCCTTATTTTATATTTATTTTAGAGTTAGATTTATTATTGGTGTATCTAGGGCTAAAAGTACAAACCTAAGTCACCTTTTATAAAGAAAAAGGATCCCGGAACACAAAATGTTCAACTTTAATGACATAAAAATAGAATTTATGTTTAGAATTTGAAGATGATTTAAACTAATGAAATGTCTGAAATTGGATGAATTTTATGCTTTAATATTTTTTAGTAAGAATCTATTCTTTTTTAAAAAAAAATTGAAGTCCCTTTTTTTAATTGTGAAACATATAGGGTGTAATTCCCATCAAATAAATACATGCAAATCATCTTTTTTTCTCTGATTTGAAAATATGTTATAGATTGCATGTATAGCTAGAGTACAAAAAAGGAAATATCTATTTTTTATTTTCTTTTTTATAAGTATTCAAGGTCGACCTTATCAAAAACCAACAATTTTTTTCCTCACATCAAAACTTCCCTATCAAATCTACACCTTTCTTAAAAAATACATATTCTTGAAGAAGATTCTCTCTGCTAGAGATAAATATAAATAATAACTATTTTTTATATGATTTACTTTCTTTTTTCCTTTTTGAGGGAGCATCTTCTCAAATGTTAAAATACCTACTAATAATATTTTGAAATTATAACATATTATGAATAGTCAAAATATTGTGAAATTTATATAATGATGATATTGAATCTGAGATCTATTCAAGGGTATTTCTTGTTTTTGAAAAAATGTGAGTTTTAATAGAGAAATGATATTTGGCCAAAATAGGTTTAAAGGTCCTAAAAGGTGACATGGATCTATGATTTTACCTCTAAATCTAATTTATTTGCATTTGTGGTATGTATATCTCATTTTTATTTACATATGGTCTGCATTTCATATATATTTGTATTTAGAAAATACAAAAAGCAATTGTCTAGTCATTGTATTTCTTTTCAATGGGGTTTTCATCTTTATTTTCCAATGATTTTCTAGACATTCCATTTGATGCATCTGATGATGCTTTGTTATATTCTTTTTGTTAGAGCAATAAGATATTGCCTTATTAATTTAAATCATTTTGATTTAATTATTAATTCACATATGATCTCTAGTTTACTTAAGCTTTAAACTTTAGGCATATAATAGTGAATTATTTTATTAATTATTATCATGCAACCTAGGTTTTTTTTTGTCAGGGTTTTGATCTCCTCATATAAGGATTGATCTCTTTGTAATTTATTCATTCACTTTTGATCATAGCAATTTGATTCTTGGAAATTATAGAATTGATCTTTCATCAACTTCAACATGGTATTAGAGCTCTAGATCTTCATGCCCCTATTCTAATTATGAGAAGTTTGGCTTGGCTCTCAGATCTGTACTTTTTATTTTAGAGGGTTTCATTTTTCAGAGTTATTTTCTATTGAATCTATGGGGTTACTGATTTTCAAGTCATTATGAGTCCAAACGGACATTACCGTTGAGCTCAAAGCACCCAAAATTCCCTATTTCCATATAAAAATTGTCCAATTTGGGCACAATTGGAAATTGAGGCTAAACAATTTTGCTCCCAAATTGGGAACATTTCCCAAGGCAATAATTTTCTAATATATTTTAGCACATTTCTCGAGGTGGTGATTTTCTAAATTTTGGTGTGTAAATTAATATTTTTGGCATGTTTTCCGATGTAGTGATTTTCTAAATTTTGGTACAATAATTGAGATTTTTGGTCATGCAAATTGGGATTTTTTGGCATGCAAATTGAGATTTTTGGGCAAGTAAATTGAGACCATTTTGGTAAAAATAGTGCACACTTCCTAAGGTAATTCTTAGTATTGTTGGGCATGCTTTCTGATGAATTTGGCATAGATCTCGAGGTGGTATTTTTATTTTCATTTTCCCCTTCCGACACTTTTTCGACCTACATGCAGCTTTTTGGCCATAACTTGCTCATCTAGACTCCATTTTTCATAAACGAGATATCACCAAGAAGCTGGTTCAAAGCTTGTTCTAGTGGTGTAGTTTATTTTCAGTTTTGGTGCACTTTTGATAGCTTTTTGGCTGTCAAATTCAAGATTTATATTTTGTACTCTAGAAGACATTTTTTTAGGATATTCTATTTTCCAGATTCTGCTCCAGGCACATCCCATTTAGTTTTTTTTTTTTTTTTAATTTTGATGGATATTCTGGTTATTTTAGGTCTAGAGATCAATTTTTTTGTTTTAGATAATTTTTCATAGATTATACTATCTATTTTACCAGTCTTATGTCTCTTTTGATCTTTGTTGACATCCTTTTGTAGTATTTTGGCAAATGTACTGAGATAAAGTTCCACTCCATTATATTTTGAGATCTTACACATCTTTTTGTTTTTTTGTACTCATACCACATTATAAAGTGCCTTGGGGGGGTTTATGTTGGTCATATTCTCCATCTTCCTTTGTCAAGTGAGTGTTCCTTCCATGACATTAGCCTCATGATGTGTAAATGACATTGTTATAAATATTCAAGACTATGCTAGGTTACTGAGAGGGGAGGGGTGAATCAATAACCTCTAAAACTTTATCAATTTTAGCACTTCATAACAATATACCAATTATCATTTATTGATTTAATTGCATGCATGAGAAACTAAAAATGTAAAACATTCATAACACTTGAACATAATAGTTTGGTGACCAGAAACCTTCCAAATAGAAAGTAAAACTGGGGTGGGGATGATACCCAAAAAACTTCAATATTGCAACATAAAGTTGGCCTGTTAAGGCTTACATTGATCATTTCTAATGACCTACCCTATTAGGAGCAATTAGGACTACTAGGTCCACCCTGTTGAAGGATTTACAAACACACAATAAAGTATGCACTCTATTAATAGATTTAAGAAAGACTGTTAAGTCTACCTTGTGAAAGGATTTAGACTGATTCACCTATTAGAATGAAACTGTTGATCTTTGACTTATAACTAATTTTTTGATAGAGATTCTTTGAAGTATTGATCACCTTTTATGACGGATATGTCTCTGCTGCTCCTTTTCTAATATGGCCTTCAATATATACTTTATCTACTACTTGATTACATTCACATTCTTACATGTCCATTATCTCACTCACACTTATTGGATATGACACAATACATTACATATATAGACCAATCTAATTTACATAATTACAAAGTCAGCTAATATACAAGTTAACACCAATATTACAAAGTCAGCCCATATGAAGACACTCCGATTCTAAAGACCGACTTAGTGAAGTTCTGATACTTGGCATCTACTATCGTTACTTTGCATTATCATGCATTTAGTAGAAGTAGAAGCTTGGTCCATACTAATCACCTCAAAGTAGTCTCAAACTCGGTCTACACTGGTGACTCGGGAGATACTGTCACTTGTCATAAACTAAATCACTCGATAAACACTAATCATCATACAAGTTGGTTAACACTAGCTTTGTATTCCATGAACTACTAGCTCAGGGGAAACTACATAGCTCGGTAACCACTAGAGTGCTCGAGTTGCATTGCTAACTAAATTCCCTTGGTAACCACTGGAATGCTTGATGGCCACTAGAAGTAGTCCAGAAGATTCGTTAACAATTGTAGAGTTCGGTGGCTACTGAATTACACGAAAAACATTGTAGATTTTTCAATGAGCTTGGTAGCCATACAAAATTTGAATAAGTGTTGTCACTAATAACAAACTTGACTGGTATGTTAACAATCTCCCCCTTTGGCATTAGTGACAAAAACACTAATTAGCCAAAACTTATATACATCACCATGTGATACTAGCTTGGTAGGGTATACTATTTTGAGATTTTTCAAAATTTATCTTTGTAAGTATATCCAGTATACTATACAACATATTTGGAAAATTCTCCTCTACTATATACATTTTCTTCCTTTGCATGACTCTCCCCCATACAATATACATAATGTCTCACTATACATAGTCTCTCCCCCTTTTTGACAATAATGCCAAATATTTATACAAAATTTTATTTACATAGAGACACCAAAATGAGATAGAAACTCAAAATGCACCTTAAGAATAAATGTTAGAGTTTTATCCCAATTCTCTTGCAAAATCTTGCATGTATGGAGAGAAATTTGCACTTCTGTAGAGAGTTCTATCATGTGATCTGCAATAGATAAGTTGTTATCATGGATCAAGGTTTTTGAATAAACAATATGTTTATGTATCGTATCCATGATAGGAATGATCATATTCTAAATATCTATCAATGTACACCAGATCCTTGCTTCTTCTCTCAACAACTTTGCTTGCATGTCTGACAAAAATCTGATCTTCATATGATGTGCAGAAACTAGGGTCAAGTTGCAATTGCTATGCACTGGATTTTAGATCCTCATCAATCTTTGTCAGTTTTCTCTTTATCTCCTTTGTGAACTCAATAATAGCACATAACTTCACAAAAAGTGATGTCACATTAGTGCAAGATGATTTAAGATTGGTCAAAATTGAGAAAAGCTCAACTTGCTAAATGGAAATTTGTTGAGCAATGTGCTCAACCACTTTATTATCAAATCTCTTTTTATCTTTCTCAATTAACTTATCTTGACCACTAGAGTCTTCATTAAAATTTTGGATTGCCTCTTCTAATTGCAATAAAATAGGATGAGAAGAATCTATCTCAATACCTATAGCCTCAGAAAAAATATTCTTAGCATCATCAATAATTTTATATTCTCTATCTCTCTCCTCTCTCAATTTCTTTTACTTTTCCTTCTTTTAGAGGAGTTGACTAGCTATATGCATTTGATCCACAGTGAGATTATCAAAGTCCCATTTGGGAATTTCTATTTTCTCATCTAGGTCTATATCCTCTTCTATCTCCTTTCCTCTACTCAAAAATCTTGTACTCGGTTGAACCTTGGGTTCAACTATCCTTGTACTTAATGCCTTTGTATCCATAATGGAAACAATTGTAGATTTACTAGGACTTGTTGTGAAAATTGATATAGTACCAACTGATGGAATACTAATAGGAATGCTTAATGAATCCAAAATTGAAGTAGACAAAACTGTAGTATTCAAAATTGAAGTACTTACTACTGAAGAGCTCAAAATTGTAGAAGCCACTGTACTCATGCCTGATGATTGCAACTTGAAAGCTAAAGAAGAGGGAGGTTGCAGCTCGATAGATGAAGTGGTAGACACTTCTATCAATAATGTGCTGAGATCTATGGGGGTGAAGAGTGATTGGATGTTTGAAGTACCTATAGTTGTCACAATCAAACTTGTTGAAGCTATCTTCGAGCTTGATCTAGCTGCTAGTTTTCTTGGAGACTGAGGAAGTGAGGCAATGATTGTGGTTGCTATCTTCATAGGGTCAATATCCTCATCATCTTCTTTGTCTTCCTTGGTAGCTTCTTCCTCTTTATCTTCTTCAACTTCCTCATTATCAAAATGTGTAGGATTAGTGTAAGCTTCCTCTTCCTCATCATCACTATCATCATCCTTAACTTCTATTGGGGAGTCACTTTGTTTATGCAAATGATAAAAATTCTTCCACATGCTTGTGGAATTCTTAATAAGAGTCATCTTATCTTCATTTTTCTTTAAGGACACTTTTACCTCAGCATTTGTCATGCTAGGTAGCAACTGCCTCAAGGTTTGTGCATAAATGTTTTTTGTTGTTTGCATAGAAAAGTTCCATCTTGGCTTTATTTTCTCTAATAATTCATTAGAGTTTTGAGAGGCTATCTAATGTAGCGAATACTTCCATTTTCCAATTTTGGTTAGCACCAGTTCTTCAACCTATTTCTTTTCTACCTATAATCTTGTTTCATACTTCAAGGATTTGAAGTTGGTTATACTTGTACCTTCTTCCAATTGTTTCAATTTTTCTTGGAAGGTGGGAGGAGGTTTGCTAAAGATAATTTCTTTTCCTTTCTTCCTGGACCTCCTTGTAAAAACTACAGTGGATGGCTTAGGTGGCTTAGTGATGATCACCTTGCCTTTCTTCTTCAAGGGTTCTTCTTCCTTTTCAAACTCATCCTTTGCCTCTTCATCTATATCTTCTCCTTTTCCCTCGGTTAACATTAGAGGTGTGCTTAATTTTAATTTTTCTATCCTCCTCTTACCTTTGTTAACTGCTTGTGGGAGCTTTATCTCTAGCTCTATCCTTGCCTTTGCTTCATCATATGTTCCAAAGTGTGATGCCTTTGGATCAATAGGTTCATTAATCAAAGCTTCAATAATGTCCTTTATTTCATTAATGTTTACCTCATAGGGAAGAGGTTTTATCCATACAATTATGGGTTTTACTACCTAAATGTAGACTCTATCATAGTCTACCATGAAGCATATATCCTCTTTGTAATTTTCTATGAGCTTCTTGGGTATTCTAAATCTATTATTTATTTTCTCCTTCAAAACTTCAAAGTAGTTGTCCATAGTGCTAACAAAATTCTCTCCTATTTTTGCAATGTATTCATTAATCTAATAAAATATAGGCACATCTTTTCTCCATATTACCATTCCTTTGGAAGGGAAAAAATTTTGAATATAGAAGAACAAACAAGTTAACAGAGAGCCAAATTTGTAGTGGTTTTTCTTGGAAGTCTAAATGCTTTCCATGTTCTTGTTGAGTTATTTCAACAATAGATCTTCCAAATCATAAGAAAAATTGTTCTTCACAACTTTGTAAGCTAAATCCACAGCTTCACATGATACACTATTGAGGTGGCTCGAACTATATATCTTGTGAGCTATCACATGTATCTTGAATTTTAGTTCTACATCAGTTAGACAACTAATTTTCGTGCCTCTATCATCCCACTTAGCTAGGGTTTTCTTTTCTAGCTTAGCCTGACCTAGGGTTTTGGTGGTTTTGGCTTTAGTGAGCATGGAAAGGCCGATAATGCAATGAATCATTTTCTTTGTGATTACAACTGGTTGCTCTAGACATAGCTGACCATTATTCACCCAACTTAGAATGTATCTAGTCCATTTGATTTGAAAACCTTGGGGCATGTGAGAAATGTGGGTCAAACCTTTGTCTTCCAAGTGTTTATGCTCAGGTTTGAGAACACCATTAACACATAGTTCACCTAGGGCATCATCCATTTCTAGGGTTCTAATTTCCTTAATAGAACACTTGAAATGAGTTTGAATATTTTTAATAAGGAGTACCTTAGGTGGGATTTGCGATTGAGCTCCGATTGAGTCAAGTGTTTCTGTGATTGTGGGCATGAGTTTGAAGTCTAGCACTTTCCACTAGACTCCTTAGAGCAACATCTCAGACCCTTTATTCACTTTATTGCTGTTGTTGTTGGATGCCATGATACTCAGTAGATTATCAAAACCTTGAAAACCTTGTTGCCAAATTCGGTTGAAGTCACTTGATCGCACTGGAATTCACTTCTTCGCAATAACACTTAGATTTCATGGTAAAAAATGAATTCAATTTCTTGATTTTTGTTAAAAATTCACCATTAATGCTTGGTATAGAGGTAGTTGGGTTGACATCATGCTTGACATTATGTGTAATAGCCTGTCATCCACTATTCAATTGATTACTTGGTGAAGGTTTAGTGACTCGGTAATCATGTGTGAGTTGTTACTTCTGACCTTGCTTAGTAGAGTCTATGACCCGACCTTACTCGATAGAGAAGGTAACTTGTTGATAACTAATACTGATCTTCCTCAATGATCCTTTTGTATCTCGAATACTAATTTGGATCTTTGTCACCTTTCAATTTGGAACTGTTTGAATAAGATCATGATAGCGCAGTTCCAATCTTCCTTTGGAAACCTAATTGAAAATGGTGGAGTTGCCTAATTCTTGAGTGACATGACCATCATTACTTGAAATAGCTTTCTTGTTAGATTTATAAATCCATTGTTGTCTCATCTACTTTCAAATGTTATCTACTTTTGCTTTCTTTTCATCTTCAACTCTACCTATATTCATGAAATTTTTGGCTAGATGACCAAGTTTGGTACAAGTGAAACATCTTATGGTGGTATCTCTTTTCCTTGTGTGACGTTTAATACAATTCATGCCAATGTGTCCATATTCTCCACAGTAATGACATCTACACCAAGTGTTGTAGTCCCAATCGAAAATTGCTTTCACAAATTTCTTTGCTAGATTGAATGACTTAGTTATGCAATTTGATGCCTTATGACCTCGTTTCTTGCACTTGTGATACTTTCCCTTAAATTTTGGTTTATCTTTGCATTCATTAGCCTTGTGACCATGCTGACTACAATTGTAGTATTTTCCATTAAATTTTTCTTTACCATTTCTCCAACATTTTTTTGATGTATGACCTATTTTACCACAGTGATTTCAAGTAGGTCTTTGATTCGTTTGAGCACCTTGTTCAGAAGATTCACCTTCTTCTTTGTATCCAATTCATTCTTTACCTTTTTGCCTATAGAGATTATGCTCATTTAGTTGGTTTAATTGATTCATGTCTACTTGGGATATCATCATTCTTTCATTGATTTGTTTTTTAGTGTTTAGGTCATTTTTCAATCTTTCACTGATTTTCTTTTCAGATCTTAGCTCATTTCTTATTCTTTCATTGATTTATCTTTCCAAATTTAGATCATTTCTTAATCTTTCATTGATTTGTCTTTGGCTCATGATTTTCTCATTTGCATTGGAGATTTGATCCATAAGATCTACATGCTAAAGGGATTGGTTCTGGATTTCATTATTTCTTCCATCTATTTCTTCTTTCATTTTATTACTTTGTTCTAAGATTTCACATAGCGTTAATGACTAAATTTCTTGTTCTCTTCTTAGCTTTTTTACTTCTTCTTGTAGGGAACCATTCTTCTCTAGGATTTCTTTGATTACATCATTTGTTTCATTTGAACTACTTGAAGGGAAAAAGTCTTCAATTCTTTCTTCAATGTATTGATGATCATTCATCTAATTTGCAAGTTCCTTCATTCTTTTCATGGATTGGGAAAGTTTCTCCTTAGCTTTCTTGAGTTGTGCAATGGCCATTTCCAAATCCAACTTTTCATTGTCAATTTCCTTACCAAGTTTGAATATCTCCATATTCTTGATCTTTGCTCAAGTTGTTAAACTTTCTCCTGAGAACCACAAAGCTCTGATACCAATTGTTGGAAATATTCAAGACTATGCTAGGTTACTGATAGGGGAGGGGTGAATCAGTAACATCTAAAACTTTACAATTTCAGCACATTATAGCAATATACCAATGATCATTTATTGATTTAATTGCATGCATGAGAAACTAAAAACATAAAACATTCATAACACTTGAACATAATAATTTGGTGACCTAGAAACCTTCCAAATAGAAAGTAAAACTAGGGTGGGGATGATACCCACAAAACTTCAATACTACAACATAAAGTTGGCCTGTTAAGGCTTACATTGATCACTTATGATGATCTGCCCTATTAGGAGAAATTAGGACTGCTAGGTCCACCTTGTTGAAGGATTTACAAACACACAATAAAGTATGCACATTATTAAGAAATTTAAGAAAGACTGTTAAGTCTACCTTGTGAAAGGATTTAGACTGATTCACCTGTTAGAATGAAATAGTTGACCTCTGACTTACAATTAATTTTTTGATAGAGATTCTTTGAGGTACTGATCACCTTTAGTGATGGATGTGTCTCTGTTGCTCCTTTTCTGATATAGCCTTCAAAATATACTTTATCTACTACTTGATTACATTCGCATTCTTATATGTTCATTATCTCACTCACACTTTTTGGATATGATACAATATATTACATATATATACCAATCCAATTTACATAAATACAAAGTTGGCCCATATGAAGAAAGTCAAGTTTTGAAGATTGACTTGGTGAAGTTTTGATACTCGACATCCATTTTCATTACTCGACATCATCATGCATTTGGTAGAAGTAGAAGCTCGGTCCATACTAATCACCTTAAAGTAGTCTTGAACTTGGTCTACAATGGTGACTTGGTAGATACTATGTCACTTGTCATAAATTGAATCACTCGATAAACACTAATCATCATACAACTTAGTTAACACTAGCTCCATATTCCATGAACTGCTAGCTTGGTAGAAACTACAAAGCTCGATAACCACTAGAGTGCTCGAGTTGCATTGCTAGACTTCATACTACCTGATTCTACTTGGTTTAAACTATTGCACTTCACACTAACTAAATTCCCTTGGTAACCACTAGAATGCTCAGTGGCCATTAGAATTAGTCCAAAAGTTGGTAACAACTGTAGAGTTTGGTGGCTACTGAATTACATGGCAAACATTATAGATTCCTCAATGAACTCAGTAGCCATACAAAATTTGAATAAGTGTTGTCACTAATAAAAAACTTGATTGATATGTCAATAGACATGTGCTAGTATAGGTGTTTATACTTTTTTGCACTCTCAATGTTCCTAGTTCTTCTTTTTGTAGGAGATATTGCATTCAGTCTCAGTGTTCATGTCTTACCTCTTAGCATTATAGGGGGGTTATGTTGGTTCAATTACTTTTTTGGTTTGATGGAGTGAGCTATGTATTCAGTATTTGATCCTATGTACTAGGTGATTGTAGTGTCTAGATATCTATGCATTTTGGTGAGATGGATCATTTACCATATAGACATTCTTTCATTCCTATTTTTGGAGGCCATGAAGATACCTTCCATCTTTGATTGATCAACTCTTCAAACTTAGTCTTCTCTACTTAGTCATGTTCTATATAGGTGAGGTTCTTCATATCAATATTTTGGCAATGTTTGTAGCTTCATGCTTCAATGGTGTTCTTCATGATCATCCTTGTGTTCCTATCTTCTGGAACATTCTTTCCATCTCTTTTTGGAGTAGGGTTTTTCTCATGTGTTTTTCTTTGTTTCTCCTCTTTTTAGAGATTTGGTTGTGCTTGAGTACCTCGTCAAGCCTTGTTGTTGGGACCCAAATTTTCTTTCAACAATAGTTTTTAGGTTTTTAGCTACTCCCTAAGTTTATCTTAAGGGGGTGTTAGAGTAATAAGATATTGCCTTATTAATTAAATCTTTTGATGTTCTGATTTGGTACCCAATACTTAGATATGAAACGTAGATCTAAAACTCATGCTATTTTTTTTTGCCTTATATGGTTGTTTTTTTAACACTATTGTTCCAATAGTAAAAGATCCAAGGTCTGACAAATCCAAGGCCTGATATTCTCTATTTTGGCAAATAGAATCCAAAGGTGATCAATTGATTGATCAATCTCACCAATATCAAGGTACCTAAAGAATGGATTATTGATGTCTAAGCTTTGAAATAACTGGATGCACCTCGCAATTTGACTATTATTGCTAGTATCCATGAAACTAAAAATGAAGCTCACATTTTGTTTGATGAAAGCCGACCTTCAAGCTACTCTTCTTCTAGCACCCGGTTGTCTTTTCATGAAACAAAGTTACCACATTTAGAATCAACCTTGAGCCGCAAAACCATGCCAACCTATTCCCACAATGATGCAATTCCAAATCCTACCGGCTCTTTGTTCTGCACTATTTGTTAACAATCTTTCAATGAAAAGAAATTGATGTCAAATCCTTTGACCCAACAAATTCCTAGTTGTCAACATCCCCAGTTCACAGAACTTGATGATGGAAGTCTACAATGTAACCATTGTACTTATGTACAACCTATTTTCCATGTTCATATGATTTTATCTAGTCAACAAACCTCTTTTTCTTAAGATCATTTTGTTGAACCTCAAGTTCCACCATTTCATGATTTTATATTACAATCCTTTGATGATAAGTTTAGCATTCCTTTCTGGCCACATCATGTTATTACCTCTGGACAGCTAGATGCCACTACTCAAACTAAAATTCTCAATTATGCCAATCTCTATATTTGTAAGGCCTTATTAGTTAAGCAAGATATGCATCAAAAAAAAATTTAGGTAGAACTTGCCTGTCAAAAAGCTGAAGCCAGCATGAATTCCAATTTTCATCACATTCTTGCTCATTTGAAATCTCTTGATTCCCTCCTTACTACCCATTTGAATTCCACTATGCAATCTAATATTGTTTCTCTTTGCCAAAATTATGTTGCTTTTTGCACTTCTGTTGAAGCGTGGTGGACCAATAACACTCACCAAATGCATCAATTGCAAACAATTGCCCAAGCCACTACCAGAATTGATCAAACTACAACCCAAATCCAGTCACAACAACTCGTTGATAGTCAAGGTCTATCTCAATAATTAACCATAGTTACTACCAAAGTTGAACAAGCCATTGCAACTAATTTGCAAATGCTACAAGTTCCCAAATGTGCCTTTCCTGATTCTTCTCAGGATGTTGCTAGGTTGCAAAGTCAATTTAAAGGAAAAGCTCTTATGCTTGATGTACCTAAACCTAAGTCGCAAGAATTTGATCCTAAAATAGGCCATTGGAAGAATGTAAATATGGTCAAACAAGAACCTGGAGGACCATATGATCAGCCACACATTTTTACTAAAAATGTTCCACCATTGGTAAATTTTGATGAATACAATCCCATGAAAAATAAAGCTATTATAGATGCTTTTAGAACTTGGATAGACAATGTTGTCTATGTTGCAAATATTTCACAAGACTAGGCCATTTGTAAAGCTTTGAATGCACTCACGGGGATAGCCCACTCTGCATGGGATTCACTCACACCAGAATATAAAGAAGATTTGATTACTAGTGGTGTAAATGTTGTCTATGAAGCTCTGTATAGAATGCTTGTTGGACAACATGACAATGAGCAAAGAGATGCATACAAGTGATTCAAAGAGAATCGTATCTGTGATATGATGCATTTTGATGCTTATTGTAGTGAACAATACACCAAATTCTATCAGTTAGGGCAAACAAATAATAATGTCTGGATGTACAATGCATTCCTTGAAGGTTTCCCTATTCAGCTCCAATCCTTCTATAGGGAAATTTTTTTGAATAGTATTTTGAATACCCTTGACATGACTATCAATGATGTCACATTTCCTCAGTTGGTTCAGTTTATCAAAGAAATCAATAGTGATTTGTGCAGTGAAAAGAAGAATAGGAAGAAGAAGAAAGAAGTTCTTCCTTATCTGAAGACAGGTCTATGTCACTGTAATCATAATAGTTATGGTTATTTCCAACATAAAGGAAAGCATAAAACCATTAGAAAATTCAAAAGCTACTCTAATAGAAAGCAATTTTTCTCTAAGCCATTCAAGAAATCAAAGCATAGGAAAATCTTTCTTAGGAATTAGCATAAAGTGCAAAAAAAGAATTTTACTCCTACATGTTATATATGTAAAGGAGCACACTATGAAAATAAATGTCCTAACAAGGATAAAAGAAATTCTAAAAGAGTTTGTACCTTAATAGAAGCAAATTTGGACTCTTTTCCCCTCATAGAAATTCAAGAACCTTCAAATTCTAAAGATATTAGTCTTATTGAAAGCTCTAGTGAAGAAGATGATTAAGGTGATATGCAGGTTCGACATGTTGTGCAGGAAAAAAATCCTAAAGAATTTTTTTCTCTAGAAGAATCATCATCTAACTCTGAAATTTCATTTATGTGTTTTATGTTTCGACAAAAATCATATCAAGTTGGACATGGACAGTCACTCACTCAGATTAATCCTCAATGGTTGACTCTGACTCCTGAAGAACAACTTCAATGACTTGCAATTAAAGCTTCACAACTTAAGGCCTAAAAGACTCAGTTTCTTACTTCATTCCAACAACAGTTAGTCCTTGCTGACTTAGAAAAACTTGAAGAGGAACATCAGAAGATTTTGGAAGAAAATCCTGAGCTCTACGAATCCACTACTACCATTCAAGAAGAAGATGAAGACCAATAATAAATTAGTCAAGCATCACATGGGTACATTTCTCATCCTCTTGCTGAAATTTTTTTACAAAAAAATCAAGAAAATAATGGTTAACCAATCGCCTTGCATTTTTGTACAATGTTAAGAATGATGTCCTCAAAGAGATAGCCAACATTCAAAAAGAATTGTAAGAATTTAATGCTAGTACTAGTTCTCTTAATGCTTTTGATAAACTTCTTGTTGAACTGGAACAAACTCAAGAACTCCATAAGGATATATCTAAGTTTGAACACCCTGTTTCACCACAGCATCAGACTCCACCCTCTAGTCAAGCTTTTTCCTATTTCAAGGGAGTTTCTAATCCATGCCTAGCCTTTTTAATTAACTATTAAATTTCTAGATACCAAACCCTATACACTCTATGCTCTCGTTGATTCTGGTGCTACATATAACCTTGCTCAATCATAATGTTTCCCATCAAATTGTTGGTTACCAACCTCCACTAGTATTCATTCTATATCTCACAATAATAATCCTATTTTCTTTCAAGCTCATATTCATATTCTATTCTCCTCTCAAGTTTATACTGCCACCTTGTTACAATTCCATGTTGAGCAATATGATTGCATTATTGGTAGCCATACTTTACAAGCTTGGAGTCTGTATATTGTTGGTCTATCTAGCACTACCATTACTTTCAAAATTGGCTCTATCTCACAGATTAATGAAAATCATGCCTATTTTCCCAAGCTTTCTTTTCCCTCTACTCCTAAGTTTGTTGCACCCGGTTATTGTGTTTGGTTTGCCAACCAGTCTTTTTCCACCCACGGGGAGCTTGAGAAAATTCAATGAGATTTGGCTAACACAGTCCTAACCAAAGATCTCCAAAAATACACCATAAATTTTGAATGTTCTTTACCAATGAAGAGGATGAGCATGGAAAAAAACTCTTTCCAAAAAGCAAAGCTAATTATACAATCCTCTCCAAAATAGAACAAGAGGTGTGTGAAAAGGAACTAGCCAATTTGCTAAGTAAAGCCATCATTAGGCCTAGTTCAAGTACTTTCTCTTGCAATGCCATGTATGTTTCCAAAAAAGATGAATATGGAAATGAATTAGCTGAAAAATGTCTAGTGGTTAACTACAGACCACTCAATGCCTATCTAGAAAGTTGTAATGCCCCGCCAAGGGATCCAAAGAATTTTACTAAGTTTGCCAAACAATTTTTTTTTTAAACATGAAAGATAAAACCATTCATAACATTTGCAGAAGCAATAGCAACAATTCAAATGAAAATAAACATAACATATATACATAAAATGCTACATTCTTTAAAGATCTCTTAATGTTGTATCACATCTAAATTAACTATTCATCTAACATCCCATCCTTATGAAATAACAATGATACATCCAATGTACTTAAACAATGTACAAGTGTCCTTTTGTAATTATGTTTTAGTTTAGCTCAATCATCCACTGTACATATCACAGGGTATGAAAAGCTTAAAAGAATAAACATCCAAGTAAATAAAGTACATCATCATCATCTAATATTAATCTATGATGTAATAACATAAATGAAACCACATATCATACATGATACATCATCACAAAAGATATAAACATCCATCACAAAAGATAACCATATATCACAAACATAAATAACTAAGTGCACGGTTCCTCCCAACCGTAAATAGCATCATTAGACCATCGTGGATCCTAGCCATTCCTCCATGCGTAACATTCCAAAGCACCGAAAAGATCATCGGTATTAACATAGTAGGAATGTCACTCCTAAAACATCCTACTAACATGCAAAGTAAAGCATAATAAATCATCAACTAACATATGCAAAGTAAAGCAAATCATCAATATAAGAAACATACCAGTAAATACATCCATCATAAGGTATATTATCTATCATAATGCTCCAAGAACATAATGAAGAATAATTACCAACCAAGGATACTCTAGCCACGATGTCTCGGACGGATCTCAAATGATAAGAGTGAAAATACACTACCACTCGATCGCGTGGAACATAAGTGGTCCACTCCCACCGTGCTGAGGAGATAATCTCAAGTTTCAAACAGGATATCAATACACATAGCATAAAAAGTTCAAGAATCCTAAAAGTATACTACTCAAAGGTTCCAACACACGTAAAATCGACATCTAATTCCTAGAGGCACACAAAGACATGTAGGAAACCTACTCTGCAAATGGGAAAGTGTCATCGCATTTATCACGTACAAGTTACCCTGGCAGTTAGCTAAACTCCATGGGTCCATACTGATCTCATGCGGCCACTAGTATCCTCTCATACTGACAAGGCATACTACGGAATGCACAGTCGCAACCATGCGTTCTCAGTACTCCCATCCTATTCTGTACAAGCGCTCAAGGCATGGGTGAGAACATCAAAACAATTATCTTTTTAGGTTCATTTAATCCCCATTTAGTGTGTAAATGTTATCACTTATTAACCAAACTTACAATGAGTTACCCTGGCAGCCACTTAGGGCCTCGGCCCCCATTGCAAGTCACTTCCCGACACTACAAGTAGATTACCTACCCTAAGCTCATGGAATCATAAAATCACCACAGTCCTATACAAGCGACTATAAAGAAAATCCAAAAGATAATCCATAAAAATAATCATCAAATAACCATGATAAAAGCATCAAAAATCCATAATAAGAAGAATCATCAAATCTCCAAGATAAGAATCATCAAATCTCCATGAGCATCTGAAAAAGCATCCATAGAAAATCATGACCACAACAATTCTCTATTGGCAACTGAAGGCATCACTGATAATCATAAGTATCAATTGGTTCTCAATAACCAAAATATATCTCAAGATAAATGGTTCTCAACAAGCAACCAAGAATATCTCAAAATCATACTGATCGAAGACTCCAAAATGGTTGAGTCAAACATGTCACAACATGACATTATCAAGAAATAAATCCACATTTCAGTCCCATCATGGCGACTAGAAAATAATCCAAGGATAACTGATTGATGACTCAAAAATGATTAGCTCAAGTTTCTCATACACATACATCTCAGCTTCACACATGAAGACTGATGAACAATAATAATCAGTAAATACAAATATTTCATAGAGCATACGATCACATAACCATGGTTGGACTTATAAAGATCAAGATCAAATAAGATCAACATGTCATCACATCTCATAACCCCCGAGCCTCTGGTAACAACCTAAGACTGGTCAACACTAGTCAACCCAAAATCCAAAACAAGAAGCATATAGAATACACGATGCAAACACATGTTTTGGTTTACTAAATTCACATAGTTGAATAATGTGTAGGGGTTTCCATTTTTCTATTTGCAAGTATACTTTCAAGTGTTTTAAGTTTTATTATTTGACCTACAAGTCAACTCAATTGTTCCCCGATAGCATTACCCTTCCATTATTAAGAATTACATTCTAAGAATAACTTAAGGATAAATATTCACTAAATTGATCATCATTGACCTTAATTAAATTGTTCTCTTTATTTAACTAAGATCCATATTCTAATTAATTAACTCTCCTTTAATGTTACAACAACTTCATTAATCACAATTTCATTCATGATAACATGAATTCATTTCCATTGTATTTTTCTCCCCTTAATTTGATCTCAACTAAATTCTTAATACTATACTTCAATTATTAACTAATCTCAATTAGATTGAACTTAATTGAATCAATTAGTAATTATATAAACTTATATATACTATCTTTCATTAATAATTTGTTAAACTTAACAATTATTAATAAATAATAACTCACTAATAATTTCAATATTCAATTATAATGATTGATATTCGAACCAATCAATGAATAACAATTAAATCATTGGTATCTCTATTTGTTTAATTTTCTCTCATCCATTTACTTAGATTGACTAGTAATTAATTACACTTCTTCTACTATTAATTAATCTTAATTAAATTTGATTTAATTAGATTAGATAATAAACCATATAAAACTAATGCATATTAATAAGATTCTAATAAGGAAAGATTGCAATAATATCTTAATTCATTCCATGTTTTGATATATTATTTTTGTGAAGTTAAGCATAAAGAACTCTTGGTTATGGAAAATGGAGAAATATCTGTCTTTGAATAAAAAAGTCTCAGTACGACAGCCATATCTTCCTAATGAACCGTTGGATCGGGCTGAAATTTAAATATGTTGGAGAGGGCCAAGTTGCACTACTTCTTACTGGAGCAATTGAATAAATTTGATCCCAATAAAAAGTTATGAATGACTAAGTTCGGGTCTATCCAAAGGGCAGCGACAGGACAATCTGTGATGAATTAAGAATTTTTTCTTAAAATGTAATTGTTCTCTAAATTTACCCATAAAAGGGTTTGTTCATATGCATCTAAAAATATAATTGATAGAAAGATTACATCTAATCATTCAAATTTTCAACTTAGAATTTCTATTTTAAGTTTAAATCTTGTCTATCTAATTTCACAATATAAATTCGAACACAAACCCGATTAAGATCTAATTATTTCTCCTTAATTGGATCTAGGATTTTTTTATTGTTTCCTTCTCATCCAAATAAAATATCTAGATTCCAATTTCAAATACAAAGAGCATTCAGACACATAAAACAGATATGATGAAGACAGGAAGAGAAAGAGTGCAAAGGAAATATGAGAATATCACGAGTGCACCTGGACACTGATGCTAAAATAGATATGATGAAGACAGGAAGAGAAAGAGTGAAAAGGGAATATGAGAATATCATGAGTGCACCTGGACACTGATGCTAATTTTCCATGGCTCAGAAGTCTATAGAAAATCTCTTCCTTCTCCATCATTCACAATTTTTCCAAGAATCCAAGCCGATCGAATCCTCCAAGTGATTAGAAGAGCTAGAAGGAGCATAGACGCAAGTATAAAATATATGAGCATATGAATCTTCTCCCATGCATGTAAGCTTTGAAGTTTCTATTTATTTTTAGCTTGTAGCTCGAGGCTTCCATTAAGCTTGTAGCTTCCATTAAGCTTTTCATTTAAGCTTCTATGAATGCTTGAATATCAAGAGCTCTCAAGAAACCTTTGGAATGCTTCTTGAAACCGCTGAAAGGTGTCACCAACTAAGCATGATTCTTTTCCAATTCTTTTTGATGAGTCATAAAGTTGTAAACACCTTGTGCTTAATTGATGCACTAACCCCCGTGTTGTTGACACATGTTAATTCCCATGCAAGCTTATAACTCCAATTTACTTTTTAAATAATCTCTATGTAAATTTTATAACTTTCATTATTATTATTTTATTTATTACTTTATTATTATTTTATAATTATTATCATGTGTATCTTTTTCAAACTGAAAACTTGAAACTAGGTGAACTGAAACAGAACTTAAAACTGTTACTTGCATATTTTTTTTATATTTCAACACTTAGCTTTCAAAACTAAAAATTTTACTGAAAATCTAAACGAAGGCAAAACTAAAAATTGAAACTCATTCTAGCTGCAAAACATGTATCTTTTATCTATGTTGTAAGGTAGTATACCTTTGTTTATCTTTTGCAAGCATTAAGTTGCTCTTGTTTAGAATGAATTAAGGGGTCTATTTTAGTAGTTGTTAAAAGAATGAATGTTGGATTGATATGGTTTTTAGTTTACCATTAAACCAGAATCATATTTCTCTAAAGGTGTTGTAATATCCTCAATGGAAACATGTTTTCCTACAGAGGGAAAGGGTTCAATGGGATCCACATAGTGAGTATCTTAATTTTTCATTCCTGTAGGCTTCCAGGAGTAAGCCTAATCCCAAGGGGGGTGGACGTAGTGTCTGCCTCTGGTTCACATTTTGTTATCATTGCTGAACTCTTTTAGAACTAGTTTTATGTTGTTGGTTAGTAGCATTCTTTTGAGATTATCAGATATTGTGCTATGGATTCAGTTTATTATGTGATGATATTACTTAGACTCTACATTTCATGTATGTATGATGATTATTTTTAGTATTCACAATTATTGATGATGATTATTACATTGCTTTCAATTATTAATAATGATTAGTAAGATGATTTATTATCATATGTGCTTTCTTATGGATACTTACCCCATACTTGCATGTGTATGGTGTGCGTGTTTGCTTTTGTATGGCGTGTCTGATGTGGTTAAGAAAGGGAGTCATAGTCACCTGCTAGTCGGGATCTACACGATGCACCACTTCCTACCATTGTCTATTTAGTTTAGTATATATTGTGTTTGTACATGCATAGTTTTTATGCAGGTTGCAAGTACTGGGTATCGACTTCCCTGAATTGCCAAGATGAGCGTACCCTATCACATTATCTCAACGATAAGAGAGGGGAGATAAATTCTCAAGTCCAAATCCCAACCCTTTGAGCCATTTGTCCTAATTGGAAAATTAGGACAAGTATCTAAGTTGAATACCCACCGAATGTGTCGGATGACATATTTCATGATTTTTAACCCTTTAGATTTATTTTGTATGATTTGTTCTATGATGGGTTTTCATATTTTATCTTGAAGGTCTATGGTGAATTTTCCATTAATTAAGTCTTAATAAATAGATTTAATTAATAAATTATTTATTTGAGAAAATTAATAAAATATCATGATCTTTGATATTTTGATTGTAATTAATTAAATGTGAATTATTGGGGAAAAGGAATTAAATAAAAGAAAACTAGAAATTAAAAAAAAATTGTTTGGCAAACTTAGTAAAATTCTTTGGATCCCTTGGCGGGGCATTACAAAAGTAACCAGCATCCCTTACCCAGTAAAGACTACATTTGGCAGAGAATCCAAGGATGCAATGTATTCAGTAAATTTGATCTTACTAAAGGATTTTGGTAGATCAAGCTAAATGAGAAAGATAGATATAAATCTACTTTTTCTATACCACAAGGATTGTTCGAATGGAATGTACTTCCATTCAGAATCAAAACAACACCATCAATTTTTCAGAGATTTATAGATCACATTTTTGCACCTTATGCCAAATTCATTTAGCCATATATTGATGATATCCTAATTTTCAGTGAAGACCATAAGTCACATATGGAACACTTGAAAAGGCTCTTTTCTATCTATCAAACACATGGTCTATGTCTAAATCCCACCAAATTAAGTTGGTGTATTGAAAGTTTGATCTTTATTGGTACTCGCATAGAACCCAATGGTAAGATTTATCCTCAAGATCACCTGTTGAAGGCCATATAGAAGGTTGAAGTTAAAGATAAGAAAAATCTACAAAGATTTTTTAGTATGGTAAATTATATTGCAGAGGCAAGAAAGGAATTGAACAAGCTACTCTACAAAAATGCACCTGCATGAAGTGTGAAGCACAATGAAGCTATTGAACAAATCAAAAGACAATCTCAACAATCGCCACTTCTTCACATTCCTTAAAAAGGTAAGAAAATTGTTCAGACTAATGCTAGTCATGAAGCCAAGGGAGATGTTCTTTTAGAAATTGTCACAATGAATGGAAAAAAAAAAAGAAGAAATTGTAAGATTTGAATCAAGAGCATTTAAAGGATCTGAATTGAATTATCATTCCACACATAAAAAAAATTTAGCGTGGTATATGCATTTAAAAAAAATCAATTATTTATAGGAGATCAAAAATTCATGCTTCGAAGTGATTTGCAAAACTTGCCCAGACTTTTCAAAAAAGAATAAAAAAATAAGGTGGTTAGAGCTAGATTACTCAGATGGGCTTGATTTTTAGATACATTTGATTTTGAACCTAAGCATATTGAAGGAACAAAAAATGTTTTAGCTGATTTTCTGAGTAGAGAAGGTTGTACATAAAAGTTTAATCATGTTAATAGCCTTAGTCAAACGATGAGAACAATAGAAGGCACCAGAATACTGCAACTTCATCTTCAAGACTCTGTTTCAGAAAGCCAATAGGATGTTTTGTAGAATTTTCACCTGACACTTTATGATACACTAGATTCATGGGAAGAATATGCACAACAATGCATAATCATTCTTGAAGAAAATACTCTACGAAGAATGGCAGAAGAACACAAACAGAGAATAATGCATCATGTTTGCGAGATTAGAAAAGCCAATCCTAAGCAAGAAGAGATTCAACAACCAAATCTTGTGACAGAAGCTGATCGTGATCAAACACACATCATTGATCATATGCATCAAGTTTTCTAGCAACTTTCAAAGACCACAGAAGATGATAATACTCTTCATGATGAAAGGTATAGTATTCTTCTTCATGAATACAATCATATACCACCACCAGTACATCATGTCAGAATGATTCAAGAAAGGAAAGATGTTTAAAATTTTATCAACCATGTTCCTTGAGAAATCAATAGATTATTTATGACACAAAAAAATTATTAGGAGCAAAGAGATCACCATTTTGTAGCCTCTCGGATAGTATTAACTAAGTCTATCATTCACAAGGAACCTTGTCAACCCACAGATGATGATATTAGAATTTATTTGCACCACATAGCAAAAAGTACTATAGCTTTTGAATGGCTAGTGCATGTGCTTAGTAGCACAAATATACCAAATCAAAGGAGATGGTTGATTTTTGACAATCCTATTGAATGTTATTTTCATGGTCTATATCCATATTCTTGTGCTTTAATGCCAACAGAAGTAAACTGTGGACATCTACATAAACTGATTTTCCATTCCTATATTTCCAATCCAATTAATCAGTTTATATTTGATCATTATGGACCTACTCCTAAACAACCTAATACTATTGAGCTCTAGAATCTGCATCACTTTGTTACCTAGACAAAGCCAATTTGGATTTTTATGCAATACCGAACCTTGCCACAAATAGCTAGTGCAGGCACCAGTCAACCTAATCCATTTTTCCGATTAGATCACAGTATTCTTTGGAAAGAATAATCTTTAGATAACCAATTGGAATGAATCTTGCAAGTACATCAGGTATCAACCTCCAGCTTAGATTTTCTAGATAGCTCTAAAGAAGGTTTTGATTGGGAGGCTCATTCTCCATACAGTCCACAATACTAATAACCTAATAAGTGGGGTTTTCACTTATCTAATTTACCAAACACTCAGTGAGTAAAATTAGGTATGGACCTAACCATAGTAAAAAGGAGGTCTGTTACACTAAAAATGTAACCACGAATTAACCTTCTCATGTCTAAAAAGATGTTTATAATTATTGTTGTGTCATCTTGTATTACTATTCACACTCCCTTTTTCTGCTAGTGGGGTTACTATACGAGATTCTTTTATGATAAGGTTTTGAGAACGTGGACACGCGTCCATCTCCTATGGATGGATTTCAAAAATTTGTAAACTTGTTTGAGTTGTCTAGGATGATGCCTCTCCTGTAAAAGGGTTTCAATCTCCACACTCAAGTCAAGTTGAATTGAGTTCAAGTGAGTCCAGTCCATATTTGAAGAAGTTCTTTAGGTCCCTAGTTACAAAAGTGTGTTTGTAAAATTAGTAAGACATAGAGAGTATGCTCTCTTCCATTGGAAGATCAAAAATTAGACAGTCTTTTATGATGTTAGTATATTCAGATGTATAACCAGCGTGTGATTTAAGTAATGATAATAGTATAGCATCCCTTACCTAGTAAAGACTACATTTGGCAGAGAATCCAAAGATGCAATGTATTCACATTATCTTCTTATATTATTGTGTTCCTTATTTGAATTCCAATTTGGTATCTTTGTTGTACTATATGGTTCTTGCATGAAGTAAGCCTCATGTTGAAGCTATGTGGATAGGCGTATAGAGACAAGGAAGGTAGCACACTAATAGCACATGCAAGACAAAACAAGATGTCAAAATTATAGAATACTGTGAATGAAAGCAATAATAATAAAGATCAACTTGTAAGTTTAAGATCTATCTTTGACATTTTGAATGATGTAAATATTGATGATGAGTCTTTTCAGTCTAGAAAAAGTCATTTAGATCTTCCTTCTAAATGTTTCAAATTGCCATCTAAAAAATGGAGTGAGATCTATGGTGATTTGGGGTTCTTATCTTGTAAGTGTAAATCTATTTGTAAATTAACAGAAATGCAAGTTGTTGTCAAGAATGATCAACCCCATAGCTTAATTAATCTATTTTCAAACAAGGAAATTCAAGGTCTAGTTAAGCAGGCCAAACAAAAAAATGGTTTTAAGTATTTGCATATAGGTAGAATTGTAGCTGGAGTTTAACCACTCTATTGCAAGGACATCCTTGCAACTATTTTCATGACCCTTCTAGATGTAATTATTAAGTCACATATTATCTCTAGTTTACTTAAGCTAAACTTTAGGCATATATTAATTAATTATTTTATTAATTATTATTATGTAATCTAGGTTAGATTTTTGTTAGGGTTTTGATCTCCTTTTATAAGGATTGATCTCTTTGTAATTTATTCATTCACTTTTGATAATAATAATTTCTAGTTTTTCTCATCAAGGATGTCTCATCTATGGATCTAGAAATTCCAACCTCTATAGCTTTTTTCTTCTCTCTTTCTCTGTGATAGGTGTTTGCATGCGGGTTATTTTTGGGAGCTGTGGGGTTGATCTTTCATCAACTTCAATACTTTCATTGAGGTTCATCTTTTTAAATATGATGTTGTTCAACCTTTAGTGATTCATGATGCTACTACCCTTCATAATAATAATATTTTGGATAAACATCTAGACGATAATGTTGATTATTCCCTTCCTCATGAAAATGATCACATGGTTTACGCCTTTTCTTTGCAACATGACTTATCATTTAAGAGAATTTTTTCTCCTAGTAGAGATGAATTATTAATGAAAGATCATAATTCTTATCCTCTGTCATATAATAATAACCCTATAAAAAATCAAGAGCTTTATCAAGTTAATATGGTTAATATTTATCAACCTTTTAATAAACCTCTCATGATAGTTAAAGGTTGTCCTCAAATTACTATTAAGGGAAAATCTAGTGATCATTTGGATTATCCTATAATATCTCACACTTATTGTAAAAGGAATAATCCTCAACATATTACTTTTGTTCCACCTTTTATACCTTCTCTTGCTCCTCTAAACTGTCTTTCTCAAAATCTTAGGTTAAATTATGATTTTCTATCACAACTATGTAATACCCCTGCCAAGATTTCTCTTTGGGAACTTCTTCAAACATCTCCTACATACTATGAATCCTTGAAAAAAGATTTATCCAATCTCTCAATTCCACCTCCTAATCACACAAACATTAATTCCTTTTTACAATGCATTCATACTACCCTTTCTCACCTAAAATTGTGTTTACTCATGAGGATTTGCCTTCTAAAAAAATTCAAGATTATTATGACCCTCTTATGGTAGCAGTGTATATTCATAAAACTAATATATGGAAGACTTTTATTGATAATAGATCTGGTTTAAATATTTTGAGTATGAATATGTGAAAGGCTATAGATACTAATGTTTCTACTATTCAACCAGATAGCATTCCTATTCAAGGATTTGATAGAATTTCTAAGAACACTTTGGGTATTATAACACTAACTGTTAAAGTCGATCTAGTGATATTGGATACTCCTATACATGTTATTCCTGGACCCCTCACTTACAACCTTCTCTTAGGAAGACTGTGGTTTCATTCTATGCATGTTGTTCCTTCTACTCTCCATTGCAAAGTTGGGTTTTTTTATAACAAAAATAAGTATACCTTCATGTTGATGATGTGCCTAATCCTTTTTTATGTGTGGGATATGTTTGGGTCTCTCCTCTTGCACAAGAAGTGAAGGAACCTAAAACTAAAAATAACCCTTTCTCTTTTGCTCTATCCAAAGATGATTGGGGTACATTCTATTTTATTCTATCTTTTATTGGATAGTATAGAGTTAAGGACCTTCCACTCATGAGAAATTGATCCACTCCTCTTTTTACTAATGTGGTTTCTACTTCCATTCATGAGGAATCTATCAAAATTAATGATGAAAATCATATTCTCTTAAGTGACAAGTCGCATAAGAATTCGTTAAACTAAATTTCCACTCATACATTAGGATGTGTGTAAGAAAGTGATTATTTTCCCATATCCTCTCCTTTAGTCAAAAAGTTATGAACCTCTTATTTTACATGTATCATCACTATCACGATCAATCTACTAATGATTTTCAAGCTTTACATTAAAATATTGAGAAAATTATTGGTAATAAGATTATTTTCATATCTCCTAATGATAAGATCTATGTTAATCTACATTTCTTTAAATAACATCTAGTTCCCTATTATGTGGAGCCTAATCGGAATTAGAGGTTAATTTTTCCCCACTTTATTTGGCATATTTTCACCCCATATTTTACTATGGGGGTTTGGGGGTCGTGCCCCCAAGATGGGGTCAAGGGGCAACACCCCGACAATAATTTTTGGGGGCAACACCCCCGAATGACTTATTATAGCCCTAATTTTTTAAGCAGATAAAATATTGTATAAAATGGATTAGGGTTAGGTATTTCATAATGTATGATGATATTTTAGCTTCTTGTGGTGGTATTGAGTTGTAAGGGATTACATATTATAATCAAGTTGTAATCGCTAGATAATAAGAATATTGGACTAATTGTTGGTGGATGTAGCCCAAGGATTGGGTGAACCACATTAAATCTTTGTGTCTTGCATTCTCTTCTGTGTGGTTTAATATTTTATGATATTGGTTATATTTGCATGTACTTTATTTATTTCCTCTTTAATCCTAACATTATGTTTCTCCCCACCGAGTAACATTGGTATCCTCTCTCTTGCAGGCTCATTTTCATACATGGTCTGCTTTGTGAGTAGAATAATAGGTCCACTTTTCATTTTGTTCCTACATTAGGGGGACAAGGGAACTCTATTAATATTTCTCATTCTCTAAAGGATTCACTATTTATTTTGGTTTTGTGGTATATTTTTACCATGTCACATCCAATATTATATTATTATCAAGTGGGTTTTCATGGTAAATAGATCACTTACCTTGGATCCTCATAATAGTGTTTTATCCTTTCAAAGGATTTACTTTTCCACTTTTTGCATGGTGTCTCTTCAAATTATATCCTTCCATGGCCTCATAGGAGTTGTGGCCTCTTTGGTTTGGACTAGGTGTTGCTTGTGGATGTTGAAATCACTTTGTCCCTTAGCAACACTTCCTTAAGATGCCAAATGAGAAATTATTTTTATATCTTAAGGGGGGAATACATGGTCCCCTTATTTTCATATGTCTTGGATTTGGCTGACTAGTATGATCCACACACTTTCTAGACCATTTGACCTATCCTTGCATATTCTAAAATCACTCTCACGGAGTAGAAAATATAGATTCTAAGTATGGCTTAGGGTACTTTAGCATTGGATCCTTGATATGCTTCCTAGGTTATCCTCAAATCTATGTGTTGCTACTTCATCCCTTCTTTTTTCATGCACATCTTATGAATTCCTTTATGGATTATGCACAATCCTAAAGAATGGATTATCCTTGTACACCTTCAATTTAGGAAATGAGCATCCTTGACATTGGGTCTCTATTTCCTTTGTACACACATATGCAAAATCTCATATGTGTAATGCATAACAACTTTCTAAGTCACATACACAGGTAACATATCCAAACATATATGTTAAATATTATATATGGGTAATGCATAAGAATTTTTAAAATCTTATATGTAGGTAATGCATTCAAGCACAATATGTTATCATTTCTCATTGAAGAATTTATCAAAACCCTTCTCTCTCTACTTCTTTTAATTTGTTATTTCTATCTTATTATGATATTGGAGTTAGCAAAGACTCAATCCCTTTGGGGCTTGATGTATTGTTTGACTCTTTGATTGTGATAAGCTTATCTTATGCCTTGTGCTCTACTTTCCCAAGAGTTTGGATGAAGTCCACACTCTCACTAAAGTGGGGGATAAATACATTGTCTTAAATTAGAAGCACTTTAATTTAATGATGCTTTAGCACCTATTTAATGTGAGGTCATTGTCTCCTTGAATCTCTCCTCCTTTCTCCTAGGTGGTATTGAGGTAAGACCTAATTGATCCTCTTTAAAGATCTTGTTTTTGTGGTGTAAAACTCAAGGTAGTATCTATTGGAAACCTAATAGGGAAAGTGTGATACTGAGAGGGGGTGTGAATCAGGATCTATGAAAATTATTTCACTTAAAATAATAAAACTTATTGATATCACCAAATAAAACCTTCATTTAAACATTTGTCTCATATCAATGCAATAATTCACATTAACATAATATCATTGTTGAGATAATAGGTGTTTCACACTTTGCATAATCTTGTTATATTGTATTATTTTATTTGATTATGTAATGTTGCACCTAGATGGACGTGCAACATGTAAAGATTCCCATGGAATATACTTGATGAGTTGTATTGTAACATTGTGATAATATTTGATATAATTATTTAATATTGGGGAAAAGAAATTAAATTTCTAATATTAAATAAGGGGTCAATGGGTTAGGTAGTACATGGTTTTAGCACATGGTTTATGTAATACCACTTGATGGTTTTGTGGGACTTTCTAGTATATAAGCAGCCACAAGGGTAGTTGTTGTAAGAAGAAGGGAAAAAGGGAAAAAGAGTCAAACGGGACAAGCCTTGACAGGTTAGCCAAGGGAGCATTTGTGAAGGTTGGAAGCATGGCATGGGATGTGTTGATCCATGCTTGTTCACATGGATTGCTTGGTTGTGGCTATGGGTTTGAAGGCTTCTATAGTTGTATTGTAATGGTATTTTAGTTGAATAATACATGGTGATGGATGCTTTTGGAGGCTGGGTTTTTCCCTCAATGACGGTTTCCCAGGGTATATCTTGTGTCACATTTTTGTGGTTACGTTGTTTATTTTCTTATATATGGATTGCAATTACATATTTGTTTCAAGTCTATTACGGGTTATGTGAAAATAGTTATATTTTTTGTTACAAGTTTCCTTTCAATCATATCTACCTTTTCACTTCATGAATGTAAACTCATAAACACATAACACATTAACACACATATTTGGTAATGCAGAAATCCTCCAAGGTGAAGGTAAAACTGTGGTAGAGATGACACCCACAAAATCTTCACTACTACAGCAATAATGTTGTGTATGTTAAGAATACAATGATTTTATCACTTCTAATGATCTGCCCTATAAAGGGTCTACTATGTTAAAGGCTAAATAAATTTCTAGGTTCTATCTTGGTTAAAAGATTTTTACATCATAACAAAGTGAGTACTTACATAAGTCAGTTAAAGTTACTCTATTATGAGATTTAAACCCTAAAACACCTATTAGAATGTGCAGTACTTGATCCTTTGGTTATCACATAAATGCTTGATAATAGACCTCCTCTATGCAATATGATATCATCTTATTGTCATAGATCTTCTTTGTCTCTTCTCAAAACTCATCACTACACTTCTCAATCTCTACACTTTGATTCACCTCCAAAACTTCGCATACAAAAAGAATCTTTACAAACATGCACCCATATTCTCATCACACTGAATTAGGTCATAGACCCTCCTTAAATAGATGTTTGGGTGAACCCTCTAGATCCAAAACAATGATCTAGAATCAATCCTTTTGTCGCTTAGTCCTTCCATTTTTTTGATTGGTGGATTCCCTTACCTAGGGATCAATGATCTTCCTTTAAATACATAATCTCCTCCTTGATTACCTCCTTGATATTCAAAACATGTTTCTAGATCGATAAAAATGATTAACATAAGATTATGTATCATTCCAAACAAATATGTTAAACTGTGTTACTCGGCACTTACATCACACTAACGCTCAACATAAATTGTTTCTTCATGTTGTCCCTCGACCTTAACTATTCTTGGCATGAACTAAATAACTCACCCTTTTTATCACTCAATGTTAACTGGTATCTCTAATAGACTCAACATACACTATTATCTCTAGTAAGCTCAATAATAACTAGAGTACTCAGTGACCATTAGATCACTCTATAGTAAATACTACTCAGCATATGACTTGGAATATGTACGAGTCTTCATTCCTTAGCTTTGGCCTAAATAGGATGACTTGGTCGCAATGATGACTAAATAATCTTTCCTAATGAATGACTAGGTGTTTGACACTAATAGACAACATGACTTAGGGATCATCAAAATCTCTCTTTGACATTAGTGGAAAAAATACTTTGTCGTGAACTTTCAAAACTATTCAGTATGCAATTGACACACAAGTACTCCCCCTTAGAATATAATCCATACCTTTTCTCGGTATATACATGGTCAAAACTTGAAAAAAGCAATCAAAATTTCAAAGCTTTCAAACTCTAATCTATCCCCCTCTATTACCTTCATATATCTCTTGTTTGATTCTTATTTTTCCCTTATTCGCTTCATATTCTTTCCCCCTTGCTTTTGTCACTTATGTCTACTAGGGTGAGGATGTCAAACCAAACTTATCCAAAAATGGGTTGTGAATTTTCAAAATACTGCTCAAAGTATTATCCCTATTAGTTCTTATAGATTAAATAGCTTGAATCTCTAGCTCCAAATTTACTGCAAGATCCACCGAACTGTTAACAAATGACAAATTTGAATCAACATGGACTAATTCCTTTATACTCTTCAAATGTAACTACATAAAGTCAAGGTGAGGTGTCATCATGGCTTGTATAGATATCATTTTTTCTCTAAACCTACTATATTCAACAATCAACTCTATAAGCCTTGCATGTTGAAAATTGATCTTAGATAAATGGGAAGCACTAGAACTTGCATCTATAGATAGTATATTTGCATTGTACTGCAAGTCAACTTCTAGCTAGTCCATCCTCTCTCTAGTATCCTTTGTGTAATTTGAGCTATCACACAGTTTTCTAAACATTATATTGACAATATTTTGAACTTGTTCCAAATTAATCAACATGTCTTATAGAAATATATGATGCTACCCATTCCATTACTTTATTTTCAAACTTCTTCTCTCACCATTGCATCAATTTTCCATTGGCATCTACATTAGGGTCATTTATTTTCTGTACAATTTTAATCAACTACTCAATAACTAGACCATTCTCATCCAAATTATCAATAACAAAATAATTAAGAAATATATCTTTGATGTCATCTGGCATCTATTTTTGTGCTAGTTTATGTTGGTACTCTCTTCTCAGCTTGGCTTTTTTTCCTTCCGTGAAATAGTTCACTCAAAAAAATTATTTGTTCTTTAGTCAATGTTGATTTCTCCCAATCTAGTATAAAAATATTCTCATCAAGTGTAACAAGCTTATTTTAAAATGATATAGGGGATTGAACTTTCTTCCTCTTAGTCCTTTTTCTTGGAGTGTTGGAGCTCGACATAGATACTTACAAGGTTTATGTTTGGAGTTCCTGACTTAGTCTCTAAATAATTGCATGTGTGCCCTCAGCACCTTGTTTATGATCCTCGATCAATGTGAATTCACCAATTGAACTCAGTAGCATTGTCTCCTTTTCTCCCTCATTCAGAGGTCCTGGGACATTTTGCCTCTCACTGCCAGTAGCAGATTTCTCTACTTGTGCATTCTAGCTCTCTTTCTCCTTATTCTCCTCTAAGGTGCTCATGCTAGAAACATCTATCTAATCTATTCCTTCATTTTCTAGCCCACTATGTTTCTCTTCAATAACAACATATTTTTCCTCTCCTGGCACTTGCACATTTGTATCAATAGTAACTATAGATTTATCAATTAGACTTACTATTAATTGTCAAGACTCATGCTTCTCACCAATCTTTAGATATTTCTTGATTTTTACAATCATAGATTGGTTTCTACTAATGCATCTTTCATTAATTTAGGATTTTTCTCCTTTTCTAACTTGATAGACACAATCATTTCTGACTCTTGATCAACACTAGTCACATCTATAAATGTATTATCTAGAGTTTCATCTTGATGGTGACTACTTCTATTTTCTTTTCACTCTCCTTAGCCATCTTCTGAATTGTGTCTACTAGTTGCTTGGTATCATCATAGATGTCTTCCTTATAATCTAACTCCACTTCTCCTACATCATTCTCTTCCTTTTCTTCTTTCTCTTCATCTATAGGCATGAGCGAAAAAATTCTTCCACACCATATTACTTTCTTGCACAACCTCTTCAATTTTATATGCCCTAATTCTCTTTGGCTTAAATTTCTTTGTATAGTATTTGATTGCTATGGTCATGTGTTGTTTGTCTAAATCATACATAACCTAGACTAATGTAGCCTCTCTCATCTACCTCTCAATGGGTAGAGCTTATTTCCACTTACATCTATCTTATTGTACAACTCTTCTAAAAATTCCTTTCCTAACTCAATTGGTGTATATGTCAAATTTATCATCATGTTTCTAACTTCTTGTTCAACCTTTTCTCCATCAATATTTTCTAAGTTATCATACTTAATCTATTGAAGTCTTGCTAAATGTGTTTAACTTGTCAAATTTTCACATACATTTTCAATGTATTAAGGCCCTTTCATTGGCACATTTTTAAATTGGCTCAAGTCATCTAACTCGATTCATTCAGCCTCATCTTCTTCATCATCATCAGGTTTAACAACCAATTTTCTCTTTGGCTTCTTCTTTTGTTTTCCTTGCTTGGCCCTTGTAGCATTTGATGTCCTCTTCCTAGGAATTTTACCCTTAATTGGCCTTGTGATATTCATAAATCCTTTCTTCATTGGTTTGGAAACTGCAAGGCTTTATGCAGGTTTGATCTTTGGTTGATCACCCTTTGTGGTGTGGTAGTGGGCTTGATAGTCACTTTCTTCAATCTTTTCTTCACTTTAGGCTCAACTATAACAATTTTCTTTCCTTTGGTTATCTTAGGCTTGACAATAACCAACTCTTTTCCTTTTCCTTCATCTTCTTCACTATCACCTTCATCACTAGTGAGATATTTTCCTTTTCCTTCAATAATATGCAATGGTGTTTCTCCAAGTTTTTCTTCTAAATCTTGGATCATCTTCTTTCTTTTCCTATCCATATTAGGGAACTTTGTTTGCATCATCATTTTGATCTTAACAGTCTCATGTGTGTCAAAGGGTTCGGTATTCTTATCAATCTCTTCTGCTAACATAATGTGATGGCTATTGATACTTCATCAATATTTACCTCATAGTGTAGAGGTCTTATTCATGTTGCTCTAGGTATTATGGCCTGAACATATGTGCAATCTTTATTAACAAGAAAACATATGTGATCATAGTATTTTTCCATGACCAACTTAGGTATTCTAAATTTAGTCTTCATATTTTTTTTAAACTCCTCAAAATAACCATCTATTATGGTTTCAAAGTTATCACCTACTTGATCAATGTACTCATTTATTTTCTCAGTCATTGCTCTGGTCTTATCCCAAACTACATCTCCAACATTAGGAAATGAATCATGTGCATAGAAACAATATGCATATAATAAGATAATCTAACTTACAAGATGTAGTCTTCATTTTCCTTATAGCTCCAAGGTTCTCTGCCAGTTGGATGAGCTAGAACTCAGCCAAATCATAATTATGGTCCTTCTTAACCAATTTATAGCCCATGTCAATAGCAACACATGGCATGTTGTTCAGTCAACTCGACTAATAAAACTTATGAGAAATAACTCGAACTACAAACTTGACCATGGGATCCTCAATAGTATTGATTGACATACCTCAACCATTCCATTTTTCCTTTGTGTTACTTTCAATCACACACCTTGCTTGTCAAGTGGTCTTCACTATGTCAAAAATACGGTATCCAATCATGTGATGAATAATAGAATTTGTGATCCTAAGTGGTCCATTCTCTAACCATAATTTCATGTCACATATTTAGCTCAACATGATCTTTATCCATTCAACTTTAAACACTTTTTGAAATGCTAGGGCATGAGTTAACCCTTTCTTGGCCATGACCTTGTTCTCATCTCTCAATCTCTCATTGTCACACAACTTATCATAAGCATTCCTCAACTCGAAGCCACCTATCTCTTTGGTCTTGCACATGTAACACAATTTGACATTGAGTACCATGATTACTATGAGTAGAATTGTAGACAATGCCCCAAAAAAATCTCTTTTTAATTTAAGGTTTGGATATGCTTTGAACTTTGGTAGAGTGCATGTATCATTATGAACAATTTGTGCATTGTTATCTCTCAATGCCTCCTTCTCACTCACAGATGCCAATGATTCCATTTTGCAATCTAGGGTTTCAAACTCAAACAACTTCACAACTTAACTCAAATAATTTTGCACAACTTACTTGTTAAGCTGATAGCAAGCACTTGAATCTCTTCAGAACTTCACACAATTCGCTCAATAAATCGCCTGAATTCTTCGCTATGTAAACACAAAAACCTAGTGAGTAGAAATGAACTTCAAAAGCCACTAAATAGGATCAAATAGTCAAATTGAGTCTCCATTAAATGCTTTGTACTATTGTTAGGTGTACAATGAGTGTATAACAGTTGTCTCAACTTACTCAATGAAACTTGGTGCACAAACATCCTTCAACTTTTCTCAATCTCTACCAAATTTTCAACTCAATAGCAAAACTCATCTTAGCTCAAACATTAACATCTATCCTTATGCATCTTCTTTTATGTTGATTTGGACTTTCATGCATGCAGCATTAGGAACTAGTATATGATATATCAATTTGAAACATAGTTCCATACACATGTTGTCTTCTAGTTTGAGGTGGGGAACCACCTAATCCATTGGATTTGGTGATCATAACTTCTTTATTTGCATTATTACCTTCATCTCACTTCTTTTTCCATGTTTGGTTCATCTTGTTCCTTACCTACTTAATATTGACCTTTTCCTTTCCATTATTTCCCTCAACATTTGGAGTTGATGCTTAATTCATACAGTCCTTTCTTAGATGACCAACCTTATAACAATTGAAATATCCTAATTTATGGTATTACCTTGCTTAGGTGCTTTACCTTAACCTTTAGGTGTCCAATTGTTATTTTCCTTAGATCTTAAATCTCATGACTTATGACTATACTTTTGACATGTATAACAGTAACCTTCAAATCTAGAGGTAGTTGATGCCTTATTTACTTTTGATCTACACTCATGTCCTTGATGACCTTGTTTATTGAAAGTGAAGCAATAACCATTGAATTTTGGTTTAGGGTTTGAAGTACCAATCTTTCTTTTGCAAAAAAAAATTGTCTGGGATATTTTTCCACAAGTATAGCATGTAGGCTTCTTGTTCTTTGGCATTATATTTGCATTCATTTGTTCTCCTCGCTTTGATTATTCTCCTTTCCCAGCACCTAATAGGAACTTGGCATAGCCAAGTCTAGAGTTGTCATGAGGTCTGCTTGGTGCATTCATCTATTCCTTTAGAAATCTCAAAGCCTCTTTAGGTTTATTTAATCTCTCAACATTTTTTTTGCATCTTTTAATTCCTTCACCAATCTGTCATTCTTAGATTTCAGATTTGTAATCTCCAATTCTTTTCTTAAAATCTCATGATTTTCACTTAGTAACTGATTGAGCATGTCAAACTAATTATGGGTCAGCTTTTGTACTTCTTTGATTCATTCATCAAGTATTATAATCAATTGTCTCTTATCTTCATCAGCCAATGCCTTATTGTCTTCATCTTTTGTTTGGTCACTTCACATAGCCTTACTACTTGAATTTCATTTTCTCCTTTTCAATGCTTCTGACTTCCTAATTCAAGGTATTCTTCTTCTGCAATAGATATGCTATTGTTGCATCATATTCACTAGACCTTTCTTTATCAAATAGTTCTTCAATAGTCTCTTTGTTGTATTGGGTGTCATTTTGTTGCATGGCCATCTCCTTCCTTCTCTTCAATGATTTCCTTAATGTCTCTTTTGTAGCCTTTGTATATGAGCAATGTTAGTATGCTAATAGAAACCAAATTTAAATAAAGCTTCTACAAACTAAACAAAATTCATAAACTTCAAGATAGACTAAGATGAGCTCTCAATTGAGAATATGAGCCATTAATGGACTCTCTCAATAAGAAGCTCTCTTGTTGAGTGGCTTTGTCTAAATAGATAGGATGTATGCTCAAGCTTATGCTTCAAAAAGGGCTTCAAATGGAGTTGGAATTTGGGTGTGAGTGCATGGTTTTGATGTAAAATGGCTTCTTAAAATGGCATTATGACTTTACTTCATGGATTGTGTTAAAATGGCTTGGGAGAGGATTCCTTAAATAGGCAAAGGGCTTGAGGGATCAAGGGCTAGGATGCAAGGATGGGAAAAAGCTTATGGAAGGCTCAGATTGCATGAGAGGAGAGCACATGGATTGTGCTTCCTTAAAGCCAATCAGGGAGTGACACATGTCACAGGGTAAGAGGATGGAGGAAAGGGGAAGGATGAGTCAAAAAAGGAGGCTCAAGGGATAAAATCTTCATAAAGACCCTCATAATGGCTTGTAAGAGCAATAAAAGGGCTTGGAAGAGTCATTTATGGCCTAGTGGGCTTCATAAAGTTTTATGGTTCGGATATTTTGAAGGAGATGAGAGGAATTTCGACTTGGGCTTGATTAGGAAGGTTTTAAGCTTGCTTAGGCTTGTGCAAATGATTAGAGGATGGATTAGGATGGTTTAGGATTAGCTTAGGGATAGGCAAGTGGATGGCATTTAATGAGGGTGAGTGAAGGAGGAGATATTTGTTGACTTTGGCTTGGGTTAGTAAGTCTTTACCCATGTTTAGAGAATGTGACAAGGTTAGGAGGGGATTAGGATTAGGTTTAATGACATCTTCTAGAAGAGTCTAGACTTTGGATGAGGATAAAGACTTTCTAGAATAGTCTAGAACTTCCTAGGATGAGGATGAAGACTTTCTAGAAGAGTCTAGAACTTCTTAGGATGAGGATAAATTAGATTTTTAGGAAATAAATAAAGTTTTATTTATTTCAAGGGTTTGGGTTGAGGAGATATTTATTAAAACTTTCTTAATAAACATGAGGATTAATATTTAATCTTAATTAAATATTTTGAGTTAGGATTAAGGGTAGGAGATGATGGGATTAGCCTTTAATCAAAATTAAAGAAGGATTAGAAGATTTTGGAAGAGTTTAGTGGTCTTAAGGAAATTGGCCAAGTTTTGGGCAAAAAATAAATTTTTTAGTTATTTTGGGTTTTTTGGTCAATTTATTAATTAAATAATTAATAAATAAGGAAATAATGTTTAAATAAGATTTAAACATTTTTGGGAGGGATTCCTTAATTAAATATTTTTAATTAAGATAAAGGGATTTAATGGCATAAAAATAAATTAATTAATTAAATAATTAATTAATTAATAAATGATGATGTCATCAGAAATTTTTTAGAAAATAAAAATACTTTATTTTCTAAAGGTTTTTAGGTGTCTACATTTTGCCCCTCTTTGATGTGATGTCACAAGTGGCATGGCATCAAAGATAAGAAAATAAGATGCCCAAGGCTAGAGCAAAAGAGGAGAGAATGGACTGTGAGATGCCCCCTCAAGAAGGCGGCGGGGAGAGAAAGCGAGGCTCGATGGCTTCTTGAAAAGTACAAAAATCTCGGTGGGTGAGAGGATGAAGAGTGGCTAAAGAGAAGGCGTTGAATCAGCTCAAACTCTCACTACAGGAGAATGATAAAGGGAGAATCAGATGCACAAGAGGAAGCAAGCTTAAGACTTTAGGGAAGGTGGAGGATGAAGGAGCAAAGCACTATAAAAAGGAATCCAAGATAGGGAGAAGGATGAGGGGATTATAAAGCTGATGCAACAAGATTTCAAAGAGTCAGATTGGCAGAAGATGGGTTTCGGAGATTCCTAGGAATAGGATTGTGGATCTCGAAAGATGAGGCTTGGTGGATTGATTTGGATTGGTGGATCCCTAAGACTAGGATTGTGGATCCCTAAAGCTAAAGGTGAGGAGTGATTCAAAGAGATACTGATGCATAAGCTGGGGTAGGAGAGATGGATGCTGGATATGGATGGGGGATAATGGAGATGAAGGAAAACCATTGAAGCTTTTTGAGCAGGGGGATACTTCAAAGAGAAGTACCACCATGTAGTTGAGCACTAGATTTGCTATAGGACTGTTGGTTAATTGCCAAGGTTACCAAGAACATCAAGGCCTTTTCACCAACTATCCAGAGGACTGACGAACTGACTCAAAAAAAACACGCAAGGATTGCCCCAGCATCACACATGATTCCTAAAGGAAGCAGCGTGGAACCGACACTGGGTAACCCACAAGCATAAAAGAAAAACAAACCAAAGACCTGATCAAGACCTTATGGTCAGATTGCCCCATTCGCAGTATACCATGATATGGAAGATCGTGGAAACCTTGAGGAGGGAACAAAAGGATTTCTTGGAAAAGATACTTCAAGACCCAAAAGGGAAGATTCCAAATCGAAAGAAAGTGAAAATCCAAAAGAGAACTGTTTGCCAACGAGATGGGTAGGACGAGGTACTAATGGACCAAGATCGGACATGAGGAAAGCTATATCCTACAAGGATCTATCGAAGAGTACCTAAGCTAGTGGATCTGGATGAGTGATGCGTCTAGCAAGCTAAACTAAGAAGGATAACACTTTTGTGATAGGAGATCTAGCTAAAGGATGCATTGGAATAGCTAACCAAGATTTGTGCAATGTGTGCAAGATGTTGATCAAGGATGAACTGACATGAAAGCTGGATAGATACAATGATACTAAGCTAAAGAGGATGTACAAGCTAACGAACCAAGATATGGTACAAATGTACAAGTTGTTTTGGACAAGATTGGATATACAAGCTATGATACAAGGTATGATACAAGCATTGGATACAAGATTATTTACAAGTTGTACAGGAGCTCTGGATGATAAGATAGCAGGATGGCTCAAGTTGGTGCAAGATGTAGAAGCTAAGGATGAGTTGATAGTGTAAGATATGGATGTGCAAGGATGCATCCAATGATGATGATAGATCTGCGACCAAGGATGGGGACAATGCTAGGGTTGGTGGTAGCTGAGCTGATAGATGGTGCTAGAGTGAATGGCTAATGAGAGGATGACATTGGATTTACATGAGGATAGCCTAGAGTGAGAGACCAATGATAAGGGAGGATGGACAAGACAAGATCTCCAAGGAATACAGTGCCCCCAGTCAGAAGATGACATGCAGAAGGAGGTCTTACGATGGATGTGATAGGATTGAAGCTAGGATGGAAAAGTTGAAGGTGCTAGGGAGATGGATGATAGCTGGGATGATGGGGTGAGGTTGCAGAAGATAAGTGGATAGTGATAGATAAAAGCTGGAGGATGAAAGATAGGTGGATAAATTGGAAGATGGAGCTGGATGGCAAGATGTGACCAAAATCATGAGGATGATAGGCTAAGTTGGGGATGGCTGGATTACGCATGACGCTTGTTTGCCAAGTTTTCATCATGGTACTTGTCCAAGGCGCTTGAATTGCCAAGTTTTCACCAGTGGAAGCTTTATTTTTCTTTTTTGACTTTTTGACTTTGGACTTAGCTGGAATGATTTTGGCTTTCTTCAACTATTTTTTTGGCTTTTTTAGGATTTTTCACTGGCTGTTGGAATGTTCAATTTTGTTGCTAGCTGTTGGTACACCGGATGTGTGATTTATGCAATAGATTGGATTAGATGGGATTGATGGTAGGAGATGGAGGGATGAAAAGGTTGGAAAGGAGCATGAGATGGGGATACTTGCAAGAGCAACATTGGCACATGTTGGGATGGGTGTGAAAAGAGCATATGCGGGATAGATGGTAGATGCGGGTGTGATGGAGGATTTGTGGAAGCGTGCTTGGGGATATAGGCACCCAAGATGGAGTTAGGAGATGGGGGACATGAGTCACTGGATGGAGGATTAGCAATGGTGGATGCCATTATGCATTGGGTTTCAACTTTTTTCTTTGGGATCCACATGGTTTTGGATTTTCTTTTCATAGGCTTTTGCATTATTTTGCATTCTTTGATTGGATTTTTCCTTTTTGGAGTATGTCTTTTAGAATAGACATATGATTTCCCAGGATGTGGATTTTTAGCTTTATGCATTTTGAAGTTGGCATTTACATTGTTGTGGTAAGCTTTGGGAAGATGGTTAGGAGAAGCTTTGTGAGATGGAGATGATATAGGAGAGCGTGTAGGGGGATGATGATGGATGATGTGCCTTGATATGTGCCTTTGCTGATCTTGCATAGGAATGGAGGGAATAGGATTTGAATGATGGCTGATAGGAGGATGGATGATGGTAGATTTTGGGACATAGGGACCCAAAACGGATTTAGCAGATGAAGGGGGGATATGGTAGGTTGTTTTAGGTTGCAAAGATGGTGGAGGGGGGATGACATAAGATTTCTTGAAGGAGTGATGGGAGGATGGCATGGGGGGTTTGGAGATAGGCTTGGTTTGGGGGTGTGGTGTACCAACACCTTTAGATGGTGAGCCTTTGGATACATATCCAAGACCATGAAATCTTAGATTTTTTTGTGCAATAATAGGCTTTCTGATTCCTTGCTCTTGTGGTCCTAAACCTTGACCTTGATAATGCCATCGATTGAGCATTTGAACTAGCTGAGGATACTTTTTGCTTACAGAAAATGGTGGAAGTGCTTTATCAGATGTACTGCAATAAGGAGATACTATTCTTAATTCTTCTGCTGAGAGGAGGCCACTATGGATGAATGTAAGTGAACCAAGAGGGTATATTATAAATGGTGAAATAGCTTGGATAGGTGGTAAGATGGAAGCATGAAGTGGAGGAGATGGTAGGATAGGATCTTGATTTAGCTGATGGGATGAAAAGATATCCTGCAGTAGAGGAGGTATGGCTTGAGGTTTTGGAGATGGAGGGGATAGTGACTACACTATGGATGGAAGACATGGTACGATGATATCTTCGTTTATGCTTTGGGGGATGTCAACATGCTTTTGGGTAGGATCTTGATAGGATTGGTTTGGAGTGGATGGTGTGATAGGAGGTGAAGGGATGGACTCTTCAAAGGCAGCGGATGGATAGATGGGAGATTCAGTAGTGGAGATGGGTGAGTAGAAGATGGATGCATAAGGGTCATTATGGGAGATTTGTGAAATGCTTGGAGGTGATGTGGATAGGTTTTGGAGGGTTTTGACAGATGGTGGGATTTTGATGCTTGTGGGAAGTGGAAGGATTTTAAGCAATTTGATGGATGGTATGGGGATGATAGCTATGGGAGATGGAGGTGATATTATAGATGGGGAAGCTTCATTACTGACTACTTCACATGGTTGGATTAGATGACATTGCTTATCGACTACTGGAGGCGACTTTTCTTGTATTTCCTCTAGGAGATTCCTTGGAGACTCGTGTGTCGGAGGTGGAGGTGGATTGATAGGAATAGCTAGTGTGATGGGGGTGGAAGATTGGAAGCTTGGTTGATTGGGTGATGGAGGAGAAGCTAGGATATCAGATGGCATGACTAGATAGTTTGGAAGAATGCATGGATTTTGTGGGATGCTTGGGGGAATGTTTCTAAGGCTTTCAATATACCCGTCATAGTCAACAAGATTTTCATCATCATTGGAATAGGAGGTGGCGGGAGCAAGGACAATACGACCGAACACATCATGATAGGTTTGGGATTTCATGTTTTGATGATGAGTCGGATGGGGATGGGGTCTTGCATATGGATGAACACAGAAGCTCATAGTTGGATTTGGATTAAGTGCAGATTTTGGATTGGCTAATGAAGGATTTCCTAGGGAGAGTCAAAGCTGTATGATAGACCTAAGGAGGATTGGCTGGAGATTTTTGGCTTTCCTTTGGATGGAAGACATCAAGGGCATGCTATCAAAAAGTGAGAGTTTTGCTTTCCTATGCGTTGGATTGGTGGAGATTGTGTCAACTTAAGGATAGACTAATGATCCTATGGGCATGACATGAGATTGACCACTTGTGGATCCCAACCTTTAGCTCAAGGTGATGAGGGATAACAAGTGACAAAGCTAGATTACCCTAGACAAAGCTCTGTCAAAGGGATAACCTTGGTGAGGATGGTGGATTGGTCGGATTGATTGGATAGCAAATTCTAGCAGAATGACAACAACTCTCTAAAGGCTTGGGTGTGATTTTGGATTGGGTTGCTAGCTGGCTGGGGGGATGATTTGGAGAGACTTTGGATTTGGGATTGTTCTAAAGCAAAGAACTAGATAGATTTGGTTGCAGCGGGGGAGCTTGGATGATTTTCTAGATGAGGCAGTGACTACGCTAAGTATGCCTTGAGCTGGGAGATTTCTGCTTTTTTGGGATTTTGACCAAAGTTGGCAAACATTCATTTAAAAGCTATGAACAAACAAGCAAACAAAATTTTGGAGCAAGCACGTCAAACACACCAACATCCTAGGAAGCTTTCTACAAGGATGAAATTTGTTATAGCTAGGGAGTCCTCAATATACGCAAGGTACGTGAGGCCCAAATCCGTAGATGAAACCAAAAAGATGTCACAAAACCGAGAGGAGCGGTAACCCACTTCTCCTCTTTCACTTCTCAAGGGTATAAAGTTCCTTGAGGCTTAGCCCGAGTGACAAAATCTTGATTCCAAGAGAGGTGTATTTGGATTCACCTCCCAATTTTTATAATTCGCCGGAACGCTGGAGTTGAGGTCATCCCAAGGGGTGATGAAATCCCTAAGCAAGCCTCCTAAAAAGTGTAAAACAAGACCACATACATGATCTTGGGCTTTAAAAGACACTCATTTATTCCAATTGATGATTTAGATTTTGTAAGCTATGATTGAAGACACTTGTGATTATGGCATACAATGTTCATTCCAATTTGACAGCATCGTCAGCATAATGAAAGTCGAGAGATCGTCAACATAAGAAATGTGAGCATCATTGAAAATGCATCCAAACCATGCAATGTTCATTGATTGTTAGGCATTCAAGATTGAGTGTGAGTTTTTTTTAAGCCCAAAACAAAGATGTGTGAAACTCGATTGCCAAGCGCGCGCCCAGAGGCCCTCCACATCAAGATTTGTCTAATTTTTATGCCCAAATGAAGTGTGAGCGAGATTAATGCGCATTCAAGGAATTTTCGAACTTAGAAAAACCACTAAAGACCCAAGTGAGTGGAGTTTGATCTTTGTGGAGCACTTAACACCCTCTTAGGTAGACCCATCCCCATAGATGGCACTGAGATTGCAACCAATGGTTAAATTGATGGGTGATTAAAGAGGGTGAGTCCAACTACAAACTTACTCAAAGCATCTTTATTCGTTTTTATAACTTAGATGATTTCAAAAATGTGGATTCTTTTTAATGCCCCAAAAGATGATTATTTGATCTATGGCATTCAAGATTGGATTTGTTGTTTTAATCATGCATTCATAAAAAAAAAAAACTTGATTTTAATTCATGGCACTCAAGAGTGATTTTAGCAACATGCATTCAAAGACAAGTGATTAAACATTCAAGTTTTTTCCTTTGAGCATTCAAGATTGAGATTTTGTGTGTTGTTTTAAGAACTTTGAAGTGCTTTGTTTTAACCTTAGATCATTCAAGATTGTTTTGGACTCAAAAGTGAAAATGACTCTTTGGACTTTGGTTTTCATTCAAGATTTTGTGTTCTAGTTTGCATATTTTAAGCCCAAAAATGATATTCCTAGATTTGTTTGATGCATGAAAAAACTAAGAAACATTCAAGATTTTGCAAAAAGACATTTGTTTGGAACAAATAACAAAGCTTATAGGACAATTTTTGGCAACCATTTAGGACTCTTAGTTTTCATGAGATTTTTAAACGAACTTTAAAATATTTGCAAATGAGGTTCATTTTATCCTTGATTGATGCTTTGAGTTTGATTTAGATTTTAGTGTGCACTTAGTGTTGATTTTGAACCTTTTGAAATGGAAACTTGAAGTTCTTTTTAAATTCCCAAAAATGAAGTGTTCCTAACTTTGCATGAATGCATCTAAAACCTTGATGTTGCAAGGATGCAAATGATTGGATTGGTTTAGTTTCACTTGTTAAAATATTTTTTCCTTTTTTGCAAATTTTAAATTTTTTAATGGATTTAAGTATGATTTGGGGGTTCATTTTAAGCACTAAAAATAAGTGTGTATGATTTTGCTTCCTTAAAAAAAAATGGCCAAGATCTCCCACAAGAAGAAGAAGAAGAAGTAGATGGAATAAGAAGAATATAGACAAGAAGAGGAAGAAGAATTCCCAGTGCTTTGTCCACCTATAAGCTTGAAAAATCTGCAAACACTATGAGATAGACTATGAGTTCCTTTGTCTTCTTCATGCTCATGTGGATCTACAAAACCAATTTATACAATCCTACCAATCACAAAAATAAGCAAAATTGGCCAAAATTAGCAAATGATATACAAAACTTGACTAAAAAAGCTAATGAAGATGACCCATGCGGGGTCCCACCGAGCGTGCCAAAATGTATATGAGCAATGTTAGTATGATAATAGAAACCAAATTTAAATAAAGCTTCTACAAACTAAAAATAATTCATAAACTTCAAGATAGACTAAGATGAGCTCTCAATTGAGAATATGAACCATTAATGGACTCTCTCAATAAGAAGCTCTCTTGTTGAGTGGCTTTGTCTAAATAGATAGGATGTATGCTCAAGCTTATGCTTCAAAAAGGGCTTCAAATGGAGTTGGAATTTGGGTGTGAGTGCATGGTTTTGATGTAAAATGGCTTCTTAAAATGGCATTATGACTTTACTTCATGGATTGTGTTAAAATGGCTTGGGAGAGGATTCCTTAAATAGGCAAAGGGCTTGAGGGATCAAGGGCTAGGATGCAAGGATGGGAAAAAGCTTATGGAAGGCTCAGATTGCATGAGAGGAGAGCACATGGATTGTGCTTCCTTACAGCCAATCAGGGAGTGACACATGTCACAAGGTGAGAGGATGGAGGAAAGGGGAAGGATGAGTCAACAAAGGAGGCTCAAGGGATAAAATCTTCATAAAGACCCTCATAATGGCTTGTAAGAGCAATAAAAGGGCTTGGAAGAGTCATTTATGGCCTAGTGGGCTTCATAAAGTTTTATGGTTCGGATATTTTGAAGGAGATGAGAGGAATTTCGACTTGGGCTTGATTAGGAAGGTTTTAAGCTTGCTTAGGCTTGTGCAAATGATTAGAGGATGGATTAGGATGGTTTAGGATTAGCTTAGGGATAGGCAAGTGGATGGCATTTAATGAGGGTGGGTGAAAGAGGAGATATTTGTTGACTTTGGCTTGGGTTAGTAAGTCTTAACCCATGTTTAGAGAATGTGACAAGGTTAGGAGAGGATTAGGATTAGGTTTAAAGACATCTTCTAGAAGAGTCTAGACTTTGGATGAGGATAAAGACTTTCTAGAATAGTCTAGAACTTCCTAAGATGAGGATGAAGACTTTCTAGAAGAGTCTAGAACTTCTTAGGATGAGGATAAATTAGATTTTTAGAAAATAAATAAAGTTTTATTTATTTCAAGGGTTTGGGTTGAGGAGATATTTATTAAAACTTTCTTAATAAACATGAGGATTAATATTTAATCTTAATTAAATATTTTGAGTTGGGATTAGGGGTAGGAGATGATGGGATTAGCCTTTAATCAAAATTAAAGAAGGATTAGAAGATTTTGGAAGAGGTTAGTGGTCTTAAGTAAATTGGCCAAGTTTTGGGCAAAAAATAAATTTTTTATTTATTTTGGGTTTTTTGGTCAATTTATTAATTAAATAATTAATAAATAAGGAAATAATGTTTAAATAAGATTTAAACATTTTTGGGAGGGATTCCTTAATTAAATATTTTTAATTAAGATAAAGGGATTTAATGGCATAAAAATTAATTAATTAATTAAATAAATAAATAATTAATAAATGATGATGTCATCAGGAATTTTTCAGAAAATAAAAATACTTTATTTTCTAAAGGTTTTTAGGTGTCTACAGCCTTGACTTGTTCATAAGAAAGATGAACATTAATCTTTTGGTTCTCAATGATCTTTCCCAATTTGTAGGCTTCCATCTTCAAGATCTTTAACTACCAAGTGATTAAACTTCTGCCAAGAGTACACAACTCTAATACCAATTGTTTGAAATCTAATAGGGAAAGTGTGATACTAAGAGGGGGAATGAATCAAGATCTATAAAACTTTTTTCACTTCAAACAATGATATATATTGATATCACCACATAAAACCCTCATTTAAACATTCATCTCATATCAATGCAACCATTCACATTGGCATAATATCAAATCTACCTTCTAACTTGATGAATGTAAACTCATAAACATATAACATGTTAACACACAGTTTTAGTAACGTAGAAACCCTCCAAGGTGAAGGTAAAACTACAATGGGGATAGCACCCACAAAATTTGCACTATCATACCAATAATGTTGTGCATGTTAAGGCTACAATGATTTGATTACATCTGATGATATACTATGTGAAGGGTCTACCATGTTAAAGGCTAAAAAAACTACTAGGTTCTACCTTGGTTAAAATAATTATCCATCACAATGAAGTGAGTACTCTATTAGGAGATTTAAATAAGCATGTTAAAGCTACTTTGTTAAGAGATTTAAACCCTGAAACACATGTTAGAATGTTCAGTACCTGATCCTTTGGTTATCACTTAAATGCTCGATAAAAAATCTCCTTTATGGAATATGATATCATCTTACTATGATAGATCTTCTTTGTCTTTTCTCAAAACTCTTCACTACATTGCTCTGTCTCTGCACTTTGACTCATGTCCAAAACTTTGTATACAATAAGAATCTTTACACATATGAGCCCATACACTCATTACATTGAATTAGGGCATAGACCATCCTTAAATATATGTTTGAGTGAACCTTCTAGATCCAAATCAATGATATAGAATCAATCCTTTTGTTCACTTAGTCCTTGCATTATTCTGATTGGTAGATTCCATTACCTAGGGATTAATGATCTTCCTTTAAACACATAACCACCTCCTTGATTACCTCCTTGATCTTCAAAACATGCTTCCAGCTCGATAAAAATGGTTAACATAATATTTTGTGTCATTCCAAACAAATATGTTAAACTATGTTAGTCTACACTTACATCACACTGATGCTCGACATTGTTTCTTCATGTTGTCCCTCAAACTTAACTATGCTTAGGATGAACTGAATAACTTAGCCTTTGTATCACTTGATGGCAACTATTATCTCTAATAGACTTGACATACAATATTATCTCTGATAAGATCGGCAAACATTGGAATACTTAGCAATCATTAGCTCACTTAGTGGTAACTATTTCTCAACATATGACTTGGAATATGTAGAAGTCTTCATTCCTTAGCTCGGCCTATATAGGAGGGCTCAGTCACAATAATGACCGAATAATCCTTCCTTGTGAATAAGTGTTTGACACTAATATACAACATTACTTAGGTATCAATGAGATCTAACCACCTAGATCCTCCCTTTGCCTTCTCCAATCACTTAGAATCTATTTTCTACACTATAATGGTCATATCTCACAAACTACACCTAATTTTTGGGATTTAGGACATATTTTGAGACTCCAAGGGGATCCTGAGGGTTTTGGGACCTAAATAGTAGGGTCACATAGTTTGGTCTTTATCAAGAAGCTTTGTGTAGTACAACCCTTCTCAAACAAGGCCATGTAGTATGGCCCTACTCAATTAGGGTTGTACAGTATGGCCCTACTCAAGACCTATTTTGCATCCCCCTTTTTGAGCCCTTCATTGTGATTAGATCTAGAGTTTGGTCTATGTGCACATTCACACTACAAGAGAGTTAATTCTAAGCCCTTTATAAACCCATCCATTTGGTCTATTTTACATCCATCAATCATATCATCCATTCACCAGATCAAGCACTCAAATCTTCAAATCTTCAAGCATTCAAGCAAGTCCTACATTGAAGATCAAGGATTCAAAAAATAAGCAATTGAAGGAGTTTATCTTCAAGATCTCCCTCGATTCATTTAAGATCCTTTGTTGCATCTTCTATGTCTATTCATCTGCATTGTTGATCCCATTTGATTGGCAAAGAGAGCTCATTTCATTTGATTCAAGAGATCCTACTATTGTAAGGTGAATTTGTACATTTACTTTACATTTTTTTCAATTATTATTTTAATTCAAGATTAATTCCTAAAATAGGGTTTGACTAAGGAAAACCCCCATCAAAAAATACAAACCTTTTATATTACCTGTTTTAGATCTCAGAATGGTGAACAAATTATAGATTTGAACACCCTTTTTGTCATTTTGTAAAATTACAAGAGATCCTACTATTGTAAGGTGAATTTGTACATTTACTTTACATTTTTTTCAATTATTATTTTAATTCAAGATTAATTCCTAAAATAGGGTTTGACTAAGGAAAACCCCCATCAAAAAATACAAACCTTTTATATTACCTGTTTTAGATCTCAGAATGGTGAACAAATTATAGATTTGAACACCCTTTTTGTCATTTTGTAAAATTACAAGAGATCCTACTATTGTAAGGTGAATTTGTACATTTACTTTACATTTTTTTCAATTATTATTTTAATTCAAGATTAATTCCTAAAATAGGGTTTGACTAAGGAAAACCCCCATCAAAAAATACAAACCTTTTATATTACCTGTTTTAGATCTCAGAATGGTGAACAAATTATAGATTTGAACACCCTTTTTGTCATTTTGTAAAATTACAAAATTGAAATCAAGGTCGTATACAATTGATCAAGGTCATATAGCTCATGCTCATGTAGGTCAGGGCTACAGAGATCACTATCATGAGAAGATTATCCCTACCAGATCACCAAATAATTTTTGGGTTTTTTAGATTTCATAGTTTTTTGGCTCAAATGGCAAGAATCGACAATTTTTGAGATCATTTGACATCTCATTTATAGGTTTTTATTTTTCAAGATAAGTTTTTCTTTTCTTCTCTATTAATTCAATACACATTTTCATTTCCTTACCTTTAACTCTTACATTTCAATCTACTTAATTACTCTTCATAGCTCTTGCTACATTAGGGTTTTAAGGACTTTTGCATTCTTTCTCTAGCCCTATAACCATTAGATCTAATTTTCATTATTTATCCTTTATCACTTGGTGAGCACCAATCTTTCTAGATATAGTCTTTTATAATTGAGATTGAAAGGATCAATTTCCTTGAATCCATCTTTGAGTTGTGTAAGTGTGGTTATGTGATGAACTTAGGTTAATTTTCTTTGATTCACATTTCCCCTTATATAGGTCCCTCCTTTGTTTGGACCTCCTTAGTAGAGCTAAGTGGGGTCGTAGTAGTTTATTTGTATGTGGACAGGAGTACCATGTATATAGTACTTCCTTTAAAGTAATCTCTATTCTTAGTTTATATTCACTATTCACATGCATACTCGAATGATATATATAATGATATATTCTGGACTCTCCAATAATATATATACTTTTACACAAAGTTATCTTGTTTCAATATGAATATCTAGCTGAGGTTTTTTATTTTTTAATATCTAGTCATGGTGTTTAATTCATCATCTTTAGCTATGGGTTTTTACTAGCTTTCTTCTAGCTAGCTTCTTATATTTTTATTAATCTAATGATTCATTAGACTACTTTAGCTCCCCTATATTTCTAGATTATTAGTCCTACTTCAGATAAGCAAAGTTTTTATTGATAGGTGTTTTAAATTTGTGAGAGATATCATTATATCGATTTGTGTGAAACTTGGCATAGTTGTCCAAAGCCTCATTTGTATTTTCTCCTTGAAATAGATATTTGAGTTCATTGTGGCATTTATTCCCCTATTTTTTTATATGATCAATTTATGCCCCTGTACTTATTTTGTTACTTAATTCTTTTGATGGGTGTTTTTCTCCAACAAGGGGTTGAATAGATATGGCAGATATAACAACCTTAAATTTCATAACAGATATTACCTCTAAATAGTTTCATAGACTGTTGTTAATGCTTCAATGGAATGGCTAATAAGTTTTAAGTTCCAGGCCTTTCACGATTGAATTCTCAAGTGGTATTTAATTAGTAGGTTTGAACCCTATAATAGATACAATTAAAAGTATGGAGAGTAAATTGTTAACCTTTTCTCAATGATAATGAGACAAAAGTAGATCACATTCATATATAGCATGTAATGCAGCTTTAAATATAATTATAATACAAGTTAATACCAATATGTCCTCTACAAATAGAAGTGGTGATGGAATAATCATTATACAAAAACACCCAAAGCAACTAATAAATCATTGTAATAAAAACCTATAAATAATTATTTAAGTAATACAAGCAAAGAATTTAAACTAGACTAGTCATTATAAGTCAAAATAAATCTTAGTATTTAGATAAGTTGAGCCCATTCACTTTGGTCAAATATCAAGTATTCACAATATTGAGATTAAAGGATACCAACAATTTATTAACCCATAATGATCAAGTAAGGGTAGAGATGGATTTTCTTATTTGATTCATACCACTAATATAGTCTTTGATTTAATAGTGATGAATGAAGGATAATATCACTATGATAAACTAAATACTCCAAAGGAGACCTTTGTTTTATTCTAATTAAATGTGATGCCATAGTTAGACAATAATTAGGCACTTTATATTTTACAAAATGCATTTCACTATTGGTTCTATAGTTCTCCATTTGAATTAACAATGATCTTATCTATAAGGAAGAATGCAGGGACAAGAGTATTTGATCACTCAAATATCAACATCATCGTAATCTCAAGAAGTGATAAACTGAGCAACATCTAAGATCAGTGATGGAGTATTGTAACAAAACCACATGTATAGGACAGAATTAGAATTTAAACGTACCTATCAATCAAATGTAAGGACAGACATGTATTTCCTAGTCCTCTAGCGTAATCTTGAGGCAAGCTATACAAATGATGTATTGAATTCATTAATTATGTAAGAGAAGGAATGCCTTCTCAAAGTCCTCTGCTACAGATAAGAAGCAATTATATGTACAAGTAGACAAGACGATTGTGTTCTAGGCTAGACTGGAGGTTTTCTTCCCCATTCTTTCCCCCCAATGCCTGCACTTTGAACAAGAAAAAATGGAAATGGAATTTTTTTTTGAATTATTAATAAAGTATTAGAAATAGCCTTTTATTGATCAAACAAATTATATTAGTTAAAATATATTAATATATAAAAATAAGAAAATATATTAATAAAAGTATAGTATTGAATTAAAATATGTATTTGTGCATGTCTATATGTATTGGTACATGTATTACATATATATATATATATATATAATATAATATAATTACAAAAATTAATCAATATATCATTTTCCTCAAGGTTTTTTTTCTTTTTTTAAAAAATCTCTTTCTTCTATCTATTCTTTTTTTCATGTCATCACTTTCCCCTTCTCTTTTTAAACATTTCAAGTTTGACATTTATCATTTCGATTTCTCTCTAACATTATAATGATGGATCATGTAGTTCATCTTAAACACTAATGCAAAAAAAATAGACACTCGAATCTAGAAGCAATTTGACTACATTTGCATGGATTATGGAAACTTAATGTTTGTGAAAGAACACGCTACTTATATATTTCAGAATAAGATAAAATATTTGTTGAGAATGTGTGGGAGAATTGAGTTTGTAATTTTACAATTAGTGAGCATTTTTGTAACACCTGTTAACTTGGCCAAGGTTTTCTTTACTCGCGAGGATAAAATGATTCAATCCAAATGGTCATACATTATGTTTTGTTGAGTTAATGTGTAGTGCCCACTTGTAGTTTATTTTTTAGTTCTTATTGTTGAACTCTTTTAGGTTGATTTTCATGCACATGTTATTTATTCAGAGATGTTTGATTCTATAGTTGTATGGTACTACTTTATGTTTGGATTATTAGGAGTGATTGCATAGTTGAGATATTACATGCATTTAATTGATGATTATGGTTACCTTTGTAATGATGATACTTTATATACTCATAGATAGTAATTATAGTTACTTTCATGATGATATCATATTATGTGTCTTCAGATGATGTTTACTATTATCTTCATGATGATCAGAGATTCTTGTGTTAGAATATGATGTTATGTATATTTATGATTTATTAGTTGTACTTAGCTTATACTTGCATGTGTATGATGTGTGTGTCTATTTTACATTTATGTTTGATATGGTTGCAGGAGGGAGTTGTACTCATCTACGAGTTGGGATCTACACAATGTACCACTCCCCATTGTTCTCTATATACTTATATGTATTTGTACATGCTCATCATTTATGTAGGTTTGCATGTATAGGGCATCAACTTCCCTAAATTGCAAGGATGAGTGTGCCCTATCGCAATATCTTAATGGTAAGAGAGGGGAGATAATGTTCAAATTTGAATCTCAGCCTAAACCTAATTATTGTTCTAAGAAGGAGGACATGTATCTAACTAACTACCCATCCAAACTCGAGAGTCTATCCTTGTGCATGTTGATTGATTTTGAATTTGGTTTATCTTTCTTATGTTGCATTCATGTGGATTGGGTTATGTGTTTATTTAGTAAATGATTTAATTATGAAACTCAAATAATCATATGATATTTGGAATATTATATATTAAATAAATTAAAAATGAAACTTTAAAATATAAAGGTATTCAATTAATTAGACATGTCTATTTAATTTGAATACTTAAAAATTCTAAATATGAGAGTTGAAAAAGTAATTAATTATTAAAGATAAAGTGATGTTTGATCCATAATAATCAATTATTAATAATAAATTTAGAATTGCATGTAATTGTGAGCTACAAATATTAGTTTAATTAAAATAATAATTATATTATTTAAAAGTGCTTTGTACAATAAATAAAATGGGAAAAGAAAATACAGCAATTTTAATTAATAAAGTGGTTCAAGTGTGCATAAAATAACTAATAAATTAAAGTATTTAATATTTATTAAATTCAAGTTATTTTTGATAAAATTAAAAGATTAGGAATCCTAGGTAGGGTTTAGATTTTCTTTATTAGTGGATTTGGGGTCATTTGAGCACACATAGGTTTTGGAGACCAAATTAGTGGATTAAAATTAAATAATATTTTGAAATCTTAGGAGTATCTTGGATTGCGAGAATCTATCAACTTGTTTCAAATCTAACTGTTTGTTTTGAGGGGTTCTTTGTTAGAAAACTTTAAATCATTATGCTCAAGTTATGGAAAAAAAACTCACAGGTCCAAAAGCCACACCATCGGCGGAGCAGTGGATGGGCAGAGGGTGGGAAAAGGTGCGGCAGGGCCGCCGACAAATCGCCAGCAGTAACCGCGAGCGATGGCTGCCAATGGTGATCGCAGTGGTAACTGCTAGCAGTTCCGCTGTGGTTTTCTAACCGTCGCGCTTAAAACTGAGTGAAAATGTTTTTTTGTGATTTTTTTAATTTTTCCACCTCAAATTGTGTGCCAAGGGTCGTACAGCCCTGTCAAGCAAAAAAAAATTGCCTCTTGGGTCAACTTTGTTCGAAACAGACACACTTTATATGGAAATGGGGGTTTTGATGCCTTCTAAATCCATTTGTGATGTCTTTTTGGCCTCAAACTGCTCCAAAAATTGGTGAGCCCCCTGTTTTCTCAAAAAAAAAGTTAAAAAAATACCAGATCGTATCTGCCAAACCCTTGTTCTCTCTTTTTCTCCAAATACTGAACAAGCTACAGCAGATCTGTCTATGATACCATGTAGGATTTGAGAAAATGTACCAATCAAATCCACGAAGCCCAAGAATACTTGTATGTACAAAACCTGTCATGAAGAAGAAAAAGACAAGAAGAGGCAAGGGTTTGATCTAAAAAACATGCAAATTATATTCAGATGAAGAAAAGGTTATTTAGCGGATTAAGAATTACAAAGAGATAAATCCTTATAAAAGGAGATCGAAACTCAAAAAAGGGTAACCTAAAGCCTAAAAAAGTTAGGTTGCACATTATAATTAATATAAAATATTAATTATATGTACCTAAGATATAGCTTAAGAAAACTAAAGTAATAGGCAACTTATTTAAATAAATCAAAGTGATTTAATTAATAAGTGTAAACAAATAATTACTCTAACATATATTGGCATCAATGTTGGATGTCCCATTGATGCAGTTGTATCATTCTCATTATTGTCTCTTGGATACATTTTGTACATTCGGTTGATGTATCCATGTACTCATCTATCATGTGTTTGTATCTTGAGATCCTACAAGATGATTTATTGTATTACATTATATTTGGCTTATCATTACATGACTTGAAACATGTGCAATGGATAGTGTATACATGGAAGTACTTCATTGTATCTATTGTACTTATGTATTCATTATGAGATCATGAATATGATATTTCATTATAGTTATAGACATTGTAATTCATATTAAATCTAACTAATAATATTTATTCAAATGTAATTCAACATGAAGGAACCCTTAAGAAATGGACATTGTATTTAAATTTCTTTATGTATTTAATGTGTATGTATTATATTGCTTCTACATTGTTATCTTGATGTTGTAAAAACTTTTAAGAAAAAAAATGGTTCAGTAAACATTGTGACATAATAGGTTAATTTCTTTTGGGTTCCCTAGTGGGGCATTACATAATGGGCCTATTTGGGATTTAAAAAATTATTAGATTAGATCAAAAGGGGGTCGGGTCAAAATAACCTTTGATGAAGCATCGAAGAAAGACTCGAGTCTATTAGAAGCAAGATATGTAGTATGGGATTGGATTGGAAGTCTAGTATCAATAAGAGCCAAGAATCTCATAGAAGGGTTGAACAATAAGGAAAAATCACAAGGTACATTATTGGTTGACAAAATAGAGAAAAAAAAATATCCATTTCAGAATTTTATTTGGATAATTTTAAAAGGAAAATCTTTAATAATTATTATTGAAATAATAAAGGGGAGGCTTTATCTTGGAAATTGAACAAACTAATAAAAATTATTTTTAAAAAATTACTTTCATTTCAAAAAATTAAGATGTCTCACACATTGAGATTTAGAAAGACGATCGTGGACATCTTATTCAAGATGGTAATATCACTTAATGATTGTCAGTCCAATGATATTTGAGAGGATTTTTGAGCTAATAATCTTGAGTATGGATTACTCATATATTGTTGGATGTAAATTTCATAGTAACAAGTGGAGGGTGTTAAATGTGATTAATTTAGAGGCATATTTATTATCACCAAGGTTGTTATTTTGTTCCCAATTCATGGTAAAGTATCAAGAAGAAGAGCAAGTGAAGGATGGTGGTGGAATGGGGTCAAAGATTTTTGGTTTCTTCTTAGGTTAATATGGTTACAAATAGTGGGGTAGTTGAGGGTGGAGTGCAATTGCATATTCCTCAGTTTGATTCCCTTAAAGAGTGTAGGAATGTGTCTTTGGCTATAATTTCCTATTACAATTCCAAGGCTTCCATTTTGGTTAAATCTTTGCCTCTAGGGAGAAATTGTGATGCCCTTGAGATAGTGTATGTTGTCCTTACAGAAAATATTTCTCAGGATGATATTGGTGGACTGGCAATGGAATCATTGATTTGGCATGATGAGGCAGTAAAGATGGAAGAAGACTGGATACATGTTAAGGGTAATAAAGCTAAGATGTCTAAGCCCTCTTTTTATATGACTCTTTGTTCCCACAAGAGTGTTGCTAAAGGTAAATCTTGATGGTCTGTGTCTAGAAGTGCTTGAGCTAGAATTTTCTTGGGTATTTTGTCTTTCTACTATTTTGATAGTTTTTTTCTTATAACTAGTTGGGCTCTTTCTTTTTTTTCATATTTTGGCTAGTTTGTGTGTTCTTGGTTTGTACTTTCATGTTTTGACAAGCTTTCTTGACAAATCTTATATAGTCTTTGTGTAATGGTATTTGGGTTCCTTCCAAGCCTATTTCGCTTTAATAAACAACAAATGTTATTTCTTGGTAAGATTGAAAAATATTTTCAAAATTGGGGATCTCATTTTTTCAAAAAAAAATTTATATTCTACATGATGAGTGCATGAAGTTTGAGAATCAATGTCTCTCAAATGGGGATAGTCTCCATATTTATTATATAAGGATTAGAGTTAATGAATAGGGAAGAGATATAATGAGCAAGGTAGGAATGTGTGAGGAGTGAATAAGAAAAAAACATGAATATCTCATGGCTATGTTGAAACTAGGCAAGGGGTTTATGGTGCAATGCAACAATTAGATTCATGTTGAAGGGTTCAAACAACCATTGTGTCATTTCATTCTAAAGAGTTCCTCGAACAACAAGGTAGAACAGTACACTAAGGTTGAATTTGATGGAACACCTTAAAAAATGTTATGCAGAAGCAAGCGGTAGAAGAAAGGATGGCTAAGATAGAGAAAATGAAGAGGAGAGGATTTGAAGTTTGACTTGGACAATTGTTGTGTGAACAGAACCCTCAAAACAATAAAGAATGAATGAAGTCAATTTTATTTCAAAAGAATTTGTAAAAATTTTGTTAAATATTTGATAGTGTTAATCCTTTATAAATTTTGTATACATCCTAAATGAAGTTAATTGTTATGTGTGTATAGAATGGTAGGGCCCATGAAGATTTATGAGCTTAGGTTTGAGTTCATGATAAAGTTGCTCCAACAAACTATAGTGGAGAAACTGCATCATCTATACATGATACACCTTAATGGAAAGTGCCACCCTTTAGAATAGTAGGGGCCCTTAGAATAGTATAAGGAATATTTGAGATGAACGATGTATATTTTCTATAAGTTTTTAGGGGTTATTAGTAGAAATGTTGGTAACTAGGTAGTCTTGGTTAATAGTTGGTAGTAAAAGATGGTGTGTTTTTTTTCTTAAAAAAACTATGGTAATATAATCTTCATCCTATAAAAAAATATTTATTTAAATTTTTAAAAAATTAGGAATTCTTTCTTATTTTTAATAGCATATATAATACATTGTTTATTTTGGAATCTCTAAATCTTGTCATTATCTTGATCACTTTCTATACATATAAAATAAACATGCATTATGTAAACTATAATTATTTATTATTTCTCTTGACATATAGAAAATAATTAAAGCTCTCTTAAAATATTTTTAATTATTCGTAACATTTAACTTAGAACTGAACATGCTTGGGATAAGCTCATGCATAGATATTAACCCTAGACATACAAAGGCTACATACCCAATGCATTCCATGTTTATTTTGATTATTTGTATAAGTCAAAGAATGAATGAGGACTTGACGATTTTAACACTCCTACATAATTCCCCTATTTTTCGTATCCTAAATGTAAGGTGTGCAATGAATATTTTCTCAAGTTTTGATAAAATAGACCTTGAGTTTTCTAATTCTAATTATTTTTGTGCGTTCAGTCATTTTTTAGAATTATGATATTCTAGATATTCAATATATCTTCATATGTTTCATCTACATAATAGAATTTATATTATTCAAATTTAATAATTTACTAAGAATGATTTTTTTTTTGGTTGAAAATTATTATTAAAATGTTTTACCATTTCTTGTTTAAAAAAATATAAACAATAAAAAAAAAAATTTATAAATAGTAAATACTTTATCTTAAATACTTTATTTTTAATAGCATATACCTAGTTGATGTTAAGTACATCAAACTTCCAACTAAACTCTTGAACATAATTGGATCCAACTAAATTATTTTTTAGAAGATTTTTTTTATTTTTAATAGCATATACATTACATTGGTTTTTTTTTGAAATCTCTAAATCTTGTCATTACGTTGATCACTTTCTACACATCTAAAATAAACATGCATTATGTAGACTATAATTATTTATTATTTCTCGTGACATATAGAAAATAATTAAAGCTCTCTTAAAATATTTTTAATTATTTGTAACATCTAACTTAGAACTGAACATGCTTGGGATAAGCTCATAAATAGATATTAACCCTAGACACACAAAAGCTACATAACCAATGCATTCCATGTTTATTTTGATTATTTGTATAGGTCAAAGAATGAATGAGGACTTGACGATTTTAATATTCCTACATAATTCCTCTATTTTTCATATCCTAAATGTTGGGTGTGCAATGAATATTTTTTCAAGTTTTGATAAAATAGACCTTGAGTTTTCTAATTTGAATTATTTTTGTACTTTCAATCATTTTTTAGAATTATGATATTCTAGATATTCAATATATCTTCATATGTTTCATCTACCTATTTTATAAATAGTAAATACTTTATTGTCATGAATTGCATATATGCATCTATATATATCTTATAGTATCTAAAAGTACAATTTCATATAAAGTACTGCTACAATAATTTTCTAGGTTTTTCTCACATCTACATTATAAATCTATCTTTATGTAATCAAATTCAAATAAGTTAATATATTTATGTGTATTGTGCCCTTATTATCATTATGTGTGATTATATTGATATAATTTCACATGCTATATTAAGATGATTAGCTCGTGTTATTTATTATAAGTTAATCTATTTTTACATTTAGAGTGGTTTAAAATATATACACCAAATATTATTCTAGATAATTTGATACTTTAAACATGTAGGTATTGTGAATGAGAAAATAACTTTGTATACAACACAATAAGGTTTCAACCAAATCAATTACCTATGTAGTTCTTAAGGTGTTTGATGTGAGCACATTTCGATTGACACAATCTTACATCACCAAATAATGTGGGTCCACAAAATAGCCCAGCTCATACACATTCATGTACAATATTGTGGTGAAACATTAAAAAAAGTAAATTATGTAGATTGTATTATTTGTGTGAAAAAATTGGCATCCCTTATGCTTGATGCTTATCTTCTACAAAATTCTTCCCTAAAATAGACCATGCAAATCTCCCCATTTGCACTAATTCATACAATTATTTCTAACGAAACCCTACCAAATCACATGTGACTAAAGAGATCAACCAAGCCAAATGTCATTAAATCAACCATTCAATAAAAATAATCTATCAAACAACAACAATTTGGTTTTCTAATTAAAAGAGTGGCAATGTCAAAGTTACATAGTGGTCAAATATCTCTTAATGTAAATGAAACCTTTCTAATAGAATCTCTTCCTAAGTACCATCAAGGATCATGGCCCACTTCATCATTTTATATGTGATAAACCAATTTCTATTATGATGTTATTTAGTGTCAATTCCTCTTTGTTTTGTGTGCATATTTTTGCTTGATTTGCACTCTATTGTTCATTATAATGCTACATCATGGTGTTCCCCTACTAGATATTAGGGTTTAGTGTCCATGGCTACCAAGTCTTTCTTGCCTTAGTTTCCAAACCTATGGCATTTTGGTTCATAGCTTTTGGTATGTGGTCAGGTTGATTGGCCTTTGACCATGACCTATAACTTAAGTCAGATCTTATGCCTCATCATGTTGTTGATTACAAAGAATTTATGTTCGACCATGTTTTATGGGGTGGCTCTCACCATTCACCTAGTCAACACTACCTTTGACACAAGAATTCAAGAATTTTATCGATTTCCACACAACCATGTTCACCTAATTTTTGATAAGTTGCAAAACCAATACATGAAGGCTATGGTTGAATTAAACCAAGTGAATTCTCTCTTTGATATCTATGAATTTTGGGAACGTGGGATGAGGGAAATTGACTTTTAAGGCGGATTGTTTTTGGACACAACTATCCTCTCTACAAATTGCATCATTGATTAAATTTCAAAAAAACGAAAAACACAATGAAATTTTTTGAAATTTTCAGCATTTGATCTTCATGATCTGTATATTTTCTTATTGAAAACAACAAAATTTTTGAGAAAATTTCGCTGTTTTTTCGTGAATTTTATAAAAAGAATCATGTTTGACTTTTTTTTATCTTTGGTGCATTTTGTCTGGATATTAGTCAACGGCATTTTTTTTTTTGAGTAGGGGAGGACAATAGGATGACTATGAGATAATATAAAAGTATATTTAAAAAATTTAAACATTTGTATAAAAATATGGATAAAGTATGCTTTTATATATTATATCTTTACATGTGACATTTTAGTCAAATCATTTAAATTGAGAGTTCAAGTTATGTCAAAAATGTGTCCCTAAAAGACACCACCTTCAACATTTGTAGAGTTCTCATTACAAAAGAAGTATGATAAGATATTTTTGCAATTTTTAAGAAGCTAAAAGTGTAATGAGAAGGGGTCAATGAGATAAGTGCAAGAGAGATCACCAATTACTAAGAGACTTGATGGATTATAATTTTACCCAGATAATTGGCAAAATAGATGACACTTCGAAAGTAAATTCTTATTTAAAGTTTGTCTATTAAAAATTTATGAAGGATAGAAAATATTTGAATTGGATAGTTAAGAAGTGAAGTTCTAAGGGTGTGACCTTATAAAGGGGACTTCCTACAAAAATCAATGGGTGTTGATCAAGTGGGAGGTTCCACCAATTTTGCAGTAAAGTTCATGCTTAAAGGTATAAACTTTTCAATTGATGGAAGTTAGTGATCTCATGGATTTTTTAATTAGTATTTTCAACTCACATGACTAAGTAAATAAAAAACTTTAAACAATTATTGATAGGAATTTTAAAATATATATATTTATGATTAACAAGTGGCACGAAAAGCCTAAGTTGATGGGGCAATTTTAAGCCTCTTGCTCAAATTTAGGGCCCTAAAATGTCAAGGTTGTTTCTTTTGAGGAAAATATTCTTAATCTCATAGTAGTCTTCTTTTGATTTCATGGGACCTCTCGGTCCTAAAAATAGATATTAAAGCCACTCAAATTTGGACTCCTAAAAGTAGGGGTTGCTACTTTTGAGGAAAAGATTTCAATTAATTCATTGTAGTCTTTTTAACTTCATGGGACCTCTCACTGGGACCTTAAGGCTGCATTAATGAGACAATTATATACATCTACCAAGCATGATCCGACCTTACTACAACAAGTTGAAAATGCTAGAAACCATTGAAAAGAGGATTGCACAAGACTATCCTAGATATCTATGAAACCATCAAACATTTGAATGTATAAAAAGAACAATTTATAGTAGTTCCAACTAACTATATATTCTTTCTTTCTTTTATTGAAAGAAGCATTTTATTAAGAAAAATAAACATTTTACAAATATATGATAGTAGATACAATGCTATCTGGTATAACAGTAGTAACTATATTACAACAAATGACCATCTGAGTTAACAGCAGCATTTAGAATATTATAAATGAATAAGGCAACTGCTTCCAAACCTCCATCAACGTACTCGACGATTCCTTCAAAGTATCAACAGCCATTACTAAAGAAAGTTGAAGCAAAGTTGCAACCAAGATGTACATATTCCAGGCTAAAAGCATAGACTTGAACACCATATTGCACAAGACTAACTGATGACAGCTTGATTAGCTTGAACTTTAAACTTTTCTTCAAAAGCACAAAGCTGATAATTTATATGTTCGAGCGACTTTCTAAGATCTATATTGGTCTGAAGGGTAGCTTTCAGAGTAAGGAGCATAGGAGAGAAATCTAAAGTAACCATCAAATAAGTTTTGCTTCCTCCTACATTTGGTGGAACCGATTGGTCCAGGAAAACAATAGTCCCCTAGCTATCTTAAAATATCTCAAGGGAAGAAAATTATTATCATTCAATCCTTCAAGCACATTATCCTTTAACTAATTATATATTCTTGCATAAACCTTGATATAAAGTTAACACATATTTGTTAAATAATACATTAAATGAATTGTTTTCCCTAAACCTTTCTAATTTGATGCAAAGCATCTTGAAAACATAATTCCAATATGTGCACAACTCATAAAATTTGATAATTCAAACTTTGTTTTACTGATAAATGAATTCATTGTCACAACACAATTTATAACTTGTCAAATGTTACAAATTTGAAAAAAAAATCTCTTTCCCAAGTCCACTGACATCACTCAAACAAAATTAAAATCTTCATATCAAATGCTTCAAAAACATTGAATAGGAAAGAGCAACAAAGACATCAAAACCTTATTGATGATTAGATTTCTATATAGCATGTTATGCCAAACTTGACTTTTGCTTGCAGCTTACATAATTTGAATAGTAAGCAACATTTTCCATAGTTTAAAAGCTAATGATTTGATTTGTGTGCTCCATGCCAATAGTAACCTCATATAACCAGAAAAATCTAAATTAATGCTTATAAAACAATAAAATAGTAAATAATTTTAGTAAGAAGAATGTAAAATAAAAGTATTGTAAAAAAGGCATATATATATGTTGTCAATAGTTCAAATAATTTTTTTATTGTTTATATTTTTTTAAACAAGAAATGGTAAAACATTTTAATAATAATTTTCAACCAAAAAAAAAATCATTCTTAGTAAATTATTAAATTTGAATAATATAAATTCTAATATTAATCTAATTCTAATTTGAACTTGATCTTATAATAAAAATCTTAACTTTAACCAAATATAAATTCTAATATTAAGCTAAAAAATCTTAACTTTAACTAAATATAAATTCTAATATTAAGCTAATCTTGATTGTGAATTTCATTGACATTAGAAAACGATATATTTTATTGATTATGATAAATATTGAAAAATAGTTACATATATTTAATATTATAAATAAATTATTTTTCTAATGATACTTTATATGGTGTTAAAAATTAAATAATTAATTGAAATGCACATCCTAAAATAATAATTAACTCATTTATAACTTTATTAAATTTTAATAAATTATAAATAAGCAACAACAAATTCTAAAATGTAAACAATGAACTTATTGATTTAGTAAACAATTTTTTTAAGATTCACAAATATATATTAATAATTAATTTTTTCATTAAGTTAAACTAAAATAACTAACAATATATATTTGTATATTTTATATTAAATAAAAATTTGTAAACCGACATTGTCCTAATGGCGAACGGCTTAAACATCACACACTAAGACTTGATTTCTAGTGCAAAAGTGTTAAATAGTCAAAATTTGACTTACTTTTCCAGGCTTAATAATGACCTTCTTGCAACCTCGTCCTTGCCTATGCCCTCATGAACTACAGGGTTTCCAGTAAGGCATTTGACATGACAGGTATGGGGTTTTAGTAATGGCATTATATGTTACTATTCCAACACACTCAATACCAAAATTGCTGAAATTTTTAGGCACCACTTTATAGCATTCAGAAGGATGTCGGTGATTTGAGATGATAAAACTGTTCTGTGAGTCGTAGTATGCTTCAGCCGGCATGGGATATTCACTGTTGGCCGCACTCCTCTCCTAGCTGGCGGGTACTGGAAGAGCTTGGTAATGTACATGGCATGTGCCTCAGGGACAGGGGATATACTCAATGCTACGGAATGGGAATGGGCGTGTTGTACAAATGGACCAGGGGATTGAGGTGAATCAAAACGTAGTGGTTTTATCATCCTGCCGGGCATGCATCCACCTGGGCAAAACCAAGAAAACAATGCTTACACAGCAATAAGGTTGGATGCCAGAATAGAGAAGGTAACAAGAGACACCGGTTGTTTGGAATACGGCGAAGGATACAAGAAGCACAGCGAACAGGTGCAGTGAGTGATAATCCAACCAAGGCGCAGAATGAAGACAATAGAGCATTAAGAATAGGCGGCATTGGGCAGGGATAAACAGACTCATCACCGATAAAGCTGGAGCCGAAGATAAAATTAATTTAAAAATATACTACTTCTTTACTTTAGAAACTCGCATGATTTAATTGTGAAAAATATTAATTATGTCCACCAGTGAAAACATTAGTTCCCTGCTTATGCATAGACAAGGACTAATAAGAATCATATATTCCACAATCGGTATCAAGATTGATCCATACCCATTTTACTCATTTGACCATCTTCATATTCGATAACATATGTTTTTTCTTGAAAAATCTGATAAACTAACAAACTCTGACAAAGCGATATTAATAAAAATGATGATCTTTTCAAACACTATAATGGCCTTGATCAGGAATTAATGCATATTGATCTACCAAGTCGGTTATCAAACTTGTCAAGATTTCAGAAGTAAAACAGAACATCATATATAAAAACAGTGCTTCCAAAATCAAATGTATTTTCACCCAAAATGAGTAGAGCGGTGGAACATAGAGATGGTTGCTTTGTTTTCAACCACGCAATGGAATAAACAAAATAACAATGGAAGTTTTGGAAGTGCAATAGATTATATCGCTTTCTATATTCAATAGCTGAAACTAAAACAAAATAACTCTGCTAAACATCTACATTCAGTTTAGCTTATTGTTATTAAAGAAAAACAAAACATATACAGCACTAGAGGGCTGCAATCAAAAATTTGTATGCCTGGAGCAACCACTGCTCTACAGTGCATTACAACAATAGACTTCTGCTAAGTCCTCTCTGTGCTAAAATAGAGTACAAAGGAAACAATTTAGACTACAGGCATAATTTGTTGTTGTCATATTTCAGTATGCTCTGTTCTGAGCTCTGTCTCAGATTACATACACATCACTCTCTGCTTGTTCTCAAATTGAAAAACATTCCTTCTGATTATATATTAGGAAACATAACTACAAAGTTAATGACAGAGCAACTTCAAAGACTTAATCACTAAGTTAATGTGGAATAGAAGATAAGGTTTCTAGACAAGAATAAAGATTGTCCTACTGCCAACCTTCAGCTTCTCAAGCTACTGGAAGCTTCTAAATAATTAATGAGCTGCTTGGAAATGAGTCTTACGGATCTGGGCAAATCTGATTGACAGATTCGGTAATTCTAGCACTGTCCCTTTCTCTTGAGCCATCAAAACAAACAAAAAACTAGATCATGCTTGATCCAAAACAATCATTCCTAAATCCTTTCTTAAATGCTGAAAATTTTCAATGTTTAAAGGCTTGGTGAAGATGTCTTCCTGTTGTTGCTCAAACTTGCAAAATTTCATATGCATCTCACCATTTTCAACTTGTTCATGAATAAAATGATATCTGATTTATATATGTTTACTTCTACCATGAAACACGGGATTTTTTGTTAAGGTAATGAAAGACATATTATCACAAAATATGGTGGTTGCTCCATTTGTTCTTCCTTCAAATCAGCTAAGATCCTTCTCAGCCAAACCACTTGACATGTCGTTGCATTTGTTGCAATATACTCAGCCTCAGTTGTAGATTGGGAAACTATGGGTTGCTTCTTGGAAGACCAATAAATTACTTCAAAACCCATGTGAAAAACATAACCGGAAGTACTTTTTCTATCAGCTAGACTTCCATCCCAATCACTATTTGTATAGCTAACTACCCTAAAATCATTATCAGTAGTATATAAAATACGGTATCCTTTGGTTTCTTTCACATACCTTAGGATTCTCTTACCCACTTGCCAATGAGTGTACTTTGGAGTTTGCATAAACCTGAAAATCAAACTCATTGCATGCATAATGTCAAACTTAGTTGATGTTAAGTACATCAAACTTCAACTAAACTCTTGAACATAATTGGATCCACATTGTTGCTGCAATCTTCCTTACTCAACTTAAGACCTATCATTGTTGGTGTTGGGGCTGCCTTTTGGTTCAACATTCTAAACCTTTCTAAAATCTGATGCGCATACTTCTCTTGAGAAATAAAAATGCCATCATCCATTTGCTTAACTTCTATGCCTAGGAAGTATCTTAAGATTCCTAAATTTGTCATTTCAAACTCATGTTTCATAGCTCGTTTGAAATCAGCAATAAGGCAATCATCATCCCTAGTGAAAATGAGATCATCAACATATAAGATGACAATTAAAATCTTACCATTTTTTGCCTTAATGTAAAGAGTAATCTCACCATCACTTTTGTTGAAGTCGGTGCTCAACAAATATGAGTCAATCTGGCTGTACCATGATCTTGGCACTTACGTCAGCCCATAAAGAGCTCTCTTCAGTCTATATACTTTACCTTCTTCACCTAGAACTTCATAACCAGGTGGTTGATCCACATAGACTTCTTTCAACACACCATTAAGGAAGACAGATTTTGCATCCATTTAAAATACCTTCCGGTTGTGTTGGGTTGCAATTGCTATGACAACATACACAATTTTCATCCTTGCAACAAGAGCATATGTCTCATCGTAGTCTCTACCAAACTATTTTTTGTATCCTTTGACCACCAAATGTGCTTTATGCTTATTGATTTTTCCATCAGCATTACACTTGGTTTTATACACCCATTTCACACCAATAACTTGCTTGTTGGGAGGCAAATTAGTTATCTCCCAAGTTTCATTTCTTTCCATTGCATCTATCTCATCATCTATGGCCTCACACCATTTTTCTTCTTTCATATCTTCTTTAAAGTAAACAGGATCACTATGAGAAAATAATGCAAAATCATTATTCTCATCAAAATCATTATACCTTTCATCTTGATATATCTCCCTTATACTTTTAGTCTTTCTTGGTAGAGAGGAGGCGACAATAGGATCTAAACTCTCACTATTATTGATGTGTTGTGCAGCTGAATTTGGAGCTATCTAGAACTATCAGAAAATCTTTGTGTATTATTTTGAAGCTGTCTAAACCTGTCCAGAACTAACTGTCTAGTTGTCTCTGGTTGTTTTCCTTTTAGCCTATTTCTATTAGGAGCTATTTGGAGCTATTTGGAGCCTTATGCTTATGTTAGTGCTTCATCTTGTTGATCATCCAACTCATCATCTTCATCAATAATAGGCAGTTTACTTGAAGTGCTAGATGATGCATCCAACGAGCCATCCCATGACTCATTCTCTAAAAACTCAACATCTCTTGAAATAATAATCTTCTTGCTTAGAGGGTTATATAATATATATGCTTTAGATTCTGAACTATAACCCGTGAAAATACACTTCTCACCTTTATCATCAAACTTTTGTCTTTTCTCCTTTAGTACATGTGCATATGCTACACACCCAAACACTCTCAAATGTTCAACTATCTATCTATGTCTTGCTCATGCCTCAAGACGTGTCTTATCACAGACTGCTTTTGTAGACTTCCATTTATTAATTAAACTATTGTTGCTATAGCTTCTCTCGAATATTCAATTGGGAGACCTTTCTCTTTTAACATACTTCTTGTTATCTCAACCATAGTTCTATTCTTTCTTTCAACCACTCCATTTTGTTATGGAGTATAATTGGTTGTTAGCTCCTTCCTTATACCATTTTTCCTACAAAAATTCACAAAAATATTGGAGATAATACTTTCCTCCTCTATCAGACCTTGGGACTTTAATGTAATGTCTACTTTCCTTGTCAACCTGGGCCTTGAACTCTAGAAACTTGTCAAAAGCTTCAGATTTATTTTTTCAGCAAATATACCCATGTTCTACGATTGAAATCATCAATAAAGGTTACAAAATAAGTACTCCCTCCTATGGAAGTAGCTTGCATAGGGCCTACCAAATCAGTATGCACCAACTCCAATGGTGCTCTAGCCCTTGTGGAATTACCAGATTTAAAGGGTAGCCTATGGTGCTTACCCAAAATGCAAGCCTCACACTTGTTACTGGACTCTCCAACACTTGGCAAACCATCCCCCATTCTTTTCTTGGATAACAAATTCAAATCAGCATAGCCAAGATGTTCATACCTTATATGTCATAGCTTAAAAGGTTCGTCAATCACACTTTTAAAAACTAGATGCTTTTGTACAGTTGTACATACTTTCTTGGGAGGTGCAACAACATATTGATAGCTGAAACATGTCTCAATATTCAATGGAAACATTCAATTTTTTGTCATTTGGACTGCTGCAACAACTTTCTTTCTCCCATCTTTCTCATGAATACCACATTGATCATTTTCTAACAACACTTTGTATCCATTTTGAATGACTTGTCCAACACTCATCAGATTGTACTTAATACCTAGGGCAAAATAAACATTCTAAATTTCTTTCTTCTCCCCTTGCTTGGTACGGATCATAACAGATCCCTTGCCCACAAAAGGTATAGTTACATTGTTCCCCATCTTGATTTCAAACTTATATTTTTTATCAATGAAATAAAACATACTTTCATTACCACTCATGTGGTTACTACAGTCATTGTCCAAATACCAAACTTCAGGGTTGCCTTCTTCACCAATATTTCACATGATGAAGGTTGTATTATTCTTTCTTTCTTTGATGTTTCCATCAACAACATTAACATGTTGTCATGGATGGTCACTTTGTTTCTTCCAACATTCATTTGCATAATGCCCAAACTTGTGGCAATAATAGCATTCAATGTTACTCTTATTAGAGCTATTGTTTCTTCTTCCTCCTTGGGGGCTATTCTGAGAGCTACTTGTTGAGCTTTCTCCTCCAGCATTTCTCTGTCCAGAGCTACCATGTCCTCTTCCTCTAGAACCACATCCAGACTTGTTTCTTTCTCTCCCCTTGCCTCTTGCATTGGCTTGGGCTATGAAAGCGAGCTCTTGAGAAGAATTTGTTAATCTGGACAAGTCTTTTCACTCTTTAATAGCAATCACAAGCATATCAAACTTTTGAGGTAAACTCCTCAAGATCTTCTCCACAACTCTTTGTTCTTCAATCTATTCTCCATTAGCTTTCAACTAGTTTATCAAAGTGGAGACTCTAGTGCTAAACTCTTAAATAGATTCATTCTCTTTCATAAGAAGGATTCAAACTCTCTTTGAAGCATCTACAACTTCACAATACGGAGTTGATCAGTCCCTTTGAATGTAGACTTGAGAGTATCCCAAGATTCTTTGGAATAACTAGATGATGTTATTCTCAAAAATAACGCCTCTATCAAGGCTTCTTCAATCAGGCTCATCACCTTAGCATCTTTCCTTCTCATCTCTCTCAACTGAGTCTTCTGGTTTTTTGTGAGGGCAATGAATTAAGCAAGGTATGTGGTATCTGTAAAACCACTTAACACAAGATCCCATAAATCATTAGCTATCATGATTGTCTTCATTTTTCTCGCCCAAACATGATAGTTCCTTCCATTAAAGTATGATGATTGTTGTCACACCTTTCTCTCATCTCTTGCCATGTCTCTTGCACAATAACTCCAAACACCCAACAAACACAAATGCCTAAACTCACAAGGATTAAGGGCTCTATAGCTCTAACACCATGTCAAAAATTCAGAAGCAAAATAGAACAACAGATATAAAAACAATGCTTCCAAAATCAAATGTATTTTCACCCAAATTGAGCAGAGTGGTGGAATACAGAGATGGTTTCTCTATTTCCAACTACATAGCAGAATAAACCAAATAAAAATGGAGACCATGGAAGTGTTGGAAGTGCAATAGATTATATCGCTTTCTATATTCAATAACTAAAACTAAAACAAAATAGCTCTAATAAACATCTACAGTCAGTATAACTTACTGCTGTTACAAAAAATAAAACATATACAGTACTACAAAGCTGCAATCAAAAGTTTGTATGCCTGGAGCAACCACTGCTCTACTGTGCATTACAATAACAGACTTTTGCTAAGTCCTCTCTGTGCTAAAACATAGGACAAAGGAAACAATTCAAACTACAGGCACAATCTATTGTTGTCATGTTTCAGTATGCTCTATTCTGAGCTGTCTTAGATTACATACGCATCACTCTCTACCTGTTCTCAAACTTAATAATATTCCTTCCTATTATATATTAGGAAACTTAACTACCAAGTTAATGATAGAGAAGCTTCAAAGACTTAACCACTAAATTACGGTGGAATAGAAGATAAGGTTTTGGACAAGTCTACTGGAATCTCCTTAATAGTTAATGAGTTGCTGGGAAATGAGTCTTACGGATCTGGGAAGATTTGATTGAAAGAATCAGTAATTCCAACTAAAACCATTACCATTATACACCACCCATTATTGGTTATTTTCTGATTCTTAAAATTTGTTGTATCAGTTTCACAAAAGAACTATCAAATTACAAATTGTTACTCCCAAACTTTGCAATCAAAACGGATTCTTTATATTGCTTAAAATTATGTCCATAATGTTGGAAAATTTAATGCAGTGTTGACATTTGCCCCCTTGGGCCAAACACTCACCTACCTCCCTGACGTCCAGAACAGACATAAAACATAAATACGGTGGGTGATATTTTGAAATCAAAAAGAAGGGGAAACTGGAATGTGACAAAATGAATACCTGTCTCTCTCATTTTTAATCCAGACAGACAGAGAGCCAGATAGAGCAGAGAAGATCAGCAGATCAGTCGTTGGAAGAAGAAGAAGGAAGTTTGTTTTGTTTCGTGCCTGCAGTTGCACGTGATTGATTGCTGGTTACCTTGTAAGTTTGTTATTGTTTGATTCGTCCTGTTGAAGCAGTGATTGCTCTAGGCATTAATGTATGCAGCCATTAGAGCTGCAAGTTATTAAAGTTGTTTGAAATATTATCAATTTAGGGTTATTTTAGGGTTTTCTGGTTGAAACCGAATGCTCCCAGATTTTGTATTAATTTAATGAAAGATTGAATAGAAAGCAAGCAAGCATACTTGAATCTATCTTCCCCTTCTATTCATTGCATTTGACAAGTTTGGTTGAAAGCTTAAAGCTTTGGCTATCTGGTTTTATTCGTGAAAGCATTCACGTTAGATTTTTCTATGTTATAATTTTATTAGTTGGAGCCGACCTTACTCGGCATCCATTGTCTTCTTTGAGTGCCGAGCTAACTCGGCATCTACATCTACTTCCTTTGTGTGCCGAGCTCACTCGGCACCTGTTCCCTGTCACTCGGCACCTTCAAGTGCCGAGCAAGTGCCGAGCGTAACTGGCACTCAGCACCATCAAGTGTCGAGCAGGTGCCGAGTAAAACTGGCACTCAGGCACCTTATGTGCCGAGCATTTTTTAAGTGCCGAGCAGATTTTTAGGTTTAGGGTTGTGAGTTTAAGTTTGATTTTAATATAATTTCTCACACATAAATCACAATTTTCTATTTCAAATTATCCAATGTTAAAACCATAACAACCTGTAATAAAACTGAAACTTTGTTACCAAATTTGGTGGGAATAAAATATTGATTCTATAGACCATTAAAAGCAATATTAAAAATCTTATTTTGCAGATTCAAATCTGCAGTAAGATGTCCAACACCTTGAGTAAAACAAACTCATAAAAATCAGATTTTAGTTAGCAAAAGCAGCTCCAGGTTTAGATCGGTTATTTCTCTTTCTTCCCCAAAAGTCTTGAAAGACGTTAAAGTATTATTCAGGCCAAAAAAATCTGCACATAAATCAGATTTGAAAACCATAAATCAATGAAATTGAAACTAATATGAAGAAAGTAGAGAAATTGAAACTTCAAAATAATTCTATTTCTAAAATCTCATTTGTTCTTGGCTATCGATAGCTAGAGGAACAAAAGTAACTACATTATCTCATACTCTGATCTCTATCTACTCATTCCAATAAGTCCACCCCTTTATAATTGGTTTAAGCGATTACAAATTCCTTCAACTACTATGACCTTTCCTATCCACCAATTACAATTGTACAAATTGAAAATTTATAAATTTTTCAAGTTTGTACTCTTAAATGCATATGGATTTAATTCATTTTCATTTACAAGAGAATATTAGATTTTCTAATCAAATGGCTAAATTTAATAATTTATCAATGCTCTTCCAACATACTCTCAAATTCGAAAATTTCATTTCTCTTGAAAGATTGTTGTTGATAACCTGCAAAATGAATGATTTCCTCTTCATCTTCAACTCTACTTTAATACCTCTGCCATATCATTTCTCAAACTTAACTCCCATCAATGGAGTTTGTGATAGTTGCCTCCAAGGTGTTGTAACCATTAGAAGTTCACTCCTCCATAGCGCAACACAACCAACCTCTGCCCTCACTTGGGAGTCCCTTCCATACCTCTCTCTCTAGTCTTTTGGCGACACACAATGGACCATCTCTTTGGCCCTGGATCATCTCTTGTGATCCTCTTTGATAGACCTCCATGTTTGCTCACTTGTAGTTGAGTGAACCTACGTCTACAACCAAAACTCATTAACAAAAATCAATAATCGAATCTCCAAGGTCTTGGTGTAGATCACCTCCGACAATCTACCCACACACTCAAGATAATCAAGCTCTAACACCAATATGATGCAGAGCCATAATTTCATTAGAAAGGCAATTCCCCAATATTGGATGGAACATATATCATGCACAACAATGGGTTAAGTGATTACTCTCCTTCCAATTACACTCTAAAAGTTTTATCTAAGGTGAATTTAGAGGTATAAATATGTATTTTTATTTCAGTTGGTCTATCAAATTTCCACTATCAAAATCCTAGTCAAATATGAGAGACAAAAGGCATGATTTCGAATTTTCCATGGTGCTTTGGTTGACCATTTACTTTTGGTTCAAGCCTAGCTTATGTGGCAATAGTCAACATAACCTACAACTTCTTCCAACAATTTTTAAAGATGTCTTAAGATGGTTTCAACAACCTTAGTAGCACTATCTCAAGGCTTAGAAGTGTTTTTATTTAATATATGGAGAGGTTAATAGCTTCACAACATATAATATATCATTTTGATGAAAATATAACATGTGTACAAGGTTTTAAGCATATTTACTCTCTCCTCTCAACTAAAGGAAATTTCAAGTATTGAACATACATTCTAGAAATTTTGACAAATTTCATATCAATAGCACTAAACAAAAGCACGAGTAGTTGTAATTCTCTCCTTGATGTAAACTCCATTGATATGAATGAAATGATCAAGCATTGTACATTTTATCCTTCAAAAGTTCTTACGAGTGTACTATTAGTTTCTCTTATTTTTTTTCAAGAAAAGGATTAAGTCCTCTAAAAATAGAAAAGGAAAAATTGAGTATTGCATCAAGTATCTAGAAGAAAAATTGCACTAACCTCTATTGATAAGGTGCAGTATTTATTGTAAGGGTATTTAGATTAATTGCTACAATAAGGCATTTTTTGCTAGAATAATTGGCAATGAACTATGTTGTCATTTACCCAATATCCAAAAGCAAAACTAAAAAATGGCAATTACCTTGAATCATACATGCTTCCAAAGTTGGCAATGAACAATCTTGAGATTAAGCTAATTCACAATATACAAGTGCAAAGTCAATTCTATAATTTTACATCCCATAGTGCATGACATTTAAGGCGTTAACAATGCATAAAAATAAAGTCAATTCTAAGAGTTTACACACTCCTGATGCATGATGTGTTAACAATTTTTTCATAATGTAATCATGTTTCCATGCAATGTCATAGTTCATGGTATGTCAACATTTTACCATTCAAAGTCATAGTTCATAATATGCAAACATATTGTTATAGAACAACTTAGTTGATAATTGATAAAATCAATTGATATCACCTTTATAGAAAAGAGGAAATTTTATAATGTCTTGAATTTATTGCTAAGTATAGGATATGTTGCACCATTAATTTAGTTGGAATAACAACCAACACACCAAAACACAAAAAAAATTGTTATGCCTTGCTTGGGTACCTAAAAGAAATAAACCTAATATGATACAAAGTTTACTAAACTATTTTTTTATAAATTTTAAACAAAATCAAATTAACAATACGGAAGCAATATAAATTATTCACATTGTTTACACATAAGCAATACAAATAAAAATTTCATTCCTCAAGGGTTCCTTCAAATTCAGTCACGTTAAAGAAGTTTATAATAATTGGCTTGAATCTTAAGTATAGTATTTATGACCATAAAGAAACAATAGGTACATCATCTTATAAGAACAAGCATGAATACAACTGACATAATGAAATACATCTAATGAATAACATCCACTACACATGTCGCAGGGCATGCAAGAATAGATTTTAGTACATCAAAATACAAGACACATGATTATATATATAGCAATTGAAATAGAAGTCTCAAGAATAAGAGCAAGAGTGATAAAGGTGCAACTTCATCCACAAACATCCAACTACTCGCAATCTGAGGGGGACCCAAATGGTAAGAAGTCACTAGCTCCCAACCACATGGTCACCTAGTCATGCTTTCACTCCCATCGTGCAAGGAAGATAATGAACAATCTACATACAGACAATTAAACCATAAAATAATATTAGGCAAGGAATCCTGAAAGCCAAATCTACCTCAAGGGTAATACAAACTACTCATAAAGAAAGATAACCAAAATTGAAAAGACGATCAAACAATTTAACACCCCATACCAATTCAACTAAATAGATACCAAGCACAAAACAAGTATCAAAATCAAGAGATATCAATGAAAGATATCCACTTCATGTCAAAATCCACATGTCAAAAGAACAATAACCAATAGAATGCCAATTGCCATCAATGAAAGTAAATCATCAACAATAAATACATCTGACAAATAAAGCACCACCAAAGGCAAACACAAAATCTAAGGAAGAGACTTAGGCTACATACCAAGGAGTTTCATTACATGAGTCAACTTTAAGGTTACCCTAGTAGTCTCTTAGGACCATGGCTCCCTAGGGACTTTATGCAGAACCGGAATACCTTCTCATGCAGATGAGGAAAACTGGTCATACCTCTCAAGGTATCATCACATTCCTATTCTTAGCCTATGCAAGTACTCAAGGAATGGATAAGGAAAAATCTCTAACTTATCTTTTTAATTTATCTCAAAGAAAGGGCTAGGCAAGATATCTTAATTACTATGTTATCACTTGTTACACAAATTATAATGAGTTACCCTAGCAGTTGCTTTGGGCTATGGTCCCATTGCAAGCCACTCTCATCGGATGCACTTAGACAACATCCTCTTAGCACATAAACCACAGTTGTGTCTCATACCACAATACCCATGATCAATTTCGGTTCCTTAACAAGCAACCCAAAAATAAGTTGGTTCTCAAAACCCAAATATACATAAATGCACCACAAAGAAAATCTCGTAAATGCAACTTTCAAATTTATATCACAAAGCTCATCATAACATCTTGAATAAATAACTTATAGAAGAAAGCACAAAAAGTCTTTGGTGTACGTCCTAGTTGGCTTGCTAAGCAACTTGTTGGTGTAAATAAGTATTTACTTAAGTTTTACTTAGGTTAATGCATTATTTAATTATTTTGCATTATTTAATTATTTTGCATTATTTTAATAATTATTTTAGCGAGACACTTAGGAGTTTGTGAACTCTCATTGAGTTACGTAACTCAAATTATGCACATGGTGTCTACAACACAGGAGTATGCATCATTCACTGAGTTGTCATGTTGACAACACAGTTATCAGCACTCCTCATTTAGCACATGTTGTCTACTCCACTGATTTGCATGCTACACCATTGTAGGCTTATCCTCACATCATCGCACTTAATCCCGTGCTTAATGGAGGATAATCAATCTGGTGGACATGTGCCTAGTTGTATGACATATCATGATGCTAACTTCTATGCATTCTAGAAGCTCTCCTGAGGCCTTTATATTCAGGCACTCCTAGTGTACTGTGAATCCAGTTATTGAATGAATATCGTCATTCTGATCATTCTCTGTCTATTTTGGTCTAATGTGTGCTTGTGTTGAGTTCTTTAGTCTTGGGTGAATTCTATCCTAAGCCAAATTCTTACATGGTATCAGAGCCAAGGGAGATTCTCATCACGTAGTCGTTCGAGACTGTTCATGCTTCAACGCCTTGACACAAATTTGAAGGATCCACAAAAATTGGAAGCGTCTAGAGCTAGATTTGACCTCACCGTTGCGTCCGGAGCATCGATTCGATGAAGATTGACTATAAACTCGCCTATATTGGGTGAAAGTTGATCGTGAGGCAAAAAAAAATTGCAAACCGGCACTCGAAGGCCCCGATTTGCAATTTGGGTATGATTTTTTATTTGATCTGATTATTATTTTTTGGATTTGATTCCCTGCAATTTATTCCCATATTGGGTATTTTTTGAATTTTTAATTTTTCGAAATCAGCAGAGAAAAATGTTTGGCCGAACAATCATCACAAAAAGAACAACATATAACTCCAAGTAAAACATTAGGGAAAACACAGATATCCAAATCACATGATTAAAATCATTTATTTTCATAAAACTAGTTTGACCATAAGGACAATTTTTAACATTATGATATACATTTTTTTTCGAAAAATCAAATGATGTCTTCATGACTAATTATTTAAAGTTTATTAACAAGCATTGTCAAGGTTACAATCCAATAATGTCGTTATATTTAAACAATTATATTTAAATATCACAATTACATTTGAATTTTAATAATATCTATATATACCCATCTTAGTTTAATCATATTTATAATTAATTATAAACTAATACCATATATATATATAGTTTATTTAACATTTAAATATCATGATCCAAAATTAACAAATCATATTTTTTAATAACTCAAATTAATTTGCACTAAATAATAATCATTAAAAACACTAATTTAAAAAAAGAGAAAGATGGCTCTACAATTCGCATTCTCTGGCTTGAAATCTTCATGCGAATTCATCAATTTCTCATTCTATGAATAGCAAATGGAGGAAAAAGTCCTTCAGCTTCAGCCAACGATCAAGACTCCCCACAATGCAAGAGGAAGGAAGAAAAAAATCAAGATCAGAAGCCAAAGCCCCCAGCAAGTGCCCAAATCAATTCAACCCTCTTTCAAACCTAGGAGATTATGAATTCCCCTTCCTCAACTAGAAGTAGAGGATTGAAGATCAACAAAATGTCTACCAAAACACAAAGTATGGAGATCGCAATCTAAACACTTGGCTTCAGGCATGTCCTAGGGTACACATAATGAATCAAGAACAAACAAACTCCGCTAAGGTAAACTTTCAAGCCATCACTCCTTGCTTTCCAATTGATCAATCTAGGGAAAGAATTCCAATCTCAAATCTTTCAGCTTCAATCCCCTAACCTAAGAATATGTCAGAAGCCAACAAGATCCCCATAGGCTAAAAGGCATCGAAATATGGATGGACAAATGTTCAACATTGAAGAAATTTCCCTTTCCAATTGAAGACAAATCATGCTCCCATTCCCCAGCCAAGGAGACCTGCAAAATCGATGCCCAATAATAACCCAAACTATCTTGTACCCCAAATCAATCTTAATCCACCTCAACTTAGAAAAGAAAATCCCTTAGTTAAAGCAATATTTCAATTTGGGAACTTCTCCTTCCAAGACCAAGCTAAAGTGATCTCAAAATTGCTACCTAAAGGAAAAGAGGCGGTAAATGAGTCTACCACTATCATCATCAGTAACAAGGGGAGCGAAGATCAATGGTTTGAATGTAAAAACAATGGGATTTACACTATCTAGACTGGACCGAGGTCATCTCATATAGATCTGGAAAATTGGTTCAAATCCATGGATAATGAACATGTAGGTATCACTCTCTGATTATTTAACTTTCTTATATTGCAAAGGTTTTAGACATAAGCAGTCTTTACTGAACAAGCAACTTAGTTTTGTTAAGGGGGATAGCTTAAATTTCTTAAAATGGTCTCCCAACTTTAATGAAAAATTGTTGAAATCTTTAAATTTACCAGTATGGGTAACATTAAACAATATCCCTACTAAACAATGTGACCTTAAGATATTCACCCAAATTGGAGAGTCCCTAGCCAAACTTAGGGGCTTTGAACCTCATCATGATGGATCCAACTTAGTAAAACTCCTAGTTAACCTCAAACTAGACCTTTATCGATAAGACAATATCAAAATTATCACAAACATGTCTCTATATAGAATTAATTACTTAGTTTATCATGGTGAAATCAAACACATCCTATTCCTTAAGGATAAGAAGAAGATTGCATCTTATTTCTCAGATTTTGAAGAGGTTCGGATGGATACTAATATGAAGGAGCAATATCCAGGATTAGGAGTTAAACTTTAGCACATTCCCCACAAAAGGAATAAGGATACCAACTAAATAATAGAGCAATAATTCAAAGCTGTATTACTCCTATAAACAAGGATATGGAAGAAGGGGAAATAACATAACCAGAAATCCTTCAGAGTGTTCTTGATGGTGGCATAATCCAAGACAAAAATGAACACGAAAAGAAAGGGGAAATATTATTATCAGAAATGATATGCTATTACATTTAGTACAACAAAAATAGACTCCAAAACATGCCCTATGGACTTACAATGTTATCAAATTCTGGAGAAAACCTTTCTCATAGTACCGACCTCTCCCAAACTCCACCAAAAATTGCCTTTACAATGCCAGAAATGTCCTTAAGTACCCCAAATTAGGTTTGGGGTTAGATATAAATTTTAGAATATGCCATTTGGCATCCATCGCCAAAGCAGAAGGTTCTAGAAAACATGTCAAAAGTCAGTGTAAAATTAGAAGAATCCAAAAATGGTAGTCCAACTAACGGGAGGCATAACTTTTGATTCGAGATTCTGATTGACGAACCGTTTACATTTTTGGAAAGCTCTCTAAGTACTCTATAGATATATGGACAACCTTCACTTTGCCTCCATTCTTTGGGCCCATACAATCCCGTTTAGTGCCTCAAATCTGACTTTCAAGTGCTCTTAGGAGGTCTCCATGCAACTTAAAATTGCAATAACTTTCAAACCATAAAGCCTTTTGACCTGATTCTTTTTCTGGAGTGTTTTAAATTACAAGTATAATTATCCCTCCAACTTACACCCTCTAACTCATTATAATTATGGCTCAATTACAAAATAACCTATTTTTTGCATTGACATGTATCCCAAGGTGCTCAAAAACTCTAACCCAGAAAACCAATAGTGGAACTATGAGAGTTGGAATCTTAATTTGACCCAACTGGGTATCCAAAAATGAAAACACATTAAACAGAAACTAATACTAAGCATATTTTTGGGTGATACAGGATTGCTCTTACACCATTGGATGCTCCTGCATCAATTCTTAAGAGCATCAAGAAGAATCCCAGAAATATAGTAGGGGAAGATATAAATCAAACCATTCAACATATATTTAAGGAAGGTATGACTTACCCAATATCTTGGACAATAGAGCTTCACTTTTGAAGGGACAGGACGTAGAAATGGATACAAATATCAAGGAAATTAAAGATTATATCTTTAGCATCAAGCAGCTCAATGAGGAAATAACATTGAAGATCAATGATACTATTTATCAAATAGAATTATTACAATGGAAACCCCAAGAAGAGATAACAGCAAGAAGGCCCAAACAAAATTCTTCATCAGAAATCACCAAAAGAGAGAACACAAGAAGAACAAGTAAAATAAAAAGTAGGTGAAAAAAGCCCAGCAAAAGGAGGATCACAATAAAATCCAATAGGTCAAGCCTAAGGAGAAACCTAGCAACAACAAGGAAATGTCTCTAAGGGTATAGAGAATGCTTGGTTATTCACAGTAATAGATACAATGGATAGAGAAAAGGGCTTATCTAGCACTAGTCCAAATAAGGAACTGTACAATATAGGATCAACAAAAATAGAAATACTAGATAGCCTCCTGGAACCAACTAATAATATCAGGAAATTGACAAAATTCTGGCAAACACCAACACAAATAAAAAAGCAACAAAATAAAACAGAGCAACTGGTATTTAGCATGAAATAGACCAGATAGAAACCATGTCAAAGGAATTACTACAGGAAGAGGATATAATAGAGGAAGCAAAAGACAAAATAGAATACTTAGAGTAATTAATAGAGGAAATTAATGAAATAGTCAACAAAGAGGCAATCAAGGAAGATTTGAATGAACATAGAGCTGAGCTGCCCAAAAAGTATTGGAACTTGGAGGAAGTGGCTACACCTTTGAAGATCTCAGAAAAGATTTTGAAGCTTTCGAGTAGGAAATGGAGACAGGAGGGATAGAAGACAAAGCAAGCCTTAACAACTCCAAATGTAACAAAGAAGCACAAGAAAAGAGGTAGAAAATCTCATAAGGAATTAAGGAGCACGAATGCCTTAGTAGAAGGACAAATGAAGATCACAAATATCTATGATGTTGGGAAGGGGAAGAACCTTCCCAAAAAGATATGAAAATACTATCATGGAATGTTAGGGGCCTCAATGCCCCTAGCAAGCAACAACTCTTAAAGAACTACATTAACAAATATAAACCAGATATTGTATTAATCCAAGAAACAAAGCTAGGCCATTTAGAAATTGAAAATTTCAGTAAAAAGTTGGGATTTAGAAAGATCATAGGGGCCCCTTCAGAAGGAGCTTCAAGTGGTTTAGCAATCATTTGGAACCCAAAAAATTACCAAGTTGAACCCCTACGAATAGAGAAAATTTGGATAGGAGTGAAGGTGCTTGATTGGAGTAATTCTTTATCCTTTAATATTATTAATGTTTATGGACCAATTGCTAACTTTGACCAAAAAGTAGTATGGAAAGATATTAGTCTTCATATTCAACAAGAAAAAATCTTGTCCTATATTGGTGGGGACTTCAACACCTTTACATCTCTAAATGAGAAACTAGGTGGCTCATCTAGATTACCACAAGCAGCAATTGACTTTAATAACTAGATCCAAACAACTGAATTAAATGAAGTCCCCTCCAAGGATAATGCCTTTACCTGGAATAATAGAAGGAAAGGCATCTCCCAGGTTGCAAAAAAATTGGATAGATTTTTTACTTATGGCACATTCCCATTAGTAGTACCCCAAATTATTTATGAAATGATGTCGTACTCAAGATCTGACCACTTCCCCATCTATCTAACAATAGGCTTGGAAATAACCCCGAAGAGAAATCCCTTCAAAGTAGAGCAAATGTGGTTCAAATATACAAACCTTTTGGAACTTCTGGAACAATAGTGGACCACCATCAAAGTGGAAGGATCAAAAATGTATAGAGTAGTATAGAAACTTAAATTAATCAAAATTAACCTAATACAATGGAATAAACACCACTTTGACAACATTTTTGACCTTAAAAGAGAAACTAAAGAATCCGTAATGGATATTAATCAAATTGCAATGAGCAATGGTATGGATAAAAATTTGTATACTCAGGAAAAAAACTAAGATCAAAGTTGGAAGATATTCTTGCAAAAGAAGACATCTACCAGAGACAAAAAATATAGAGAATTGCGGCTAAAGGAAGGGGACAAGAATACCAAATTCTTCCATAACAGCGCCAAGGCCAAAATATCAATCAATAGCATAACTAAAATACACTCACAAGGAGGTCAAACTCTAGAAGCAAAAGAAGACATCACTAAGAAAGCCCTTGAATATTTTGAGGCTATCCTAAATGAAGAATCTTCTTGCCTAGACCAATCTATGTTTCTCAAAATAATCCCTAAGATTATTAACAATAAGGAAAACAAGATTCTACTTCACAAGCTTTCAAAGGAAGAAGTAACAAAGTTCTATTCAAAATGAATCTGGATAAAGCCTTAGGTTTGGATGGCTTCCCAACCTTCTTTTTCCAAAAATTATGGCACTCCATGGGAGATGAAATCACAAATGCCCTCGAGAGTAATAGAAACTCTGAGGGGATCCTCAAAGAAATAAACCATACATTCCTGGTGCCTATTCCCAAAACTTATCCTTGTACTAGTTTTAAATGGGTAAAAGTACAAAGTTGTGTCACCTTTCAGGTTGACTAATTAGAACGACTGAATTTGAGTATTTCTATCTAAAAATCAATTTTGTTCAAAGATATGATCTAGATAAATTCATTCTAGCTAAGTTATATATGGTATCATACTTTTCCAATTGGAAATGTCTATTAAATTCATGTTTAATATTAGTTTGTATCCAATTACTAATGAAATGTAATTATTTCATAAAACTAACGTTTCAATAACTCTTACTATGTTTTATGATATATTTTAATAACTAATAAACACCATTTTATAGAGCCCAAAGTCAAGAATATTTCCATATAAAGTTTATAGTGTTTTAATTAGGCATAGTATATTATAATTAAAAGATTCTACAAGTACATATTATTAACACTTGAAAAGATGTCAATTTTGAGAAAGAAAAAAATAGTAAATCATATCATAAAAATTTAACACTTATATGACGTTCTAGAGGATAGAGTCCTCTTCTAGAATGTATAATTTTTATTTTGGTTAGAATAGATTTGTTTTGAAAAATGTGGTGGGAGATCAAAACTATCGCTTTCAAGTGAGTTGAACTTTGAATGATTATAAAAATGAAAATTTAAGTCTAAAGATTTTTTTTCATTTTTGAATGTTCTAGATATATATGCTATCTATAACATAGTCTGAGATCAAAGGGAAATAAGTTTATTTCCATATAGTTTTGTGGTGGGAACTAGACCCCTAATTTTCAGCGTTTTTTAGCAACTAAAAAATTATCAATAAAATTAATGAAAATATATCAATTTTTAATCCAAATAATTGTAAAATTTCATAGTCCTAAACTTGATCAATTTCTACACATCTCATTAGTTTACCTAATTTTCAAATTATAAATAATAATAATAATTTTATATCTTTGAATGTGAACAGTTATACTTTTGTTAGTCTTTTCCTTCACAAAAGTGTAACATAGGTTTGTGCTTTGACCCAAATATGTTCAACCTATAGCTCTCTACAACACTCTTTACAAACTCTTTTCCAAGACTTTAACATCATGACTCCAACAATTTCTTCCCCTCTTGATTAGCGAAGAACAATATGGATTTGTCCAAAGTAGAGCTATCTATGATGGAATGATTATTACCCAAGAAACCATACACTCGTTGAAATTAAGTAATCATCTAGGGATGCTAATAAAACTAGATATCAGTAATGCCTATGACAAAGTCAATTGGAGATTCCTATGCAAATGCTTGCAGGCTTTTGGATTTGCTAAGTCTTGGATTAATCTAAAATTTTGAACGTGTATCTACACCAAAAAAATTTGTAGTAAATTAATGGAACACTCAAGTTTTATTTTCCCCCTCTAGAGGAATAAGGCAAGGAGACCCCATCTCCCCCTTCCTCTTTATCCTACTATCAGAAGCTTTGGGTAGGTACCTCAAACTTCAAGAGATAGAATCATCCCTTAAAGGTCTCAAGATCTCCAATAATAGTAATCCTAAAACTCACCAACAATTTGTTGATGATACCCTACTCCATGGGGAAGCTAATATTTTAAATACCTCACTCATAGTCTATATGAAGGTATCTAGTCAAGAGATTAATAGAGGAAAATCTAAAATCTTCTTCTTCAACAAGGAGATGGAAACACAAGAGAAGAGAAGTTCAATCCTTAATATTAAAATATGATCTCGACCTTGTAGATATTTGGGATTCCAATTAAACGACCACTCCAAACCAGCGAAACATTGGAAACCTCTCATTTGCAAAATTAACAATAGAATCCAATCATGGAAAAGGAAATGGCTCTCTCTAGTAGGAAGAACTACTATGCTTAAATCAGTCTTAACCAATATGCCCATCTACCATCTCTGCAAAATCTTCCAACTAGTGTAGAGAACTATTTGAACAAAATCTTCAAAGATTTTTTATGGCAAGGATCAAATAACAAAAAAAAATCAACCTAATGGCCTGAGACAAGATTTGTCAACCCAAGGAGGTAGGTGGTTTTGGCATGTGCAACATTAAGCTCCAAGCTTAAGCATTAGGAGCAAAACTGATTTGGAGAATGATTCATAATCTAGAATTGTCATGGGTTAGGATTCCTTCAAATATATACCTGAATTCCACAAATCCCCTTAGCATCCTTAGAACCAAATCCCCCGCTCAAGGCTCGGGGGTCTAGAATTTCATGTTGAAACGTAGACACATAATTTTCAACAAAGTAACATGGCAGGTAGCCAATGGCAAGAAGGTTAGATTCTAGATAGACTCCTAGGAAGGATTCCCACCACTATGTAAAGTTCCAAAGCTATCCCAAGCCATTACTATCTTAACCAAAGCAATATGCACTCTCTTAGTAGACTAATGGGAAGAGGATGCCTCTACAGCTAAAGGATGGCAATGGAACAGCCTCAGAAACTATAGCATCCCCCCAAAAGAATTGTCAATTGTAGAATCTATCCTGGCTAATAGATCCTTCACCCTATCATCCTCCAAAGATAAACTTATCCGAACTGGATCTAAGACTGGAGAGTATAATTCAAAAGATGGTTACAATTACTTATCCAAATGTAAGATGCAAACTATGAGATTGTTGCCAACTTCTCTTTATAGGCATCTGTTATGCTTACCAAAAGCAAGAACCTCTACGTGGTTAGCATTACAAAACAAAATTTTAATGTACAAATAAATTCAAGAGAATTGCTATGAGGACCCATCAAGATGCCCTTTATGCAAGGAAGAAAAGGACAATCCAAACCACATCCTTCTACACTGTAATTATGCTCACACAATATGGATATGGTTCTATGAGGGAATGGGCATATCTACGGTATCACATGAATTAGTTTTACAACACCTCTTAGCAAGGCCTAGATTCCACTACAATAACATCTTCAGAAGGCTATGGACTATCTCCCCCTCAATTATCATTTGGGAAATATGGAAGGAGAAAAATAGACAAATCTTCAAGGATCGGGAAATGCCTAATGATCAACTTATCCTTAAAATAGAGGCATTGATAATTGAAACCCTAAACAGCAAATTGATTTAGAGCAATGTTCAAATGACATCATGGGATGGTTCTATGAGAAATAGATGGATTGGACTTAGAATTCCATCCTTCATTGGGAAAGGAGATAGCTCTAGTCCATCTCTGAGAAAAAATTGTGTTTGGACCCCTTAGAAGCTAGATGGCTTAGACTTAATTTCAATGGGGCCTCTGGAGGCAATCTAGGTCTTGCTGGAATTATATGTTGTATCAGGGATGATTCAGGGAAAACATTAGTAGAAAGATCTTTGCATATTGAGACTACTATAAACAATGTAGCAAAATTCAAAACCCTTTTAGAAGGATTATGGCTCTACACCCATTTCAAATTTCATAAGGTTCTCATAGAAGGTGACTCTTCAATAGTCATCAACGCTTTACGAAATAAAACCACCCCTAACTGGTGATTGGCTAGTCTCCTTAGCCAAGTGCTCGACCTTACACTGAAACTAGAAAATGTGACTTTCAACCATATATTTAGGGAGGGTAATACCCTAGTAGGCTCTCTTGCTAACCAAGGGGCCGATGGTTTTGATACATTGCAAAGGTGTAGTTAGGATCAAACAACTCCCCCTGAGTTGGACTCAATAAATGTAATCTCATCTAATCACGGCCACTCTCATTCACTTTATCCCAAATCTGACATCTTTTTAGATCTGATATTCCTAAAATTTATCTGCATGCCTATTGATTGATTTGATACTTCACGTTTACTTGCAGTGTTGTCAGGTAACACTCTTGTAAGGTTAGTAATGCTAGCTTATAACTCCCCAAACCATTGAATCATTTTAGCAATGCCTTAGTAAGAATAGAAAGGAGATGGACACCCCCATTAAACTCTACAACAGCTCCAGGATTATGGCTTTTGACAATCCAATAAAGGTTGAACATATCAAGTTGATGTTTGTCAAAAACAACAAGGTGGTCATCTGAGCGATTATGAGGGTTTTGGGTGAACAATACATCAATTTCCCAAACCATTGAAGATTGAACTAGAATATTGTGGCTATGTTCATAGCTATAGCTTGCTATGTTTATAGCGACAACGATTAGATAGTGGATCTCTGTGCTAAGATCTTCTTCCCCGACATTCAACGTGGTCTTGACAAGGCTCTTTGGAATATAAGGGATGATTTCACTATCCCTTTGGTTGCCAACTATGGCATGCTCTACATAAAGGGAGCAGAGGTTCCCACCTATCTGATTGTCTTCATAGAGTATGAAGAGGGTTTTTGGGCTACTCGACCCATTTTCAAAAGAAACTTGAGCTTCTTGATTTATTACCATGGAGTCATTGAGCCTATCAATCCTGACTGGCTAGAGGATGACCTCAATGAGGATGATGTAGTGGAGGACAAAGCATTGGAAGATGTTGTCCAAGAAATGCATGAGGCACTCAATGAAGACTCATATTAGATAGTGTAGCAAGCAGTACGTTGTTCTTTTTTCTAAGATAGACCTTTGAATTGGATCTAAAGCATTAGGCTTATCTCCCATTTTGTGTCAATGGAGGATGGTTACTCTTACTATTTCCAAGACTCAATCACGACATATTCTTATCTATTTCGATCTAATGTAGACATTTTCTTTTTAGATAACATAATATTGTAAGGTAGGATGTTCTATGTTGGATGTTTTCTTGGTTAGATTTCTAACCCACAATGCAAATTCTCAACCATGGACTGTGCTGGTGAGGGCAAAAAAGGTTAAATAGGGAAGTTTTTTTTCCCTCCCAATCTAGATAAGTTATCTTTGAACATGTTTTTCTTCTTTCCAACATGCTCTTTTCAGCATAGCTCCACACTCCTTTCAACCTATAGCTTACATGACTGAAGAAGTAGTGAAGAACCAGTAATGTGCAACCCTTGACTAAATACTCATGCCTGACAAACTATGTTGGATTTTCAATATTAAGAAAGGAATGCCCTTCTTAAATATCAACTTTTAACTTATGATAAAGCAATGTATTATATTATGGGCCAAAAAGCCAACTTGTAAAGGAGGGAATGCCCTCCTCAAGTCCCATTAACGGGTAAATGTAAGTATATAGGACTACAGTCCTAGGCAATATCATGGGTTTTCTTGGCCCCATTCTTATTTCTCCAGTGCCTGCACATGAATGAAGTAGATGTAACATTCTAAGAGTTAATATAATAAATTGGGCACTTGCCTTTTACTGGTTAAAAAACACTAATTTAAAAACATTACATATTAAAATTTAATTATTTTAATTAAATTTAAAAAGTAAACTAAATATATATTTTTATAAAAAATGAAACCCAACTGGGGCCTACATGAGTCATAACCCAAGGGGCTCCCTATGAACGTCCCTAGAAAGGGAAGGTGGTTGCCTTGCAGACGTGGGTTGCTTCAGCAATCTAACAGTAGCTTGACAGCAACCAAGGCAAGGTGGGGGGGATTAATGACCTCTTCTAATGTTTTTTAATTTTTTTTCAATTTAAATTTTTATTTATATAAAAAAAATCAATTTATAATTTTTTTTGAAAATTTTGCGAGTATAGGCCTGGAAGATGAATTTTTTCAGCAAGTTTTTTTAAAATAAAATAAAATGAAAGGAACATTAAACAAATCATAGGTTCAATCTAAGTAATTTTTTCATCACATCATAGCCCATCTAATATTATTTTCTTGCTAAATTTTTTTCTTCTGTAGAAAATCAAATAGGGGTTTCATTTTGTTGCACAGATCCAAGCTAATGAAAAGAGATGACAATCAAGATTCAAGCACTAGAAGACATGAAGCATACTGATCTTTCCAAATAAAATAATACCATTATGGATTTTCAAATCCTACCATGGGTAAACGCTAACAATCTAACAACCTGGTGAAACCCTTGAAAGCTTCCAAATTTCTTTTTGCTCAAAATTCCAAAAAATTACCTCCCAAAACCTGTGTACAATAATGAATTGAAAACCTCTAATATAGAGCCCCAACTCTTTTTAGGGCTTTTGACTCTAAAAGCCCTAAAATAGTAATTATTTGATTTAGTTAATATTTTCATACAAATTTAACTTACTTTTAAATTAAATAAACTCTTTTATTTTGTTTTTGCACTTTACTATTAATGTAAGCACATTATTTTAATTAATACAGATAATTAAAGTGCATTGTTTAAATGCAACTCAAATTAAATCAATATTAATTAAATTTTTACTTTAAAATAATATTTAAAATTTAAAATTTAAATTCTTTTTAATTGAAATTTTCTAAGTTAGAACTTTAAATCAACTCTTTTAAATTAACCTTATATTCAAATAATTTTAATAAATGAAATCTTATCCTATTTTAATATTTTCCCTTTTTAAACCAAATAACATTTAATAATTCAAATATCAATGGTTAATCTTAATATCATAAGTAAGCATACTACCAAGAAAATCACAAAGTCAATGCCACATAAAACACAAAAGAAAAAACAATCAACGCGGAAGTCAAACAACATATGCATAGAAAGACTCACAAGTTTAAAAGGGGTAGACAGTAAGATACAAGTCCTCCTTGCAGGACAAGTATTTAGGTGATGGTTGAGATTAGATCTAATCATTAACTTCCCACCCTTACCATTGAGTTATTGCAATAGGGCACACTCATCCTAGCAATTTAAGGAAGTCGATGTCAGGTACCTACAACCTACATAAAAGATGAGCATGTACGTATGCATATATATCTAAGATAAATATGCAATGGCAAGGAGTGGTACATCATGTAAATCCCAACAAGCAGGTGACTATGACTCCCTCCCCTAACCAGATTAGACACGTCGAACATAAAAGTAAAACAGACACGCACCATACACATGCAAGTATGGGATAAGTACCATAGTACAAATCATCACATATTCAAACATAACAACTCATCATCATGGATATAAAATAATCATCATTTGACATCACCCTGAGAGCAACCACATTTACTAACTAAAAATAAATAAAGCATCATTAGTGCACAAGTAATCATAATCAACAAATATAACTCATGTAATGAAATCAACTAAGTAATCATCACTGATATACAATCCAAGTCCTGAAATAGTGTCATATAACTTGAAATCAAATATCTCATAAACTGACACATGCATGAAATAGGCTTAAAAGAGTTTGGCGAACAAAACAAAAAGGCAAACTATGAATGGGAATACAATTTCTTATTAAAATATTTAAATATGTTTAAATTTTCTTATCAAAATTAAATTATAATTTTAAAAAACTTTGAATATTGACACAAAAGTGTTCGATTCATTTAAATATCAATACTCCTAAAACTATGTTGTTAATAGCTAAAGCAAATGGTGTAAAATGATAAGACCTAACTACCAATAAACCCTATTTACTTCAACTAATTCAAAAGTTAATCTAAATTCAAATAAGATTAATATAAAAGTTATCAAGCAAAAAAAGTTATATTGAAATCTAGTTGTAGAAAATACTTGTAATGTAAAAATTGAAAAATTAGAAGAAAAAAAAAACCAAAGGTTTTTCATTAATTTGGAAATGAAATCACAATATTCCATAGATGGCAAGAAAATAGAGATGCTCAAGGTTATACCAAATTAGGCTTGGTGGACCTCTTAACACTCATTTAATGTATTTACATATTTGCTTTTAAAATAACACTAGGTCCATTTGAAATTTAAGCAAATCCTTGTAGGCTAGTATAACATGTATTTGATACTTATTAAGATAAGACCACATGAAAATGAGTTAGTTTTTCGTCCCATTTATATTCTTAGCTCTTTCATCATATGGAGATTCCCTAAACACAAATTCACATCTTTCTATATGATACTTTGTCAACGAACATTCCAAACTCAAGATCCATGTGTCAAAATGGTGTCTTGCATATCTTTCTAGACTCAATTGATGTTGTATTTATCATGTTTTATGTTTTTTTTTTTCGCATACACAATGTAAATGCTCTTGCATTGTAAGATATTTCAACACGGATACCATTCATTCTCATGAGATATGAGTTCTTATCACTATAATCACTCAAAAAGGGTCATACAAAACATGAGCCCCCTTTCTATCAATTTATGCATATTTATCAATCACTTATCTATAATCAAATCATTATTTTATTATTTATTCGATTATAACATATGATTTGGCCACCTTATCCTAAATCTTTTATTTAATTAAAAGAACATGTTCTCTTTTAATTAAATAAAATCTAATTTATCCTAAGTGTGCACATAAAAGGGATTTCTAATTTAGAAATAAATAAAAAGACATTTTTGTCTACACTTGATGATTCTACACCATAGATTTTGCCTCTTAATCTCTGTCGCCTTTTTTTTCTTTTTAAAGAGGCTCTCTCCTCATTTTTTCATCTTAGATCTCTTAAACTCTCACACTATTGTTATGTTGTAAGTTTAATTCTCGAGCACTTGGAGCACTGTCCACTTTCTTGACATTCTTGCATTGTTGAAGCACTCTTGCACTCATTTTAGCTTAGTAATCATTATAGCTTAGTTTTTGCATCATAGCTTAGTCTTTTACTTTTATTGTATCATATATTAAATTTCCTTTCTTATGCTTGCATATCATTTAGAATAGCTTGCATCTCATTCTAGCTTGCATTTTCATTGAATCTCTCATTTCATGGTGCACCTTGCAAGGGTCTCCTAACTAGGTTCATTTGAGAGTCGTCACTACTTGATTCTCACACGTCGTGATTAGAGAGCTATAAGTTGTCTCTCAAGTCTCTCCTTCGATGAGACTCTTTGAGAATAAGGGTTTATAGAATTGTGCTACATTTTGTGCATACAATCACCCACTACTCATGAAACAAGGATCAAAGAATTTGACTCAAAACTACATAGTTAAATTTGAGAGACCATATCATACTTATTTGGGTAACATGAATGATGATGAACAGCGTTGTAATGGGCTCCTCCTTTGCGCCATTTCAAATTCTCCTACATGCATGCATGTGCATCTCTGTATTGTGTCAATCTCTTTTGTCCCCCCAATGACTTTTCTTGTAAAAGGTTCCTACAATAAGGATGGTGGTTGTAAATTTGACTTTTGTAGTTGATGGGTCTACCTCTAGAGGGATTGCGTGTGGCTCTTATGTTGGTGGTGGAGGTGTCAAGACTAGGCCCTCTTATGCCCAATCTTTGTGTAATGTTGGGAGTTGGAGTGTTGTTGTGAATGTAGAGACTAAGGTGTTCCCTCCTTGTCATTCCATTAGGTTGACCCTGGAAGAAGACAAAGGCGGATATTGAGCAATGGTGTGAGGCTCTCTTTGAAGGTGTTGTTATTTGTCACTTCAAGGGTTTCTGGCATACTCTCCTGAGCATCATGCTTATATATCTAAGCAGGGGAAACCCCATATCACATGTTTTATTCAAATCTTCCCTCAAAGGGTTTTTTTATTGCTAGATTTGACAACCTAGAGGATAGGTGAGCCATTTTTGGTGATCATTTATTTACATGGGAAAATTGATTCCCCTTGATGGTTAAACCCTAGCATCATGAGTTTAACACAACTTCTAGATCATTTTGCAAGATGTTCATTTGGGTAAGTCCTAACCTCCCTCTCCATCTCTGGTTGGACTTTGTTCTAGAGATAGGTGGGGCCCTAGGTGACTTTCTAATGATGGACTCCAAGCCTTCTAATGTGTTTCATTGTACCTATTCTTGAATTCTTGTAGAAATTTATGCATCTAAAAGCCTTTCAATTGAGATTGAACTTTGTACTCCAAAGGGCCTTCTTCAAGTCAAATTGGGCATGTTGCGGTGAACTACAATATGGAGAGAAGCAACCTAAGAAGCCCTCATCTTGGTGGAAGGGTGTTTCATCACAACACTACACAGTGGATAAAAAATATTCTCAACGCGAAGAGATTCCTACTAATGAGTCTGATTCAAATCACGAATAGCGTGTTTTGAAAGGTATAGAGGTTGCACCTTGTTCTATAGAGAATGTTACTTGCCTTTATGGCCTAAGTCAGTTAGATGTGACAATAGTGGAGCTTGTTGGTTCTAATCAATGCAAGATTACCGATCCTGTGAGCAATGGTGTTGTGCATCAATGTATTGGTGTTGACTCTATACTCAACAAAGTTGTCATTCTAATATAATTTCTCCTACAAATGGTGTTCCATGCCTAGATTTATTCCCATGGATTTGCGGTTGTGAGTGAGGGGGTTCAATCTAGTCCTGTTATCCATGGAGCCTTTATTTTGGTTTCTCTAGGATGGCAGCACATGGGAATAGCATCTAAATACCATATTTTTCCATCAATTACAATGCTCCATATAACCATGTCTCTTTCCATCTTCCCAAAAAATCTCCCCCTTTGACATTGATGGCAATACTTAGTGAAAAAATGGGTAGGTGTCCCAAAACATGGCACTTAAGTGGAGGAAGGTTGGATCTTGATAATTGGAAAACATTCTAAAAAGTCTCCTCAATTTGACATGTTTGTTTTGAGGAGGATAAGATAAGATAAGATAAATTTATTAATGTCCAACTAGAAATAGTACAAAGGGCAAACGCCAGCAGAGGGAGCACCAAACAGTGTCCACAGAAAGAACGTGAAAGCAAAACAAGCAAAAGAACCAAGAAAAAAGAATAACAACAGCTAAGAACTCCTCACATACGAGTAGTAGTCTAGAATGGAAAGATGGACATTAGGGCAATCAGGTACTCTGGAAGGTCGCCTCTGAGGTGAGTGTGATCTTTGTGGGGTCTCACAAATCTGGTGTGAATCGAGATAGTGTAGAGAGGGCGCTTCAATCCTCGGGCAGGAATTGAAGGACTGAAGAAAGAAGTGATGAGCTGCGTAGGGGTCAATGTCGAGCAAGGCTAGAGATGTATAGTGTGCTTGCAAAGAATGTCGAGCAAGGCTAGAGATGTATAGTGTGCTTGCAAAGCTGCATGGTCTCCTGAAGATAGAGTGCATGACATTATTGGTCAATATATCTGAAGAATGAGGGAAGAGACCGACACTCTCTAAATAAATAGTAAAATCTCCCTCGGATCTCAAAGTAAATGGGACAACAAAAAATAAAGTGAGAATCAGTCTCAACCTCCCCGATGTGACAAAGCCTGCAGATCTAGTGCTCCCTACCAATCTAGTGATCGGTCTGAATACGCAATTAGTGAGAACCCACCCTAAAAGATCCCAAGGAGATGCAAAGAGTGTGAGCCCAACGACAAGTGAGGTACCAGGGACGTAAGATGATCCTATCCTAAATATTAAGAAAGTGCTCAGCATAGAAGGCCATGCACAGACGGAGCCCACCTAGGAAATTCCTCCAAGTCATGATAACATACTATCTGTAGATGTCCAGTCTAACATGCTCATTCAACTCCCGATGAGGTGGAAGAAGATGGGCAGGAGCGTCTAGAGAAAACTTGAGGGGGAAAGATCCAAACTAATACTAGTCTAACCCAAGAGAGAAGAAACTTGGGTGTACCAACAACGAGATCTCTAACCAGAGTCTGAATCGGCAACCTACATAAAGGAACAATAAGCCAAGTAGGAATGTCTGTAACAATCGTCAAAGGAATCAACAAAGCTCCAAAGCCAATGAAAGAGTCAAACTAAATCAAAGATAGTCCCCAATCTAAAAGGGTGAGCACCAAACTCAACAAGAACGATGTTGTGTGGTGTGAACCGGTGACATATGATAATGCGCCGAAGGAAAACAATTTGGACTCTCTCAGTAGAGGCCTAGCCAAGCTCCAAGAGGGAGGGGCCCCCAAACAGTAGAACCATAGAGAACAATCGACTTGACAGGGAGTCAAGAAGAGACATCTTAGTCGTGGTATCCTGAAAGTGGTGTTGAAAGCACTGTCGCTCAAGAATAGCAGGGGATCCGATCCCCTTGTTCACTCTAGGCTGCATGACTGGTCTTAGGCTAAATTGAGGTCCAAAAAACTTAACCCCTAGGTAAGTATATGAAGATGCAATCTTGATCTCAGTACCCTGGAAGTAAAAATGAAGATGGAATGTCCTCAAACAATTGAAGCCCATAACCCAAGTCTTGCCCAGATTTACAACTAGCTCCCGTGAGTTGCAAAAAAAGGCCAAGCCATCAAGGAGTCATTGAAGACCATCTAGAGAAGAAGCTAGGAGAATCACATCATTAGCAAATAGGAGAATAGAGATCAATACCTGATGTAAATAACAACCATCGCCAGGGAGTGAGCAATCAAGGAGAAAAGCCTTGAGCTCGTCGATGTAGATGCCGAAGAGAGTGGGGGATATAGGGCAACCCTATCTCACCCCAATAATGCTCTGGATAGGATCAAAGAAGCCCAGTGAGTCCTAAATCTACCCTCAACACGCTCGTATAACCTCATAATAGTTGTAATAAGAATCTCTGAGATCCCGATATCCCTACGACGCTGAAAGAGAGCTGCCTAAGGAAAAGAGTCAATAGCTTTGTGAAAGTCAACAAAACAGCAATAAACTTTCGTCAAGCAGTAGCGAGCTTCCTCAATAATGGCTCATAAAGTCAAAATGTGATCAGTCGTCTAAAAATATGAACCAAACCCAGCTTGACCTCTAGCTTGACAATGTCGCCGATCAAGCTCACTAGACAAGATACCGTTCAGCATAGTCGCATAGAGTTTGACGAAGTATGCCCAACCATGATAGTCCTATAGTTTTCGGGGTCAGAGGCTGGATCAGATAGATAATATGTTGTGACCAAGAGTCAGGGAAGTCGACACAAACCACTCGATTAAAGAGTACTGTAAGAAAGGTACCCAGAACAGAGATACCTAACTTGAAGAATTCAGCTTGAAATCCTTCCTCATCTAGAGTTCTGCTACTATTCATAACTCTAACTGCCTCACTAATGTGGGAGGAGAAAAGGTGACGTAGAGGTGTGGGAGGCAAGGGAGTGAAGGTCTAGAGCAAACATGGTGCACCAAAAGAGCTTTGGCAACTAGAAGAACACGGCACAAAGAGACTTACATTGCAGTAAAGTGAACTTTTGTTTCTTATGGCAAAGAAAGCAATAGTAGTTGAGCCTCAACTAAGAGGAAGCGGAGGAAGAAGTAGTGGGTGGAGCAGAGTGAAGCATGCGATGATAGGATTTGCAATCCTCGTATTTGTAAAATCCATTTGGACATTTTTTGACTCAAGGTAGTGTAACCCTCTGCACTTTTTGTTATGTTTTGGAGTGCTCAACTTAAAACTCTTATTTTATGGCAATATTAGACTTTGTTGTAGGGTTTTTTCTCCCCTTTTGTATAGGATTTGGGGTCCCTCCTTTTCCCATAATCAAAAACAATATCATACTTATTTGATAGTTGCTTTTGTTCGTTTCTAACATTTTTTTCCCATAATAAAAAATAATATCATACTTATTTGATAACTGCTTTTGTTCCTGTAATCCTTGAGAAGATTATGCACACCATCTAGCCAATATCGATAAATTATTCATATGTATTCTCTAACTAATTTATTAGTAATCTGTTGATATACTCCCTTTCAACAACAAAACTATACACAATAAGACAAGAAAATGACAACCTAAGCAACAATTATCCAAACACTATATTCCAACAATTAAGACATTATCCATCTCTTATAAATGTAATACTATTTTAGATCATTAGATTTTATTTTATTTTTGCATATAGAAGAGAGTTTCTCTTGGAATATAGTCCCCTTTGATCTAAGAGACCAATTAGAAGTCTTCAATTTTTAGTCTAATTGTAAAAAGTAATATTCAGGCAAAAAGCTTTAAATACATACGATAATAACGAAGTCCTGCTGACACAAAATTGAGCAGAGAACTATGATCATATCATAAGTTTGAATTAAGTGATCGAAAAAAAGAAACTCAAAATTTCATCCAAATAGGAAAAGAATAGCTTAATTTTAATTTATGGATATTTATATATCATAAATGACAGGATTCCTTGAACTCTCACTCGATGAATCTTTTAACCCCTTACAAGAAAGGTTTGGTTGTAAATATAAACCATTAATTGTTTGCTATAAAACCAAGATGCCTATAACATTCAATTAAAAGTCACCTCAAAAAAGCCTATATGCCTCACTTTTGGTCACATATTGCTGCAAGGATCACCTAAAGTTATTCTTTGAATTCAACCAATTAAAATTATGAGAATGAATAAGCATCAGATTTGGCAAGGGTATAAGAAATCCATGTGGTTATAATTTGGCATTATTAGCGTAGATCACACCACAAGGTAAATGTTCTCCCAGTTTCAACTGTAAAATTATAACTTTGAAAGAAAATGGAGAATATTTGCACATTTGTTTGGGCAAAAATCTAAATTTGCAAAGAATCATATTGCCTCTTCGTCTCCATCATGTTCACATTCCATTCTAATAACAGATTGGTCAAATTTGCTTTTGGATACGGCATATATTTCGAAGGGTGGGAAGGCTATAGTAAAGAATTCTTGGCTTAGCTTCACAATGATTTAAACACAACTGTCATACAGCATCGAGTGAATGATTACAATGTTCAACCGCCACATCTGCAACCCAGTGTGCAGAGAAAATATCGACAAATCACAACAGGTTGAATGTCTCAATGAAACCAAGGTCTCAACAACAATGTAGAACATTACATCTGGGTCCTTGCACGCATAGCAGAGTGTCAAACATCAATCATTGAGTTCTTCGGTGAATTTTGATATTAAAATTTGCTCATCTCAACCGCAATAAAAAACAATCACGCACTGACAAGCAGTAACATGAAAACAGCGTTCAATTTCAACGAGGCAAACAAGTAGTGGTAGAGAGACTTGTATAGAGCATGGAAAACAATTATAACTCGCAACTATAATTTGTGTTTAAGAGCTTACAAAAATGATATGAATAGATTGAAGTAGCAAGCTTGGCAGGGAATTTTTTATTGTCAATAATAAATAATAATCTGTTAAGCAGCAGGAAATCAAACTTCAATTATAAATAATAATCTGCTAAAGGGGCTGCCAAAACTGTATCTGACTTCAGGAATCTAGTAAATTATCGCCTCGACTGAAGTAGCTACTGCTCAAGATCTTTTACTTCTAATTTTGTATTCTTGATTAAATGAACCCAGATCTACAAGGCAGAGTACTGAAACCTCTTTTGTGTTTGAAGATGGCTACAGGATATGACAGATTCATGAACTGCAGGTTATGACAGATTCATGAATAGCATCCCATGAATTTGCACCAAATTCCGCGCATGTTTTGGGTGTTACAGATTTGGGGAAATTTTGTTGCTTTTCACAGGGCTAGATACAGTGATTTTGGGCCACGTTTATATACTTTTAAGCCCTATATTGATCTCTGCAGGAGCCCTACTTTTTGTGACAGTTTTAGGGCCTTTTTCTTGGGTGTTTTTTTCTGGCAACTTCTTTAAGAATTCCATGGTTTTGTAATTATTTGAATGGTAGGAATCCTCATGGTTCTGAGCACATGGACTATTCACGCATGATAATTGCTGATACTGCAGAACATGTAAAAGACTATGGAAAGGACTGGCAGAGGGTATTTGCAGGGTAACATACAGGATGAAGCACCAGGGGCTTTAAATTTTCTGTCTGTGTCCCTGAAAGCTCCGATTTTCTTGTCTATATCATGGTTTTGATCAGTGCAGATTTCAGCAGATTTACAGGATTGTTTTTATGTTAGGGTATATATTTTTAGTGGTTTCAATTATATCCACATACCACGGCCATCAGAAATACATATTTGTAAATTCTATGCAAGTTGGTCAAGTGAGGCTAGTATTATGTGTGAATTCTGTTGAATTATTACAGTGGTTTACTTAATCAACACCAAATTCTAGAAAGCAGCTCCATGGTTTACTTAATCAGCTGCTGGGAAAGTGTGAAAAGGAGCAGTAAAGATGCACTCTAAACGGAGAGAATGTATTTTATGAAGAGCTCGGAGATATATCTTTTGCCAGCAGGAAGAGAGAGAGAGGTCGGAAAATAACCTTTATGCCAGCTGCATGGGACAAAGCCGCCATATGGCACAATTGGCAAATGTATTTTGTTAGTGGTGAATATCTTCCAATAGTTGCTAATATAACCTAATTCATATGGTCAATTTGGCTTGCAATCTTAACAAAACATTGATGTTAAGACTGCCACCCTCTCTAAATATGTTAAGACTTCCACCCCGACTCTCTAAATATAACCAATCTCCCCCTCCATCCATGACCATGCCTTTCTCATAACATGTTTATGAATTGTGTAGAGATGCATGTGTGCATCCCGACTCTCTAAATATAACCAATCTCCCCTCCGTCCATGACCATGCCTTTCTCATAACATGTTTATGAATTGTGTAGAGATGCATGTGTGCATACATCCATTTTTTGACACATTACTCTAATGAAAATCTTTATGTCCAAATATTAAAACAATGAAGTGCTCCGGGATTTATTCCAATTACTGTAGTTATCGGACTTTATCACACTACATCCTACAGAAAAAACATCACACTGATCTAAATTTGAATATAACAAAAGCAACATAGACAACAAGCAGGAAAATTGAAAAATGATATAATTAAAATTTTAAACATGTAGTGAGAGAGGTCATTTCTTTCTTACAACTGTACAATCCAAAAGGCAATCTCGTCTCCCCTAATAAAGAAAATATAAACAAAATCAAGAATAAACAGAGGTACATTATATTCAATTAAACAGAAAGGAATATCTTAGCAAACCCTATTCTGTTAAATCATGATTACAGTGACAATAGGCAAATGGCTGTACAAATGATAAAGCTTTTACACTGCTATAAACATTTAGCATGTACCCTTACAACCAAATTACACAAAATGTGTACTGAAAATAAAATCCTGATATTCTGAAGTTGAAAATATCTAATTTTTCCACATATTGCAAAATAGCCCAATCAACTAATTTGCAAACCACAAAACTTTTTATAATGAAATTTTAACATGCACCAACCAGAAGATCTGTTTATTCCAGAGATCAATGACTCCAGCGTATTTTACTCTGAAATAAATAATCCTTGAAAAGAGAAAAATTACTTTGAATGTATCTTCAGAGAATAACTCTCAATGATTTTTACTGGAAAAACGCACCGATACTTAAACAACTTAAATGAATGCTCAAAATTCATTTTCAATGAAATAACACCACCTACAGCCATACATAAATACTAGGCACCACCTACATTATTACATGCTATGCCTTCACTTTACCAAAAATCTTAGCTTTCTCTGTCGATGTCTGGAACCTTCCATGTCCAAACTTAGAGGAGGTGTCTATGAATTTCAGTTTGATTTCTTCCAACGCTGTACGTGAAGTCTGCTTCAAGAGTGACTGGCGCAGAGTAACAACACGTTTCTTAGGACCAGCACAACATCCTTTAATCATGATGTAATCATCCTTCACAATACCATAGTGAGGAAATCCACCCATTGGAGTGATATCCTTCTCTGTCCTGTCAAAATCAGTAACTGCAGTGTGGGATTCTTCATCTCGCTTGCCAATCTTGTAGATCTTCTTATTCATTTCAGTTCGATGATGATATCCATTTTGACCAGCCCTGGCAACTGTGAAGGAAACTCTGGCTGGATGCCAAGCACCAATACAAGCCACCTTTCGCAAACCTCTATGAGTTTTGCGGGGCAATCTTGTGACACCCCATCTAGTTACCACACCTTCATACCCTTTACCCTTTGTAACACCAATCACATCAATCATTTCATCCTTCTGGAAAAGTGCATCTATGGGTACCTGCTTCTCAAAAAAGCTGTATCCATAATCTACTTTTTGCGCAATTGTTCCACCATTCACTTGAATTTCCATTAGGTGAGCCTTCTTCTGCTTCAGGCCTTTCATCTTCTTCACCTGAAAAAATCATATGAAATGTAACCATTATGACAACATTTATGAAAGCAATTAAAAATAATGAATCTGTAAAGTGAGCTGGTTGAATATAGAACTTTTCACAACATAAGAGTGCATGTACAAAAGATAAAAATCAGTGTTCCACGGGGACACGTCCCCTATGCTTTTAGGCTCATACCCGTCCTGAGGACGAAACGGGGCCGCAGGGACGGATTTTTGCCATCCCCATAGCTGTCCCTTTTTTGCCAAATTCAAAAACAACCCCGAAACATCAAAAAAAATTGGGCAGGAAACTTGGGGATGGCAGCAGTACCGACTGTCCCCAAAACTTCTAGCCGTCCCCTTTTTTCCAGCTAGTCGGGTAAAGATAAAACAGTAAACTTTGCTTTTTGTGGGTCCATAGTTGTCTTAAAAGCATAAAAAAAATGTACAAACCATATTTATCCATTAAAACACTAACTCTTCTACTCAATTTAAGATATGATATACTTGCTAAGCGGGAAAAAAAAACATAGAGCAACAACAGTAGCAGCAATGACTAAAGATTGAATTTAGTATTTCTATTTACTACTTACTATTTTAGTTGCACTTCTCTTTATTCCATTCTGATTTCATGCATAATACTTGGAGACTTTAGGCATTTTGATTTTACCATTGTATGTATGTGATATGTTATAATGGAGGCACTTAGCATTTATCATTTGATAATTTTCCGTGTGTTGATCTTCTAAAATATCTATGGTGAATGATTTATCAATGTTATAATATGCTAACTTGAATTTTGTCTCTCTATATAAAAAAATCCCCTATGGTTTTAATCGTCATTCCCTAAGGTCCCATCCCCTAAATTTTGGCTTTGACACGTCCCCGTACCAGAAACACATCCCCGTCCCGGAAACTCCATGGAGCATAGAAATAATTAATTCTAAAATTGAATGATGCTAAAATACATGAACAAGCTTGGAGTGTATTTTCCATAAACCCTGTGTAAGTTCAGTAGTATTGAAGAGACATATCCACAATCTGGTTAAAAAGATGTTCAAAATTTGCTAAAAAGGATGCGTAAAACTAAAGACAGACAATATGTCGAACACTACAAATTGTAAAAGTCAATTGAAGTAATTGCCATTCACCTTCATATATTACCTACTTTACAGCATTCTAAGCATTCTATACTTGAAATGGGAAAAACGCATAATTTTATCCTCTTCTGGTGCAGGAGCACCAGAGCACATCTGCAATCAGCACCAACCAAAAAGAAAGGTTCAATTGTTTTAATTTTTTTAATCTCTACTTGTTTAATTCTCTGTATGTTTAGTAGAAGCTCTATTTGAAGAGACACGTAGAGGTCTCAGGGACTTTCAGCATTTGAGTTCAGTGTATGAAGAGCCATCAATCATATACTTGTAAGAATGCTATATGTGAACTGTTTGACTGAATATGCATTCTGTGGGTAGACAGTTAGAACACTGCATATAGATACAGGCAGCAACACTTAAAGACGATCCCAGGAGTCCACAGTAAAGGATGTTTCAACAGTGGAGAGTAAGGATCATCATTCAGCTTTCTTTTTTCTCTATTTCGGAACGATCAAATCAATTGTGACGTCTCAATTATGTACAAGATGGATTTATTCATTAGGCTTTAAAAAATGTTAAGCAAAACAAAGAGGGAAGTGTAAAAAACCAAACTATTCTACCTTTAATATTTATCAGCATCCAGCATGACTCTTTGGAGGAAGGTATTGTGTTTCAAACCAGTTACAATTGTATAAAATGGGATTGTTGAAGGAATTTAAAAACTTAAAAGCCTCGAATGCATGCAATTGGTGGGTGCAAAGCCAAATTACACCATCATCACAAATATTCACACTGCCTCAGAAAATGGGAGATTGAAATAGCAGCAAGGTATTTGTGACATAAAGGAACATATGTTTCAAAAAAATGCAATTTGCAAGTATATAAAAACTAAGAATTCACAACATTTTTGTGTTCTGTTTTCAATGCCCATGCAGCATGTACAAGAAGTGAAAGCTCTGGAATGAAGTGTGAACATGATTACAGCTGCCCTTGCCACGTGGTCTGATTGGTGAAGGAGCAGATCCAAGATGTCTTCTTGAATCTGCTCAACCGGACAGCACAGGATAGGGTAAAATGGAAGAAGCCGCATGCACATGTGTGTGTGTGTGTGTGTGTGTGTGTGTGAGAGAGAGAGAGAGAGATTGCCACAAACAATGAAAGAGACATAATTGTATAAGTTTTTTGTTTTATTATGAACTGTAAACAAAGCAGTTTTGGAAGAAGCATAAACCTAGAAGATGGAACAATGAAGAGTATGAAGAGACATCAAAAGTGTTATAAAGATGGTATCAAAACAAAAGGAAAGGAGGTGAAGTGTGGGCTGAGTATCTGAATAAGTGAGATAGTGGAGTCTCCAAAATAGAGAGGAAAGTAATATGTGACAGATAGTGGAGATTTAGGCATAATCTAAAACAGAGGAATTGTATAAACTGATAAGTAGTAATGTACTAACAAATTTGATGAAAATATAATTATGTTCATTAGTTGCAATCTTTGGGAGATGCTTTGATTATTGCGCGTCTCAGTCTAGTGATTGCAGTCGGAGGAGAGGATTCTTTGCACATCATTCTTCTGATAATAGATCACTAATCTGATCTGAATCATCAAATGATAAAATGTACAAACTAAATCCAAAAACAATTTTAATATAATAGTTTTGTCCAACCTTATTTTTTGGATTTTCCTGAGCACTAATAATTAACAGTGTATTGCATTCTAATGCTTAATTTGTTTCAAGCATTGCATCCTAAAGCCCGTTTACTCTCCAACTTGATCAAGGTTCCAAAGATTCAAAACTTTATACATATAAAAAAGGCCTCCAAAGGCAAGCTGGCTACGCCAAGACCTAAAGCAATATCTTACCTTCTACATTGATTATGCCCAAATATTAATGGTAATGCTTACTAGAATAAAATGATTTCAATGTTCGTTGATCTTGAAACAATGGCATAATTCAATACAGAAAAAAGACAATGGTCTGAACTATGTGTTCCCTGTTTACCAAAATGAACAATAAACCAAAAAATGGCAATCCTCTTACCTGAGTGTGCGCTAAAACCCTAATAACAGAGGCATACTTCTTCATCTTCTCAAGCTCGGACTCAATGCTTTTCTTTCCATCTTCATTTTCATATTTCTTCGCATACTTAGTGAAGGCCTTCTTCTTGGCCCTATACCAATTCTTGTAAAAGCGTCTCCTTAACTCCTCACTGAGATGCTGAGCCCACACCGTGTTCAACGTGCGGAGACCACGAGGAGTTTTGATGTAGGCCACCAAACCCACAATAACCATGGGTGGAGTCTCCAAAATAGTCACCGTCTCACAAGTCTCCTTCTTGTGAAGCTCTGCAAGTTGACAACCGGACCATGAGCTAAAATGACTCCATAGACCATAAACTAAAAGGAGCAGAAAAAGAAAATAACAGATGCATAAAACAAATGGAGAAAGAAAAGGAGCTTACTGGATCCGGGCTTCTCAACCTCTCTAACGATGTGGGTCATGCCTGCCTTGTATCCCATGAAAGCCGTCAGCTTGCAGGGCTTTGTTGGGTCATCCCTTGGGAAAGACTTCACTGTGATTCAATAAAATCGGATCAGAATTAGACTCCAATTTCTGTATACTGAATCTTCATGACATTTACAGATTGAGAAGATTTTCTAAAAAGTAAAGAATTTCGGTCCAGATTTATATGTTTAGGTGTTCAGTGTTTTTTACCTTTCCCTCTGTGACGACGAGCTCTCTTGCGAGGAAGGAATCCAAGGGATCCATGTCTGGGATGCTCGAACTTCCTGTGACTCATCTTGCTTCTTCCTGCTGCTGCTCCAAACCGCCGCTGCAACCCAGTGTAAAGAAAACCCTAAATCTTAAAACATGTATATATTGGGACGTTTATAAGAAACCCTAAACGAAGGCAGTGAATTTTTTTTTTTTAACGATTTAAAACAAAAATAGCATGCTGCTTCTTCTATTTACTAGCTTATTTATATTTATTCAAATAATATCTATATTAAATACGCCAATCAATATCTTTTTCCGAATGGCCTATGTTATAAAATAATATATCGATCGGCGTATTTAATATAGATATTATCTGAATAAATATAAATAAGCTAGTAGCAACCACGCACATGATATACATGTATGATAAATATAATTTATATATATAAGACAATATTTTGGTCATTACTAAATACAAATACATATCAAAAATATAAATGTATATTAAACAATATTTATCTTTTGTCATTTTTTGGACATTGGTAAAAAGAAATACATATGAATACATTTTTTCTTTTATGAATTGTTTGATACAAAAAATTATGAATAGTTGTATAATTGGTATCATATCAATTATAAACCATAATAAATTGAATACATCAAATCATGTAGTGTATTGATACAATTTAGGAATTTATAAATGTTTCAAATAGCTGTTATTTAAAAGTTTGTGCTATTACAAGTCATAATCATCAATCTAAACCATTACACAAAGCTTTTTGTTTAAGGCAAACTAATAATTCGATCCAAAAAAGTTGAAAAAGTTGTACAACCGGTAGCATGTAAATTATAGAGAATAACAAAATATAGGTAAAACTTTGTAGTTTATATCATAATTGAAGAGTTTATAAACTATTCAAATAACTCTTATTTAAAAGTTTTGTGCTAACAGAGTGGAAATTACATAAAGAGCACCTCATTGTAATGGTACAAATACATTACATATTCTTCGATGATTAGAATAGTATTACGACCTATATTATGCAAGTGATCACGATATACTTCTTCCATAAAACTTGTGAAGGCAAAAACCTTTGTATATGTCTCTTTAACCTTGTGTGCAACATCTTTCATCCTCATTATTTCTAGCTCTTCAACGTAATCAATGGATAATGCAGTGTTTTCAATATATTGAAGAATTTTAGAGGAACACTGTAAAATTGATGTTGTGCACTTATCAATAGGTGTTTCATCAAATGGAGTAGAGTTGGCTGCGATGTTTGGAGTTGCATCAACAATTTCAGATTCATTGTCTGATAAATCCATAGAGAAAAAGTGTTACCCAAGAATCAAACAAAATCAAATCAATGTTAGTATATATAATTTAAAATAATAAATTTGAACATCAATAGGATAAAATAATTTGTCATTTTTCAATTTTGTGTACTTATATATACATGCAAGTTTATATGGATGCAACCATTTTAAAGTCATTATATTTTGAAATTACATAATGTAACAATATATTGTAATTGAAGCAATTTTGAAAATAAAATGATTACCTCAATATTCTTCCAAACATTGGAGTCTATTTTCTTCAGCTTTTCTTTTGGAAAGTTGTATGCCATTTTTCATTTTCTCATAACGGTCATATGTGAATGGTGGTGTTATTCTAAGACTTTGTAAAGACTTCACACAAGATATTGCCACAAATGTCAAACTTGTTCTCTCACTTGGACCTATATCAATTGTAGCTTTTGAGAGAGTTAGTCATTGTGATTTATGAATGGTCAATGCCTACGCCAATCTTAAAGGTAGTTGAAGAGTTCTACCCCTTTGTATTGGTATTATTGGGACTATATTTGGTTGATCATCTTGAAAAGGTAATCCAGAGTAATTATCAAATTCAACCAAAACATATGTTGGTGGCTTTAGTGGTTTACTTTGTGGCCTATAGATAATCTTTCTAATATACCCCAATGCTCCATTGACAAGATCTGCCTCTACCCAAAGATTTGTAGTCAACATCACTCTTGAATTGTTACTGATTAATAATTAAAGGCCAAGCTCTCCATTTGAATAATCTTCTATTGAATTCAAACTCCCTACTTTTGTTGCAAGACTTCGTGCAACAGGATGCTTCAATGAATGTAACATTATTTTGTTATGGTTATAAACCTTGTCATTTGTGAAAAATGAATGGACACAATTTTGAAAGTCTTCATTTGTGGTAGCATTTAAATTGATAGGAGTTCTCATCATAAGTAATTTCCAGTCTTCAATTTGTGGGTCAGCATCTCTAAGATTTGTTAGAAGTTGACAGAATCTTTTTTGTTCAATGTTTTCCCCCTCTTGTCTAAAAATATTATCTAAAGTTACAATAGTTTTGAATTCCTCCCACAATAATTTTGCTTGTCTTTTGCTATCATATGTAGGCATGTCACTCACCAGAGGCAATTGACCCAAGTCTCCAACAAAAATCATAGATATACCTAAACAAATTTAAAATAAAAAAACTAATAAGTTGTTTAGATTTTATAATGTCTTTAATATTTACATATTGTACTAAATATGGCGTAATATGATAACATGTACTAACAGTTCAGTAAAAATATCCCTGCAAAGCTTTGGTCTAAACTTTCTGGAAATGCTTGCCTTAATCTTGAATCTATGTTTTCCAACATAGTCTGACCAATGAAGCTCGTTTCATCAATCAATATGTATTTGATATGTTTAATTTCCTCTTGGAAACTTGTAAGACATGATCCTTCTAGTTGTGAAAAATCTTTTACTAGTATTCTTAGCTTTGAATGAATAGTGAAAGCTCCAATATTAAATGTTGCAACTCTTGTTGGTGCTAGTAAAAGAAGGGGAGAAGGACCCGACAAACATGCATTTTGAAAGGCTTCACGAATGGCACCAATCAAATATGACTTTCTTGTTCCTGTTGTTCCTTGAACTATCAGGAACAATGGGCCTCTATCTTCATTGGTACGATAGTGCGTCATAACTATGTTCATTGCCTTTTGTTGTTTATTGCTAAGGGTCATATAATTAAAGCATTGAGGAATACCATCATATATGAGACATCCATTTTCCTTCATAATTTTTATGAAATTGACAGCTCCCATTGTACACTCCTCACCTTGATATTCAATAGACCAATTTGTATTGTTATCAATGTCTCTTCTTCCCAACATATCTATTTTTGATAGTTGCATATTTTGACCATTATGAAGTCTAGATATGATTTCCCATTCATTCTCTATAGTATTACTTGCAACAGTTTCATATTCTCCACTATCTGAACCATTATTATTTTTATTTTCCTCTTTAATTGTTTCTCTTTGTATATGCCAAGCATTATAACTGAATGACTCCCACTTTTCTATTATGGAGTCAGTATCCACACCAATATCCCCTTCTATGTCATGAAATGGTTTGTATAGTAATAACTCTGTAAAACAAATTCTGCCCATTTTTGTGAAGCACGTGAAGGAATGGATGTAAATCTTGGAAAAACTCTAACTATAGCTGCTTTTTCCCTTGGCTCCCATTTATTTTCTCTTTTTCTTTTAGAATTGTATATCCATGATTTTGCTGCATCAATCAGTGCAATGCCTTCCACAAAAGAGGTCTTTCTTTATATCCATCAATGAAACATTTTGTATTGTCATCATTGTTCTCCTCATTATTCAAAGTTATAGATTTGAACACTTCGTGTGAGACATTTAGATTGACAAATCTTCTACTACTCTCCATGAGGGGAAGCTTTAACAACATGTGACATGTTTCTTGAGCTCCAATGTCCCTTTCTATCACAGTTTCTATTAGAAGCCTTCTATATGCACGTGCAGCTAAATCATCAGGGTTTTCCATGTTTGAAAGACGCATCAACATTTGGTGGTATGTTTTAGAGCTCTTCTCAGCTTTTGATGCATACTTTGCTATGTATTTAATGATTTCATGTCTAGAATAAACAGCTTGCCAATCTATATTTGCTCTCCATAATTGCAATATGTGATGATTATGTGAGTTAACTCTATCATCATTTCTTGCTGGCTCAATTTTTTTTCCCCTGTTCCTATGTCTTTGTATAAATTAGATCCAGTAAGATTCAATGGCCAAGGAGCATTATATCTTAAAACATTATAAGAAGGTGAATGAATAATTATTCCATTAAATAAATAATATGTTTTACAATAAAAAATATTAATAACTATAATAGTTACCTACAAACCATCTTTCCTTGTTTTTTGTGTAGACATGCACCCTCTCTACATACTATGTGACGCTCAACACACTTTAGCATTTGTTCATAGTCATTGTCAATATCCATATTGGTAAGTTGTGTTGTATTTTTGAGACACGGATGTTCACCAAAATTTTGGAATGCCTACAAAAAAAAAACATATTTGACATATGTTCATTATATAAATATAGTTTTGAAAGAATATGTAATATAATAACAAGACATTTTATAGAAAAATAATTTGAAAACACTTGTATATTTCTTTGATGTGGATCTTCTCTAGGATTCCATGCATGAATAATGCGATGAAAATATTGCTCAATTGTTCCTTGTTCCTCCTCATTTGACCAATCAATAATGTCCATATTGGGAGCACCATTTATCCATAAAAATCCATGCACATGTGGAGAACCTCTATGTTGCCATTCATACCTACACCAAAAATCTTTGACATCCATTCCATTTTCTAGAATTTCTTTTCTGAATACTATATGTCTTAAATGCATGTAATGTGCAACTATATGAGGATAGTTGATAACATTTTGTTTTCTCCAATTTTGAGCTTCTCACATATTGGTTGGGCATGTTCCAGGCATGAGAGCATGTAGATCAGGACATTGCATATTTGCTACACTTAAGGTGAAAAATATTGTTGGAGTGCCAATTTGGTGAAGCATGTCTATCAATTATGCACGACATTTAGTCCAGTATGACCATGTTCCCCTTAACGTTGTTCCAAACCACATCAACCTATTAGCTAAATGAGACTGTGGCATTAGTTTCATATGCTCACGTAGCTCATTGATAGTAATGGGCATGTCTTGGATATTTCTTTTCACAAACACTGCAGATGAATTATGTGCTCGGTGTCTCATTATCATGTTCGTCATAAAATATCTAAATCATGGATGTTTGCCAAACCTATGGTCCCTATACCATAATAAATGCTTGACAAATTCATGTAGATGCACATGCCTCATTCATGGTTCTAACCAATCACATCTTCCATTAGGGAATAGTGCAAGAAATGCCATGTCTAGTAAACTTAATGTTACATACTCATTGATAGGAAAAACACCAATACCAGGCCAATCAATCAATTCTGTTGGTTTTGCATCAGGGTTATTAACCCACATTTGAATTAATTCCATTTCTCTTTGGGCATTTGGTGGTTTTGAAGCCATTGATGTAGTTTTCTCTATTGTATTACCTTCATCAATCTCTAATAAAGGGCCAACATATGTGAATTCATTGGTATCTGAGTCAAATTCCATTTGTATTGTAGTTAATCTACTAAATACATTGTCATCTGTATTCCTTGGTAGGTCATTGAGAGCATTATCATCAATAATAACATATGAATAAAATTTGTCATGCTCTATTTTGTATTTCAGTGCTTTGTAAACACGATCTCTATTGATAGTGAAATTATAATCTGTGCCATGCTGATTCCTTCTTCTAACAATAATAATGGGCAAATTTTGTATTGTGTGTGGCAATATTTTTGAAACCTGTTGTACATTCTAAGAAAAACTTATGGTGTGACCTTTGTATTTATATTGACCACCTGTTGCATGGGTCAATTGCAGTATTGGGCTTACATGTGCAATCTGTAGACACCTAAAAACCTTTAGAAAATAAAGTATTTTTATTTTCTGAAAAAGTTCTGATGACATCATCATTTATTAATTATTTAATTATTTAATTTATTTATTTATTTTTATGCCATTAAATCCCTTTATCTTAATTAAAAATATTTAATTAAGGAATCCCTCCCAAAAATGTTTAAATATTATTTAAACATTATTTCCTTATTTATTAATTATTTAATTAATAAATTGACCAAAAAACCCAAAATAAATAAAAAATTTATTTTTTGCCCAAAACTTAGCCAATTTCCTTAAAGACCACTAACCTCTTCCAAAATCTTCTAATCCTTCTTTAATTTTGATTAAAGGCTAATCCCATCATTTCCTACCCCTAATCCCAACTCAAAATATTTAATTAAGATTAAATATTAATCCTCGTGTTTATTAAAAAAGTTTTAATAAATATCTCCTCAACCCAAACCCTTGAAATAAATAAAACTTTATTTATTTCCTAAAAATCTAATTTATCCTCATCCTAAGAAGTTCTAGACTCTTCTAGAAAGTCTTCATCCTCATCCTAGGAAGTTCTAGACTATTCTAGAAAGTCTTTATCCTCATCCAAAGTCTAGACTCTTCTAGAAGATGTCTTTAAACCTAATCCTAATCCCCTCCTAACCTTGTCACATTCCCTAAACATGGGTTAAGACTTACTAACCCAAGCCAAAGTTAACAAATATCTCCTCCTTCACCCACCCTCATTAAATGTCATCCACTTGCCTATCCCTAAGCTAATCCTAAACCATCCTAATCCATCCTCTAATCATTTGCACAAGCCTAAGCAAGCTTAAAATCCTCCTAATCAAGCCCAAGTCGAAATTGTTCTCATCTCCCTCAAAATATCTCAACCATAAAACTTTATGAAGCCCACTAGGCCATAAATGACTCTTCCAAGCCCTTTTATTACTCTTACAAGTCATTATGAGGGTCTTTATGAAGATTTTATCCCTTGAGCCTCCTTTGTTGACTCATCCTTCCCCTTTCCTCCATCCTCTCACCATGTGACATGTGTCACTCCTTGATTGGCTGTAAGGAAGCACAATCCATGTGCTCTCCTCTCATGCAATCTGAGCCCTCCATGAGCTTTTTCCCATCCATGCATCTTAGCCCTCAATCCCTCAAGCCTCTTGCCTATAAATTGGATCCTTCCCCTTTGCAAAATAACACAATCCATGAAGTAAAGTCATAATGCCATTTTACATCAAAACCATACACTCGCACCCAAATTCCAACTCCATTTGAAGCCCTTTTTGAAGCATAAAGCTTTAGCATACATCCTATCTATTTAGACAAAGCTACTCAACAAGAGAGCTTCTCATTGAGAGAGCCCATTAATGGCTCATATTCTTAATTGAGAGCTCATCTTAGTCTATTTTGAAGTTTATGAATTTTGTTTAGTTTGTAGAAGCTTTATTTAAATTTGGTTTCTATTAGCATACTAACATTGCTCATATACACAATCAACGTTTCCTCTACTTGTGTCAATTTTGATAAAATCTTTGCTTGTGGCCCAGGATCCATATTGTTTGAACATGAGAATCTATGAATTCCTCTTTCTTGTTTACATTTGTTGCATATAGGACCTTCAGAACTTCGGGATACTTTGATTCCGATATACAATTCTTGACAGACATAACACATCTTTGGGTTTCTAAAACTATCCAGTTGAGATCTAAATTGCATTTGGAATCTTTTCAAATCAAATTGAACTGAATTGTTACAATTGTGTACATTGTGGTCTCTACGCTGAACACCTAAATTCATTTGTAATGAATTTCCCCGTTGACATGTTTCTGTAACACGATCTATTGAGATTGAATTTTCATGTTCATCATTGAACTGAATAGTTCCATTAAAGTGAGGATGGGCAGTCTCATTTGTTTTGGCATGATCCTCTTGTCTTTCTTTACCTTGACAATTAGAGATTTGTGCAGGTGTCATTTGATGATCATTTCTCTGTAGACTTGTATCTTCACTATTATGAACTTCAAAATGATTTACACATGGATTTTTTTTTTAGCATATTGTTCTCTATCAACTTGATTGGGCTTTCTTTTTTGCTCTTCTATCTAAGAGCCTGTTTGTTGTTCTCTTCTTTGTCTATGATAGTTTCTACGATACTCCCTTTGGTATTCTCTTATATATAGCTTACGTTGGTCTTCTGATTCAAAATTTCATTTTGGACGTCCCATAGCTGATATTGACAAAATATAATATAAAAAGCCAAAGTATATTTTAATATGGTTGATAAAAATATGATTAAATATATACTTCTATATAATTCATGACTAAGTAATTCATCTATTTGTTTCAATATGTGTTTGTATTTGTAGAATAGATGCTGACTTATGAGAGACACAGTTACTTTTTAATTGATTGAGTAATACAAATAGAAAAAAATAAATGAATAAGAATATAAAACTACATTTACATTAATTTGGTGCGACAAACATTACAAACAATTTATTTATAGGTAGTTTTTGCAAGTACATGAATTAAAAGAAGCCTTGGTGTTAATATCTACTTGTTCAAGCAATGTAAGAAATCATTGCATAACATTTGAGAGTTGAACAATTTATTTAGTTGTGATTTTTGTAACTACACGAATAGAAAGAAGCCTATTACATTATCTACTTCTTCAAGTAATTTAAGAAATCATCACATAATATTTCGTTGTTCCCTAAATCATAATGCTTATCATAATACATCTCTTTGAGAAATCCTTGAATGCTTCTTATTTTTCAAGTTGCTTTTTTTAAGAAGGATGTCATTTCTATCGATACGTTGACATCTGTCTCGTCAACATCATGTATATACTTTACTAGGTACTCAATATCAATTACCATCTCTGTGAAATGGCCAAACATGTTTTTCATTACATTTTCAATGGGTTTTTCTATGTAACCATTTGAACCTATCGAAATCGTAGGACTTGATGGAGGTGGTCCATTTACGGTGTCTTTTGTATATGATATTTGTATTACATTGTTGTTTTCATTGCAACATAAGTCCATTGTATATCTAACCTATGAATATAATTGAAATTTATATCATGTAAACTGTCAACTTCAAAATTCAAATCACTATATAATGACATAGAAATATAGTACAATGTAAGAAATTTATTTACTGTTGTAAACTGATACATTTCAACAAAATGTATTCAGAATATTAAAAAGAAACAAAACGCATTCAGAATATTAAAAAGAAACAAAATGTATTCAGAATATTTAAAATAAAGAACAAATTCACTAACCTATGCGCTCGATTTCTGTGAGGCTATTGTGTGTGAAGAGCTAATGGTAGATTTAACATTTATAAGATTTTTTCCAGTAACAATGTATCTAATGGAAAAATGATGACACACTGCAAGTAGTTGAAGGGTTCAAATGGAGACGTGGACTTCTTAGCTACAAGTATTTAATTTTGATATGTAGTTGTAGTTGAAAATTGATGGCAGAGTGCAAGTCTACCTTTTCAAAACAATCAAATAATATTATATTTACCTAATATTTTGTTATTTACCTCACATTTTTCTATTTTCATGCAGATATATTCGATGGGCAGATGAGAACTATTGACCATGATGGGTTCGAGTACAAGTAGAAAGATTGACATGGAGTGTATGGCATATATCATGCCTTGAATCTTGTTCCATCAATTAACTCAGAATTTGATCGACTCGAGCATGAATAAAGAGAGTGTGTATAAAAAATCGGCATTTGAGATGTTGTATTGTGCGTGAATGTAGTTGAGGCATCGAATTGTGAGAGATCCCTTGGGGCTGTCGACGTGATGCAGAGCGAATTCTTGAATCAAAATGACAGTGTTGTCATAGCATTTTGTGATGGATTTGGGGGAGAATTGTTGAGTGGACTGCAATAATTTGGAGATGGATGGAATGGCGAAGGTTTTGAAGAGCGCAAATTCGTAAGCTTTGTTGTTGACGAGAGGAAATTCCATAAAATTTGTGATCTTGCAAAGAAGCAGAGAGTCTTGGCACAAAATAAGAAATACAACCAATATTAAGCAGTGATTATGGCTATGATTTATATTTCTGCTATCGTTGTGTAAACATCTTACAGTTTGCATGGGGTCTCTGCTCGTTATATTTGCATCTAAGATCTAGTGCTCCTCTCTATCGGGCTCAATTCAAGCAACTATGTACGTCGAGTCATAAAGTCGATTGCCACTTACTTTGTTGTTAAAGCTGCCGCCTGTTATTGATATGTTGATTTACAGCCACAGTTGGGGTGGGTAAATTCCCTTCCTTCTGATCCAGATCAGCCTCCAGCCTACTATTCTCCCTGCCATCCCACTAGTTGTTGATCTCCTCATAAAATGGCATTCTATTACTATCAATCACACGCGTAAATATTATATTTTTATGGACACGGAAAGGAGTATGATCCTTCTTCCATTTCTTTCACTGTAGTGATGCCTATTGGCATAATTAGTTCCTACCGACGGCAGGATACTAACGCATCAGTTAGATGCAAATAATTTTTTCATCCGACCAATAGTATGCGAATTTTATTTTATTTTGCTTATATACAAATTTGTAATGTTCACACATTTATGTATGATTTTTAAATATGAAAAAAGCTAATTATCTTTATTGTGATTGGTTGAGAGTAAAAATAGTAAGGAGTAAAATTAATTTTCATTACATACAAATATAGAATTTTCAAACACTTTGCAAAAAATACATTGATTTATAAGAACTTTATCCATGCATTAATTACAACTTTATCTTTTCCACATTTGTGACAAATGGATTAACTTTTTAAAAAACAATCATTTTTATCTTTCACCTCACAAATGAATTTCTAATCAATATTATTTATCACTATTTATTTTTCTTACCAAGTTCAACTATAGATATTTTAATCAAATATAGAGTTAAGTGTTATATCTTTGTATTTGAATTTCTAATTTTTTAAAAACTTTGATTTTTTAATAAAAGTACTTAAATTATTCCTATTATTTTACTTCTATAAAAATAAATTAAACAATGTCATTTTTAAGTTATATTTTATAATAGTGTTTGTAATATGTATAATTGATAAGTATTACAATTTAAAAATTATATCATTTATTATTATTATTATTTTATTTAAACAGTTTATTATTTAGTTTAAATATATTTAAAGCTTAAATATATATTTTAATATTAAACTAATAATTATATTTTATATCAAAAAAAATACTAAAGGAAATAACCACAAAAAAAATAGTTCAATTCTAAAAGATATATAAATTATTATTAAGTTTTTATAAACTATGTATTAAAATTAAATATTTATATTCTATTTCTTATTTATTACATTATATTTATTCACTAACATCAAATTTATATGTATTACATTTATTTATTATTTACAAATGTACATATTAAATTATATAAATGTTATTTTATAATTAAAAATTACTTTATTTTATGAATAACTATGAGCCATCCTATTAGATCACAAGTGCATTTCTAGGCAAAAATTAATGCATTCACAATGCTAATTTAGAACTATTTAACCTTATTCTCACTCACCTACACCTCTACAACCATTATGCATTAGGTAGGAACTACAACGCATTGCGTCTCTTGTTGACAAAAGGATAGTGCATTCCCTTCTACACAAATAGTCCATTCCCTTCTCTAAAGAGTTTTGTGAGGGAGTAAATTTGTAATGGATAAAATGGTAAACCGTGTTGGTTCTGGTTTTTTTCTTTTTTTTAAATTTAATTTTAATAAAAAAATAGTTATTATTATTGTTATTATGAGGGTATAGTTTTGTTGAATTTTAGTTATGATTTGATTCTATTATCATTTATTTTCTTTTTCATTATGTAAGGGTTTGGCACCAAGGTATTTTTTAGTGACTAATATTTGTAAATTGGTTAATTTTAGAAATTTTTGGTTAGTAATTTGGCTAATAATTTAATATTTAATGCAATCTAATCGTCATTTTAAAAAAAAAATTAGCTTTAAAATATTTAAAATCACTCAATAATTTATTTTATTAAAAAAAATTATGTTCAAAGATTCACCATAATATTTGATATCTAAATATTATATATTATTGAAGAAATTAAAATTAATTTACCAATAATTATCATAATTAATTATTAGTTACTTAAGGGATATATCACCAATATTTAGTTTTCACTATTGATTTAAAATATAATGTAATGATCCTCATAATAATCCATGAGTTAAAAAAAATTCTATTTTCATTTGTAATATTCTATGGTGATCAATGAAATTTATATTATTGTTGAGATTCACCAATATTTTCTATACAAAAATTATGATTCCAAAATAATCGCTAATATAAATAATATTTAAAATAAAAAATTTGAAAGATTCATAAATATAAATAAATAAATAAAAATTCAAAATAACGAAAGATTTGCCAATATTTTATATCTTTTTTTGGAGGGGAGTTTCTTAAAGATTACTTTGTTTGGCACAACTTTATGATGAAGAGGTGGTGTTCTTATGTAGAGAAAAATTATGGGTCCTTTCATGTTAGCACAGAATAATGTCTGCATACCTTATATCTTTTCTAATTCAAACTTACATATAATTTTCATCAATCAATAATGAAATCTTTGCGATGTGATGAGTTGACATCAAGGCTCCAAGTGAGTCTATCAACAAGAGCTCTTAGGAGTTGTCAATTTGTTATCCCCATCACTTTGATTCATTGATCGAGAACCCTTCCACATGACAGTGCCAAATTATCATGGTATAGTTTTGTTTGTGTCCATGAAATCAACCTAACTATAAGTAGGCTTATACTATCATGATCATGAATTGATTATGTTATCTTTATCCTACCTCACCATTTCTCTAGATTTCTCTTTAGGATGTATCTACCCCAAGTAGACTTCCCACCTTGGAGCGTCTCGCCTACCTTTGAACGAGAAATATAAACAATTTTAATGTCTACTTGGTGTATTCATTACATTGAATTTGATGTGTTTGAGTATATTTTACCTAATATTACACAGTAACAAATATGAGCCTTGTGAATTTTAATTTTAAAATGTAAATTTACAACTTGCCAACGTCTTCAATGGCTAGTGTGAGTTAACTAAAATTTGTTTAATTTGATTTGTGTATTATGTTGCAACTAAAGGCACATGTTCATTCATCTTGAAATCGTCAAAAAAATCTAGAATTTGTCAAAAGACCAATTATACTGAAAGCATCATTGTGTAGATATAAAGCAATGTTGCATTCAAGCCTATTACATCCAGGCTTCCTATCTCTGGTTGTTGGTCTGAGTTGTTGAATCAACCATCTTATGGGTCTAGCATGGTCATCATAATTCGACGTATTCTTCTGAGATTTTCCTAAAGAGTGTGTGTTCCTGTTAGATTCCAATATAAAAAAATAAAGGACAATTTTTTTAAACATTATATTTTTTCCAATTCATTAGCACATTATAGGTTTAAATCTGGAATCTAGTTTGCATGCACAATAGTGGATGGAAGCCAAGCAATGCAAAATTAGTTTCTAAATTGTGAGGCATCCATTTAAGCAAGCTCTGAATTCCAAGATTGTGGTCAATAGATTCTTAATATATTCAACATCACTTTCTTAGTTTTGAAATATGTCAAATTTGAGTTTATTTTAATTTCTACATTTAAAATCAATATTTATTACTTTCAATACCTAGGTGCCTAAGATGGCAAGCGTAATGATGACCTGATAACTCAACACATAATCCTTGTGCTACAAATAAGACCTTTCTCAATTAATTTGATCTTGATGGATTAACTTATCAAGCCCTTTGTCTTTTGTTGTATTGTCATTAAGATTATTTCCAAGTGTTTGTGCTTTGTTGCCTTTGAAAAATAAATTTGATTGAATATATTTTGAACATATCAACCATTTAGTAAACTCACACTCGTCGTAATGATTTTATATTAGTAAAGTCAATAATCTCGTGTCTATGTTATATTTTATATTAGTAAATTTTCTATTAAAGTTATGCATGCCTGTTCGGTGACCCTTTATGCTCTCCATGACACATTTACTGGGACTAAGCCAAAGTCGAGTGAAGATTACAAGGATGTCTTCCAATTCCTCAAGGAAGAATGGACCTCCACACTGTTGTCTAAGCGGTTGGGAAAATTCTTGTTTTTTTGCTTTATGGGTTTTTTAATTTTATTTCTCAGCTTGGATGTCTTTATAACTTTTACTCGCCCTGTGTGGCGTAGATACTCTGTTATTATTATTATTTTATTGCATGACATTAACAATTTTTTTAATATGCTAAACTTTACATTTTTGGTTTTTTATAGAGGCAAGATGATTGTTGTTGTTTATGTGTTGAAAATTGTTAGTGTTATTAATGTGCTATTAATATGCTAGTTTGGTATATGGAACAACACCCTCTTATTGCTTTTAATGATAAAAAACAATCCCATGTCTATTTTATTACTTGTGTGACTTTCTTGAATGCGGTATTCCTGTGAAAAAAATCATTTTGAAAAATCAAAGATCAATATTTCTTTAGACACATCTAGAATCAAAAGATCTTTGTTATCCTTGCTACTTATGGATTTAATCATCTTAATAGATTCTCAATAGTCTTTATATACAAATATTTTGATTGCTTCTTGTTACAATTTCTTGATAGGTTCCCTCTCCATAACATACACGCCAACAATAATATGAAAAGTATTTATTAGAGAGAGACATATGATAATTCTAGTTTATTTACTTGTTTCACGACAAAACAAGGTTCAATGTTCAATGTTCCTAATTAACCATTTTCTAACTTTAAAGCTTCATATTTTACCACAAAAACAATGTTTTATTTTAATTTTATGCTTCTCTACCCACTTTAATAAAGAGAATAATTTAAAGTTGGGAAAAACAAATAAGCTAATCAGTTAAGGAATTTAAGAATAATATTACAAACAACAATAATTAATCCTTAACTTGGATGAGATCAAATCCTAAATGTGTTCTTCAATCATCTTGGTATAGAGCAAATGTAATCCTCGACACTGGATTATCGAAGAAGTTGTTTTGATGCAAGTGATGAGATATGAGTGAAATATATCATTCCTAGTAGACTTCAAAGGAATTATTTTGGCAAGTAAGTTAGTTCATGCTTGTTGGATATGTCATCCTGAAATATCTATCTTTCACTTTTGTCAATGAATTTTGAAAGTGGGTCTACTTGTTCTCGTCAACCTTTAATGGGGTTAGATCCTTCTAACAAGGGTTCAAAGTCTCTAGATCCATCATTTAACATGGACTATTATACTAAACACACTATATTTGACTCCTTACAGGGTCACATCCTTTCACAAGGAACTTATATATTATTACACTATTTCATGGGTGCCATCCCCACCAAGGTTTTTGATAAAAGGTTTCCCTGGTAAAGAGAATTAGTGTGTTGTGGTGTATGGTTTCTTATTGGTGTACTTCATTGTTATAATTTTTGGAGATCAATTTTATAAATTTGGATTTGATTATATTTTCACACAACTTATTCACCCCCCTCTTAGTTATGGTGTGAATACTTTACTTCTTAACAATATCCTCTATAATTCTCTACAAATGTCTCTCTCTCATGCACAAATCGATTTTCCAAATTGAAGATAGAGATGTCCTTAGTTAAATTCATAAATTTAAAACAAGTCACATTTATTTACTTGCCACATGCATACATGTTGCATCATCAAACTAGTTTTTATTATTTCTTAGTTTGGCATTTATCATTGAAGATTGAAGGGACGCAAGAAATATCTCTATTATACCCCCATCCAAATTATAAAGTGTTGTAAATAGTGTATGGTTTTAACTCATCATCAAGTATCAAAAAGATTGAAAAGTGTACATACAAATTCTAATTACACTTGGTCTACTTTTGGAGTATCATAATCGATGATTAGGGACCAAAATAAGGTCCCTTTGACACCGAATAACATGTACAATTTTTTCATTTAGTCTGAATCTCATTAGAGATTGAACAGAGCAAAATAAATCTTCTTCAATAATTGATATAACTTGATCACCTGATTGAAGACATATTAATCATATCACCCTTCATCAAGAATTAAAGGGAGGGCACACCAATCACGCTATCCTTCATTGTTAATAAGACATTAGAAGAACATATAATGTAAATTCATAGGGTCTCTGAGAAGTTAAGAGATGAAAAGTTATTGATTAATCTGAAGAAGTGTAGTTTTGTGAAGGAGTTAGTGTATTTGGGCTTTTTAGTTTCAACAAAAGTTGAAGGCTATCCTTGAATGGCCTACTTCAAGGAATGCTTGTAAGGTAAGATCTTTTCATGGTTTAGCTAGCTTATTTAGGAAGTTTATTTTTAGCAGTATTTGTGGACCCTGCACTGAAATAATGGGATGGGATAAGAAATAATTTAAGTGCACTACTGGAGCATGCATTATTTTTGAATTTTATAAAATAAAAGTTACATAGAAACCTAATTTAGTACTTAAATTTTTTAATGTGGTCTTTCAAGTAGACTATGATGCTAGCGGTAATGCCATTGGAGTTGTTTTGAGTTGGGAAGGTTAAATAATTGCTTATTTTAGTGAGAATTTTGTAAGAATTTGGTATATCTCTAATACCATGTAAGAATTTGCCTAAGGCAATAATTCAACACCAAGATCAAGAAGCTCAATAGATAGCACAAGAGAGACTAATGATGATCAGATGAGAATCTTAGTAATGATCAAAATGATAATAGATATCAGATGATTAGATATCAGATAATTGGATATCAGATGAATACACACTAGAAGTGCCTTGCATATAAAGGAAACTAGAATGACTAGGAGTCAGCAAAGAGGTAAGGATTACAACTTGGCACATGTCCACAAAGGTGGATTATCCTCCATTGAGCACAAGAGTTTGTGCAATGATGAGAGGATAAGTTTACATAGGTGTATCTCATAAAGAGATGTTGTAGACACCATGTGCTCTAATAAGTTGCTAATTCTTGCATTGTCAACAAGACAACTCATATGTCTATGCATATTCTAAGTAAAATTAAGTAAAGTGTAATAATAATTAATTATTTACACTAACACCCCCCTTAAGTGCAACTTAGGGGAATGCACTTAAGCTCACAAAGCTAAATGCAAGATGCAATGTGGGTCCCGACTACTAGGCCATGTTAGGTACCCATGTACAAATGCAATGCAATACATACAATGCTATGCTATGCAATCTCTTTGAAAATGGAGAAAGAGGGAAAACCTCATGGGAAAAAGTTCCTCTAAAAAGAGAGATGAAGAAATACAAGATGCATGCAAGGATGGAGTAATCAAGACCCCCCTAGTATGACATACATCATGCATGTATAAGCATATATCCCCCATAAGAAAAAATACATGATGCTATCCCCCCCATATTAAATAATCTCCAGCAAGGATGTCATGAAGACAAAAAAGTATCCAATGCCTACAAATGTCATTTCTCCCTTTAGGAAGAAGGTACACCAAGTATAGGTGCAAGTATACTTCCCATTATGGATAGGAAGATGGATGAGGAATCCATATGTAGTATGCTATGGATGTTGCCTCTGAAGTTTTCTCATATGTTGACAAGTCCTTGATGAATGTAGATGCAATAAGGCCAATTTGGTGGATGCCCAAAAGAAGGTGGCAAACAAGGTAACATGTCCATGTATGAAAGTGAATCAAACTCCAAAGACAAGGAATCATCCTTATAGGAACATATGGGAAGAGAAGCAATGTAGCCTCCTCTTAATGATGAATGCACACCCATGAAAGAAGCTCCTTGATGACTGAAGAAGTTGCACTGTCATGTCCCCTTTTCAAATAATTAAAAATAATAAACTTTGCTAAGGCAGGTAGGCTCCAAAAAGGTGAAGTTCGGAAAAAGGGGCTAATCTTTGGAAACCAATGGACTAATAAATGAAAATTATTATTAAATTATATTTTATTAACCCCTCTTGGACATGAGTTAGGGTTATGCCCTATTTTAAGGGGTTTGGAGGCATTTTGGGCTCATTCCAGAACTTGATTTTTGCTCATTTCTTTGTTGTTCTTCAGAGGCTGCCAAACCTGTGGAGAAGGAGACCCAAGAACATGAGTTTGCAGGTTTCTAGGAAGGCTAAGGATGGGATTTTGAAGCCATTCCATGTGCATGCTCATACAGAGTTTGCCTTTGTGTTGAACAATGCAGATTTGTGAGTTTTCGGGTGTGATTTTTGTAAGAGTTTGGTGTTTTCGGTTAAGTATTTCATATCAGTTTGGGTTGCTGCTGTATATCAGACATTTAGATATTAAAATGGATCTAAATATATTTATTTGGTCATTATTATACTTCTATGATAGATTATCAATGGTTTTGTGGTGTTTTCGGCTATTTTGTGTTGTCTTCGGGAGCTCGATGAGCATTGTTTTTGCCCTCCATTTGGGAGCTGTTGTGTAAATGTTATATAGATCTAGAAATGTCATTTTTTAGGCTTTTATGCTGCTGAAATTTCTAAAAAAAAATTCCACTTTTAGATCTATTAATAATATGTGAATCTGTGAAGTTTTTGGCACTATTTTCGGCATACCCGATTTGGGGTTTATTGAGAAATTGGTAAATCTTTGAAATATTGGTTGTTTGATCTTAAATATCTGATTAGAGGTTTGAAATATCATAAAAAATTATTAAAGGGACATTTTAGTGGTATCAGAGCAATGATCTTGCCAGCCTGAGGGTTTGTAGAAGTTTGCATGTCAGTTTTGACAACTACCCAAATCTTGCATGTCATAATTTATGGTTGCATGTTGCTTCTAATCAGTTGCATGTCAAAATTTATGGTCACATGCAACTAAGTGAAAGAGAAAAAAACTATTTGCAGCGAGAAAAGAATAAATTTTTTTTTATCAAACCTCCAGTTGAAAGTAAAAATACAAAATCCAAGGAAGGGAAAAGTATGGCTGATCCAAATGAGATGGCAAAGAAATTCTTCCAAGACATCCAAAATAGTCAGAAGCAAATAGTGGATAGTTTGGCAGAAACTAGAGAGGCTTTGCGAATATTGACAGAAAAACTACAAGGAGTTGCATCTATTAATGAGAAAGGGAGCACTTTAGAGGAGCCAAGAAATCTGAAATCCACACCATCTAAATCAACCAAAACTATTTTCTTGCCTGCAGATGAGCCACCAGTACCAAATCCAGCCATTAATCCCGTGGAAGAGGTTACAGGTAACTTGATTGCATTAAGAGCTACTTACAATGGCTTAGATGATGACTTTCGGAGTTTGATTCCTTTTAGAGAATATGTGGATATGATGAACACTTTGATGCCCAAGAAAGAGAACAAGAGGGAGCATGACATAAGTGGAAGAGAGCTCAAAAATAAAATAAGCAAGTTTACAGCACCTACTTTTGATGGAACAAATAAAATTTTAGCTAGAGCATGGCTACAAAAATTACAGACTTTCTTCACACTTAACCCCATGAAGGAGAGTGATGCTGTTCAATTTGCAAGTCTACACTTGGAAAATGCAGCCTATGATTGGTGGTATTATGGAATGACTACTCAAGGTCATGATCAGGTAACTACATTTGATGATTTCAGTCAAAGAGTGATAGATAGATTTGACCTCAAGGATGATGAAGAGTACTTTAAAGAATTGTCAAAGTTGAAGCAAACCAAATCAGTTAATGAGTATATAGAAGAGTTTCAAAAAGTGGTTGTTATGGTACTTAATATGAGTGAAAAGAGGATTGTTTATCTTTTTCTTGATGGTTTAGAAGATTCTGTTAAGGGTTTGGTTAAGGCTTTCTCACCCTTAACCTTACAGGAAGCTATCAAAAGAAGCTTGCAACTTGAAACTTGTGTGCCTATGAAATCAATCACTAATCAAAAACCCCCGAATCTTTGGCAACATAAGGGAAATTTTCAGAAAAAGACTTCCCCAACACTATCACCAAAAGAAGTGATAGATGTGGCAAAAAAGAAGGTAGATGAAGAGACTAGGAGTGAATTACGAAGGAAAAAGCTTTGTTTTACTTGTAGAGAACTATGGGTTCCAGGACATAGATGTTTGGAGAAAGGTCAAGTGCACTATATTGAAGTTGCTTCAGAATCTGATTCAGATGAGCATGAGGAATTTCATGATACTAAGGAGGAGGTAGAAGAAGAGAAAGAAAAAGAAATCAGCAAGGATGGCACTTTAGAAACATTATTAGGAGTCCCAAGATACCATCCCTTTCGAATTCGAGGGGTACTAGCAGGGCAAAGGTTGACAGTTCTTCTTGATAGTGGGGCAACTCATAATTTTATTGATGAGGGATTTTTCATGAAAAGAGGGCTTAAAATAGAAGATTTTGAGGGATTCAATGTTACTGTAGCTGATGGATTCACTATGCCTTGCACACGGGTGGTGAAACAACTCAAGATGACCTTAGGAGATTATGAGTTATGTGATGACTTCTATGTGGTTGGTATTGGGGAGATAGATCTTGTATTGGGTGTTCAATGGTTGCACTCTATTGGAGGCTATTATATGAACCATCAAACTATGGAGTTTAAATTTCATTCCAATGGGAAAGAAGTCATATTGAGAGGTTTATCGAATGGAGCACCTAAGGCGGTCTCTACAAAGAGGATGGAGAGGACTTTTCGAAGAGGACAAGTAGCATGGGCAGCAGGAGTCATAATTCATCCAACAAGCTCTCCAAAGAATCAAGGTAATTTCCATTTTGAAATTCAAAATATTCTTGATAAGCATAGTATAGTTTTCAATGACTTGCCTCCAGGATTACCACCAGATAGAGGTTTTGAGTATGTTATAGAGTTAGAATAGGGTGCCAAACCAATTATAACAACCCCATACTGCCATCCAAGAGGTTATAAGGAAAAAATTGAAAAAACTATTAAAGAACTCCTGGACATGGGATTCATAAGGCCTAGTTCTAGTTCATTTGCATCATTTGTGGTACTTGTCAAGAAAAAGGATGGTACAATGAGAATGTGTATAGAATACAGGGCTCTAAACAAGAAGACCATAAAAAATAGGTATCCCATACCACACATAGATGAACTCATTGATGAGTTACATGGTGCTGTATACTTCTCAAAAATTGACTTAAGATCAAGGTACCATCAAATCTGAATGAGGAATGAAGATGTGGAAAAGACTGCTTTCAGATGTCACTATGGGCACTTTGAATTTCTTGTTATGCCATTTGGCCTCACTAATGCACTTGCAACATTCCAATCTTGTATGAATAAGGTATTTAGCTAGCATCTTCGAAATTTTTTTGATGATATCTTGATTTACAGTAAAACATGGGAAGAGCATCTAAAGCACATATACACTGTTTTGGGAATCTTGGAGCAGCAATCCTTCTATGCTAAGCTATCTAAATGTGAGTTTGGTTTAACAGAGATCCTATATTTGGGACATATTATAAGTTCTAAAGGAGTACAAGTTGATCAACAAAAAATGCAGGTTTGGATTGGCCTCCACCCACTAATCTTACATAGTTGAGAGGTTTCTTCGGGTTGTGTAGCTACTATAGGAGATTTGCCAAGGGATTTTCTCAGCTGGCTACCCCCTTGACTGATTTGACAAAGAAAGGAGCTTTTGTTTGGACAGAAGAGGCACAAAAAACATTTGATAAGCTTAAGGAGGTAATGAGTTCATGCCCTATGCTTGCAATTCCAAATTTCTTTTTACCTTTTGTTGTTGAATGTGATGCTTCTGAAGAAGGTATAAGGGCTGTTCTAACTCAAATGGGACATCCAATAGCATTTGAGAGTAGAAAATTAAATCAATCAGAGAAAGTTTACTCCATCTATGATAAAGAAATGTTGGCAATCATGCATGCACTTCATAAGTTTAGACAATATTTGGTATGTGGGAGATTCATTGTAAAGATAGACCATAATAGCCTCAGGTTCTTCTTGAACCAAAGGGATTTGAATGATCGTCAACAAAAATGGGTTAGCAAATTGCAAGCTTATGATTTTGATATTGAATACACGAAAGGAAAGAATAATGTGGTTGTTGATGCTCTCTCAAGAAAGCTCACTTTGTGTTCCTTATCATCTATCTCTGCTGATTGGAAAGTCTCCATAATTTTAGAGTATGCTAAAGATTCCTTTGCCACCAAGATTTTGGATAAGTTAGTGGATGATAACAGGTACAAGGTTGTTGATGAATTGATTTATTACAAGAATAGGGTCTTCTTAGTGCCAGGATAAAAAACTAAGGAGAGGATATTGAGGGCCTTTCATGACACACCTTTGGCTGGTCATCAGGGATACTTCAAGACATACAGGCAAATTCGAGAGTGGTTTTCATGGAAGGGTATGAAGGAGGATGTCCTTAAACACATTAAGGAATGTATGGTATGCCAACAAAGCAAGAGTGAGCAAAATTTTCCTGCAAGGTTGTTGTAGCCACTTCCTACTCCTGAACAAAAATGGGAAAGTATTTCCATGGACTTCATCATTGGGTTGCCCAAGGTTCAAGGTAAGGATTGCATATATGTGGTGGTAGATAGAATAACTAAGTATGGACATTTCTTTCCTATCACATCTGATTTCAAAGCATCACAAGTGGCTGAATTATTCTTCAAGGAAATTTTTAGATTACATGGCTTGCCTAGAAACATTGTTAGTGACCAGGACAGTAGATTCCTTAGCTCTTTTTGGAAGGAGCTCTTTCATTTGGCAGGAACTGAACTCACTCCTAGTACTAGCTATCACCCTCAAACAGATGGACAAACATAAATAATTAATAAATGGATAGAGCGATATTTGAGGAACTATGTTTCAAATCAACAACATGCTTGGGTGAAATGGTTACACCTAGGGGAGTATTGTTACAATACATCTCATCACATGTCTATTGGTATGCCTCCTTTTCATGCTCTTTATGGTTATGATGCCCTTTCCTTTGTTGATCTAATACTTTTCGATAGCAGAGTACTTGCAGCAAGTGATTTCGTCAAGCAAAGCCAAGACATAATAAGGTCCCTCAAGGATAATCTACAACATGCACAGAACCAACAAAAGTTATATGCTGATAAGAAAAGGATTGAAAGATCTTTTGAGGTGGGAGATTTGGTATTTTTTAGGTTTTAGCCATATAAGCAAAGCACCTTGAAGAGGAGTGGGGCAGAGAAACTCAAGCCAAGGTTCTATGGGCCTTATAAGATCATCAAGAAGGTAGGAGAGGTAGCTTATGAATTGGAGCTCCCACCAAACAGCAAAATACATAATATTTTCCATGTATCTTGCCTAAAGAAGGTTCTAGGACAGAAAACCATAGTATCTACAGAATTACCACCTCTTGATGACGAAGGGAAATTAGTTTTGATACTAGAAGATATTTTGGATACAAGAGAGAAAAGATTGAGAAACAGGAGCGTCATAGAGCATTTGGTCAAATGGAAAGGATTACCACTAGAGGATGCAACTTGGGAAGGAGCACATATTCTTGAGAATTCCAACCTTCATTTCTTGAGGACAAGCAATATTTGGGAGGGGAGGACTTGTCATGTCCCCTTTTCAAATAATTAAAAATAATAAACTTTGCTAAGGCAGGCAGGCTCCAAAAAGGTGAAGTTCGGCAAAAGGGGCTAATCTTTGGAAACCAATGGACTAATAAATGAAAATTATTATTAAATTGTATTTTATTAACCCCTCTTGGACGTGAGTTAGGGTTATGCCCTCTTTTAAGGGGTTTGGAGGCATTTTGGGCTCATTCCAGAACTTGATTTTTGCTCATTTCTTTGTTGTTCTTCAGAGGCTGCCAAACCTGTGGAGAAGGAGACCCAAGAACAGGATTTTGCAGGTTTCTAAGAAGTCTAAGGATGGGATTTTGAAGCCATTCCATGTGCATGCTCACACAGAGTTTGCCTTTGTGCTAAACAGTGCAAATTTGTGAGTTTTCGGATGTGATTTTTGTAAGAGTTTGGTGTTTTCGGTTGAGTATTTCATATCAGTTTGGGTTTCTGCTGTATATTAGACATTTAGATGTTAAAATAGATCTAAATATATCTATTTTTTCATGATTATACTTCTATGATAGATTATCAGTGGTTTTTTGGTGTTTCCGGCTATTTTGTGTTGTCTTCGGGAGCTCGATGAGCATTGTTTTTGCCCTCCATTTGGGAGTTGTTGTGTAAATGTTATACAGATTTGGAAATGTCATTTTGCAGGCTTTTATGCTACTGAAATTTCTATAAAAAATGTCCACTTTTAGATCTATTAATAATATGTGAAGCTGTGAAGTTTTTGGCACTATTTTCAGCATACCCGATTTGGGGTTTATTGAGAAATTGGTAGATCTTTGAAATATTGGTTGTTTGATCTTAAAGATTTGATTAGAGGTTTGAAATATCATTAAAAATCAGTAAAGGGACATTTCATGCACCATGGAAACTGAATGATTTTCTTCCTCATAGGAAGAAGTGGTGCCATAGGTGTAGTAGAGAATACTCCCCAACTAGTAGGAAGAATCCTCAAAAGATATGATGTCTGAGGAAACTGGAATACAATCTCTAAAGACTGATATGTCTCCTTTGAAGTAAAAGAGCTCCCCTCAAATTGCTGAAAAGAAGTGTCCATAGTCATGTTAGTCTCGAAAGAAAGATCAAGTGGTTGAGGGTCAGAGTGTTCCCTCACAACAAGTGAAGAAGAATTATCCTCAACAAAGAGAAGATGGATGTCATCAATAATGTCTCCCACATATTCAATGTAAGACTCCACGAAAAACACTACAATGTCTAGAAGGAAGTCATCCCATGAAGCTGAAATATTAATACATGGTGTTTCATGCTGCACTAAATTAGGAGCATCTGTGGCTGGAACTGAATCAGTGGAAGCAATAGGAGTATCAAGAAGTATGATCTCAATTGGAGTTGTATGTACCACAACTAGAGTGACTAGAGGTAGAATGTCCTTTAGTAATGGAGGGACTTGTGGATCTCCACATGCTTCCCAAAGACACATCCAAACGTCATGAGGACTACTTGCCTTACTAAGAGGAGCAAAAGATTCCTTACTCATACTATTATACATAAAGCAAAGAAGAAGAGAAAGATGTCCCCAATTAGTATTAGGTGGAAATATCTTTGAATGTAGATAAGGAAACACTTCCTTATGGTCTCTTAGATGATCAATCATCAAAGAACTCCATTTTTGATAGTTCCTTTTTATCAATTTGAATCTTAAACCAAAGTGGCACTTTTGACATGACTCCATGAGATCAAAAAATATATGCACACCCAAAATGCAAAAAAAATCAAAGAAACCCCCCTTAATGCATGATTTGATACTTTATATTTAGTGCAATTACAATGGCCACTCGCCAATTTAGGGCGTAAGTGGGCTTCTGATTTTAATGGTTATAACAACAAATATGAAGCTATATCAGACTCAACAAGATAAGACATTAGACTTCTCAAGGATCTAATCAATTACAAGTGCCAATAGGCCAAAATGAGACCAAAATTTGAAAGTAGTATGTCTACTCAAAATTACTCCAAATTGATACCAAATCTAGAAAGTAGACAAAAATTCATGCACTCTCAAAATAACTAACAATTGAATATGTGTCCAGATGAGCTTGAACTAAGCCTTTGAAGTTGCAAAAATCAGGATTTGTGATTTGCCAAAAAATTCAGGGGCAGAGATCTCAAACATCTTGCACCAATGTATAGATCATGAAATTCTACCCCAAAACAAAAAAATTGCTCAAAGAAAGGAGTCCATATGAGGGAGATATCGCTATTTGAAAATCACCTCTGTAAATATTTTTCCTGAATCACCGTTGTTGCACCTCCAAAAATCAAATGACTTTAGATTTCACCTCAGATATCCAATTTTGATGAAACAAAAGTAGATTTGGGGGTTTTTTGACCTTCTGAATGTGATACCAATATTTGATTTGCACCAGCAAGCTCCAATCTTGAGCTACAAAAAAAATCTCTCCAATGGCTATGTAATGAAACTCCTCTGGCTCTGATACCATGTAATAATTTGCCTAAGGCAATAATTCAACACCAAGATCAAGAAGCTCATTAGATAGCACAAGAGAGACTAATGATAATCAAATGAGAATCTCAATAACGATCAAAATGATAATGGAAATTAGATGAATGCACACTAGAAGTGTCTTGTATATAGAGGCAACTAGAATGACTAGGAGACAGGAAAGAGCTAAGGATTACAACTCAGCACATGTCCACCAAAGGTGGATTATCCTCCATTGAGCATAGGAGTTTGTGTGATGATGAGAGGATATTTTTACATAGGTGTATCTCATAAAGAGATTTTGTAGACACCATGTGCTCTCATAAGTTGCTAAATCATGTGTTGACAACAAGACAACTCATATGTCTATGCATATTCCTAAGTAAACTTAAGTAAAGTGTAATAATAATTAATTATTTACACTAACAAATTTAAATGATGCCAAAAGAGAATATTATGTTTATGATCAGGAGTTTTATGTTATAGTTCATGGATTGAGGAAGTGGAGACACTATCTTTTACTTGAGGATTTTGTTTTTTTACCATTCATCAAGCTTTGAAATATTTGAATTGTCAAGGAAAGTTGAATCAAAGGCATTTGAAATGGGTTGGTTTTTTTTATAGAGTTACACTTTTTTTTTTAAACACATAAGTGGTAATTCTAATAGGGTTGTAGATGCATTCAATAGGAGACATATTTTGCTGATAGAGATGCATATTGAGGTTGTTGGGTTTGAGGAACTCAAAAGTTTATATCCTAAGGAGCTTGATTTTGGGAAAATTTGGAAAGCTTGTAAAAAACCTATTACTCTAGAAAGAACCAAATGGTTGGAATTCATAATCTGGGATGGTATGATATTCAAAGGTAGTTGGATGTCTATTCCAAGGAGTTCTATGAGGGATAATCTCATCAAATAGAAGTGATGCAAAGGTATAATGGAAGCTTGATGGAATCAACTTCTTAGATCTTGTATGAAACCCACACTCCTCCTAATAACTTATCAATGATCAAACAATAGCCAAGGCTCTTTTTACATTCCAAATGAAATTTACCAACATTTTGGAATCTCTATAGACCTCTACATATAGTCGTACATAACTTTTTAAAATATTTTCAAATTCACTCCAGTCAATCCTTCATAATTTGGTTCTTAATAACATATCAAAAAATAAGTGAAATCCAATGGTTGAATACAAAGATATGCTCCTTGCATTGAGACTGTAATTTCTATGACAATCACACAATCGTCCACAATAATTGGAAACTTTCTTCATCCAAACAATGAAAATAAGCTAATGCATTATCAAAAATGAAATTTAGAAGGATACCAAACTTTATTTCATATTCATCTCTCCATTACATTCAATTCTCCTCTCTCATATATATTATGGACTTTCATTTATATTCAATACAATTCTATTTTCTTACACTTGACTCTCTAACTCCCATAACAACTCTTGATTTTAACTTCCTACACTCATTATTTCAATCCACATTATATTTACATTTAATCATCATCTCAATATATTAAAATGAATAGTTTAATTATAGGCTCTAGAACTAAGAACCATAACATTGAGACATTCAGAGAGCTTTTAATGAAAATAAATTTATGTTCTCGGGTGCCATTGCACCAAGTAACATAGTGGAGAGCTAGTTGAAATTTTTGGTCAAAATAAAACCATTGCTCTGGGTAGTGAGAATTATTTTTTGCCAAAGTTACAACAAGACAATAAGAAATTTGCATTGAGTTTCAGAACATGACAGGTGGAAAAAGAGACAAGAAGAATATCGACATTATTCTTATTTTGATAAGGACCTCAAGAGGGCATGATTCAATTTTTGTGGTGGTAGACAAGTTTTCAAAGATGGCATATTTCATTCCTTGTAAGAAGACTAGTGATGTTGTTTGTGTGGAAGAATTGTATTTGAAATAAGTGATGATACTACACAGTATATGTCATGAAACAAAGTTCATGTCAACCATCCTCATCTATGAGCAATGACAATGGAATGGATAGGAGTGATGGTCGAAGTGATAGTAGAGAATAATGCCACTTGTCACAATGTGGCACTCCTACAAGGTCACTACTTCCACATTTTTGTGGGAAACCTATGGAGGTTCCATGTGTCCATATCATCCACCTCTCTCACAACATCGTGGGCCCTATCTTGTTCCACACAAAGCATCAATGAGTGTCTTAGCATGGATTTAACCTTAAGATGCATCTTCACACATGATTATGGTTGTAGATGGGGATATTTTCTCCATGTGCCTTTATGCACCTTTGGATTCTCATCACCTTCTACAAATGAATGACAAAGAAATTAGAACTTGTATGATGTACTACCACCTCAAGCTAAGAGCCCTTTGACAAATGTCCAATGTTCAGAGGAACAGAAGGGGATTATTATGACCTAACAACAATAAGGAGTGGAAAATGAGTTTTTTGCTGCTTATGATCACCAAGGGTATGCTACGTCCAAGCCTTTAAAATGGGGAGTGAAACACATTGTAAAGAGATTCGAAAGAAAAACTTGGACTAAGAACAATTATTGTAATCAAGGTGATTTCTCTCAATAAAGCCTTAAGATTGTAATCAAGTTTTATGATATGGAAATATAATCAATCACACCTAAAGCCTTGGTCTATAAAATATCATTGTTTTTATGAATGTCTTCTATGAAAAATCAGAATCCAATGCACTCATATGGATGGTTATTGATTAGACTATGCACTCTAATTTTCTACTAGTAGTTTTTGATTAGATAAACAGGTTTTATAGGGAACCTGAAACTCGAAAGTTAGTACATAAGAAGGATGATAATAAGCATGGCAACCTAGCCAAAAAGGTAAAAGTTCAAAGGTTGATAATAAGCTTTAAGCCCAGCCAAAGGAAAGAGTACTGAGAAAAGACTAGGAAAAGGAAACAAACAAAGCCACGGCCAAAAGCCAGAACAAAAAGCCAAAAGATAGCGATAAACAAAAGAACAGGCAAGAGTTATTCCTTGTTCTTTTGCTCCAGATCATGCATTACCTGAGCAGCCTCAAAGGTCTGTTGATTCTCCTCCACTTCCATCTGTTGTGCCCTTTGATTCACCTGGTCTTGAGCAGGAGTGGAGTTGTCCTTTTTAGGGTCATCCTCCATTCTGGCCTCGTCCCTGTCATTTCCATCCTCATCATCGTGCATTTCTCTGTCTATGATCCAACCTATGAGAGAGATGATGTTGTTATTGATGGAACTTAATAAGGAAAACATCTTATTCGCAAGGTTGTGATTGTAGTTTTCAGATTGTGTATCCTCTATTTTGCTAGAGTGAGCCTATCAGCCGCATCCGTCTTCTTGTTGGCATCCATTCCTTTCCTTGTTGCATCAATGTGTTTCACCTAGTCTTTAACCTCCTCAAGCTCATGAAAAAGCCATTTGATTGATCTAAAATTATCAATCATGCTGTTGCGAGCATTATTTAAAAGGTTCATCCCTATCTCCCTGGCTCTGTCTGAAATAGCTACAATCGCCGGATCAATTAATTCTTCTAGCCGTTGCTCTTCTTAATTATCCACAAGGATTTGGGAATTCATGGCCTCCCTAAAGATTCCCATTTTGACTATTTTGACATTGAAGTTGATCCACACTTTCCTCCTGTTATTGGTCTGCACTTCCCCTTTCGCATACCCATCTTTCTCCTCTTTTTGCTCCTCAAGGTGGAGATGGATAGGAGACAAGGGCAGTACAGATGCCTCCTCATATTGAGAGCACACATCCTTCAGACTCTACCTCTTGCACTTCTTCCTTCCAGTTTCCTCCTTTGTTTCCTCCTACATCTCCTCCACCACCTCCTGAGACTCCGGATCCTCCTCTTCTTCGCTACTTTCCTCCTCAGCCTTCTCAGCCTGCTTCTGCCCTAGATCCCTAGGGTTTTTTCTACTTGGGGTAATGGGGGGGGGGGGGATTTTTTGACATGATAAGTCATTGCTTTCCCTGAAGAGGAAATCTCGCCTTTCTCAGAACTGAGGCTCTGAATATCATCTGAGTCAGAGGAGTAACTAGAACTTCCAAACTCCACTATCTCTGTCTGAGGGGGGGCATTGCTAATAGTCTGAGCTTTGAAGTGCTCATGGATAAGTAGTAGCAATCCCTCATGCAGAGCTGGGTTAGCAATGGGCTTCTTTTTGAAGCTGTCCATCGCCTTACTCATAGAGGTTAACAGATAAAAAGGGAAAGAAATTCTAGCTTTCTTTTGAAAATGATTTAAAATAACAAAGTGGTGGGTTCAGGCTCTATCAAACCTTGGGTCTAGAGTGATATACTCAATAACAACTTTCAGAACATACGTCCACCGCTTCTTCATGGAGTTGGGGACATAGTAGGTGTCAATTTTTTTCAACGCCTTCAATTCCTTCTCACTCTCCACAAAATCCTTAACTGCATTGGCTGAGAGCTTCTTATCCCTGAAGAATTTGAAACCCTCGATAGGGATCTCGGTGACAGCTGCAATCACCTCCTCCGTAATCTAGAAATTGATGCCATTCACCTTAACCCTGCCATCTTTCCAGGACCCCACCATACTGTTGGTCACCTCCTGATCAAAACCGTGCAGCTTCATGAGATACTTGGTTACCCCACCCTCATCCAGCTTTTCCCAAACTTTCGGTCTGCTTCTCCATTTCTCAAAGTCCCCCACCGACTCCTTTCTGCATCTCTCACCCACCATCTCTGCACATTGCACACCCGCTTTACTCATAAGCTCTTCACTGTGAGATTGGAATAGACCACCGAGATTAAGCAAAGAGCAGAGAAAAATAACTCTGTTGTTGCCCCTGAAACGAATGCAATAAACAACCCACAAAGCATGGCAATTAATCAATGAAGGATATCCGCATTTACGAATTCCCACTCTTCTATTATGAAAAGTACCCATATATCTTAACCCTTTCATATTCATAATTACAACTTGATATCCTCCATACTTCCTTGGATTTTATCCAAGTCGATCTAACACTTGACATCCGCCGAAAAAGAAGTTTCAGGAAGCCAAGTCAATTTTTGGTCTGTGCCAACCCCTATATTTGCCAACCTGTTAGCAATCGGGTTTGCTTCCCAGAAAGTATGGGTGACATGGAATTTTTTTAATTTGGCAAGGGTCTCTCTAGTCTCATTGATAAGATTTGCAATCGTCCAAGATGGAAATGAATTGCCATTGATGCACTTAATAATGTTATTCGAGTCCCCTTCTAGCCATAAATTGGTGACCCCAATTTCAAAAGCCAGTTTAACAACATTGTACGCGGCGTTGGCTTTTGCAAAATGATTTGTTTGGAAACCCAATGGGAGAGTGAAAGCCGCAATACTATCTCCATTTTCATTTCTAACCACACCTCCACTACCCGAGGATCCAGGGTTGCCCTTGGAGGCTCTGTTGAAGTTGGCTTTGTGCCAGCCTTTAGGGGGGAGGAGCCACTTGGATTCCTATCTTTTTCTCATTTTGTCTTTTACCTTCTCCTTATTCCTGCCTCCTTTCTCAAAAGCTCCCCCTTCCTCACAATTTTTTTTTCCTTTATGTTACTAAAGATCTTCCTTCCAACAACCAAAGCTGGCTCCTCCCTGTCTCTGAAAATCTAGTTGTTTCTCTCCTTCCATATGCTCCAACAAAAATGGGGTAGGAGCCAGGAGCTGATTTCCTTCAAGGCAGACCCATTGAACATACCATGCCATTGGCAGAAAAAGTCTAGGAGGTTAGAAGGAATGCACCAGCTGTGGTCAAGGTCCTAAGTGAGGAAGTCCTAGACTGTCCTGGAGTAAGAGCAATGAACGAACAAGTGATTTCCAGTCTCTGACTCATCTTTGCATAAAACACATCTGCCGGGCATGATATGACCTCTTTTAATGAGATTTTCCTGGGTGAGACTTTTGTCCTGAAGAGCCAACCAAAAAAACATGTTGACTTTTGGCGTTAGGCCTGGGAGCTAAGCCCTCGACCAAGGGGGGGACACTTCTGTGCTCCATAAGGCAGAGTACCCAGAGCCAATCGAATAGAACCCATTGGCATTATCCCTCCAAACTAGTTCATCCTTGTTGGTGCTAAGGGATAAGGAATTAAGCATGATCATAACTGGTTTAAGGTCCTTTGAGATAATAGAGAGGTCCTTCCATCCCTGTTCAGTCCTGTAGTTGCTAACTTTGTGCCCAAAAAGGTTGATGCAATCATTAGCCCAAACACCATAGCTAGGGTTATTAATGAGGGGGCCCTGAGGAAGCCAACAGTCCGTCTAGAAAAGAATGTTCTCCCCATTTTCCAGCTTCTAGGAGACCTTAGAGTTAGCCAAATCCTTGGCTTTTAAGAAGCCGTTCCAAACAACTGAGCCTTTGGGGATATCCTCACTGAAAAGAGTGAACTGAAAAGAGGGCCTTTTTATATACTTGTTCACCACAGTGTCTCTCCATTCCCCCGTGCTACTAAAGATGCACCAGATTTGCTTTTCTAGGAGGGCCTTGTTGATATGAGTGAGTTTCTTGATTCCCAAACCACCATTCTTTTTAGGGAGACAAACTTTGTCCCAAGCAACAAGGGGGTACCTTTTAATCCTTTCACTTCCCATCCATAAAAAATCCCTTTGGATTTTCTCCATCCTCTCGGCATATTTATCGAGTATGGTAAAAAGGCTCAGGGCATATATTGGCAAGTTTTGAAGGATGGATTTAACTAGTTGACATTTTCCAGCTTGGCTGAGAGAGGCTCCTTTCCAGCCAGCCAGCTTCTTACTAAACCTATCCAAGATGTCATTCTAGAAGGAATTAGAGGGGGACATGCCCAAGGGGAGACCTAGGTAGGTAGAAGGAAGCTTCCCCACATGACATCCCAAGATTCTGGAGATTCTTTGCTGTCTTCCCTCTGAAGTGTTGATAAAGAAAATAGAGCTTTTGTCCCAATTGATGAGCTACCTCGACCCTCTAGAATAAGTGTTCAAAGTGTCTTTCAAAGCCTTGGCCTCCCTGACCGAAGCCTCTCCTCTCATAATGGTATCATCAACGAATTTCTGATGTGTGAAGGGGATGCATTTGGAAGAAGGTTTAAAGCCTTTGATCCTTCTTTCTTCTTCTTCTCGATGAGTCTGCCAATACATTCTGCCAAGATGATGACGAGAATCGGTGATAGAGGATCCCCCTGACGAAGGCCTCTAGTAGGTTTGAAGAAATTAGAGGGGGATCCATTCACTAAGACAGCTAGCGAGGGGGTGGTGACCAGCTGGGAAATTAGCTTGCAGGATTTGACATCAAAGCCAAAAGCCTTCAACACCAACTCCAAAAAGGACCAATCCACCCGATCGTAAGCTTTAGACATGTCAAGTTTGAGTAACATCCCTTCTCTCTTACCAGCTTCCATAGAGTGAATCACTTCATGCACCATGATAATCGAATCTAAAATTTGTCTGCCTGGGACAAAGCCTGATTGTTGTTGAGAGATAATCTAGGGGAGAAGCTTAAGTAGCCTCAAAGTGAACACCTTCGAGATGATCTTATAAAATGAGTTGCATAAGCTGATGGATCTGAACTTATCCAGAGTGTTAGCCCCTGGCACTTTGGGAATAAGAACTAAGAATGTGGAGTTGATTTCCTTTAGAATGCTTCTGGCTCCAAAGAACTCCTGAACCACCTTAACAACATCCTTCATAATGACAAGCTAGTACATTTGGAAAAAGAAGGTAGGAAAACCATCAGGTCTAGGTGATTTATTCACCGGAAGAGAAAAAAGAGCTTCTCTCACTTTAGAATCAGAAGGAATGGCCCAGATCAGATTATTATGGTGCGGTTGGAGGATCTGAGGGATACAAGAGACAATGTCTTCTTGGTCCATCTTAGAGAGAAAAGGATCCCAAGAAAGAAGGGAGGAGAATAAAGAGACAACTTCAAGTGAAATATCATCTTCCTTCGTCAACACACCCTGATCTTTCTTCAGGCCAGAAATCCTGTTGTTAGCTTTATGTTTAAGAGTGGATAAATGGAAGAACTTTGTGTTCTGGTCTCCTTCCTTGAGCCAATTGATTCTAGATCTTTGCCTCCATAACTTTTCCTCCTTACTAATGATGTAATGTAAATCAGACAGGATGGACAGTTCTTCATCTCTTCTCGAGGCATCATACCCATTTTCCTACTAGTAGAATTTTCTACTAGTAGTTATTCTTGTATGTCATGTTCTATTTTTAAGAGTTATACCCTTTAGAGGTCACTAATTATTCTTAGGCTAAAGGATCTATTTTGTGCCTTAATACCTTGTACTAAGGTAGCATGCGCACATGATAAGAAGTTTGGTGCATCAACTTGGTTTTTTGTTGTAACTTCTATGTGTCATTTTTTCCCCTTTTACTCCATAAAGAGTTAACTTTTAAAATCCTAGAGGTCACTTGGTGAAGTGAAAATAAGTGTCCCCCCCCACTCCCCAAGATTCCCATAGAGACTTCTTCTACTCTCATTGACAAATTCAAGAGTCAAAAATTTATTTTCTGGTATGATTAGTTGGACACAAATATTAATGACTGAAGATCTAGTACAATCTTCAAATTTTGCTTGATTCAAGCCATTTTTCTAAAAGTATGAGGTGATTTGATCAGTTTTGATGATGCACAACAATTCTTTGATCCAAAAGGTTTTTATGTCTTTTAATAGATCTCACCCTCTTATTTGACAACCTCTATAATGGATAGATCTAGGAAAATTCCTTTTGCCTATTTCTTATAGGGAAATCCAATAGTTTTTCCTCCCTACCAGTAGTATCAAGTTTCCAGCCATGCCTTGGGAACTTATACAACATTTGGCAATGGGAAGAATTCAAACACATATTTCCCTCCCGCCCAACACCAAGAGAAGATTAGCTACAAAGATATTTTGAAAAAAAATCAAGTGGAGTTGTGAGCCATTGATGAGGAGCACACATAAAACCTCCAATAGGAAGAACACAACTTTAGAGTTCTTTGGATGTTTCAACAAACTAAGTTCCTAAAATACTAGCATGAGAGTATCCTCACTTTGGATGGGTACTAGAGATGAATGAATTGGGTAGTTGGTTGATGACCTAGAATCATGTCTATAGACACACAAACTATTTATGGTTTACAGGCACATAATAATGGTTTCAAAGGGATTGGGTAACGAAGGAGATCCTAGCTAACAAATACAAAAGGAAGATAGTAAAAAAAAATATTTCTAATGACTCCTCCATGTACCCATCTAATAGAAATGGTTTCTTTATAAGGGAAGCCACAATTCCACTTTGTCAAAAAATTCCTTGTGAATGCAACCATGGAGAGATGGAGAGGATCAACAACTACCAATATGAGGGGACATTAGAGGGAGGAGACCCTCTAATTTTGGTTGCATCCCCCTCATGGTCCTACACCTAGAGAGCTTCGAGGAGAAGGAGGAGGTGGATTCCACCTTTTTAAGGGAGTTTAATGTCATCTACGTGTCTATCATTCTCTACCATAAATCTCTGCACTAAAATGGTCTTGAGTTGTAGCAACAAGAAGTGGTTGCCATAGTGCCAAGAATATCATTAGACCTAGTTTCTCATGAGAAGAACCTAACACTATGGAAGTTGTCACATGTTAACAGGTGTTTCATTAAATGCCCAACTCACAACCACAAGTTATGTAATGTCCCATTTTGGGATTTCCTTATATTAACTACCTACAAGGTATTTGAAATCTAATTTTAGAGAAACTAAAATAGATTTGACCATAAATTTGTTTAGTTAAATCAATACAATATAAGAGAACTCATACACATGCAATTTATCATTAATATAATATAAAATGTTACATAATTTCTAATCTATCATTTCTTGGGTGTGGGAGGAGGAACTATAATAGGTTGCCATGTTACCCAATCATGGGCCTCACCATTCCCCCTTATTTTCATTGCCCATCTTCGACCATCACTTCCAAGATAGTGCCTTTATATGTTGTACCTTATGCCCATTCCACCACAGACCTTACCTAGTGCCTTTGTATGATGTAGCCCATGCCCATTCCATCGCAGACCTTACCTAGTGCCCTTGTATGATGTAACACAATCCATTCCACTAATGGACTTACCTTATCTTGGAAAATAATGGTCTCATTTATTTTTGAGATAAATTTCATTTGATTATTTTATAATTTTAAACTTATTAAATCCCCCCTTTATGTTATTGATAGCAAATGTACTTGCCCTTATTATGAATATATTTATATAATACACCCAATCTATAGAATCCCTCCCTCCGTCCCTCCCTCCATCCCTCCGTCCCTCCATCCCTCCCTCTCTCTCTCTCTCTCTCTCTCTCTCTCTCTCTCTCTCTCTCTCTCTCTCTCTCTCTCTCTCTCTCTCTCTCTCTCTCTCTCTCTCTCTCTCTCTCTCTATTTATCTATCTATCTAATATACACACACACACACACACACACACACACACACACACACACACACACACACACACACATGCACGCGCATGCTCATTTAATAAATTACGATTCTCTTTCTAATTAATAGTCCACCTAATTATAATCCTCTTCTTAGATCAATAATACTAATTTCTTATTAATATAATAATTATAATGTGAATAAATATTTCAAATAAGTCTAATTAACTCCAGGGTATAATTCATATATATAATGACAAGGAACTTTAAATATTTCTAAGATATGCATACTTAGTATTTATTTATTTATATGTGCCTTTATTCTCATTTCTTTATGTTCTCTCTAAGGTCCACGTAATTATTTCTTTAGTCAATATTCTTTTGAATATTCCTTATACTCTCTCTTTTAGAGATCATGTCTTGCTTGTTGTATTTCCAATGTTCCTTATATTTGGTTTTCTCTCCAAGTTTATTATTGGTTTCCAAGGTATTAATTGGTCTTATGCAATGTGCTCTTGAATATCTCAAATATTTGATCCCTTTCCAAAATAGGTGAATGATTATAGTTTTTCAATGTTGATTTTTTAGAGATCATTGCTTGCTTGTTGCATTTTCAATGTTCCTTATATTTAGTTTTCTCTCCAAGTTTATTATTGGTTTTCAAGTTATTAATTGGTCTTATGCAATGTGCTCTTGAATATTTCAAATATTCGATCTCTTTCCAAAATGGATGAATGATTTCCTTGTCCCGTAGGGACCTATTAAATGCATTCTCAATCGGTGTTTATAAGCCTACCTCTTAATTTTTTTAATTTAATTTAATCTAATTTTTATGGGAAAGAGGCCAAAGCCAATATTAATTGTTATTAGTTGTTGTGTTTTATTATTATTATTATATGTTAATTTTGAGTGAACTCGAACTCAAGATCTCCCAAATAAGAGGTTGACAATTTACCATTGTGTTGTAGGCTCTTGCTTAAGTCACTTCTTAATTTGTTAATGTGATATTATCATTATTATTAAATATTATGTCACCTTTTTCAGTTATTGTTAGTGAGGAATTATGCCTCCCTTATTAATCACGTATTATAATGCTATTTAGTTTATATGTTAGTAATGTTTAATTATTTTAATAATATGTATTTGAATGGTAAACAAATATGTTTTGATATAAATTATAAGTTGGAAAATTTGAATAAAACATTTGAATTATTTGAATAGTATGCAAGTTGAATTAACTAATAAAATTGAATACTAGATGTTATTACAAAGATCATGAATACATATATATTTGTAAAATTTAATAATTAAGCTTAATAAGGGGATATGATAAGTTACCCCCAGTCATGCTCACCCCAGAGCATGGGGGAGAACCTAATAAAGAGAAGAGGGAGTCCCTTGACTGGCTCCAAGTCAACATCCAAACATGGGTGGATTCCCTTCTTCTCGCCTCTAAGGGAGCATCCTAGAAGTAGGGATGCTTCTGAAATATCTAAATTTGCTTCTAGTTGGATGTCTATAAGCATGTAAAATATAAAAGGCTAGTTAGAAAGGGAAGCTACTCTAGCAATACCATAAACAAATTTGTTTAGGTTTTTTTCAATATAACACTTTATACATAGTAAAATAGGTTTCTAACTTTCCAAAAAGTGTTTGTATGCACAACCGCATGTTCCTTAAGAAAATGTGGTTTTAGCTGAGCAAGTGGAGTGATACATCAACATGCCAACTAGACATGTACACTCACACTTAATTACATTATTTTCAAAAAATACATTTACAAAAAAAATAATAAGAATAGGAATTATCCAAGGTTGAGACACCTTATTCCTAACATTCTCCCACTTGTTCAACACCTTGTAAGAGCAACAAGAACATAACAAGAACTAACCGCTATAGGTCGAAAGGCCCATAGACTCCAAACACCATCTGAACTTCTCTGTGCCCACTGGTTTCATCAATGCATCTACAACATTCTTTATAGTATCTACCTTCTTGAAATTTACCTTTCCATCTTCCACCATATCTCTCACAAAGTGAAACTGCACATCAATGTGCTTTGTTCTGGCATGAAAAGTTGGATTCTTTGCAAGGCAAATAGCACTCTAATTGTCGCAACAAATAGTAATCTGTCCTACATCAACACCAATATTAGAACACAATCTCCTAAGCCAAATGGCTTCCTTACAAGTATAAGTAGCAGCCATGTACTCATCTTCTATAGTGGATAAAGCAACCATAGGTTGTCACTTATTCATCCAATTGATGGCACCACCAAACATAGTGAACACATAAGCACTGGTGGATCTCCTACTGTCAATATCACCTACCCAATCTAAATCCACAAACCCACAAATAAAAATTGAATGTGGAGATCCATAAGAGTTACCATGATAACAAATGGAGTAATATGATGTACCCCTCAAATATTTGAATACTCACTTAATTGCATCCCAATGTACCCGTCCAAGATTAGCCATAAACCAGCTTAGAACTCCCACTGCTTGGGCAATGTCTGGTCTAGTACAGACCATAGCATACATAAGACTACCAACTGTACTAGCATAAGGTACTCTACTCATTTCCTCCACCTCACTAGGAGATTTTGGACAATCTTCTACAAATAACTTTGTTCCCATAGAAACATAAACACACAATGCTCTACAATCTACCATGTTGAACCTTTCCAACATAGACTTCACATACTTACTCTAACTCAACCAAATTTTTTTGTTAGACCTATCTCTATTGAATTCCATACCCAAGATGTACCTTGCCACTCCAAGATCTTTCATGTCAAACTGTGTTGACAACTAAGATTTAAAATTAGAAATCATACCCTTACCCTTCCCAAACAACAACATATCATCAACATATAATGTAACAATAAGAAGGCAATCATTTTCAACTCTAAAATAAACACAATGATTTGATTTCAATCTTACAAATCCAATTGACAACACAAAGGCATCAAACTTAAGGTACCACATCCTAGGAGATTATTTCAAACCATACAGAGACTTCTTTAATATGCAAACCAAAGATTCTTTACCTTTAACAATGTAGTGCTCAGGTTGTGACATATAAATCTCTTCCTCCAAATCACCATGAAGGAAAGTTGTCTTCACATCTATCTGTTCTATCTCTAAATCATATGATGTAGCAAGAGATAACAAAAATCTAATGGATGTCAACTTTGCAACAAAAGATAATATTTCACCATAATTTATTCCCTCTACCTATGAATACCCCTTCGCAACCAATCTAGCTTTATACCTTTCAACACTACCATCTATACATAATTTCTTCTTGAACACCCATTTGCTACCAACATGTTTTCGTCCTTTAGGCAAAGGTACAAGGTCCCAAGGTTTTTTTTATCCAATGAAGCCATCTCATCATCCATGGCCTCAATCTAGGAACCTGCATCTTCTATATCCAAAGCCTCTTTCATAGATCTAGGCTCATTAGTGTTAGTAATCAAAGCAAAGGCACAACTAGAATCTAACATAGAATAACCAAACCTTTCTGGCTGATTTCTTACTCTCATGGATCTTCTCAAGGGCTAAGGTTGAGGTTGTTCTTCCTCTTCTTCTAAACTATTAGAGCTACTAGAGCTCTCCTCATCATTAGACCCAACATGGTCTTTATGTTCAGTCTTCTCAAGGATAGGAGGCAATTGAAAAATATCTTCCTTCTTTTCTTTTTTCGTTTGGTTATAGCACAATAGGAGAAGATGTTAGCTCTCTAAAAATAACATTTCTGCTATACAACACCTTACTAGTCACAGGGTCCCAAAGCTTGTATCCTTTCATACCAACTCCATATCTAATGAAAATACATTTGACAACTTTGTTTTTCGACTTAAATCTTTTCTCCTTTGGAACATGTGCATAAGCTTCGCAACCAAAAACATGAAGATGTCTAATTGAAGGCTTCTTACTAGACCACACCACCATGGGTGTCTTACTAACAAGATTTGATGTAGGAGATTTGTTAACCAGATAGCAAGTGGTGGCCACAGCTTCAGCCCAAAACTTTTGTTCAAGACTAGCTCCACTAAGCATACTCCTAGCTTTTCCCATTAGTGTCCTATTCATTCTTTCTACAACTCCATTTTGTTCTAGGGTATAAGGAGTTGTCTTATGGCTCTTGATACCTTGTTCTTTATAGAACTGTTTGAAATCTGCTAAGCAAAACTCACCACCATTGTCAGTTCTCACACACTTAATCTTCTTACTAGTTTGATTCTCTACAAGGGCTTTAAATTCCTTGAATTGACTAAAGACTTATGTCTTACTTTTTAGGAAATAAATCCATGTCCTTCTATTGTAATCATCTATGAAAGATATAATAAATATAGACTTGGAGATTGAAGGAACTTTTATAGGACCAAATACATCAAAATGAATAAGATCCAAAACATCAAAAGATTTGTGAGAACTAGAGTAAAATTGAACACGATTTTGTTTACTGTAGACACAATGTTCGTAGAAGTCAAACTCGAGATTACAATCATTTAACCCCTCAAAGAAGTTCTAGTTCTTCAGGGTTCTGAGACCCATCTCACAAATGTGGCCAAATCTCATATACCACAACATTGTCTTTTCTACAGGAAGCTTTCTTTCCAATGTGTTTGCACCCTTAGGTACACATGTTACACTGCCATTAGAACCAATAACCATAGTCTTCTTTACTACTCATTCAGATGGTGGGGATGAAGTGATAGCTACTGTCTTCTTTGAAATAGAAGAACTATTGCACTGAGAAATGCATGCATCAAGCTAAGATAGAGTACTCTCCTAGTACCCTTAGCAAGCACCATAGCTCCTCTAATAATCTTACGCCCATCTTTAGAAAAAACAACTTTCACACCTACATCATTCAACATACTTATAGATAATAGGGTTCATGCCAAACCAGGGATGTGCATTACCCCGTTGATCCCCTTTACTCATCCATTAGGAAATCTAATAGTGACCCATCCTCATCCAACTATTTTTAGGTGAGAATCATCACCCAAGTACTCCTTTCCACCATCAAAAACTTCATACTTTGAGAACCAGCTTCGATGAGAGGTCATGTGGAAAGAAGCACCCAAGTCTATCAACCACACATCATCAAATGCATGCACTGCCAAGGTTGCAATGAAAGAATTGCCATCTTCTTAAGAATTTTATGAACCTAAATTTGAGGCCTTCTTCTTCTTCTTCTTTGGCTCTTTACAGTCTTTATAGAAGTGCCTAGTCTTATCATAGTTCCAACATTTTGCCTTGGACTTTCCACGGGTCTTTAATTTCCCATAGGATTTGGATCTACCCTTTCTAGACTTGTTGTCATTTTGCTTGCCTCTGTCAATGGATCTACGACGAATAGCAAGAGCTTCCTTAGGTAAATCTGATGACTTTCTCCTTGTTTGCTTAGATAATAGTGAAGACACCACATCATCCATTCTAAAAGTGACTAAAGTACTTCCAAGAGCCATCACAAGATGGTCCCATGAATCTAGCAAGGAACATAACACAGTCATACATCGATCCTCCTCTATCTTGACACTAGATGATGTCAACTATGCAATCAATGAATTAAAATAATTTAGGTGATCTATAATAGATCCTCCTTCCTCCATTCTTAGAGAATACACCTTCTTCCTTAGGAACAACTTGTTCACCAGAGATTTGGCCTAATACACAAACCCAAGCCGTGACCATAAACTACTTGTAGTCTTCTCATCAAGAACATTCAAGAGAACTGAATCAGCTAGATAGAGTCTAATGAGACCCTTAGCTTTCTGATCCTTGAGATCCCAATCTGCTTGAGATATTGTTGTGGGTCTCACATCAAGTGAAGTCACCTCCCATAGATCACGATCTTCAAGCAAGTCTTCCATCTTGAGTTTCCACAACTCAAAATTAATGCCATTAAATTTCTCCACCTCCATTTTTCCATATGATGAACTAGCCATCTCAATTTGCAAATAAGATTCATAATGCTCTGCACAAAACTCCCACTCAAACTTGAGATTAGCTTAAAAAACCCTACCCAACAACTAGGATCAAAAGTTGATTGAAGTCTAATACCACTTGTAAGGAAACTCAGGTGCAGAAACAACTTTTACACTAATCTCTTGAGGAAAGTATTGAGCAAATTCCTATTAAATCCTTACAATTTCATATTCACTTTCAGTAGAACAATAATATTGCAATCAATCATGAATACAAAAAACATATAGAGAAATAATAACACATAAACACAAAGATATGCTAGTGGAGAAAAACCTTTTGGTAAAACAACCCCACCCCTCCAAAACCTGCACAATGTATTATCTTCAACTCAAAGATTACAACACACTTATAGTGCAAGCTCTTTCAGGACATGGAAGACTTATCCAGTAGCAGCCAAAAATTCACTACACACACTCTCCACTATCTATAGCCCTCAAAGTGCTTATATAATGCGCTTTCCATTTTTAGGGCATCTTCCAAAGATAGCTCTTACGTACCATAGGAATCTATCATAACCATTTTAGTCATGATTTCCTTACACACATTTAAATCTTCCAAAGATAGCTCTTACACATCATAGGAATATGTCATAGTTCAAGATGCCGACACATGTAAGTGGATTGACACATCAACATGCCAACTAGACATGTACACTCACACTTAATTACATTATTAGCAAAAAATACATTTACAAAACAAATAATAAGAATAGGAATTATCCAATGTTGAGACACCTCATTCGTAACAAGTAAGGGGGAATATAATTTTCATTTGGAACTTGTGGGTTCCGTTATGCATGAATTAGAGGTATAGTTAGTAGACCTTGCAAAAGTTGGAATTCAAAGTAACACATTGACTTTGATAATTAAGAGGTAATTAAATGAAAAAAGAATTTTATATCTTTGATCTAGATGTAATTTGGTGGAGGACATTTGTTATGAATGCCATAATATGATCCAATTGCACTTGGTGGAGAATGATCCAAGTATACTTGGTGGAGGGCATTCATTACGAATGTTAAAACTTCATTTGGGTATAACCTAGTGGAGGGCATTCGTTACGAATTTCATAATTTGATCTAAATATAACCTAGTGGAGGACATTCCATATGAATGTCATAATATAATCCAAGGAAACTTGGTGGAGAATATTTGAATGTTAATTATCCCAATTTGGATGATTCGTTAAAATATGAAATATCTAAATAGATTTATTATGATCTTTAATATTATTATGTGCTAATAGTAGGGATATTACAGTGGTATCAGAGCATAATCCTACCATCCTATGGAACTTGTTAGTTTGCACATTGACACATCTTTAAAAAAAATGGAAAGGGAACTAGCCCAAGAACTAAGAAGCTTTGTTGAACAAAATAATGAAAGAATTGAAAACTCCAATGAATGACTTCTTGAAGCTATACAAAAATTAAACAACAATAACAATCAAAGAGAAATACCTAACTGACAAAGAGGTTATCATTCTAATCATGAGGAAAATGAACCCTCATCACAAGGTTTGATTCCATGAGATACATTTCCATCATTCATTCCAAGAGGAGAACCAATTGTAGAAGAAGAAATAACCACAAACAATGTGGAAGAAATAACCACAAACAGTGTGGAAGAAATTGCAAAAATGTATGAGAACTTGGATCCAAACCTTCAACAACTCATTTCCTTTGAAGAATATTGTTGACATTCCAGTCATGTTTGTTATTAGTGACATACACTTATTCAAATTGTAAGTATAGACTGAGCATATTGTATAGTTAATAGTGTTAACCAAGCATTTCAATTGCTACCAAGTTCTACAGTTGCCACCCAATCCTCTGGACAAATTTTAGTTTACGCTGAGTAGTTACTACTATGGTGATGATCAACAGTGTAAACTGAGCATCTCAGTGTATGTCAAGTTTACCAGTGTAAATCAAGTTGTGTAGTGCTTATCGAGTTCGTAGTTGATGTGATGCGAGTCTAGTCTTAATTGAGCTACTAAGTGTTAATCAAGTGACTCCGTTTATGCTGAGCTCGTAGTGATAGCATTGACCAAGCTATGCAGTATGAATCAAGTGATTCAATTTATATATTGAGTTTTACAGTAATCGTCGAGTCACCAGTGCAAACCAAGTTCAAGACTACTTGGAAGTGATCAGTATGGACCAAGCTTCTATGTCTACCAAGTGCATGACAATGCCAAGCATTGATAATGGATGTCGAGTATCAAAATCTCACCGAGTCAATCTTCAGAACTCGAGTTTCTATACTATGGCCGACTTTGTAATATTTGTGTAAACTTGTATTGTAGCCAACTTTATAATTTTGTAATTGGATTGGTATATGTGTAATGTATTGTATCACATCCAAATCATTGAATGGAAGTAATGTAACAATCAGAGAAGAGTAGAAGAGTGAATTACAAAGGCCACATCAGTATAAGGAGCAACAAAGATTTATCTATCACAGCAAGGTGATTTGTACACTTAAAGGAATCTCATTCAACAAACCAAGTTGCAGATCATAGATCAACTACTACTTCATCCTAATAGGTGGATCGGTCAAATCCTTTAACAAGGTAGACCTAACAATCTTGTGTAAATATTTCTACCAAGTTCTTACTTCATTGTACATTTGTAAATCCTTTTGCAAGGTGAAGCTAGTAGTCCTTATTGCTCTTAACAGGGCAGATCATCAAAAGTGATCATTGTAAGCCTTAACAGGCCAACTTTATACTACAATACTAAAGCTTGTGGGTATCATCCCCACCCTAGTTTTACTTTCTATTTGGAAGGTTTCTGGGTCACCAAATTGTGTGTCAAAAGTGTTATGTATGCTTTCATGTTTTCAGTTTCGCATGCATGCAATTAGAATTCACATGAAGGATTAATTGCTAATTAAGGACTAAGTTTTATTAGTTACTAATTCACCCCTCCCCTCTCAGTAACTTATCCTTTCATAATATTTCCAACAATTGGTATTAGAGCTTTGTGGTTCTCAGAGAAAAGTTTAACAAGTTGAGCAAAGATCAAAGGCAATGGAGGTATTCAAACTTGACAAGGCTATTAATAATGAGAAGATAGATTTGGAATTGGCTATTGGACAACTCAAGAAAGTAAAAGAGAAACTCTCTCAATCCCTAAAAAGAAGAAAAGATCTTGTAATCAAGAAGAATGATCCACTCTACATTGAAAAAAGAATTGAAGACATCCATTCAAGCAATTCAGATGAAGTTGATGAAGCAATCAAAGAACTATTGGAAAAGAAAAATACTCTTCAAGACGAAGTAAGAAAACTAAGAAGAGAACAAGATATTTAGTCAGTAAGATTATGTGAAGTCATTGAAGAGAAAAACAAGATAAGAGGAGAGATAGAAGAAAAGAACAATGAAATTCAAAACCTATCCCTTCAGCAGACAACTTCATTGATCAGCTCACCAATTCAAATGAAGAAATTATGAATCTAAGATCAAAGAATGAAAGATTGTAGAATGATCTAAACACTTAAAGGAAAACCAACGAAAGAATGATGAAATCTCAAGTAGACATGAATTAGTTGAATGAGCAAAGTCATTATAGACAAAAAGGGAAAGCAGGAATTGGATATATAGAAGAAGGTGAGTCATCCAAACAAGGAGCTTAAAAGAATAAAAAACCTACTTGCTATTACTATGGTAAGATAGGTCATACATCAAAAAAATGTTGGAGCAATGGGAAAGCAAAATTCAATGGAAAATGCTACAATTGTAATCAACATGGTCATAGAGATAATGAATGCAAAGAGAAACCAAAATTTGAAGGCAAATGTCACAAATAAAAGAAGCATGGGCACAAGTCATCAGAATGAAAAACAAAGATATTGAATCCAATAGAATAGATTGTAAAAGCTATATTTGGTTGGGACTACAACACTTGGTGCAGATGTCATTATTGTGGAGAATTTGGACACATTGGAATGAATTGTGAGAAACATCACATGAGGAAAAGAGATACTACCAAAAGATGTTTCATTTGTACAAAACTTGGTCATCTTGCCAAGAACTATATGAATACTAGAAGAATTGAAGATGAAAAGAAGGCAAAAGCTGATAACATCAGAAAGCAGATGAGACAACAATGGGTTCCAAAATCTTTCGAGAATGCAAGTCCGAGCAATGATGATCAAGTAACTCAAGATTTGGGTGACTCCACCATTTCCACTTAATTTCTCAAAGGAGAATTAGAACTAGGATATTGCAGAAAACATCCAACATCAGTTCTAGTTGATAGGACAAAAGATCCATATCAACATTCAAGATGCAAAGGGATCATTGAGTAAAAGATGGTAGTCACTACCGAGTTACTATCCTTACCAAGTGAGGTTGGGTTGTAGACTCTATCGAGTGAGGTCAGAAGTAACTAAATTTTATGTGGTTACCAAATCATCAAAGAATGTACTGAGTATTCAATACAAGTGAAGTGGATGATAGTCTGCCACTTGAGTGAACATTCATACCAATAATTTATGGAAAATTTTGATAAAAAGGGTGAAATCAAAGTCATTTCTCACCATGAATTATCAAGAGCTATTTGTGTGAAGCAATCTTCAAAGAATTCAAGTGATTTGAGAAAATTGTTACCAAAATTTTTATAATTCTCTCAAACCCTACCAAGCAAAGATTGCATCCACTAGCAACAAGACAAAAAGAGGTTCAAACATGTTGGTTCTAGGTGTGGAATGGAGGGCACTAGATTTCAAGTTGACTCCTGCAATTGTGGAAACCCTAAATCCGAATAGAGCGCAGTTGCAAATCCCTCCCAAGGTACTATTGATTAATGATATCCATTCACATTTCAAATGTGCTACACAAGATATAGGAACACTAGAGATGGATGAATGTTTGAAGGAGTTATGTGTTGATGATGTGTTAAAACCTAAACATCAAAATCTCAAGGCAAAAGGTATAACTCACATTCCTCACATGCTATGGGATTTCCAAGTGAAATGGATAAGGTTTATCCTTAGTCATGTGCATAATGGTCAGCTGTGGTTGGAGCAACTAATTCTGATAACTAAGAAGATGATCCACAGGATCACTGGTCTCCTAATGTTGGCAAAAGCTAAAATGATTAAAACCCTAGTTTAGGTTGAACTGGAGAAGAAAACCCTTACCGAGTGGGATGGAAGGGGAATGAAGATAAGTAGTGTCATTGACATGGAATTGAAGTTTCACATATATATCATCACCCAAAAAATCTACAGTTCGAGCAGATTAAATAGTGTCTACAGTTTGAGCAGATTAAATAGTGTATCTTACAAAGCAGTTGATTTAGTGTACAAGGTGGTCAAAAAGAACCTTTCTCTTGACCTTGCTGAGTTACTATTGAACCAGTTCAACAAAAACATAGAGAGCATCAAAACTTCCAAAAAAATCCATGTAAGTTCAGTTCACTCTTGACCTATTTATTTTTCTATGTTCATAAATTCTTCCCATCAAAAGGTACTATTGTTTGGAGAAAAGATGTACCAATCCTTTATCAGATTAATGAGTACATTGCTGAAATGGGAGATAATTATGCAAGCATTATGGATAATTGTTTTGATGCATTTAAGGAGAAAATGAACAAAAGATTCAAGATTCCAAGGAAATTAGTTGAAGATTACAAAGATGATATTTAATTCATGGTTGATAGTGACAAGGTATACATTCAAACAATTAGGCCAAGAATTGCATGGGTAAAACCTCTAGGATATGAGGTCAATATTGATGAAAATAAAGACATAATTGAGGCATTAATAAATGAGCTTGTTGATCCTAAGGATATTTACTTTGGCACCTATGACGAGGTAAAGGCTAGGATAGAATTGGAGATCAAGCTCCCTTAGGTAGTTAACAAGGGCAAGAAGAGGATTGCTAAACTGAAAACCAGTTCCACTCTTCTGTTAACTAAAGGAAAAGGTGAAGATGAAGAAGCAAAGGATGAAGAAAAGTAAAAGAAAGAAGAGCCACTGAAGAAGAAGGGTAAGGTAATAATTACCAAACTTGTAAAGACATCCATTGTTGTGTTCACTAGTAGATCATCCTGGAAGAAAATAGATAAAGAAGGAGGAGACATAATTTTCAAGAGGTCTCCACCCACATTTGAGGAAAGAATGAAAGAGTTAGAATTAGGATCTAGCATCATAAACTTCAAGGCACTAAAATATGAGATCAAAATTGTAGAGGAGAGAAGTAAATAAAAGATATGTTGATATCCAAGATGGGTAAGTGAAAGTACTCACCTGATCAACTTACTCAATAGATTCCTAGTGCTTTGATGAACAAGATTAAGCCAAGAAGGGAGCATGCCATGCAAACTACAAAAGATATATATGAGAAGACCCTGAGGTAGCTCATGTCAAACTTGGATGACAAGGAGGTGAAATAATCTTTGAAGTAAAATGAAGAAAAGTTAACTTTAAGATTCAACACTTGTCTTGTGTTATTGAAAGAAATTGAGCATGTTGTGAAGAATGCTACAAACACATGGAAGAATGTCTATCTTCTTCAAAAATTGAGTGATTTTGCAGTTAGTATAAGTGATAAATATGATAATGATGATTAGGAGAAAGATGAAGAGAAAGATGATGGAGAGGTGACACATTTTGATAATGTAGATGATGAAGAGGAACAAAGGTAGGAAGCTACCAAGGAATATGTGCAAGATGTTGAGGAGACCAACCTAGTAAAGATTGCTATAGTGGTCATACCCTCACTTCCTCATTCTCCCAAAAAAACATTGATAACATCAAGCCTGGAGATAGCCTCAATAGGATTGATTGTGACCAGCACTGAAAGCACAAGCACTCAATCAATCTTTGCACCAGTCCAACTTAGTACTTCATTGATAGGAGTGCCAAGCACTTCATCTACCGAATTGCAAATTCTTCCCTCTACATCAATTTTGGCTACATAAAGTATTTCCACTAGTATTTACCATTTCAACAATTGTTTCCATTCCTAGTATGCAAAAAATAAGTGCAAGGATAGTTGAGACCAAGCCTCAACTGAGCACAAAAATTTTGGGTAAAGGAAAAAAGAAGGAAGAGGATATAGATCATGATGAGGATATTGTCATTCCTAAATGGGACATCTCAAATCTAAATCTAGATCAGATGCAAACTTTTGGAGAACTTCTTCAAAAGAAAGCCAAGTAACAAAGGCTAAAAGAGGAAAGAAACAAGGAATTCAAAATAATTGAGGATGCTAAGAATATTTTAGCAGAGGCTCTAGGTATAGAGGTTGATACTTCTCAACCAATTTTGTATTAGTTGGCAAAGGCAATCCCTAAATATAATGAAGATTTAGATGGATAGGACAAATTATTGTAGAAAGCCAAGAAAAAGTTTCAGAATAAAGTTTTAGAACTTATTTCTCAACAAATTGTCATTCATCAAGTAGAACTATCTACTATTTTAGGCTCTCTAGAGACCTCTTGCATCAATGCATCTTTACTTTTTGGTAAATTATGTGATACATCAATTTTCACAAAAGAAATAAGAGATAAATTATCAAAAATTGATGAGGATCTAAAGGCAAGTGCACATCAATTGCAACTTGACTCAAGTTCTAGCTCTGCCCACTTCAATAAGATTAGATTTTTGATAGATATCCAGGCATAATTGCTCACAGAAGAGGCAAGAATAAGATCCACATTGATAGATATTTAGAATATGATTCTCCCAAACATGGGTGCATTGTAGAATCATATTGCACATTCAAAAATGCTCATCCATGACAATAACTTCTCCATTGCAAACCACATGATAGAATTGTCAGTAGAAGTATAGGTTGCATTGCACACATACAAGGTGTTGTAGGAGAATTGGGACAAGACTTTGGCACTTATTTTGAAGGTACATTCAGATTTCTTGTCACATTTTTCCATTACTGTATAAATATATAGCATAACTCTTTGGTATTAATGTCAAAAAGGGGGAGAAGCTATAAGATGATATAAGGGGGAGAAGATTGTAAGAAGATGTAAGGAGAAAGGGGGACAAAATTGAAACATTGTAAAGAAAATGTATATTGTATAAAGGGGAGAAGATGTATTTAGATGCACATATCAGATGTATAATATACTATATATTATGTATGGGGGAGCATTACCATATATCTCTTACAAAACCAATATTGAAAAATCTAAAAAATAGTATACTCTACTGAGTTGGAGACATAAGGTGATGGATAAAGATATTTTTGAACATTCTTGAATTCAATTTTGACTGATAAGTGTTTTTGTCACTAATGCCAAAGGGGGAGATTGTTGACATTTCAATCATGTTTGTTATTAGTGACATACACTTATTCAAATTGTAAGTATAGACCAAACATATTGTACAATTAACAGTGTTAACCAAGCATTTTAGTTACTACTGAATTCTTCAGTTTCTACCAAGTTCTTTGGATAGATTTTAGTTTATGCTAAGTAGTTACTACTATGATGATTATCAACAGTGTAAATCAAGCATCTCAGTGTATGCCAAGTTTACTAGTGCAAACTAAGTTGTGCAGTGCTTACAAAGTTTGCAGTTGATGTAATGCGAATCTAGTGTTAACTGAGCTACTCAGTGTTAACCAAGTGACTCAATTTATACCAATCTCATAGTGATAGCATTGACTAAACTATGTAGTGTGAATCAAATGATTCAATTTATATGTCGAGTTTCACCATAATCACCGAGTCACCAGTGTAAACTGAGTTCAAGACTACTTAGAAGTGATCAGTATGGGTCGAGCTTCAATGTCTACCAAGTGCATGATGATGCCAAGCATTGATAGTGGATGTCAAGTATCAAAACCTCACCGAGTTAGTCTTTAAAATTTGAGTTTCTACACTTTGGCCGACTTTGTAATATTTGTGTAAACTTGTATTGTGGCCGACTTTGTAATTTTGTAATTGGATTGGTATATATGTAATTTATTTTATCACATCCAATCATCGAATGGAAGTAATGTAACAATCAAAGAAGAGTAGAAGAGTGAATTACAAAGGCTACAATAGTATAAGGAGAAAAAAAGATTTATCTATCACAACAAGGTGATTTGTACACTCAGAGGAATCTCATTCAACAAACCAAGTTGCATATTAGAGATCAACTATTACTTCATCCTAATAGGTGGATTAGTCAAATCCTTTAACAAGGTAGACCTAACTGTCTTGTGTAAATCTCTTTACCGCGTGCATACTTCATCGTATGTTTTTAAATCCTTTTGTAAGGTGGACCTAACAGTCCTTATTACTGCTAACAAGCTAGATCATCAGAAGTGATCATTATTAGCCTTAATAGGCCAACTTTATACTGTAGTACTAAAGCTTATGGGTATCATCCCCACCCCAGTTTTACTTTCTATTTGGAAGGTTTCTAGGTCACTAAATTGTATGTCAAAAGTGTTATGTATGCTTTAATGTTTTCAGTTTCTCATGCATGCAATTATAATTCACATTAAGGATTAATTGCTAATTAAGGACTAATTTTTATTGGTTACTAATTCACCCCTCCCCTCTTAATAAGTTAGCCTTTCATAATATTTACAACAAATACTACAAAACCAAAATCATGGAAAAAATAATCATGTAGATGAAGACCTTCGAGAAAAGGTAAATAAAGTAAAACTACCATGTTATGATGGGTTAGGAGAGGAAACTGCTCAATCATGGGTACACAAATTATATAAATATCTATGATATAGTCCTATGATGAAACAAGGGACTATTAAGTTTTCCATACTTTATTTAAGGGGGTAAACTCACAAATGGTGGTACTATGGCCAAAATTCTTTAGGGCTCAAAAAAATTGCTACCTATAACAAATTTACTCAAATGTTAATGAGTAAGTTTGAATTGTGAGACCCCGATTGGTACTTACAATAACTAACTCACCTTAGACAGATGAGAGCAATAGAAGAATTTGCCAATCATTTCCAAGATTTATCAATAATGGTTCCAAATATATCTCAAGGTCAACTCACTCATATGTTCAACGAAGGACTTGAAGATGCCATCAAAATCCAAGTAAAACCCCTTCAACCCCAAGGCTTGGAGGAAGCCATTAGGAAATAAAAGAAGGTTGAATCTAATAGGATAGATGAAAGGTCCAAGAATTCTAAAAAATCCATTGAACAAAAAGAGACAAGGAAGATCGAGAAAATAAATTTTGCATGTGCCACAAACCATGGAACTTTGGTCATAGATGCCCAAAGAGAGATGCCATACTGAAGAAAGGATTAAGTTTTAAATATAAAGAACTTTGGGAGCATAATCATTGATGTAAAAGAGGAAAAATAAATGAAATAACATACAACAAGGAAAGCCTCCATAAAAAGGTGAGATACGATGATCCAGAACATGCAACATTGACAATCATTACTCAAGAGGATGAAGATATTCCATTTCAAATCAAGGGTTCATTTTGAGAAAAAAAGGGTTATTAGATGTAATCTTAGAAGAAAATTAGTTTTCCTCAAGGACAAGAAAAATTGGGAAGGGCGAACTGTCATGAGCCCAAATTGATGTTTAACAAGATATATACTTTAACACTCGAGTCCCTAACATGATATATTAATGAATAAGTTAAGAATATAATGTGTTTTATGAATTAATTAAGGGTTGATATTATCCATATCAAATGATTAAAAGTGACAAAGAAACCATTGAATAAACTGTCATGATACTTTATCAAATAAAGAAATTATCAAATAAATAAATTAAATCAATTATCAATTACTATGGCATATGCACAATTTATTATCACTATGCAAATAATTTATACACAATAAGGGTATTATAGGATACTAAACAAATATTAATCATATGGAATCAAAATATCGCCAAATCAAGCAGACCCCACACACTTTGAACAGACGTGTCACTCAATACCCACTCATATAAATGAGTAGGAGGGCACCACGATTAAGGGGGGATTTTTTTTTCATTTGGAACTTGCGGATTGTATTTTACATGAATTGGAGGTCATTCGTTATGAATATCATAACTCGATCTGGTATAACTTAGTGGATGGCATTCGTTACAAATGTCATAACTTGATCCAGATATAACTTGGTGGAGGGAATTCCATATGAATGTCATAATACAATCCAAGGAAACTTGTTGGAGAATATTTGACTGTTAATTATCCCAAGTTTGATAATTCATTAAAATATGAAATATCTATATAGATTTATTATGATCTTTAGTATTATTATGCATCCCATTCTAACTCTAATAGTTGGGACATTAAAAAGTAGTAGAAGTAGATCCAACACTAAGAAATTCAAATCTATGAATATGCACTTGAATTTAAATGTAATCAAGTATGTATATGCAATATTCTTGACTCAACTTCAAAAACCATAGGAAAGGAAATCAAAACCTTATTGAATGAACGTGTTAAAATTTTTCCTTAGGAATGAACATGGATCTTGGAGAGATGAATGGAGAATATGTAATAAAGGATCTCAAATGTATGCAAGGAGATCTTTAATGTTGATAATGCTATGATAGATACTTCATAAGCTCCTTCAATTTCTTGAATGCTTGAATCCTTGATCTACAATGGAGAACTTTCTTGAATACCTTTAATGCTTGAAGAATGTCTAAGAGCTTTTAGAAGAATCCTTGGATGCAATAGATCGTATGTGGTGTATGGATGAAAAAGTGAGGCAGATGGATGGGCTTATAAAGGGCTCAAAATAAAATCTCTTGTTAGTTGAATAGACATTGAATTTTTCACCTTGGATTAACCCAAAATGTGGCCCCAAAAAGAGGATCCAAAGTAGGTCCCAAGAAGGGATGCATTGTGTCCCTAATTGTGCAAGCATGGGTGCATTGCATCCGTAATTGAGTAGGAATGCACTACATCCATGCTAACCTAGCCTATAAACCCCCAAAATTACCTTAGAGTACTCAAGAAGGTCTTGATATTCATAAATTAGGTACAATTTTTGAGAAAATTCACTTTCAATGTAAAAAAGTGATAGGATATCTCCAAGGTGTGCATGCACAATTACTATCTAAGCTATACTAGATCTAGTCTTCTCTAGAACATAAGCTCACTTCTAGGGCCTTACAATTCTTGGAAAACCTAGCTTAAGACTTCCCTAACTCAACCCTATGAGTGATTTCCTTTGTGCTTCACCTTGAAGGATGACTATTATTAGGGTGCTTCAAACCTTCATGCTTCCTTGGAGGTCTCCAAGGAAAACTTCACCATACTATCTTCACCAGTGTTGCAGGGGGTGTATCCATCAATAAAATATTCACTTTAATTCCAAATTACTCCATTTGAATAGGGCATCTAGGGTTTTCCTATCGAGTTCAAGATTTGTTATGGATTTGGCCTAATAGGCCTAATTAGCCAATTAGCCTTAGTCAATGGGTTTTCCAAATTCTTTCTCGAAATTTCAAAATAACCCCTAAAAAAACTTGATATTTACATACCCTTTTTCAATACCTTGAATATTTTTGAGGTCTTAGATTCCTAATTCATCCGTACAATGGATTCCTAAAATGTAGGGCTAATAGGGCCAATAGGGCTGAATTTGTGTTGATCACTGAATTTTGCTAGGAAATCTAGCTAAATGGATTGGCCAATGCCTAATATCACTCCTAAGTGTCTATAGGAATACTAGGATTCCAAAACCATGCTTGATTCCATGCCCTCTCTCTTTCCTTTTCACATGCACATCAATTTTCCACTATTATGCACCTAGTCAGACTCACTGATATCGCCTAGGGCATGATGTTAAAAATAGCTGGCCTACCTTCCAGAGCTCCTCCTTTCACACACACAACCTCCAATGGCTTCCCTAACATATTCTTTTGATCTGTGATGATTTGCATGGTGGAGAATTGTCTACTTCTGCCCCAACAGCTACTCTGTTTACAAAAAAATTTCTAAACCTACTCTAATGAATTCAAAAAAAATTAAGTATTAAATAGGAAATTCTTAATAATATCTACTCTACACATTTTTACTCAATGCAAGATGACTGTCACTCCAAAACTGAATTCTGAGCTCTATTCCACTTTCAAAATTTCACTACATCACACTCTACCTTGGGAAATGAGAACTTAGAAGATTAAATATGTCATACCCTTGATTTTAGGCCATTATGGAAACTACCCATAATAATGCCTCGAAAAAAATCCAATCTTGCAATTTGTTGTCATGTAAGTTTCAAAAATTGCAAAATGTTGTCAAGCAACATTGTGACAACTTTTACATCTTTTTGCTAAATTCATGCCAAGGGTCTCTAATTGACCTAGAATGATGTAGAAACACCCTAGGTTCTATTTTAGGCATATTTCTACCCTTTCCCAAGCCTTAAAGGCTTTAAAACCTTTTTTTCCCACTTTAGGCCTAATCTAGCACTAACAACTATTAAAGCGTTAAACACCTAGGTTGGATTGATCCTAGTCTAATCCACCTAGGGACACAAAAGAAAGACCTTATAAGGTCAAAACCAACACTAATAACTTGGATAGGTTTAGTACAAGAAAAAATTATAACAAGTTAGAGGAATAAGCCTAGGTGCTCCTACACGATCCTCCCTAAATGACAAGACTTCAATCCATCCTTGGATTGAGTAAGTTGGCATCTACTCCCAACTTCTTGAATTTAGTCTCCTTGATCCAAGTGGCCTCTACATATTCTTGTCAATTTCATTTTACTAGATGTTCATAGTAAGTTCTCTATTTGGTCTTCTTGTATGCCCTAGAGTCAAGTATCTTCTCTGCCTTTTTAGGTGGTATAGAAGTTAAATTCAGGTCTACTACCTCCTTTATGACCTCTATATGACTTTGGTCTAGACCTAGAATAGGACCCTTGTAAAGGATCAAATCTGTAACATTGAAGATTGGAGAAAAACCCATATCTTTAGGGAGCTTAACCTTGTATGCATTGTTGCCATATATAGCCAGGATGGTACATGAACCTAATCTTCTTATTTGAAACTTGTATGGTACTCCCTTCTATAGTCTAGCCTTGTTCAGATGAGCCATGACCAGATCTCCTACTTGGAATTGAACATCTTTCTTTCTTTCATCCACCTTCTGCTTGATCTTTGATATGTTTTCTTGTAGATTTCTTCTTACTATTGCATGCACCTCTTTCATGGAGTGTGCAAAATATTCAACATAAATACTACCCTTGGATCCATCCTTCAGTTCCCTGAGCTCAAATATGCCTCTAGGGTGTAGGCCATAAACTATTTCAAAGGGATTCTTGCCAGTAGTCATATTCATAGTATCATTATAGGCATATTTTGCCTATCCTAGGAGTTGATCCCATGTCCATCCATATTCCTTTGTAAGACACCTCAATAGATTTCTTAGGCTTCTATTTACCTCCTCTATTTGGCCATCTGTCTGTGGGTGATATGTAGACCCAAAAGATTGATTAGTTCCCATTTTGTCCCACAATGTTTTCCAAAATGACTCACGAACTTAGTGTCTCTTTTTGAGACTATACTAAGAGGTGACCCATGTATCCTCACCACTTCCTTGAAGAAGAAATGGGTTATGTGGCAAGCATCATGAACTATCTTGCAAGGAACAAAATGGGCCATTTTGCTAAATCTATCAACTATGACATATATACTATCAAATCCTTGCTTTGTCCTTGGTAATCCTACAACAAAGTCCATGCCTAAACATTCCCATGGTCTTCTTGGGATGGGGAGAGGTTGATAAAGGCTTGTATTGGAGGATGTGCCTTTTGCTTTTTGACACACTACACAACACTCAACATACCTCCTGATATCTAGATTCATTTTAGGCCAAAACTAGAACCTTTGCACTAATTCTTGGGTCTTATTGACTCCAAAGTGTCCACTTAGTGCACTATTGTGCCTTTCTTCTATCAACATTTCCCTAATTAACCCTCTAGGGACACACAACTAGCTTACTTTAAATAACAATTCACTTTGCAAAGTGTAGTAAAAAAACTCACCATAGACGTGGTTTTTGGGTTCTGTACATATGTTGTATATCTCTGCAAAGTCTTCATCATCAACATATAAGTTGTTAAAACTTTCAATACCCATGCTTTGCAACTATACTTCTGATACTGTCAGTAGTCTCCTACTTAGGGCACCTACCACCTTGTTCTACAATCCCTTTTTGTATTTAATGTTGAAAGTATAGGGCTACAAATACTCCACCCAATTCATATGTTTATGACTGAGCCTATCTTGTGAGTTTAAGTAACTCGATTCATGATTGTTTGAAAAGACCAAAAATTCCTTTAGAAGCAAGTAGTGTCTCCATTTCCTTAGTTCCTAGACTACAACATACATCTCTAGGTCATATGAAGAGTACTTCTTCTTAGCATCACTTAACTTTTCACTGTGAAAAGCCACTAGTCTTCCCTCTTGGTTTAAAATAACACCAATAGCCACATTGCTAGCATAACACTCAATTGTGAACAACTTCTCAAAGCTTAGCAAAATCAAGATTGCTTGAGTGGTAATATTTTTCTTCAACTCAAATCCATGGTTAGCTTTCTCATTCCAAACAAACATAGTCTTCATTCCTCTTTTTATAGTATCAAACATATGAGCACAAATAACACTAAACTACTTAATGAACTTCCTATAATATTGGGCTAAACCATGAAAACTTCTTACCTTTGTTGCAGTTCTTGGGGTAGGCCAGTTGAGAATGGTTTCCACTTTTCTTGGATCCATATTTAGATTAGCTTGGGGTAACACAAATCGAAGGTACACTAGATCTTGTTTCATAAATCACACTTCTCCAAGTTTATCATCAACTTCTCCTCATGTAGCTTCTTGAAAACAACTTGCAGATGTTTGAGATGCTCCTCTTTAATCTTGCTAAAGATGAGTATATCATCTAGATACACTACTAATTTTTTTCCTATGTAGTCTTTTGGGAATTCATTCATGAGTGTCATGAATGTAGATGGGGCATTGGATAGTCTAAATGACATTACAAGCCATTCATACAAATCTTCTGCTACCAAGTTTTTTCTCCCTATACATACTATGAAATGATTTATGTAAATGAACTTTGTTTCATTTATGGTAATTATCCATTCCATTGTTAGTGTAAGTTTACTTATTTTGCATGCATGATCATGTTATTCCTTTACTTTCGGGTTAAAACCACATAAGCTTTCTATTAATTTCATATCTTACATGAGGGAGTTGTACCTCTAAACTTTATGGATGTTTTCGGTGGAATTAAGCCTCCCATCTATCTTTTGTGAGTGTTCTATTGCATTTTCCTAGGTCCATGGAGTCATATTCCCCAATAAAATTGTAATCAAGTTTTGTAATTTGGAAATATATAATCAATTAGGTCTAAGACCCTTTGGTCTTAATTGTAAAATCTCATTATCCTTATGAATGTATTTTGTGAAAACTGAAACTTTAATAAATTTGTATAGATGGTTTTTAATTAGACTATGCACTCTGCTTTTCTACTAGTAGGTATTCTTGTATGTCATGTTCTATGTTTAAGAGTTATGTCCTTTAGAGGTTACTGATTTTTCCTAGGCTAGAGGGATCCATTATGTGTCTCGATACCTTGTACTGAGGTATCTTGTGCACTTGTTTAGAAGTTTGATGCATTGCCTTGGTTTTTCATCATAACCTCTTTGTCCCCATTTTCTCCCCTTTTACTCCACTAAGAGTGAAATCATAAAATATCATAGGTCACTTGGTGAGGTATAAATAAGTGTCCCTCCACTCATTAGGATTCCCATAGAAAGAATTGCCACTCTTATTGGAAACTTTGGGAGTCAACACTACCAAAGAGCATAATTTTATATTCAGACACCAAGTTCATTAGATACTTTTGGAGGATATTGTAGAAAATTTTACAGATAGATTTTAAGCTCAACTCAACACGCCATCTAGAGACTGATGGATAGACAAAAGTGGTGAATATGAGTTTGGGAATTTTGTCGAGATGCTTGGTTGGAGATAAACCAAAGGGATGGGATTTGAATTTACCATAAGTAGAATTTGTATACAATAATTTTGTCAATAGGAATACTAGTAAATCACCATTCTAGTTAGTATATGGGGCAAGTACCCAAGATAGTGTGAAAAAAAGTGACCACCTCTAAATAAAAACTTTTCATATCGTGATCACATTATTTAAATTTTGAAAAAACTAGGCTTGGAAAAGTCAAGCCTTTTCCAAACCAAAAAATAAAATAAAAAACCTTGAGTTTTGCAAAATGTGATCATGTTCTAAATGTCATTTTTTTTTTTACAATCATGTGCTCTTTGCAATTTTTCCATGCCAAAAATGTATTTGAAGGAGGGAGGAGGAAGGGAAAATGTCAAAGACCAAGTGTGTTATCTCTGCAATTGGATGTTGTTTCTATTTTGATCAATTTGCAAGCATACCACACTTTTAAATGAGTGAGGATTTTCTTTTTAAATTATTTTTGTTTTAATTTTAATTGATTAGGGTTTTCTTTTTATAAGAAAATAAGTTCTGAAGGGCCCTTGAAATTCTTTACAATGCAAGAGATTAAAACATTAAAAGACCAAGCTAACAGAAAACATTGCAAAAAAAGGACAATGACCAAAAAGTCCAACGAGAAAGGTCATGAACAAAAGGATGGCCTAAAATGACACAAAAGAGACAAACAAAACTAGGAAAACATTAATCCATATTCATAAGGAGGTTCACAGCCTCCTTCTCTAGAGTGTCCATCTTCCCAGCAACCTCTTTAATCTCAGCGAGTTCATTGTTGTCTCTAGTCCTCCTCCCTGGGCCATCCATCTCAACTCTAGCACCCCCTTCTTTTGTAATGATCATCACCATTTCCATTCTCATGCCTTCTAGTCTATTGATTAGAGCCTTGAGGTTTTCATTGGAGGCTTTTAGGATAAGGTAGCTTTGGTTAGCTATGCCCCATAGAGTATCTTTAGTGGCATCCACTTTATTGGTAAGATCTGGCACTTTAGCTTCTAAGGCATAAAAGGTAGCAAGGTCCACACACTAGTTGGAGTCAACACTCCCACCTTCTCTAGTGGTCTTCTTTCCTTCTAGTAGACTCATTCTTTCCTCAATCTCAACAATTTGGTGGAACGACCATTTAATAGACCTGAAGTTGTCCATCATGATATTCTTAGCATTGTTGAGAACATTGATGTTATCTTCCTTGCTAAAGTCACTCATGATCAATGTTGCAGGGTTGATGAGATTTTGGAGTTCCACCTTCCCTTGTAGGTCCTCATGAATTTGCAAGTTGACAGTTTCTCTGGCTATCCTTAGGCAAATGTTATCCATGTTCATACTTTTCCAAGTTTTTTCCCTCCCTTTAATAGAGGAAGTAACCGTCACTATTTTATCTTTCATCTAATCTTCCATGAGGTTGGTGGGACTCTCAAACCCTTGCTAGTCTCTCAGGTCCAAATTTTTGATAGGGTTGTGCTTCTTGTCCTTCGCATATCCCATATTCTCCTCTTGAATTGGTCACTTCTTCTTTTCTTTGGGGGTATTTCTCACAAACTCTTCCTCCCCTTATGTTTCCATCTCCTCACCTCCCTCCTCTTCATTCTTAGATGATGACTCCCTTATTTTCTTCTTTTGAGATTTCTTGGGATTTTCATTCTTCCTCTGTCTCTTAGCCAAGCTTGTCTTTAGAACAGTGCAGATAACCTCCATATCCATGTCCATATCATCCTTGCTAGAACTAAGATCATCTTTAGACTCACCAAGGTTTCCCAGAGGAACTTTGGTAGCCCCTTTTTGTAGTTGAGCTCTGGAAGCTTTCCCTTTGTATGTTTTCTTCTTTCTCTTTCTCGGTTCAGAGTCCTTATCAATGTCAAGGCCATCACTATTCTCCTCATCTAAGGAATCTTCATACTCATCAAAATCATCACCTTCATCCTCAACAATCTTGGTCTCAATGAACTTCCCTATATTTTTAGCTTTAATGTCCTCATAAATAAGAAGCATGAGGCCATCATGAAGAGGGGGATTGGTAATACTCTGATCTCTAACCCCATTGATGTTATTGTTCAACGAGGAGTATAGATAAAAAGGAATTGAAATATTTCCATTATGCCTAAAGTGATTTAACATGATAAAATGATATGTATAAACCCTAGAGAACCTACCATCAAGGGTAATGTAGGAAACAATGTCCTTAAGAACAAAACTCCAAAATTTCTTCAAAGACTTGGGTTGAAAGTAGATAATACCTTTTCTCTTCACCAGTTTCTTCTTCTTCTTGGGCGCCTTCAAAAAAATTTCCTTTGTAGAGTCAGAGATCTTCCTATCTCTGTAAAAATTCTTGCTAACAATCAGGATGCCAGTGACCTTGGAGATATACTCCCCAGTGATAAAGTACTTCCTGTCATTCACTGTCAAGCAACCCTCATTCTAATTTTGCAGAAACAATTGGATAACTTGGGAATTTCCTACATGCAATTTCTCTAGAAAGGTAGCAAGGCCCCCTTTTCTCAACATTTCTCATATGCACATTCTCTTTCTCCATTTGTCATAGTTAGCTAGCTTCCAATGTCTTCTTTGGCCTCCCATTCTCTTCACAATGTTTGTAGAGCTAATGTAAGAAGTGAAGGGAAAAAATAATAGATAAAAGTAAAAAGATCACCCAGAATCTGTGTGATATGATATCGGAGTAATGGTGAGTACCACCGCCAACTCTCCCACACCTCGTAATTAAAAACATATCCTTCTTACCATACATCACTGTATTTAATGATGACCCCTAAAACTCCTGCCATCATATCATAATTGATTCTTGAGATGATTGGATCAGGAGGGTTTTCATTCCATTTTTGCAATCTTTGACACATCACAACTCAGTTGGCCATAGCGTCAGTAGTCCCATTGGCTTCTCAACAAGTATGACTTATAAAGTAGTCCTCAAAAGTATTGAGAATATAATTTTTTTATGTTATTATATTATCTATGGTCCAAGAGGGATCAAATTGGCCTTTAAGTCATTTCATAATGTTGAGTGAATCTCCCTTTAGCCAAAGTTTGGAAACACCCCTCTTTAGCCAATTTTGTGGTTTGAAGTGCAACCATGACTTCAACAACATGGTTATTCTAAACACCCAAAGGGAGTGCCACTCCTACCCAACCATGACCAAAATAAATTGAGTAGGGTTTGTTGAAGTGAATTAATTTGATACTAGATTTAGAAATCAATCTTTGACCATTAAAAATACAACAGAAACCTCTTTGAACACAAAAAAAAGTATTAATAATGTTGTAAATGAGAAACAAAAAAAACCCTCAAAATGTATCCCCACAACATGAAAACCCTCAAAAGAATCCAAATCCAAAATCTTTTCATCCTTTGATAAGTCACATAAACACCACACAAGAGGACCTTATCAATCACCTTCAACAAAACAATGCCCAAATATCCATATTAGTTAATAAGTTGAGGTCCTATAGTCTTGCACATCACTTATCACTTGTCACCACCCTAGAAATAATGGCTAATGGTGTGACTAAGGTCTCTAGGAAGGTTAAATGTTGGTGAATAGATTGTCTTTCCCTTTTTGAAGTTAAATAACTTGCTCTACACCCAGGATGAGAAATCAATGAAGCTCACAATAGTTGGGTAAACATTTCTTTAATTATTTCCCGCTAGATTTTAAGAGGTACAACTCCCTTTGATATATTATCAATGGATTAATATTTAAAGTAAAGTAAGCACATTACACACGCTTTTACCAGAAAGTGCCTAAGGACCTCTCACGCGCTCTTGGGTATGGAGTTAAAATCTACAATTTCATATGTATAAATTGATTAAGAAACACAAAGTCCTCCAATTGTTGAACAAAAATTCAAGAAAAACTGAGATATCTAGAATGCATGAAATGAAGCAAGAACTAGATAACATATGAACAACAATCTAAAATAGCAATCAATGTCATGAATAATCGACATAGTATTTCACAAAGTAACTGCCACATCGAAGTTCAAACTCAAAGTCTTGAACTATAATATGTATTGATAGATATATAAATGTAACTTCCAAGATCAAAGTCTAAAAAACAATATCCACATTATCATCCTTACTTTCCACCGATTACCATATAACAAAAGACCAAAACTAATACCACTATTAAGACTATCTTATCTCTATCTAACAACTAATCCTTAATTAGTTTTATGCCCCAACATATATAGTTTTAGAATTTGATAAGCCTCCATCAAAACCTAGCCATCTTGGTTACAAACAATTATCAAATATAACTAGCTAAAATAGTTTTAAAATGAGAAATAAAAAAGGATAACCACCATGCAACTAAATTTCTTCATCAAGCTTATCATACTTCAACGTGGCCTACTAACCAACTTCCAGCTCTAGAAAGTGCTCATAAACTCCTGGGCTACATGAGAATGTGGGTTCCTTAGGGTAAACAATATTGTTCTACAAGCATCCTTTTGCCACTTTAGCTCCTTAATCATTTTCCTCTATACAAGCATGAGTTCCTTGTTTAGATACAATAGACTCCATGTTGGCCACAATAGTGAAATCATGGGAAGTAGGAGTGTCATTGTCCCTGATATTGAACATGGTGTCCTGGAAACTCTTTATCAAGGTTTCTAAGTTTGTGTTTCCATCCTTGAATCGTAAGATACCTATAGGGTTAATTATCTGCATGTCCTTTAGGATTCCTTTATGCATCTCTTTGATCTCACTCTCAATCACCCATATTTCCTCCAAGGCAAATTTATATAGGGAATCTTTCCATCTTATGTTGCTTTTCAATATTAAAGACATAAATGGATCCATAATTTTCATGGGTTTTTTAAAGAGGAATTTCATCACGCCATATTTTTCCACCTCATGCAATTGGAAAATAATTGCCCAACATCGAGTTTGATCTATTTCCCACACAGGAATGTCAGTTTGGATTTCTCCAAGTAGCACTTCTCCCTTTGTGTATGTAGTGGTAAAATCCAAGATGAATTTACCTCTTTCTTTCACCATAGACCTGACCCAATTGCTCACCACCTCTAGAAATAGTCTCCCTCTTTGCATCTATTTGACCAACTATTGGCTATTAAAGGAGTTAGGATCAAAAGACTATGGAACCTAGATTAAGGGAAGTGTGCCAATGTTCATTAGGGAATCAATATATTCAACCATGGTAATGACCAATCATTTTAGCTCTCTCTTATCCTTGCTATCCTTTTGTAACTGATTCAACATGTGGTCAGTCGAGAACTTAAAGATGTGGTTTCCAGTGTCCCTGGTAAGGACTCCCAAATCCATGGTGGTGACGTTAAACTCTTCAGCTTCTACTTCATACGAACCCTCTTTCTGCCTATAGGTGGCCACCTCTATTGTTACCTTCCCTGAGATAGGATTCTCTTTTAGGAAAGCATTATTCTTCACCTTCTTGTTTTTGGGAGTGTGAGTGGCATATTTCGTGACTATATCTTTATTGAGCGTGGAAATAGGTTTGAAGCTACAATTCTTGTTCACAGAATTAGATAACCAGGGGCTATGGTGCTAGTGATCATCACCCCTTCATTGGTAATAGGTGGAGTCATGAAGCTTGACTAAATCACATTCATAGTACCTACCAATTCTATATCCATCTCCTAATTATCTAACAACATGAAGTCATCTCCTTTATCTTGCTCTTGATCCATAAGTTTGGGCTCATGAACTTTTGTTTGAACTGACACCGTAGACCTAGTCTTGGATATGGTTTAGGGGGCTATTAGTTAGTTTGGTGGTAACACCTCTTTCTTCACCTTAACTATAGAAATACAACTTGTATCATCAGATAAAGGGGGATTTTAGAAGTCAAAGATTTAAAGAAAGAATTAGTCTTTATAGGTTTGTCAATTTGCATCGCACTGGTTAACTTGGTTCTCTTTTCTCTTAACCAATTATATGTGCACTCTAGTATGGATCTAGACTTGAGGTTTATGTCATCCTCCTCATCTCTATTCTAGTCAAACTTGGACTAAACCCATTCAATCATTTCTTATAACCTGGTTCAATGACTTCTAAACCATCTTCAAAAAGCCCTTCTAGTTTGAACTTTAACTTCAATGAGGTGATATGAGAAAATGTTAGATTTGAGTGGTCTCTTTTAGCAACCTAATGTTTGCTGCTATAGTATTCACACAAGTCTTCATGGTGAGGTATTGGTTGAACCTAATCTCCTATACCAAGCACTAGTCTTGCAAACCTCTTATTATCAAAAGCTCTTCTTTCATGATAGAACCCTAAATTGAAATTCATAAAGTCGCTCCCTATTGTTAAAGTATTGATCATTGTGTTGCAAGATAGGGAACCCAGTTTAATGGGGTATACAGATTCTCATTTCCCTCCAGGAAGGTTGTCTTTAACTGCAAAAAACATTTGTCTGCATATTTCAGCTAGGATAAAGCAATCCAAAGCATATCTTGGTAACTTAATTGATTCTTTCTCAAAACCCCCTATTCTCAAATAGGTGAACCTAGGGAATGAATGTAGAAACTTCCATAGGTTTGAATTTATTTTTTAGCTTCTAAGGACATCCTCAACATGGGAACTTTGACAAGGCTAAGGTGTGCATTTCCCAAAAAAACATCATGTACTCTCCTAAAACCCTCTAATACTTTATCTTTCCTTAGAAAGGGACAATACTAATATATCGTTATGTCTTCACTCTAAGGTTCATGAGGAATAATAGTGAGATCACTCATGCATGCAAGATAGTAAGTTAGATAGGAAGACATATAAAATTCTTATTTAGAGGCTTGCAAGTGCTTAAGTTGGTTCCTTAATGAACTGGCTATCAAGTCAGCCCAATCGAGAAATTATTTACTAGTTAAAACCATGTCTATATAACAAAAAATCCATTCTTCAAAAACCAAAATATCAGTTGACCCTCTTTCTTTGTGCAACAAAACCATCAAGTCATCTATCTGGGGTTTCGTGTGATCCTTAGTGAGCACTTTAGGCAGTCTTGAATCTTCCCTATAAAAGGTTTTTGTCTAGTTTATGGTCATCTTGTTACGATATTGTGAAGGGTCTTCTTGGAATTGAACTAAGGACTCAGTAGGGTTGAAACTAGAAAAGGAACACTCTGGTAGTTTTAGGGAAGATGAGATGGTCTCTCTAGTAATAGATAGTAAGGGTTCCCCATTTTTATCCAGTATGCTCTTAGCTTTGACATTATAATGGTCTACATAATATTGGAGCAATTA